>CM060442.1:233148821-234348821 GCA_030545235.1 Helianthus tuberosus | reverse complement strand
TTTGGCCTAACGGGAAGATCATTTCGTTGCAGAACCCAGACAGTGGGTAGTCGACTGGTTCGAGTCTCGCTTTGTCTTCGTCGTCGAACTGGTTAAAGCATTGTTCATAGATGATGTCTGCTGTACTTCCCGGGTCGATGAAGACGTATTCAGTTTCATAATGGCCGATGATACCGGTGATGACGATGGGTCGTGTGGCTCGGGGACCCCCGCGCACCACCGGGAAGATAACTTGCTGTTCTTGCCATGAAGGCTCATAAGGCCTCTTGCCTTTTTCTCGTGCGCTGTATCGTGGTCCATTGACCATGTGTGTCTCTAGGCGTCGAACCTTCTTGTGATTTCCTTCGTCGTGGCGATGGAGCTGTCGCGTCTCTTTGCGCACATTCTTCACCAAGTGGCTCAGCTTTCCACTTTTTAGTGCTCTCTCGATCTCTTGTCGCAAGCTGTAACAATCATCTGTCAAGTGGCCTGTATCCTTGTGGAAATCACAATACAGATTGGGGTCTTGACCCTTTTTGTTCGTCATAGGCCTGGGAGCCTTAAAGTCATGGTTCTCCGTCATTAGCACCTCTTTTGGTGTTTTTATGAGCGGAGTCCAATGCTTTTCCCGATTATCATCTCGGACTGCTTTTCTATAACCAATGCGGTCAATGGTGTCACGCGCGTCTTCCTTATAGCGGGATCGTTCTTCGTATCGGGGGCGATCGTTATAACCGCTGGAGTGGTTGGCCTTCCACCCAGGGTTTTTGCCTTTGTTGCGCCTGTTGTCATCGCGCGAGTGACCCCCTTTGGAAAATCTATCTTCAGAACGATAGTTGTTGTTTCGAGCGAGAGACTCTTCCGTTTGCGCGACTATCTTCGCGGCTTCCATGAGCTTATCCCACTCCTTTGGCATTCCATCTTTCCCAGTGATGGTTCTAATCAGGCTATCACAACGGATTGCTTTCTTGAAATGGCAGCGCATGAGTTGTTCACTCACGCCACCAATCTCCAAACATTCTTTGTTAAAGCGCGTAATGAAATCTTCCAGACCCTCATTATCTCTTCGCCAGATATCTTCAACTTCAGCTGTGTCGCGCTGGTATCGCCTTTGCTGACTGAAGTGACTCAGAAACTGGGTCCTGAAATCTACCCATGGTTTTATTTTTCCCGGAGGAAGGCTGTCGAACCAGGCGCGAGCAGCCCCGGTTAATGTTTGGATAAACAAATGGCACCACATGGGCATGTTCCAACCTCCCATGCAGCCCACGCTAGTAAATACTCTGACGTGATCGTCTGGATCAGTCAATCCATTGAACTTTCCGACGGTCGGAGGCAACTTTTCTCTCTTGAGCGGCGCTAGTGCTATCTTTGGAATGAACTTTGAGTGCTCTATAGCTTCTTCTGGTCGATAGGCGAGGCGAAAGTCGCGCTCCGCCTCCTCGGTATAACCAACGTGTTGCCTTGGTTTGTAATACTCATGATTTCTTTGCAAACGATTGAAGACCGAAGATTCGTCATCGTTTTCCCAGGTTGGATCGTTGGGGTCAGTTTCTTCCCACTCATCGTTCATGTTGCGCGGCGTGAGCCGGCTATGAACTGGGCCCCTTCGGGAATGTGACAGTTCGTCATAGTAGCTTTCTGTCTCCCCCCGCGTATCGCGCGTGTCCTGCACGCTTGGTCTTCGGGTAGGGGGAGGTCTGTTGGCTCTTCCTTGGATATGTTGCGGTGGTGGCATCGGGCGAGGCCCGTGGCTTGGGCCGGTCGGTGTAACTAAGGAAGGTTCTGCCGTTAAAACTGCTTGTTGCGCGCTCAAAGATTGATATGCCGCGTTAATGGTGGCGAGTTGCTTGGCGTACCATGAGGCTGGGGTTTCGCCCTCTGGTAGCCCCAATAGCGCTGAGATATTCTGAGGTGGAGCTGGGTTCGATGGTCCAGCACCGTTGTTTCCTGGGGTGGTTTGATTGATGCGGGTGAAGCTCCCGCGAGGACCCCCGGTGTTGGCCATCTCGATCTCGCCGATTTCTTCAACATGTTGGGGTTGGATGTGTTGATTATCCACCCCCAATGCTGCGTTAGGGTCTGCTCCGAGACCAACAAATTCGAGAATGATTCCTTGACCAGCCATGATCGAAGGAAGAAAAGCAATGAAAACTCAGAAAATAAGAAGATGAAGGTGGTTTGTAGAAAAAATCGGTGGGCGCCAATGAAGAAACACAAAACTAATTAGGTGATAATCAGTTTGGTTTATGTTCCTTTCATAGTGGTTAATCTTCTCTTGGGTTCCTGAGCTCCTTAATGACCGTGTGTAACTGCAAAACAAAACACCGTTACTCGTTAAGAGGGGAATGTGGGGGTTTCCCTCTTAACCGGGCTCCGGCGTGAGAATAAGCGACTGTGCTTTGGAGAAAATAAGTAATGAGTGAGAGTAGAGGGAACGGAATGTTTAACCTGTGGAGTGGAGGTCTCTATTTATAGCCGGAGAGGTGTAAGAGGGTGTGGGCTGATGGGCCTTGGGCCGGAAGGCGACAACATGGAGGATATGCTCCTTGTCTCACTGGTGTCGACCGTTAGTGGCCTCTAGGAGCTCTGTGGAGCTGGCGCAACGTGATTGGAGCCACGTGTCACTGTTGTCGGCCTGGACGCCCTTCTGCCATCAGCAGGTAAGTGGAGATCGTGGGGCAGTTGTCTCTGCCCTGTGATTGGTGCCACATAGGCGTCCTTCAGTACTTTTTGTCTCCTGCATGTCAGACGATCGTGGAGCACGATTGCGCAGGAACAGAAGGACCCTGATTGGCTCTTTTATTCTGCCACTTGTACCTTGTGTACTATCTGGAAAGGCCTTGCGTCGTAGTCACGCACGATTCTTGCTGAGCACGTTATTATCGTGCGCGCGGCATGGGCTTTCAGATGTCCCTTTTAGAATACAAGTGTTGTTAACTGGAGTTTGCTCTTCTGTGGACCTCGCGCGGCGTTGCATAGGCATGTTGTAGCTCGCGCGAGGTTGGCGATCAAGAAAAAAGGTGATTAAGGAGTATGGTCCCGCGCGACTTTGCAGGGGGTTGCGCGGCTTTTTGGGACCATACCCCTTCAGCCCCTAAACTTCCTAAGTTAATGTTTTAAGGTCATTTTCAACGTGTTTTAGGTACAAGAACCATAGTTAAAGGTATGTTATGTAAATGAAGCATAAACTAACCATAAAACAAGTATAATTAAGTTTATTTGTTGAGAAATAGTATCAAATTCGCGTAGTTTAGCGTATAGATCAATAGTTTGCAAGTTTGACGTTTTTAGCACAAAATATGAATAATGTGTCACACGAATAATGATTTTGAACGTACGAGCTTGTATAAGACGTATATAACATAAACGTAACGAAAATATGAATTTCATTATGATTCAAGTCTCGGATTTTACATTGATTACAACGAAAGAACGATTACAAGAATACAAAGTTACTAAAAATAGAATTACAAATCAGGGTTTCCAAATATAGAATGTATGAAATAGCAGGGCGTTACATCAATTTCCCACCTGTGATATCTTTCGAGGCTTTTTTCAATCTATAGAATTGAGGAGAATAAAGGCTTGCCTTTAATGCACATGAAAGGTTGGGTGGTTTTAGACATTCAATCAAAGGTATCCATGCATCCACTGTGATCAGACACTCACTCGTACCATATATGTTATTTTTCAGTAGGCTTATACAACCTCGGTCTCACCAAAATCTATCGTAGGAGTTTTTTAAAAGTCAATACTCATTGTTTTCTATGAGTTCAAGTTGCACCAGAGCAACTATGTGCTCTATATCATCATACATTAGTCTACTCATTAATCTCTTCATATAAAATATACCCTAAAAATATAAAAAGATTATATTGTCATTAAATATAAAATCAAATTACTTAATAAAGAATATATTGAAACTTACCCTGATGTCTTTGTCAAAAATCTCATCGGAGGCAGTTGAAACTACTACAGTTTGGTTCACAAGAGCTATATGAAGAGCCAGCTCATCATTAGGAATCTGAATGAAACCACGAAATTTAATATCCACAAGCTTTTGCTTGTTAAACGGCTTGCAAAACCCAGATCTTCATGTATATCGATAATCTTCAAGTAATGAGACTCCTTTAATTTTTTTCTCAGATTTTCAAAAGCTAATTCGTCCCTCCCTTGATACTTTTGAAACCAGTCGACAACTTGTTGTTCTAAAAGCTTAATTAGTTTCCCGGATAAGAGTTTGTATGCTCCTTCGAAGGAAGCTATCGCCCCAAGGCAAAACATGTAGGTATTCTCTCTTGATTCGAACATCTGTTACGGCTCCTTTTTCAGCCAATTAATTGTTCATGGAATTTTAAGCCGCTTATTTTTATCTAGTTTGACATCTGCAAGAGTCAATATGTTATTTCCACAATTAAACTACTAAGCTCATGAGGTGTGGTTGGTTACTATTACAAAGATCAGGGGTCAGATATGGCATTCCATTCGTCATGGCTTGCGTAAAATTATTACATAAAACATATTCCGTCTTTTTAGGGCTTTCTATCACATTAAAACAAAATTGACATTTGTTCTCTCAAAAAACACACACAAATTTTGTAAAAACAAAACCTAGGACAAGTATAACGAAGGTAAGATACTGAGATCATCCAAGAACATAAGAGCTTTCAATACAGGAATATTATCATTGTCTAATTAAACCGAAAAATGAGTTTTGTGAAATGGTTTTTAAAAGTAAAACAAAGCAAATAAAATCCAAATGAAAGCAATGACAAGAAGAATCACATGGATCCAAGTTAGGACTTTTCAAGAGATCATTATACGAAAAATACGCCTTTTTGGTGTGTTCTCCCGAGTATTCTGCGAAAAAATACACTCGGGTTTATTGGTCAGAAGCAGAAGGGCGATCATCTCGCAAAGCTAGAAAAAGTAAACTCTAAACAAGATGAAAATAGTGGTTGCTAGTGGTATAAAGTGATGGTGAGTTAGAAAGAGTAGGTGCCAAAGGATCAAGAAAAATGGCAACGCCACACCTCTATTTATAGGCTGAAACAGGATAGGGCACGACCCTGTGTCTTATTAGGCATGGGTCGTGTGGTTGAATTTTGCATTTCTTTTGTGTGTAGAGTTTGTACAGCAACACAAGGCAATGTGAGTTAGGGCACATCCCAAATCAACTTTGTGGGTCCCATTGTCCTTCAATTTGTCTTCTTCTGGCATGCCAAAAGAGGCATGGCCCGTAGGTGGTGGTCTATTTTGTTTTATCTGGAGCAGTGTGACATGGGG
This sequence comes from Helianthus tuberosus, assembly GCA_030545235.1. NCBI lineage: Eukaryota > Viridiplantae > Streptophyta > Magnoliopsida > Asterales > Asteraceae > Helianthus > Helianthus tuberosus. The sequence goes on along the minus strand of CM060442.1, from coordinate 234,343,553 downwards.
GTGTATTTGATCAAGTACGGCCCTGTGTCAAATGACTTCTTTTGTCTTTTTTGGAGGGAAACAAGCACGGGGGCATGCGACTTTTCTGTTTCCTTCCAAAACACTTGTTTTTCGCCATGAATTTGCTTATTTTGTTGTTTTAAGCATTCTCAACCTTAAATTTCAAAAGTAAACAAATAAACGACTTATTTCTCAAAATTCATTCAAGAAAACGACCAAAATGTGTTCCGATGAATGTAAAAAAATATGTTAGGTTTTGCATATATCATCTAGTTTCACACCTTGTATGTATATAATACGTATTAAAACCATTTAATTTTTTAAGTTTTGACTTTTTGTAATAAAGTTTCATTCGTTAAATAAAAAAAAAAAACAGAATACGTGCAGGTTTTGTTTAATTTTTGTTCTTGACATCCCGTTATAACTTCTTTTGAAAATGTTACATTTTTTCTCCTTAGCATTCCTCTGATAGCACGACCGAACAACGTTCGTACCAATATCGGTATTGTTGGAACTGTTACCATTTTTGGTCGATTTAAAACACGACTTTATTTTTTGCGTTACATGATATTGAAATCGTTCCATCACATCGCCGTCTTTTACTTTATCAAAGGTTTCTTTTTCGACCGCACAAACCATAGCATTGTTCAAATATTTTGGGCCCATTCGATTGCGTAAATTCGTCTTGACAAGCTTCAATTTAGAAAAATATCATAAATGAATTATTTTATTTATTTGGGCTTTAGTATAATTTGGGCTTAATTATCATGAAACTTATAATTTGGGCTTAATTATTTAACAAGTTTTGGCCTTAACAAATAATTTCAAGTTTCATATTTTTCTCTTAGAGGTATACTAGTATATGTTTAGGGGTATCTTAATGTATAAAACTGAAAAAAAAATACATTGTGCATACAGGGTTGAGCTGTAGCCCGTGCTACGGCTAGTTACTCATTAGTTCCGCCCCTGCATGTACGTATGTCTAAATCAAAAACCCAAAACCATGAATGATAAATTTATTAGACGGGTCTTAACTTAAGTCAGAAAAAAATGTTGGATTCATATAAAATGTTTGATATTAAATACCATCTAACATATTTTGATGTTTAGACCGTGGACTAAACAAGAGTTCCATAATTAAACATTGTATGAGTAACATCAAGCTGAATATGATTTACTAGGTAGTCATATGTGCTCAAACCAAATAATATACGTATCACATTAGTTAAATCTCACATATGCCATAGACAAGAAAATTTTTGGGTTTATAAGGAATGTCTAACATCTAGTCCTACTGATTGAGTGTGGATGTTTGGCGATAAATGAGTGGGGAGGGTTTTACAAATAAGCATGTTTGAATTGTATGAGATATAAGATGAGCTCAAAATAACTCTCCACTCGTGTATAAAAAAAAAAAAAAAACAAAGCCACAACCTCCATATAGACATCATCATCATCATCATCATCATCATCATCATCATACTCAGTATATCACACCAATAGCAAAACAAAGGTAGGGTCTGAGGAGGGTAAGATGTAGACAGCCTTACCTCTACCCCGTAGGAATAGAGAGGCTGCTTCCAGTAAGACCCACGGCTCTATAGTAGTTTTGCATCAAGCCTTGGACATAAGACACATAACACTCAGCAATCAAGACAAAGACCGATTAGTGCATGTATCCTTTTGTCTTTCAGCTATCAACGCCACCACATGATGCATGATTAACCATCCTCGGCTTTTAACGTTATTTTCACAAAATTAGTAAAATAACATTAAAATTAGTCCAAATAGACAAAACATACAATTTTAATTGGTATTGATCGGATGCTATACCATATTTTATAAATTATTAAACTATTAATAGCAAAAAAAGTATATTTTAATTGGTTAGATGGGATACTATACCATATGTAAAAGTAAGTATCCATATTGGAAGACATACATACTTGTGAATGTGTAACTAAAATATAATTAAAAAAATATATATTCTACTTTTACCTTTATAAATTACATATAACTAGTATTAAGCACCCCTACGTTGTGGCTGGGGCGAGCACTAATGCCACACTACTGCCACTGACCACCGACACTGAAGTCAGGGCGTGTTAATACGAAGAACTTAAACCGAAACGTAAAACATAAAATAAAATAACTAAGTTGATCTAGGACTCGCGCGTTACCACTATACAAACCATAATGCATATGTTACAACAACCATTGCATCAATATGTTGCAAATTATATTTATATAAGATTTTGGCTAAATTAATTAGATTATTATAAATAATAGTAATAATTTACAAATAAAACAACACAAATTTGAATGGATCAAACTGATTGAATATGGTAAGATAATGAAACCATTATTTGATTAGGGCACAACCACTTAAGCATAATTTACAACCACACATGCATACAAGATTGAATTTGGTAAGGTAATGAAACCATTATTTGATTGGGGGGGGGGGGGATAGAGCACGGTCCTCCCAACCGCCGGAGTGATCCCACTCCGGGAGCCGCTACCCGACCAAGCTAGCTCCGCGGTGAATTCCCCTTACCGAGTTCTTACCCTGGACGACATATGCCACTCCCAAGACTCGAAACCAGGACCTCTGGGAAGAGGTGGGTGTCGGTGGCCAACTGGGCTACCCCAGTTGGTTCATTATTATTTACAACCAAAGATGCATACTATTTGATTAAGGTACAAACATTTAAGCATAATTTACAACCAAAGAACCAAAGATGCATACTATTTGATTAAGATACAAACATTTAAGCATAATTTACAACCAAAGATGCATACAAATAATTTGATTAAGGTACAAACATTTAAGCATAATTTACAACCAAAGATGCATACTATTTAATTAAGGTACAAACATTTAAGCATAATGTACAACCAAAGATGCATACATATGTTACAAATTAATAATATATAAATATCGTCTTTAGAGACCATCTTTAATTAAAGTTTGTGACGGTGTCCGTGGTTAAGTAGCAATGAAATCTAGAGACAACACTTAGATGGCAAAAAAAGAAAAAAATGTATGTGATTACGGGTGACTGATAAAAAGTGAGAGATATAAAGAGAAATTGGAGAAAGAAAGAGAGACATACGTCTGTTAAGAAAAAAGATTGAGGAGTGACTTATAGAGACCGAGGGCGTACATGCGTCTCGACTCTCTCGGCATTGTAGTTGCCCTTGGAGAACATGTAGTTAATGTTATGATACAAGTAACAAAATTAAAAAAAAATTATAATAAATAAATATTATTTTTAGGATATTAGAAAAAAGTAAAGACCAGGATCAAGGATGTGAAAGCCCATAATGATATGCCATATGCCCCTCTGGTGCATGTCCATAAGTGGTAAGTATTCCTCTACGACACTTTGCAGTTTGCACAATACCATGCACATATCCATCACCTTTTACAAATTATATTATATCATATTGGTTTGTCTCAAAGACTTTGCAACAAGAATCTATAAAAGATCGATCAAAGCTTTAAATATTTGTTTTGTTTTTGGATCTCAAACCTTTTATGAGTTTATCACATATAAAGTAGAAAAAAAATCAAACCTTTAAAGATTTGTGGGTGTAAACATTTTAGGAACAGAACAGATCTTGAAAAGATTAAACCTAACTTTAAAGATATTCTCTTGGTCTTCAAATATTTTAACAATAGAGCCAAAAAGTTAATGTTATAACTTATAACGCCGTACACGAGAAATACACTTCAGTTGTGGATATGAAAGATGTTGGGTTAATAAAAATGCATCGCCTCAAAATATACATTAGTTATGTGTGTTTGAGTCTGCGTGATCCACGATAAGTAACCTTGATCTTTCTGGTCTTTAAATATTCTAAAACTAGAGTGAAAGAGTCAATAGTGTAACACGCTATGCAAAATACACATCAACCAACCGTAGATGGAATAGATTATCCACCTCAAATACCACTAACACATTTTGACGCATTGATTATTGATGTGAAGGAAAACTACACAATTAACTAATTAAGTGTGTTTGAGTCTGAGCATTCGATGATTAGTGGCCTTCTAGCAAGTTTCTTACCACCCGGCCAGCCAATAATAATACATTTGTAAGCTCCCGTAGGCAAAACACAAAGTATTAGTTGTTATGAGTAGTGATGTTACAAATATCAACCTTACTTGTTACTTTTTGGGTCTCTACACCCTACTAATTAACAAAAGGAAGAAATAAAGAAACAAGAACAAACCAATACATGATCATTAAATGTTGGTCGTTGAGACTATGTGCAAAGATTTGTTAGACTGCGGGGTGTGAGGGGGCTTGGGTTGACATGTGACGGAGGTGGGCTCCACATCGTACGTGGCTTGGTTGGGCGTGATTTTTTTTTGGGTGTGGGGTGGTGTGGCTTTTTTTTAGCTGGGCATGGCCAGCCCTATTAAAAATTTCATTTAATTAACCAGCCAATCAAAGTCAGCCACCTCAACCCAGCCAGCGCCTCACGCCAGGCACAATACCAACGCTAGAGGGGCAACGCCCAAAGCCAAGCCCATAGGGGATGGTGTGCAAGACTTGAGTGGGTTTCCCACGCCCAAACCTAAGCCCCACTCCCAACGGTCTTAGTTGCTAAGAATTCACAATGTTGATTCTTGAATGTTAACAATATGGATGGTGGTGGGGCACTGAGGCCAGAATGTATAGTGCATATGATCATATATGTTATGGAGAATTGAAGGTCCCCATAAACATGCCACTTTGAAGCACGACATTTCCTGGTATGTGTGTCTTGTTAACTGAAGAGGCTGCAGCCCAAAAGTGGGATATTAAGGATAAGATTTGCAGTGTCATACAAAGAGAACCAAACAAACAAATCAAAGAATATCTATCATATATGACGATATATATCATGTCAATACTAAAAGGACAAGATTTATGTGTCCATCTGGTGGTGTATTTCTTGTGTCACAATATCCCCTCATCATTAAATACAAGGAAATTGCACATAGGAATAATGGTTTGTTACTAACCATCCATGTTATTAACACTTATAAAGCTTAAAACATAACTTCTTTTACATATAATTGAGTAATTAACTATATACACTTAGAGAATATAATTGATTAATTAATTATATAGACTTAGAGGTGGTGGAAAAAGGCTAAGTGACTACACTTAAGTCCATGATAAGTTACTTTTGTCGTTGCAATTCATAATTGAGCATGAATTTTTTACTACTTTCTTTAAATCAAACATAATGCTAACTAAGAATGTACTTTCTTAAGCAATTATGGCCAACCTTTTTTTTAAGGTGAAGTTCATTAGAACAAAGCCAATCTCAAAACAAGGCGGCTAACAGAACAAAACATTACATAATCACAAATTTATACCAATTTTATCACGTAATCGATTTAACTTTCGACCTATTCTTAAACCGTAAGAGACCCACCACTTTTATTTCGCTTATAATTTCTTCAAGTTTAGCAATGGGCCCGTGGGCTAATATCTAATATTCCCCCGCAGTCCGAGCAAGAGGAAACCAGAAGCTTGGACTGGGAAAACAAAAACATAGAAAGAATTATAATTAGATAAACGATAAACGTGCTTCAATCGATTCAAAGAATCCAAACTTTTGCCACCAGATCCGTATTTTGCTTCATTTTGCCATCCATAGTTTTCAATGACCGATCTTGTAATCCTGCAAGAGGCGTTCAATGCAGCGGCGCAGCGGCTACGGAATAGAAACCTAACTAACTAGCAGCGCGGCGGCAGACCGTAGTCTTGTCGGCGGCGCGGCGTGGACCAAAGTCCAATGAGCGGCGGATCAAAGTAAGCAACAATAGAAAGGAACCGTAGTTCAATAAGCGGCGGACCGAATTCGGCGGCAATAATGGAGACCGTGGTTTGATAAGCGGCGGACCGAAGTCGGCGGCAGTAAACAAAAACAAAAGAGAGCGGCGACGGCGTGGCGGCAAGGAACGGCTTGAGGAAGGAGCTGCGTTTTTTTTAAACGGTAGCTCGTGGGACACGGTTATCACACAATCAAGATCAACTCCTTGTTGTGTGTGGATGGCAGTCAACGAAACAAGCAAGAATAAGTGGCTTGAGTTTTCAACCGATAATGAAGCTTTATTCAACGGAAACTAGAAATAAAAAACGAAGGTGGGACAGGGCGGCGGCACGCCGCCCTGTCTAGGGTTTGCACTCGGTGGCGAAAGCTAGGGTTTGTATTTTTTTTGTGGTGGCGCAGAGGAGACTTAAAGGTAAAAAAACCTAAAGCTTTGATACCATGTCAAATGGTAAAATACTGAATGATTTTATTCAATGGTTGAGTTACAATATATAGACATTATAACAAAACCCTAACAACCTAATGGGCCCGTGGGCTACTATCTAATACTTTGTTGTCACTTGTCGATATTGCACCATATCCTCCCATGGTTTTCCTAGCCAGAATAAAATCCCAACAAAGTCTCGTATTCACAGTATTGTGAATAGCTTCGATAACTTTCGTCCAAAGCTTACTTTTGTCCGCTTTGTATCTCCAACCCCATTTAGTGAGAAGAGAAATATTAATAATTTTCAACTTACTAAGCCCAAGCCCTCCACAATTTTTTGGTAATGCGACCCTTTCCCAAGCGACCCAATGAAGTTTATTATTCGAATCGTTCCCTCCCCACAAATTTTCTAATTTTCCATTCCAGATCTTTAATCACTTTGGTTGGGGCCTTATACGGTGAGCTTTCAAACATGGTCTTAATTAAAGTGACCCTTCCCCTATAGACAATTGCGATGCTTTCCACTTCGATAATCTTGCGTCAAAAATGTCGTATATCGGCCCCCAATTTGAAATCCCGTTCGTGTTAGCACCAACCTTTCACACAAGATAAATAAACGGGAGTTCCCTCGCTTGACATCCAATGATCGCCGCCATATCTTCTAATTCAGTTGCTCCAACTCCAATAACAAAGATATTAGACTTGGAAGTATTGATTTTAAGACCTGAACACATATGAAAAACCCTAAGGATATGCACCACATTTAAGATATTATCTCTAGACCACTCACCGAGGATGATAGCATCATCCACGTAAAATAGGTGAGAAATGTTCAGACCATTTTGGGATTTTGATACATGAAATCGCTTCGACAACCTTAACAACATATATATACTGTAAATTTCCTCAATAAAATAAAATAAAATAATAACTTTCTAAAACAAGTTTAAATACAAACCGGATCTCATTCTCTCGATATATCCTATATGTGTGGGGTTCAAGTTATTGTATCGGTGTGATCCATTGATAACTAATAAAAGAGTCAAACAAGTTGTTCAATATCGTATTCGTGTGTGTTTGATTAAGAGCCAGCTTTCCAACATATGTGTGTACGTGGGGTTCAAGGTTTTCCCGGTAGCTAGCTACCAGGTTTACCATAAAATAGTCTCGTAAGGTTAAAAGTTATACGTTAGGAGTTCTATTATAAAATCCCAATTTTAAACTCATCAAACTAAAATATAAAATAATAACCTGCACCTCACTTCTGTCATGTCTATATTATAATTTTCTAGCCTCTTCTAGGATTATATAAGATATAATATATCTAGTTTCCATGTTGAATTATTGATAAACATGTATGAGAATATGAGATCGATAATAACACGCCAGAAAATTTTGTAATTATATTATGTGTATGTAAAAAAGAAGTATATAAAAAATGTTGCACCGCAAATCGATGGGCAGCATCTTTGTTTGTTGATCTCTTGCAATTATGGCTAACCATATATTATTATTATTACCAAAAGCACCCTCTCTTTTATATCCACCGTTCAAGGGAGGTGCCTTTTCACTTTTTCACAGCTACGATATGGGTACCTTTGACCATCTTCCAACGGTGGAAAACAATACTTTTCATATAATCATATAATTATTAATTGACTATAAGGCCGGAGGGTATGGAGGCGTCACCAGGGCCACCTCATCCCCTATAGCGCCTCGAGGCACCATCGTCCCACACCTACAAAATTAACTCGGGGCGCCATTGATGAGGCTCCATCATGTTAACGAGCTTCAATTGCGAAGAACGAGGAGGGATTGGTTAAAGGAGGGGGCGCTATAGTGTGAAGGGGCTTTATCCCACACCTTGCAAGTTACGGGGAGGGGTCTTAAAGCCCCTGTATGACGTGACGTTGACGTGGCGTTGATAACGCCCCTCCCACATCCTCCAGCCTAATAATTTATATGTGAATACATCCATTAAAAATGTTATTGCATGGAATGGTATGTTTGGCATAAAGTTTTTAGAAGCTTATGGGTTTAAGCTTTAAAAAAAAAAACTCATACTTAGGGTATGTTTGTTAAAGTAACTGGTGGCTGAAAGCTGGTAGCTGGTGATTGGTTCAAGATCCTTCAACCAAACAAGGTTTTTTATACATTTTAAATTTTTAAAAAGCCGAAACTTTTAATAAAATATATAAAATAACCAAAATGAACATAACTAAATATTTAAAAAGTTTGTGCATTAAAATCTTTAGAGGTTAAAATAGTCATTTTTCCCTAAAAGCTTGTATCCTTTTCTAACGCTACTAGTAGGAGCGTTCAACCAAAAAAACTCTTAATCTAAAAACTTCAAGCTCCTTCAACTAAACAAAGTTTTTTATTGAGTATGAACTTTTTTTAAAAGCTTAAAGCTAGAAGCTACTAAAAGCTTCATACCAAACATACCCTTAATAAAAAACTTTGTTTGGTTGAATGAGTTTGAATCTTTTAGGTTAGGAGCTTAAAGCTTCTGGTTGAAGGCTTCTACTAGGGCTGGCATATCATGTAGTACATGATAAAACACGATACACGAAATCCCATACACGAACACGACACGATAACTTATCGTGTCCTTTTTTCAAACACGAATACGAACACGACACGATATACACGAAAATTACCTGTTAATACCTGTTAACACGACTATTCGACTGTTATACACGAAAATTACCTGTTAATACCTGTTAACACGACTATTCGACTGTTATACACGAAAATTACCTATTAACACGAACACGACATGCTATTTGAGAGTTACGGAGGGAGTTTAGGGTTTTTTTTTTTTTTTTTTTTTTTTGAATTGAATGAGGAACGAAAATAGATAGAAATTAAGGAACCCACACGCACATGACTGGTGAGTTTTATTTAATTTAATTTCTTATCGTGTACTAACGGGTATTAACAGGTAAACACGTATTTAACCTGTTTATACACGAAAATTAACAGGTAATCTCGTGTCTACCTGTTTGGTACACGATACCTGTTAACTTCGTGTAGGTTCGTGTCGTGTATTCGTGTGAAATTGCCAGCCCTAGCTCCTACTAGTAGTGTTTAGGAGCAGGGGCGGCTATGAGGGTGTGTGGGGAGGACTTCCGCACAGGGCCCGTGATTACGAGGGGCACGTTTTTTTTAAACTGATGTATATATGTTAATAAATAGAAATCGAATCAAACAATATACATAAAGTGATCTTTGGTGCAGTGGCACGCGTGTTTTGGTTAGTTCTTTGGGCCCGGTGAGACCCGGGTTCGAGTTCCTTGGTTCACTTCTTTTTTATTGAGTTTCATTTAACAGTTTCCAATAATTGCACAACTGGTCCCTGCAATTAAAAGTTCTAAAGAATTACCAAATCAGTCCCTTCAATTAGGAAATTAGTTTAATCTAAAATTTATAACTAGGTTAGTTATTTCTTTTGTAATTATTAACGAGACTAACAAGTTTCATTCATAAAATTAATATTTTAAACCCGAAAAAACTAGTTATAGTAATTTCTAAATACGCGACATCTAATATATAAATAAAAAAAGTTCGTTTAGGATCCGGTTTTCAAAACGGATGGGTATCAGAGATCCGTTTTTGGCGGATGTTACACATTGTTTATCGAATAATACGATTTTGTCATTTTCGTAAATGCCTTGTTTATCGTTAAGATATAAGGGCACATTTTTTTGACCTCGAACATGGTACATGAATTCTCAGAGACGCCACTGTTTAGGAGCTACAAGCTTTTAGTGAAAAAATGACTTTTTTAAACTGTAAAGATAATGAACTTTTTAATGCACAAACTTTTTAAATTTTTAGTTATATCCATTTTGGTCATTTATACATTTTATTAAAAGCTCCAGCTACTCTACCAGACATCAACTATCAACTTTTAGCCACCAGATACTTTTACCAAACATAGCCTTAAGCATGATACCATATGTTTTCATAGATATAATGAAAGACTAAAAGTGCCACAACCAGTTACATAATTGTTTTATTTATGACAACTAGAACAACATATACGACCATTTATGCTCCTATATTATAGTTTTAAATCTTACTTTTAACTTGATAAATAAGTTCATAAAACATAAACACCAAATAAAACTTGGTGTTGTGAAATTTAAAGTATAATAATAATAATAATAATAATAATAATAATAATAATAATAATAATAATAACAGAATGTGACACAAAATTATCATAATAACAATATCAATATCAATATCGATGGTTAATAATAAAGCATAACTTTATGAACAAACCCTGTCTCCCCACACATACATTATATTTATATCACTACCATGAGAAACCAAAACATAACCTTCCACTCTTATTCCTTCACTTCAATCAACCCATCATATATTATATACACTAGTATACATATATAACCACCATCAGAAACCACCTCTTCATTCTTCAATCAACTCATCATGTCAACCATAACCCGAGACGAATCCGACTACGACAGCAGCTGCTCATCCACCACCGTGCCGGACTCCACACGGAGCTGGATGAGCACCAGTTTCGGCAGCCGCCGGCTCTCCATCTCCGGCGACCCCTCACAAAAACCACATAAAGCGAACCAAGCCGCATGGGAAGCCATAAAACGACTACGTTTTGAAAAAGGTGGCCAGGTGAGAATACTAGAGCCATGTACGGCTAGAAAATATGGGCCTCTGAATTTATGGATTTTTATTGGGTTACATAGTGTTCGCCGGGTTAATGAAAAATCGGTTTTAATTATCCAAAACTAAATAGGTTAATTTTTAAAAAGAGGGTTAGTGTTTTAAAAATCATTACGGGTTTTAATTTTTATAGGCTTTTGTTTTAAAAAAACTTATATTTTACCTTATATATAAATAACTGATTGTATCATGTCACAATTAGATGAATTCAAAACTTTTTTTTTTCATTCATCTTGTTTCACCTCTTTGAATTTTATTTCTTAACTTAAAATTTTCATTTATCTTCTTTCTCCTCTTTGAATTTTAATTCTTTAACTTAAAAAAGTAGTTAATTTAAAAATCTTTCTTTAACTCTTCATTATTATCATATTTAATTAATATTTCATTTATTAAACCTATATAATATACGAGTTTATAAAATTTTATGCACTATAATATTTCATATATTTAATGCATGTAATATATAAAATTTCATATAAGTAATGTAAAATATATAAAATTTTTATGCCATGCAGGTGAGTCTAGACCATTTCAAGATCTTGAAACGGGTCGGGTCGGGGGACATAGGCACTGTTTATTTGTGCCAGATCCGGAACCCGGTGGTGGGCTTACCGAATAACTTGTATGCGATTAAAGTGGTCGATATGGAGGCGTTGGCCGTCAGGAAAAAGTTGCAGAGAGCTGAGATTGAGAAGGAGATTTTGGCGGGTTTGGATCACCCGTTTTTACCGACGCTTTATGCGGAGTTTGAAGCGTCGCATTATTCGTGTTTGGTTATGGAGTTTTGTCCCGGTGGTGACTTGCATGCTGCACGGCAACGGCAGCCCGGAAAACGGTTTAGTATTTCGTCAGCTAAGTAAGTAAACCGTCGCTAATTGTGGTTTTAAATTTTAATAATATTTTTGTCTATGTTTGTTTTGAGTTTTGTGTTTTGTTTTGCTATAAAATAGTAGTTCATTGAGATGCACGATATTTTGGTATACTAGAAATCTCGAAACCTGTTATTTTTAAAACTATTATTACTTTTAAAAGTATAATTTTTAAGTATATGTTTATAAGTGACGAGTTCATTAGTATAATTATTTTATTTATCTACCTTACTTTTACTTGTTAGGAGAAAAATAATTGTATTCATTTCAAAAGCAATGTAAAGATGATTAAATTAGTGTATATGATTGCAATCATTTAAGTATGTAAAGAATCATATACATAGTGGTTCAATGAAAAGAACAAAATTGAAAAAGATTATAAAAGTCTACATAATTGTAGAAATTTTCATTGAATAATTATTGTGTTTATGTCCAAAAATTTTTTTAGGTTCTATGTTGCAGAAACGTTGGTAGCTCTAGAGTATCTACACATGATGGGCATAGTTTATCGAGATCTCAAGCCCGAAAATGTGCTTGTTAGAGAAGATGGTCACATAATGCTCTCGGATTTTGATCTCTCCCTAAAATGTGACGTTGTCCCTAAACTAATCCGTTCCAAACCTGGCCGACCCAAACAACTAGACCCCGATGATGATGACCATGATCATGACCCTTACCTAAGATGCTCAACGCCATCTTGTGTTACCCCGATACAACCTGTCTAATCATCATGTTTGTCTTTTCGAAAAACTAAGCACACCCCTCCAACCACCGTAATCACTGAAAAAATTGTGTTTGAAGAGTACCACACGGAGTTAGTGGCTGAACCACTAAACACAAGATCAAAGTCATTTGTGGGGACCCACGAGTACCTGGCCCCAGAAGTGATCTCGGGCCAGGGCCACGGGGGTGCAGTCGATTGGTGGACCCTAGGGATTTTCTTGTATGAATTATTATATGGGATCACACCCTTTAAGGGTGAGAACAATGAGAAGACACTCATTAACATATTGAAGCAACCACTAAGTTTTCCAAGAATTGGTGTGAGTACAAGTAAAGAATATGATGAAATGGTGAAAGTACAAGACCTTATTGCAAGACTCCTTGTGAAGAACCCTAAAAAAAGGATTGGAAGTTTTAAGGGTTCAATAGAGATTAAAAAGCATGAGTTCTTTAAGGGTGTTAATTGGGCCTTGATTAGATCTGTTAGGCCCCCAGAGGTCCCAAGTGAGATGATGAAGATGAGAAATAGGGTAGTAGTGGTGCCCAAGCTCATGAGCAAAAAACAAAGAGATGCACCCTTTCAAATCCCTACTCATCATTTTGACTACTTTTAGAATAAATATGTGTATGTAAATAAAGATCAACTAATCCTATGCTAGACTTGCTTTTTGGTTGCCAACTTTTTTATTTAAGAAGCTTGTATAATTTTTGATACGTACAACGTATAGATCGTTATAACAATGTTCTATCGAACGAAGAAAATTTCGCATTTAGCCTAATATTAGTAGTAAATTGTTACCAATAGCTATAACAATGTTCTATCGAATGAAGAAAATTTCACATTTAACCTAATATTAGTAGTAAATTATTACCGTTTTGACATTTAGCGAAATCTGTGTTTAACTGAAAAAACCTTTAGTGATTGATTCACAACTGTTTTTTGACGGCCGCAAATAGCCTATGCTAGTAAGGAACTAGAAAATCGTAGGTTATTAGATCTCTAACATGCAAATCTTTAATACACACGATTTATATGTTTATATGTTCATATACCTTAGCATTAGATATCTTAGATAGTTCAATTTCGAGTTTCGTTAAAAAAGGTATATTCAATTTTTTAAACTAGAAAACGTAAGAGTTAGAAATATTAAACTAAATCATATTTTAAATATTTAGTTAAAGAAAAAAGTTAGATGATTGACATGTGATTAATAAATAACAAAGCACTTTTTGGAGTATTTACTACTTGTAGTCATGGATTTCTTGCATATAAGTTTATTTAAAAGTATATTATACGAGCAACTTGTAGGTGTAAAGTGTGGGACAACTCATTATAGCCCCCTTGTTTTTTTTGTCTTTTGAATTCATGGATCACCACTATTACTTACCTCCTTAAAAACATGCAATAAATTTCATAGAAAATTGTTCTTAAATTTCATAGAAAACATTCATAAAAACCATCCTCCTCTACCAGTTCCATGACATAAACTACTCTTTACTCGAACTTCTGGTTCTTGAATCGTAAAATTACGGTTAAACAATATTAATTTCAAAACTGACTGAAAACATTCATAAAAACCGTCTTCCTCTACCGGTTCCATGACATAAACCACTCTTTACCCGATCTATTAAACCTGGTTTTTAAATCGTAAAATTACGGTTAAACAATATAAATTTCAAAAGTGATTGAATCATCACACAATTTGTTTTGGTTTAGATTGTTTAATCAGTTTTAACGATTTACAAACACCCTTGGAGTATTAAGTCGCATTTAGAACGTACATGTGTAGAGTAGGATGAGTACGTGACTTTTTATCTTTCAAAACTTGTATTGGACTGTATTGTAATAATGTATATATAAGTTTTTAAACCTACAATAATAAGTATATTAATAAATTAGTGTTATTAACCAGTAGTGGCGGACTCAGAATTTTTTTTTTCCATTGGGGGTGGAATATTTTTAAAGATTTTAGGACCTTAGGTATATAAAAAAACTTCGGTTCATATCGGGTCGGGTCATATAAAATAAAAGAACATCTCAAACTAAAATTTATATAACCATAAAAAACACGTCAAACGTCATTACGAGTATGTTTATAATTGTGCCCTACCGGTTTTCATTTTAAAAATTTCTATGCAAAACATCATATAGAGCTACTTTCCTAATGGTTTCTCTTGAGAAATCTCGCCAAAACTTTCCTACTCATGGTTCCTATCACATATAAATCGATCCATAAGTTTATAAAAAAACACTAAACACTTGAACAAAATAAACAATCATGTTCAATCATAGTCCATGATTTTATTTTAATTTTCAAGCTCTAGTAAAGTTTAGAACAACCTAAAAAAACCTCAAAACAACAAAATCATGCTACTAAAGTCTTGAACAACAAAAAAATCATTAAAACACATAAAATTTCAAACCCTTTTAACACCTCTATAACTTATTTCTCCTAAAAAAACCACTTAAAACAACAAAAAAACATAAAATAATGAAGGTACCTCGTTAAATTTTGGATTCCGGGTGGTGGGTGGCCGGAATCAAGCTTTTCCGGTGAGAATAAAGCTGCTGCCGTCGTGCCTGTTGACTGCTTTCGTGGGCCGGTCGCTGCGCGGTCAGAAGAGGGAGAGCGGGAGAAAGAATTGGAAGGGGCGGTTGGGTTGGGTAATTTATTTAACTTCAAATTTAATTGGGTTGAGTTAATTGAGCTTGGGTTACAATGGAATGTTTATTGGGCTAACGGCTAAATTGTTAAGTGAAACTTATTGGGTTAAACTGTTAAATAAAGTGGTTAATGAATAATTATATTAACTAGGTTATATTTTAATAAAAAGCAATATTTACAATTTTTTTAGGGAATATGTCACAGAATAGTAACCAAGTTTTAAAAGTGTTATAATTAGGTCACTCGTATCGTTTTTGTCCCAATTAGATAACTTAACATTAAAATCGAGTCATGTCCTTTTTTCTGCGTGTCAAAAAAAAATGAAGAATAAGATGTTGGGGTCGGATTATTTTAATATATGAAATTATATTTATTAAAAATAAAAACACTTTAACTACATTAAAAATAAAAAAAAAAAAACAAGTTACAAATCCACGTCATCACTCGAAGTTAGCATCAAATAAAAGGGGAAAAAGAAACAAAAATCCACATCACCATGGTTACTTATAAAATGGATGAAAAAACCCTTAATTTTAATGAAAAATGAATGCTGAGTGACCTGATTGGAACATTTTTGAAACTTGAGTGACCTAATTGGAACACTTTTAAAACTTGATTACTATTATACAAAGTTACCCCTTTTTTTATAAACTCATAAGATTTTTTTTTCTAAGGGGGACGGTTGAAAATTTCTAAGGGATGCGGTCAGGATTTTGCGCGAAAATTAACGCTAGTGGGTAGGTCCGCCCCTGTTAACCAGTTCTGGTTCTACTTCTACCAAAATGTTAAAATATCTTCATCAGGCGCGCATACACACAGTAAATTAAATAGTTTGTTCAAAAACTTTTGTACTACAAAATTTACTTTTATAATTTACATATCATATATTTAAATTCCTTTTTGTACAAAACTTAATGATTATGAGTATACTTTATTAGATTGTATTGAGTCCAAAAGATAGCAGTCAAAACAAAATAATGAAGAATCCAAGTGGTGGATGTTATGATTTCATCATTCAAAAGACTCTTCATCAATTTTTGTTCACTTTGTCAGCTAACATTTTGCATGCGGCACTCACTTTGTTTCAACCTCTTTCTCTTTTCGTTTCTATATTAAACAATATTAATAATCCTTTTTATTTGTCTTAAATTAATAATTATCTGTAAAATAATTTATCATATATACAACCACGTGTGTGAGAGAGAAAAATTTATAACTCGTGTGATCAGTGGTAGGCATTGACGGACCCACACTATAGACACTGCGTTCAAGGGAACATTGGTTTTATAAATTTTAGTAGAAACGATATATAAAAATTTTAAGCCAACCCATAAGAGTTATTGAAAAAACCATTGCTATTATTTAGGGTTTTAAAAGAAAATAACACATCAACATTGAAACCCAAACAACGCCAAGCTTCACTAGTAGGGAACAACTTTAGAAACTTGTTAGGTTTTTTTTTTTTTTTTTTTTTTTTTTTTAATTTCTAACGAATTTTGTTGTGCATTTTCTATTGTTCATATGTGTTTATTATGATTTCGTATTTGATTATGTTTCTCAACCCGATCTGACCCGAAAACTTTAACGTATGGTTATGAGCAATGTGACCACCGAAAAAAGGCGAACTCATAGGAAAAAAATCATGGGTCTGTCACTAATGGTAGGCTAATCCTGTATATGTATACACCCTATGCATCGGGTTCGCATGTACATATGTGTGTATGGATAATGATATATCTAGTTGTCGTTTGTAATATACTAGGTGTTGCCCCGCCCGCGTTGCGGGGCGATGGCCGAATAATTCTAAACCAATTAAAAAAAAAGTATCATAATTTTGCTAGAAAAAAAAGTAAAAAGAGTGTTAGGCGGCTCCTTAACACGATTTTTAGCTGGGGGCAAACTCATATTTTTATTTTTACTTAGGGAAAAATCAAATTTTTTTTCCGAGGGTAAAATCCTAATTTTTAGCTAGGGGAAAACCATATTTTGCACTGGGGAAAAAAACGTAATTTTGAATTGAGGGTGATATCGTAATTTTGAACCGAGGGGAAAATCGTAAATTTTAGCTGGCGGAAAAATCATAATTGTATTTTGAACTTGGGCAAAGACGTAATTTTAAACTGGGGAAAAACCGTAATTTTAAAATGGGTATAAAATAATAAACTGATGTAAAATCGTAATTTTGAGCCGGGGGGAAAACAAAATTTTATTTTGAACTGGGGCGAAAACGTAATTTTGGATGAGGGTAAAAGCGTAATTTTTTTACCGATGGCGAAATCGTATTTTTGGTTTAGTTGGGTGTAAAGTCATATTTTTATTTTGAACTGGAAAAAATCATAATTTTGAACCGAGGGTAAAATCGTAATTTTAAGGTAGGAAAACCATAATTTTATTTTTAGCTGGGGGCAAAAAAGTAATTTAAATTGAGGGTGAAATCGTAATTTTGAATCGAGGGAAAAATCGTAATTTTGAGCTGGGGGCGAAACCGTAATTTTAAAGCGGGTATAAAATAAAAAGCTGAGGGTAAAATCGTAATTTTAGAACCGATGGCAAAATCGTAATTTTAGCTGCTGGCAAAAGGGTTATTATATTTTTTAGTTGGGAGGAAAGCGTAATTTTAAACTGGGGGCAAAATCGTAATTTTAAAGCGGGATAAAATCGTAAATTTGTTAGGCCAATAGGAGAGTGTCAGGCAGCTGCATGACACTATTGCTCTAACCTAGCCGCCCATTTGACCCAATCATTGTAAAACACTGTTCCCGTATCTTGAGAATGTAATATAGTAAATAGGAATCATCATTTTCGCATAAGGATTTCAAATGATTTAACACGTACACATAAATGTAGAGTCTGCCTCTATCGGGTTTGCAGATAATATCAAGTTGGGCCTCAAGTATGTTATTGTTGGGCTTTTGCTCTAGTTCGGCCTCTTTAACTAAATGGGCCATGTCTAAGTTAAGTCTATTAAAGCAATCAATACACGTTGCACATAACACACGTTAGCCTCCGTTAGCACATAACATGCATTCTTGTACTTTAACTAGGTGATGCCATACCCCGCGTTGCGGGGCGATAGGCCGAATATTTCTCAACCAATTAAAAAAAACACTACCATAGTTTTGCTAGAAAAAAACTAAAACGATGACAAAACCGTAATTTTGAGCTCTGGGCAAAACTGTAATTTGTTAGGACTAATGAGCGAGTGTTAGGCAACTCCTTGACACGAATAAAAAAAATTAAATCGACACAATCATTTAAAACAAAACACTTTTGAACTAAGGGAAAATTTGTAATTTTTGACTGGGTTAAAATCGTAATTTGCCAAAAGCGAAAGTGATGGCAATACTATAATTTTGAACCAGGGGCAAAATCGTAATTTTGAACTGGAGGTAAAATCGAAACATATTTGGGCCAATGGGGGAGTGTCATGCAGCAGCCTGACACTATTCCCCCACACACCTTTAAAAAAAACTAAAACAATGACAATACTGTAATTTTTAACTGTGGCCAAAATTGTAATTTTGGGCTCGGGTAAAATCGAAATTTGCCAAAAGCTAAAGTGATGACAATACTGTAATTTTTAACCATGTGCAAAATCGTAACTTTGAGCAGGGGCAAATTCGTAATTTTGAATTGGGGTAAAATCGTAATATACCTGGACCAATGAGGGAGTGCCAGACAGCAAACTGCTCTCGTTGCGGGACACTAAGGCGAATATTTCTCTCTCATAACATGTATGTTTGTGTTTCGGTTACTTGTACATACTACTCATAACACGATCTCAAAAAAATTACATGAAGTCAACCAATTAAAACAAGACGCTACCATACTTTTGATAAAAAAAAACTAAAATGGTGGAAAAATACCGCTTGGCACAAATAAAAATTACATCGAGCCAAACAATTAAAACAAAAACTATCATAGTTTTGTTAAAAAAAACACTAAAATGAGTTTTATACTGGGGCAAAATTGTAATTTGAAGGAAAAAAAAACAAAAACAACGGTAAAACTATAAATTTGAGTTGAGGGCAAATTCGTAATTTGGCTAGGATAAGAAAAAAAAAAACAAAACTAATGACAAAAATGTAAATTTAAACAGGGTAAAATCGTAATTTGACGGTACCAATGAAGAAGTGCTAGACAAAAGCTGTCTGACACTATTTCCCCAACTTGTCCAAAATTTTGACTAGTATTTTGGGTGTTACATACAAAATTGCTTATGTTGACTCAATAGCACCAAATAAAAGATGTAAACCTTTTAAAACTTAATTTCAAAACTTCAAGTTTGAATATGACAAATGTGTATTTTATAAAACTCATTCAACTAAGCCAAACGTTTAAACTTCTCATATATCATTTGAGATATGTTTTAAGAAGAAGAATGAATGAGAAAATTTTGGCTAAAACATTGAAAAAATTGGCATGTAATTCACTTAATACCAAAATTTGTGCAAAGATTGGGATATTAGATTTAAATAAACTCAACTTTCACCAATTAGCTGATAGTACTTCTAACTTTCAACTTATTTTTCTCTGCACGCCCAAACTAACTGAACCCTAAACCAGCTAGCTAATGTTAGATGTCACATCAATAAACAAGTGCCACATCAGATGCAATGTTAGCAAAAGCCACGTCATATGCCACATTAGATGACACATCAACAAAAAGTGTTATGTCAGATGCCACGCCATCAAAAAACTACCATGTCAGATGCCACGTTAGCAGAAATGCCAAGCTAGATGCCACTCAGCAAACACTACTACAAAAAGAGGCATTAGCTATGAAGTTTTGCTACGGGGAAAATCGGTAGCAAATTTTGCTACGAATTAACTACGGACACATTTTGCTACCATTTTGCTACGAATATTCCGTCGCAAATGAAATCCGTAGCAAAAATCCGTAGCAAAACTGAGGAAATAAATATAGAAAAAAATAGCGTAGCAAAATCCGTAGCAAAACCAAGAAAATACAAACTTATAAATTAACTAAAAAGCAGTTAAATAAAACCAGTAGCAAAATCTGTAGCAAAGTTGAGAATATAAGTATCTAAAAAATAATTAAATAAAAATCCTAGCAAAATTCGTAGCAAAATTTATCAAAAAAATAATTAAAACCAAGTGTAGAAAAAAGTTGTAGCAACATCCGTAGCAAATCTGAGGAAAAAATATAAAAAAAATAACGTAGCAAAATCGGTAGCAAAAAGAAATGTTTGAAAATTAAATAAAGAAGTTAAATAAACTTGGTAGCAAAATTTGTAGAAAGTTGGATGTAAATAAAGGTTAAACTCCAAAATAGGGTTTTCTCATATGCAACCGGTTACTCCACCACCGTTCACGACCATCGCCTCCCACTCCACCACCGTTCACGCCGCCCACTCCACCGGAATCACGACCTTCAATTTTAATTTCCAAGGTCTAATTTCTTGTGACTCAGGTACACTACCAATTTCTTTCAATCTATTTCTTCTAGGGGTGAGAAAAATCAAAACCCGACCCGACCCGACCCGAGCAAGAACCGACCCAAACCGATACCCGACCTCACCTACGTACGCTACCCCAAAAAAAACCCACTTCTAAAACTCGGTTCCTGTCCTTGTTGAAATCGGGTAGTTGGGTATTTGGGTAAAAACTCGAACCGACTCCCACAATTCATTTAATTTATTAATATTATATACATATGTAATATGTATAAATACTTAGATATGTATGTAATATTAATAAATTACTCATATAATTTTGCATAGATTCTTAAAGACGTTTATTTAACAATTTTATTTCCTATTTTTTTTAAATTACAGGCCTAAGGACATGTTTGGCTAAGCTTTTTGAACCAACTTATTGACGTTGTATGTTTGGCAACGAGGTTTTAGAAGCTTTTAGGAGTTTCAAGCTTCAAGCTTTTAAGAAAAAGCTCCAGACCTAATAAAAGCCTTGTATGGTTGAAACAAGCTTAAGGCTTTTAGATTAGTTGAAAAGCGTGTTTAAAAAACCTACAAGCTTGGGTTTCAGTTACTTAATTACTTAAATAGTTATGTAAACCTAATTGGCCATCGTTGCAAATTCTCGTTCAGGTAATTCACACCATCAAATCTCTATATTTGTTTTTTACTTCATCATTTGTTTGTTTCAATCATATGCAATTTGTGGACCAGGTAGAGATACCGTCACTATTTGCGATGAAATTTTTTAGCCACTATAAATGGCCTGGTCTATTCGCACACGCCATTTATCTTTTTGTACACCCAAAGCGCCGCGCTTAGGCCAAAGCGGGACGCTTTGGCCTAAGCGCGGCGCTTTGGGTGTGCAAAAAGACAAATGGCCAGTGGAGATGAGTTTGTGTTGTTTTTTTTAAATAGGTGGGATGTAGGTTAGTTTGGTAGTGTTTTTTGGAGGAAAAAAAATTGTATTTGAGTTTTATTATTATTATTATAAAATATTAGTATTACATATAATTCATAGTTGTTTTATAATTACGTTTTTTACGTCGTTATTTTTATAGAACGTATAAAATATAAGTGCGTCTTTATAAACTGTTAACCTAGTTTATTTTGTTAAATTAAACGATCACGTTAAATAAAATGTACAGAAAGCCATAAGAATTAAACGTAAACAATCCAAAACCAACGTGATGTAAATAGAAGATTAACTGCAATATATATATATATATATATATATATATATATATATATATATATATATATATATATATATATATATATATAGGGGAATGTTAAAATGAGAACCACCTCGAGTTGTAAGAACCAGCGAGAACCACCCCCGCGGGGGGCCGTTGACCACGATTTTTTTTTACAACTAGATGTGTATATTTTAACACCCTACGTAAAGTTTGGGTTAAAACGGCGCGCCCGAGGGGGTAGTTTTTTACGCCCAAAGTTTGGGTTTTTTTATTTTTTCTTTTTTTTTAACCAAACTTTGGGCGTAAAAAACTACCCCCTCGGGCGCGCCGTTTTAACTCAAACTTTACGTAGGGTGTTAAAATATACACATCTAGTTGTAAAAAAAAATCGTGGTCAACGCCCCCCCGCGGGGGTGGTTCTCGCTGGTTCTTACAACTCGATGTGGTTCTCATTTTAACTTATTCCTATATATATATATATATAGGGGGAGCCGCTAGAATGAGAACCACCTCCAGTTAAGTTATGAGAACCACTTTCTAGCCCTTTGATCAACTTGATGGATGGATGAGATTAAAAGTTACAAAAATTAATATTAAATGGTTTTTGTCTTATTATGTCTTTAATATTATAATCCAAAAGGGTAATTTAGTAAAATAACTCTATTTTGTCTTTTTATCTTTATTGTTTTTTATTAGTTTTTTGTTTTATTATATTATTACTTTTTTTTTAAACATAACTTTTTTATTAAAAACATTTTAAAATTCAGATTTTTTAAACATTTTTTATACTTTTTACAATTTAAGTTTTACGTTAAACTTTCTACATTTTACGTTTTTTTGACGCGCCGTTTTTACGCCGGGTTTTTTCAAGCGTCGTTATTTTAACACGCCGTTTTTTTACGCGCCGTTTTTTACGCGCCAATTTTTCAACGCCGTTTTTTACGCGCCGTTTTTAACGCCGTTTTTTACGAGCCAATTTTTTAACGCCGTTTTTTACGCGCCAATTTTTTACGACCCGTGTTACGACCCGTCTTGCGCCCGACTTTTTCACGCGTCGTTTTTTCAACGCGCCGTTTTTTCAACGCCGTTTTTTAACGCCGTTTTTACGCGCCGTTTTTTCAACGTCTTGCGCCCGACTTTTTACGTTTTACGAAAAACTTTTTACGTTTTACGTTTTACGAAAAACTTTTTACGTTTTATGTTTTACGTAAAACTTTTTTACGTTTTACGAAAAACTTTTTACCTTTTACGTTTTTACGCGTCGCTTTTTAACGTGTCGTTTTTTAACGCGTCGCTTTTACGGCCGTCTTTTTACGTTAAAAAGTTTACGTTTTTTGTTAAAAAATTTACGTTTTACGTTAAAAAGGTTTACGTTTTACGTTAAAAATTTACGTTTTACGTTAAAAAGTTTACGTTTTACGTTACAAAGTTTACGTTTTACGTTAAAATATTTACGTTTTACTTTAAAAACTTTACATTTTTACATTAAAAAATTTAACTTTTTTACGTTAAAAGTTTACGTTTGACGTTAAAAAATGTATGTTTTACGTATTACGTTAATTTTTTTAATCTTTTTACGTTTTACGTTAAACTTTATTACGTTTTACGTTTTAAACTTTTTACGTAAAAACTTTTTACGTTTTACGTTTTACGAAAAACTTTTTATGTTTTTACGTTTTTACGTAAAACTTTTTACGTTTTACGTTTTACTTTAAAACTTTTTTTCGTTTTACGTTAATTTTTTTAATCTTTTTACGTTTAACGCTAAAATTTTTACGTTTTATGTTAAAATTTTTACGTTTTACGTTAAAATTTTTTACGTTTTAAACTTTTTACATTTTACGTTAAACTTTTTACGTTTGACGTAAAAGTTTACGGTTGAACTTTTTTTTCACAAAGACTTTTTTACACTAAAAACTTGTTTACGCAAGACGAACGCACCCATAAATCGCAAAGTCGGTAGGTGTCTCGGATAGATTTTTATCGTCATCGACTGGTGAATAGAATATAGAAAACCAACAACAACAAAACAAAAGAGTATCTCGAAAAAAAAACGGGGTTTGGCTCAGATTTTTTCCGATAATTAAAAGGCTGCAAATGTGGGGTTGCGGGTTCAAAAACCTACCCTCCACCATCGTTGCCGCGCCATCGTCATCAAAAATCTAGTTTTTTTTTTTTTTTGCATCATCATCGCCCCAAAAACCAAAAACTGATCAAAACCCACATATTCAAACATTCAAAAAGCACCTGATGAACATCATTCAAAACACATTCAATAGATTCAAACATATTCAACCGATTCATAAAGCACCATATTCAACAGAATCAAAGAAAACCCAGCAACAATAACAATCATACATGCTGTACATACCCAAAAATCAAAATCAAATGAACCCCAGCAACAAATAATGAACATCATTCAACAGAAAAAAAAAACCCAAACTTTTTGAATCAAAACCCAAACTTCAGATTCAAGAACACCCAGATTCAACATCAAACCCATATTCAAACATCAAACCCATATTCAAACCCATATTCACACATGAAACCCAGATTCAACATGAAACCCAGATTCAAACATCAAACCCATATTCAAACATCAAACCCATAATCAAACCCAGATTCAACATCAAACCCACCAAAAATAATCAAAAAACCCAAAACTTTTTGAATCAAAGAACCCAATCAAAACAGAAACAACAAATCAAAAGAACCCAATCAAACCAACAATCAACAACCGAAAAACAAACCTGACCCCGTTTAAACCACCGATAGCCATCCCTCAATCACCGGCACCACCTCTAGCCACCACTCAAACACCGGCACCAACCGACGTCGCACCACCGACACCACCGACAAACGCCGGCACCACCGACATCATCATCGCCATTAATCTCTCAGATGAAGAACAAGGCTCATGTGTGGGTTTCCACATCATCATCGCCATTAATCTCTCGGACGACGGCGGCACGGTGTCTCAGCGGCGGTGTTTGGCGGCTGCAACATTGACAGACGGAGATGAAGGAGAACATTGACAGCGGCGGTGTTTGGCGGCTGCACGGTGTCTCAGCGGTGGTGGGTTTCGATCGGAGGGGGAGGTGTTTGGCGGCTGCACCACCGGCACCACCAACAAACGCCGCCACTGAAGGTGGCCCGGATGGAAGGGTGGGTTGAGATCGGAGCAGGAGGATGGTGGTTGTGATGTGGTGGTGGGTTGAGATCGGAGCAGGGGTTTTTGGAAGATGAGAGAAGATGTGCAACTTAAATGAGAGAGAGAGGTGGGAGAATGTCTGCAACTTTAAAGAGGAGAGAGGAGAGAGGAGAGAGGAGAGAGAGAGGAGAGATTAGACATAAAAAGGAAATGACTAAACTACCCTTTGAGTTGTCATAATCTTATTGGCTGAAAGTGGTTCTCATGGTTCTCATAACTGGGAGTGGTTCTTATTCTAGCGGCTCCCTATATATATATATATATATATCAGTTTGTACATACAAAACAAAAAGGTACAACTGAGTACATAATACATAACAAAACACTATACAAACAAACAAAGGTGCTAATCCTCGTGCGGTGGGGACGGTGGGAGGGGAAGTGGAGGCAACCCGGCGAGCTCTCGTAGAGCAACGAGCGTCTCGACCATCCAGTCAATGAGTGCGCCCTGGCGTCTGAGGCGCCGGTCGAAGTCCCGAGCCACCACACGCGCTACCGGAGGCAGGTCAGCGTAAACGTGCTGCGGGTACTGTGGCGGCTCAGGAGGTGGCTGAACTGGTGGTACCGGGATCTCCTCGACATGCTCCTCCTGAGCCGGATCCTCGAATACAGGCCGAGCCTGAGCCTGAGGCTGAGACTGAGCCTGAGCCTGATCCTGAGGCTGGCCCGGGTACTGATCGAGGCCCAGAGCCTGTAGCTGAGCCTGCCGAGCGGCCTCCTGAACATGAGGAGCAGCTAACACTCCATCCCTTAGCTCAATAACAACCGGGATGACCTCCGGCAACACCTCCGCATGCCAAATCTGCCCGTCACGGCCCCTAAACCTCAGACCAACATCAAAGACACGGGTGATCTGCATGCTAGATACTGACGCGCGGCCCAACCTGGTTGACGGGATCGGATCGGACAACTCCGGATCACTCTCGGGCACGAGCCCTAGCGAGCGTGCAATGGCGGTGATGTATGAGCCAGTGTGTAGCTGCCCGCGGAGCTGCCGGTGGTATGCACTCGCAAAGTAATCTGCCAGGCAGGCTGCTAGATCGCAGGTCTGGCCGCGAAGTAGGCATTATAGAAAGAAAAGGTCACTGAGGTTGACCTTCTCCCTGCTGGTACCCCGCGACACGATAGATGACGTGATAATATGGTGCAGGTATCGGTACAAGGGGTCTTTAATGGTGGTGGCCTTTTGCTAGGATTTTCCAAAGGGAACCCTGGAAATGGCCCTCCAGAAACTGATAAGCGTCTGCCTGTCCATCGCCCTAACCCCCTGCGTATATAAATCAGTATCAAGCTCGGGATCTGTGTACAAACCTGTATGGACAGCAAACTCCCGCACACTCATCTGAAACTGCTGACCGGCGAGACGGAATGTAACCTCGTGGACTGGAAAATCCGGGTCCTCCACGTAATCCGCCGGATGCGGCGCGTATGTAAACGTAGAAAGAAACTCGATCGTAAGCTCACGGTACGAGTCCTCCATCGCTATCTGAAATAGGCGCGACCAAGGAGTATCTAGTCCAACTATATCACGCGTCCGCGCGGCCTCTCCCACGGTCTCCAGCAGGTCCCAGTCTATCCCTACATGCCCCCCAATCTCCATGGTGCGCAACCTAGCGCATCTCCTTGCCGCCCGTGACCCCTGCTCAAACTGCAGGTACAGACATACCTCCTCCTCCATATGCTCAATCTCCTCCTCCATATGCTCAATCTCCTCCTCGTGATCGGAATCCATCCCTACACGTTTAAATACAAATAATATTAAATAAAAAATAATAAACAAATAATATTACTAAACAATTCAAATACACAAATAATATTAAATAAAAGATAATAAACAAATAATATTATTAAACAATTTAAATACACAAATAATATTAAATAAACAAACAATATTATTAAACAATTTAAATAAACAAATAATATTATTAAACAATTCAAACAATAAATAATAATAAACAAATAATATAAAAAAAAATAAACATGAACCAAAGCGCCCCGCTTTGGCCTCGGCGCGGCGCTTTGGTTCTTCGTTCTCAAAAATAGAACCAGCAAATCGATCAAAACCCCCCAAATCAAAACAAAATCAAACATATAAATTGAACCAAAACAATAAATGAAGTTCGATCGTACCTAATAGCGTTTGAAATCTGGAAAAAGAAGATCTTCGCCCTAGTGTGTGTAATCACACCTTTGTGTGTGTGTTTTGTTTGGTGATGAAATGGGGGAGAAAGCTGCTCCGCTTCAGGTTAAACGAGGGACCAAAGCGCCCCGCTTTGGCCATAGCGGGGCGCTTCGGTTCATGTTTAAGGGCAAAGCGCCCCTCTTAGGTCAAAGTGGGGCGCTTTGGGCCTTTTTTAAATTTTTTAAAATTGTTTTTAATTCACAAACGCGTCGATAATAGTCTAAATTTTACGCTTTTTCCATTATACATCATTTTTTAATATATATGGACTATACTGCAAGTTCCGGATCAAATCGGTTACGTGTGATGTCTTATTCCATTATATCGTATCATTTTGGTTTGAAAGCACAAGTACTCCTATGAGTACTGTTATGTGTATCAGCCGCCTACCGTACATGTACATGACGTATTTTTTCATTAATTGTAGTATTATGTTGTATATTGTCATTTTGGGTCGTACAAGTGCGTATTGAATCTGATTGGGTCGTGTCGGTGACATTCGGTTTTTAACGTGATGTAACGCATATATTGAACAAACACAAACGTGATTATTATTAAACACATTTAACATACATCTTGAACATATGGGGTTACATTAAGGTCAGGGGGACGATACGTAAGCATTTCGTACGCGTTGATCTGATCCCTGTATAATGTATGCCAGGCTGCTGCGCGCTCTGTTCTGTTCGCTGTCCAGAGTAGGTTTGGGGGAGGCATTGGATAACATCCTCCAAGCTCTACATGTATGAAATGCCCATCGTCGACGAACACAACCGCAACCACCAGGTGAGGTTGCTCAGCTTCGTTTGGCCCGCCCAACAGAGGGAAAATTGTATCGTTCCCACGAATGTCGAAGGTATGAACAATCACACCGTATCGTTGGGCAACAAGAAACCCCGTCTCAGGCATCGTCATGTAATTTTCGATACCTGCTCGTCCCACCCTCTTGAAATCGATCCGTCTAACCAGCGCATCATAATGTCCTATGTTTTCCGGATCGAAAAACTGCCTCCAAAGCGATTCGTTCTTACGTAACTCCATTTTAATCCAACAGCCACCGATCGAAACCCACAATGACCATCTGGTTTCACGTCCTTTATTCTCACGATGTATGGATGGATCACTTTGGGAATTTGAGATGCGTAGTTGCGGATCGCTATATCCGTCTTAGGACCGAGCTTGATCATCGGGAAATCAGGGTGTAGGTTGAGCGGTTTGGTATTCTTTTGTCTTCTAGAATCTTGGGATGATACGTACGAGCTGTGACGGGGAAGATCGTCTGAGGCCTCGACACAAGTTTCTTCCGACGGAATGTACGAGCTTTTTCTATCGGCTTCAACCTTCCTTTGTTCCTGCGTTTTTGTAACACCCCGAAAACGGGTTTGGTAATCAAACCCCGTTAATACTAAAAGACGGGTAAAGTACCGTTAGCGGTAGAAGTAACCCGGTAAATATTAGGATTTAAATGAATAAACCTAATATTTAATAAAATGTGAATGAATACTTTTAAGGAAACAAGTTTATAAAAGGCCCGAGTTAACGGGACTTAAAAATAAAACGGGTTATAATTTCCCCGAACCCACCAAGTAACTAGGAATATCAACCTAGTTAAATATGTGCCTTAAAACAAAGAAGGAAACTTGGGAAATAACCCTTATTATAAAGCTACAAACTAGAGGGGCCAATGTAGGATAACTTAAAAAGTTATTTAATAAAACAAAAAAAAAATACACACACACACAGTGTGTGCGTGTTCTTCTGATCGACCAGGAGGGTGCTCCAAGGAGCAAAACCCTAGTTCACACTAAATGGCTAAATTGAAGCTCGAATCAAGACTCAAATCACTGCATGAACACATAAAAACGATCACCTAGTCATGGGGATCACAAGGTATGTTGAATTTTGCTATTTGGTGAAACTTTGAAATCTTGATGAACTATCATAATCGAAATTCTGGAGTGAATGATGAATCTATGGGTATAGTTGTGATGAAATTCATGTTTAGAAACAAACCCTAGTTGAAAAACTCAAAGGATTAGTGTTAAAAACTAAGGATTTGATGTATTCCCTTGTATGTGCTAAGTGGGTTTTGGCTAAATAATGAAGATGATGATATGTTTGTGCTAGAAATCATCATAATTGATAGTTGAAGCAAGCTACTTAAACAAATTGCAAGTTTAAGTATTTTGATTATACATGATTCGAAATGGGTTTTGAATGTTGTAGTGAAATTAGTGATTTAATTCATGAATATGGATGTTTGAAATCATGTTAACTACTAATTGATAGGTAGAACTTGAATATATTAGGCATTCGGATGAATGCTAGTGGTATGACGAAATGGGTTTCACTCGTATATGAGGGACCCTTAGTCCTTGCAAATTGAATGAACAAATTAGTCTTGATAATCACTTGAACAAGATAAAGTGTTGAAAATGTAATAAACTCGGCTAGAACCTTGGTTAAAAGTGTGGCCTAAAGATAATGCCTACCGAGTAATCAAAGAATGCCTAAACTAGTTGATGAACTTGAATGTGCATCTTGTATATTAATGGGCATTTGACTTTTAAAAAGTCAAACCGACCTACCATACGATAAATGGTAATTTTTGATATGAAATGCGTAAGGTGGAATAATCGTATTGAATTATGATTAAACTAACCACCTTGAAAACGATGATGATAGTTTGACGCGTAACAAGCTAGGTGGAAGCTTGATGAGGGAGCGGGTCAAACGAATCAAGAAGGAAAGGAAAAGCGTAGTTCGGATGTGAGGTAAGTTAAGCTTACGCCCTTTTTACTTTTATTACAAAATGCTTATTTGTGAGCATGGAATACCATTTATATTAAGTAAATGAAACATGATGTTCCTGCGCGATATAATGCTAGTCGGAACAAGTGAAAATGGTGAAATGGTAATCCGGACATGGGTTAACGAATAGATAAAGGGATTTAAAACGACACCATTTGGCATAAGTCATAATGGGTCAAATAAAACAGGAAACGACTTTCAAGTTGGATGATTTCAGAAAGTAACCGGGATAGGTTAAAGGGGTGAAATGGTAATTAAGTGCCATCTTATAATGACAATTGGTCATTTTGACTAAACGGGTCAAATGGTGTTGTTAACACCATTTGTCAATAATATTTGATGATTTTCTTGTTGAGTTTTGTGATCACAGGAATTAACACATGATTAGCATTGCTATTATCTAGATATTAATAGCGAAAGGTATTAAAACGGGTCAATATGTTGATCCGAGCCAGGTACGCATAATTATGTTGTAGTTAAAAGTGCTATTTTGGTCGAATAGTTTGTGAGAGTCCTTAGTTGTAAAAGAAGGACCAAAATCGACCAAAACGCCCTTGTAGGCTAAATTGAACAAACAACCCTTAAAGGTTGTTTGGAAACGAATTTCGTGATTAGATAAATACTTAGAATAAGCATAGAAGTTGAAAGATGTAATACGTTAGTCAAATGGCTCTAATTGAGTCTTGCCGTAAAATAATAATCCGAGGGGTAAAACTCGGAACATATAGATATCCACATTAGATCCAACACAATTATATTTGTGGTGGAAGATTACTTGACAAGAAATGTAGGAATAAGATGCTAGAAATGAATGAAAGCGATTTCAAGCTTTAAAGTGCTTAAATACCCTTAACGGGTCAAAATAAGCATACGAGCGAAAACGGGTTTAAATCGTGTAATAAACCTATGATTAGAACCTAATATGGTAGGTAACATTAATTTGAAGAAGTGTATGTGATATAGGAATCAAACAAATACGTTTGTTTGATAAAATGCATAAACGGGTTAAAATTTGGTAAAAAGGTAACGAGTCGAAGGCTTAGAAGTCTCAAAATTTCTTATGTTGGATGTAGGATTTTAACTCCATAAGATGGAGGATTAAATTACGGACGCGTAGGAAAAAGAATCGGGTAAAACGGATCAATAACGAAGAAGTTATGGCCGTTTCCGTAAAAACTGGCATAGCTGAACTGAGCTGCAGATCTGCTGGAAAACGGTCTCCTTCGCGTGGCGCGAAGGAGCATCTGGGTTCTTTCGCGTGGCGCGAAAAGCCCTGTTTTGGCGAAAATTTTTTATTTTAATCAGTTTCGCTTCCCGGACTCGTTTAAATACGTTTTAAGTTACGTATGACTAATCCAACTCATGTTTTATGAGTTTCAGGTATAATTTTAGCACCGGAGGACGATCAAGCACAACGAAGAACCGAACACGATCAAGAAATAAGCTTCCGCACGACGTTTCGTTGTTACTTTTAATTGACGAACTTAATTACGTTATGTTCTAAACTTTAAATTGTAAAAGGTTTTAGTAAACCCGTATTTCCGATGTATATATAAATCTTAATTACATGATTGTTTTCGTAAAACATATGTTAATCTTTGATTTATAAGAACGGGTGTTACAAGTTGGTAATCAGAGCTCAAGGTTGTTGACAAATGTGTTCGGTTCGAGGCTTGATCGCAAATCCGGTAAGTACATGTATGTTAATAGTTTAGCGTGCTAAAGTGTTGTAAACAACACATAGGGCTATCGTGTGATACACATTACCCCAATTAAAATGATGGATATAGTTGACGAAAATACGCGCGTTGACGCGTATAGTAGAAAAAAAAGCCTTGTATTATAATACGGGCGATTATTGAAGTTGACGTTACTAACTTTTGTGAATGTTTTAATTGAAGGACACTCGCGTTTGAAGACGACGACGAATTGTGGATATGATGATGGAACGGTCCGAAGTATGACAAGAGGAGCATGCTCACTGAGGACTAAATCGCGTAACGACTGTTAGTGCACTACGTCTATTGACTTCGTCTTGTATCATGTAATAGGATATTCTGTGCACGAGGTTCGAGAAACTGAGATATGAGGTGTTAGTGAAGATTTCGCTTCAAGTGAACTTTAGATCAGTTCAAGCGAAATCACACCATTAGATTTCGCTTCAACCAGTTTAGGTTCCCTTCAAGCGAAATCTTAACATCTATAAATAGTGCACTTGTCATTTCATTTGGTACGCAACTTCTGAAGGTGTAACGAAGTGCTGCCGGTTTTCTGTCAGGTTGTAAACAGTGTTAAAAGCAATATAATTGACAGATTAAAGATTACAAGCTGTGTTCGTGTTCAGTTTATTGATTCCGCCTTTAAACTGAATGTAAAACTCTTCGGAACGACTCAGTCGGGTCAAACAACGATCCAACAAGTGGTATCAGAGCTCAGGACGAGGAGTTCATACTACTACAGCTTGATTCTACCGATTTCTCTCATTTCTACTCATTCTTTTTCGTATTTTTCAGATTTGTGATAGTTTCAACGGTTAAAATGAACTGATTTTCGAGTATATCATGTAAAACATAGTTTTAACAAACCCTACAAAGTTTCGGACTTAAAATCAGATTAAAACATGTTAAAAATTACCTAAAACTAGATTTCGCTTCAAAGGTGTTCGAAATTATTAGTTGATTTCGCTTCAGATCTGTTATTTTGGACTGTTTCGCTTGAATTCTGCTGAAGCGAAATAGACATTGCTGGTTTTCGCTTGAAACTAATTGAAGCGAAATAGACGATTTCGCTTGAAAAGTATTTTCTTGGAGATTTCGCTTGAAGCTGAAGCGAAATAGATTGTAATTGATTTCGCTTGAACAGAATTGGACTTTGATTTTCACTTGAGATCATTTGAAGCGAAATAGTTGATTTCGCTTGGAGTTAGTGTTGTTATCTGATTTCGCTTGAAAATTTATATACTTCAAGGATTTCGCTTGAAGTTGCTAATTTTTAAAAAACTTTGAAAATTTCTAAGTGTTTGACTGATTTTTCTGTCAGGTACTTTCAAGATGGATGATAATTTCATAAACCCGTTTAGCGACATGTACGCGTTCACTTCCGAATCATCAGATAGAAGATCTGAAATGAAAGAATATTCAAAAGAGATTTCGGAAAATTTGAAGTTTGAGAACATGTACGGAAGTCAACAGAAGCCACCAAAGCTAATGAAAGTTGAAGATTATAATTGGTGGAAAAACAGATTTGAAGGTTGGGTAAAAGCTTTCGCTCCTGAAAGCTGGTTAAAACTGACAAATGGATACACCGAACCAGTAAAAGAGGGAGGAGAGTTAATAGAAGCTAAAGATTTCACAGACATAGACACAAAAAATTTTGTAGCTGAATATAAAATGATCACATTAATCAAACAGTCAGTGAGAGAGGATATTATTTCATTGCTCGAACAAGAAAAGACTTCAAAGAGTTTGTGGGAAGCATTAGGGAGAAAGTGTGTAGGAAGTAATGAAATTGTCAAAAACAAAAAGAAATTGTTGCGTAAAGAGTTTGATTTATTCAGTTGTATGAAAAATGAATCGGTTTGTAGAATGATCGAAAGATTTGGGCATCTGAAAATGGAATTAGCCAGACATGAAATTTTACCTTCTGAAGAGGAGCTGGTGGATAAACTATTTGATTCATTACCAGAT
Source organism: Helianthus tuberosus (assembly GCA_030545235.1). NCBI lineage: Eukaryota > Viridiplantae > Streptophyta > Magnoliopsida > Asterales > Asteraceae > Helianthus > Helianthus tuberosus. The sequence continues at coordinate 234,309,790 of CM060442.1, read as the reverse complement.
GATCAAGAGTGGAAATACTTTGCTCTAATGTTGAAAAATACTATCAAGCCTGAAGACTTGAAAGTGGATTTGCTGATTGAAAGATTTGAAAGTCATGAGTTGGAGATAAAGAGATCTAAAGTCAACAATTCAGCTTATCAGCAGAATGTAGAGCTTTACTACAGAGTACCACAGGCTGGGTCTCCAAAAACAGCATTTTCCGCAGAAAGCTCAAGATCAGTGAACAATGAAAGTCTTCATAGTGGTTTTCACGGTGGATCTTCTTCAACAACTTCTGATCAATCTGCTTCAAAGAATTTGTTTCAGTGTAATATAGCAGTGGATTTGAAGAATGGACAGAATTTCAGTGAAGAGTCGGCAAAACAACAGATGGTTTTCTTGGCATCTGTACTTGAATCATATGAAAGCCTCGTTGCAGGGAAGATTGGAAATACCAATTTGACAAAAGAAGATTATGATCAATTAGACCCCGAGGAAATGGAACTAATGGACATCAGATGGTGCATGGCCAGTGCGGTTCGTAGGGCACAACGGTTCATGGAAATAACGGGGAGAAAGTCAATTGGTGGACCATCGACCAAATTGGGATTTGATAAATCCAAAGTGACATGCTTCAAATGCAAACAAAGAGGTCACTTTAAGCGCGAGTGTAGAAATGCGTATGCTCCTGATGATTCTGAAAATCCATTCAATGAAGATTACTACAGAAAGGCGATTTACCATCAGAACAAGTCTGAGCCACCAAGATTAAAGCAATCAGAAGAAAAATCAAGGGCTCTTGCAGTTATATATGAAGATGAAGGGTATGACTGGAGTCAAGAAGTTTTACCTGAAGAAGATGCTGTTGGGTATGCATTTGTGGCTGATGCTGATCCTGATAGATATTGGAAAACAGATTATGCAAGATGGGAAATTGGAAAATTAAATGAATCATTCAAAGAAGCCCAGAGAGCTAAAAGATGGAATGAAGAGTTGGAATGTTACATGGATCCACGGGGTAATCCAGTTGTTGACCCATCAAAAGTGGATTTTGAAGCTGTAATAAATTTGGTTCCAAGGCAGGCTACTTTCAACACACGAAGGTTATCTGATAAAGCATATCTGCCTGATTTGGAAAAGAAGATTAGAGAAGTTTTTGAAGCAAGTTTACCGAAGGTGGTAGAGATGAAGAAGAGAAAAGAAGAGGAATTGAAGAAGATGATTGATGAAGTAAAGACTGTTGTGAAGATTGCTGCTGAAGAGGAAAAGAAAGCTGAAGAAGAACAGAAGAATGAAGAAGCACAGAAAGAAGAAAAGAAGGAAGATCAGAAAGTTGAAACAGAAGAATTGGTGCTGAATGAGACTGAGGTTAGAAAATCTTCTGATCTATCGAATGTTGAATTGGTTGATGAAAAAGAACAAAAGTGCAGGAATTGCATAGAAATGTGCAAAGCCTGTACTGAAAAAGATGACATTATAAAAACAAAAGAAAATGATTTAAACAAACTTGAAAATGGTTTCACGATAAAATTTCAAGAAATGATTGAAAAAGAAGAAATTTTGAAATTAAAAGTTGAAAATTTGACACAGAAATGTCAAGATCTTGAAAAGGATAATGATGTTTATAAACAACTGTGTTCTACAAAATGTGTTGATTGTGTTGAAAAAGAATCTAAATTTCAAGATTTACAAAAACAGTATGATTCTTTAAAGTGGTCGAGTCAGAGAGTACAAGAAGCTTATGATACTTTGAAGAGCCAAGTCAAAAGTTTTGATCAAAGATTGTCTGAAACTTTAATAACTAAAGAAATGTATGAAAGAAGGTTTAAAGAAAAGCAAATTGAATTGAACAAATATGTTGATGAAATTGCTAATCTTAAGCAAGTCTTGGCTGAAAAAGAAAAGATTGTTACAAAACTTCAAAGTTATCATAACTCTTCGTACATTCTCGAACGTATTTTCAACATCACACCAGATGATAAAGATACTGAAAATTGCAAAAAGGGTATTGGTTCAGAATTTCATCAGGTATTACCACCATTGAGAAACAACTATACTTTTTATGATGAGGAAAAGGTGGCAAAGGGTTTGAATATAGCTGACCAGTTACCTGAAAGTATCGATGTGACTTACTCCAAATCTGATGATGCTAATGATTCAGAGGTGGTAAGTAAGGTTGTTGAAAATGTTTTGAAAGATGAGTCTACAAAAGGTAAGTCTGAATCACAGGATGGAGATGAAGGAAATCTTTATGATGGTTATCTGAAAAACACAAAATCCGAGAAAAATTTGAATGATGATTCAAAAGGATTGGTTTATACCATGATTGGATCGGACAAATTATTCTTAGATGTTGTTTTCCCGATTCAGAATGTGATTTCAGAAAAGATCGACAAAGTTTTCAAAATGGTTGAAATTGAGAAATCCGAGATTTCAAAGTTTGCTGGTAAGAGTCATAGAGGTTTGTATACTAAACCTGGTTTCAAAAAGAAGAACATGAAGGCTGGTTTGGGTTTTAAGAAGAAACAGAATAGAAACAAAAATGAAACACAAAATTTTCAAACAAAAATGAATTTTGTTGATGGAGGCAGTTTAGAAAAGGAAAAAGAATTCAAAATGAGACAGTCTAATGATGAATTCTTTGCTAAAAAGCAAAAGCAACAACCACAGGCCAAGGATGTTTCAAAGAAAGTGTGCTTTAAATGTGATCAAATTGGACATGTTGCACGAAAGTGTCCAAATCCAAAGCTTGTTGATGTTGAAAAACAAAAATCTGAGGATGTGAAATCTAGGTCAACCAGATTTGATTCGAAACAAACTTGGAGGTACAATACAAACAAGTTTGCTTCAAATCAAACTTGGAAACCAAAACAGACTAGGTCTGATTCAAGACAGATCTGGAATTCTCATACACCCAGATTGAAAACTACACAGAGTTGGAGAAAATCTGTGGATATGACAAAACCTCAAGAGTTTTGGAAACCTAAAAATGTTGTTCAAAATCAAAATGTTCAAAAAGAGACAAATTTTTACAAAAGAGGTACTCCGGAAGGCCAAATGTGGAGTGTTAAGAAACAAGTGAAGTTGGTAAATGATGAGAAAGTTGAAGTCAAAGTTGAACAAGTTTTAAATGATAAAGAGTTTCCAAAATTGAATGATTATTGTATTGAAATGCCTAAGGTCCAACAGACCTGGGCTAAATTGTTCAAATGATTGATAAAGTTTGAATGTGCAGGTGCTCGATGAAGCTGAAGATTGTGAGAATGGCAGTTGGAGCAACCTGGCACAGGAAGAGGTTGTAGGACCCTGGTTTGGTTGAACAGGGAGTTTAGTTTAATTGTTTTCTGTATATAAATAAACAATATTTTCAAAACCCTAAAAATTTGAAAAATTAAAAACCAAAAATATGTTTTTAGTTTGTTAAAATTTGAAAAACCAAAAATATGTTGTGTTTAATTTTAGTTTGAATGTATGTTGAGTGAATATGCCGAAACCTTCACGGCTGAACAAACATGATTACTTTCATCAGATTGAAAAACGGTTTTCAAACTGTTAAGATCAATGGGTTGTAAATCATGGGGGTACGTTATAGTTTCTGCAAATCAGGGTGCTTGAAGCAGAAAATGGATGGCGAGACAAAGCTATTAGTGTTGGTTGTCAAATTTCGTTAAATGATTTTGCATTTTAGGGGGAGAAAAATTGTCATTAGAAAATACGAAAACATTTGAAAATTTGAAAAAGTAAAAAACATGATAAAATTCAAAACTTTGAGTTTTGCGTAAAAAGAGGAAATGATAGTACATCAGTAGACAGTTACAGTACGCTAAAGAAATGGAAAGTATAAAAGAGTTAAACAATCTTACTGATGATGTGTCGATAGGTTTTTGCACATTTAGTAGATTTATTCGGGATATAAACCTAAATTCAAACTTGTGAATTCGTGGGGAACACTACTTGGATATATAGGTAACCCCTGAAATCTCGTTTGAAAGGTCTCTTAATCTGATATACTAGGTCTTTATACTCTATGATGTCTGGGGTATTATTCCGGGACTTCTGCTGAACGGTAGTTCTGACCTAGTCCCTGGCTAATACTTGCTGCAATGCTTGAAACACAGCATTACACCCTCAGCATGCTGAAACAATAAAATTGATATATGCTGCTGTTGTAAGCAAAAAGATCCTCTAAAGGGGACACACCGAAAAGTCGAAGTTGATATCTCTCTGCGTATACGGAAGTATCGATCTGAGATCCCTTGGCCCTCGCATACCTAAATTATATACAGATATCATTGTAGTATTCTCACCTGTAAGACTGATTATTGGGATTCTGGATACGGGAGTATATTCAAGAGGTGGGACACATGAATGATCTAAGTTCTTAATTCATCTAATTCGTATCCTGAGTAAATTGAAATTTGTGTGAGAATTTAAAATGGATCAGTATATCGACAATCGAGGTAAATTGTTTAAGTCTAAGTATGATATGTAGCTTAACGGTACTTGTGACTTGTCATAAACTGATATGATCCTCTAATGCATACTCAAAAACAAAAATATGATCTGTAAATTTGTTTGTACATATTTCTTTATTGTTTTATGTTTTCAGAAAATACAAAAAGATTTTGATTTCTGCTTTATTTTCGACAACTGATATCTGAGTGCTGAGTTTCAAAATCTAAGTAAGCTGATTGTGTTTCTGAAAATAAAACAAGTTCATTAATTTGATACTTGAATTTTAAAATCAAAAATTTAAAAAAAAATAGTTTGTGATATCTCCAAGGTCATTAATTTGGACTTGGATGATAAACTGTGAGGGAGTTGGATTCTTTAATACTGCCAAATCTATACAGTTTGTTGATAGGGGGAGTGGGTTAGAGAATTTGATTGGAATTGCCAGGTTACGATTCCTGGATAGTCTAATATGTTGTTACTTATAGTCGTATGAGTGATTGCAGGAAAAAAATCCAGACTACGATCCCGAGAGCAGAGTCTAAGGGGGAGTCTGAAGACAAGCTAAAAGTTAGGAGGAGCTTGTAGCTGAAAAGATAGAGGTGTCGATCCCTAAAAGCACAGAAGCTTGACGAAAGGGGGAGCCTGCTGATGATAAAATTGTTGATAATAGAAAAGAGAAGTGATGGATGCTTAAAATGTTACAATCTGAATGAGAAGGCAGAATGATCAAGATTGAAGAAGGTGTCATAACAGAGATTAGTCACTAAAGACTGCGTCAATATCCGAGGGGGAGTCTGTTAGTGCACTACGTCTATTGACTTCGTCTTGTATCATGTAATAGGATATTCTGTGCACGAGGTTCGAGAAACTGAGATATGAGGTGTTAGTGAAGATTTCGCTTCAAGTGAACTTTAGATCAGTTCAAGCGAAATCACACCATTAGATTTCGCTTCAACCAGTTTAGGTTCCCTTCAAGCGAAATCTTAACATCTATAAATAGTGCACTTGTCATTTCATTTGGTACGCAACTTCTGAAGGTGTAACGAAGTGCTGCCGGTTTTCTGTCAGGTTGTAAACAGTGTTAAAAGCAATATAATTGACAGATTAAAGATTACAAGCTGTGTTCGTGTTCAGTTTATTGATTCCGCCTTTAAACTGAATGTAAAACTCTTCGGAACGACTCAGTCGGGTCAAACAACGATCCAACAACGACCGCGAACAAGGTTAATGGCAAGGAACGCCCGTCGGGGCAAACATTACCAGGTGCACATTTTAAATAATCGCACAAATAGTAATATGCAACAAATAAGTAGAAATTGAAAGTTGCATATGTAGATTAAAAACTTGGAAAACCCCGAATAGAAAATGTATTCGGGATATTGTTTCCAAGAGAAATAAATAGAGGCGTTACTTACATAGGGCGTGATGTGAAAACTATAAAAAGGTCATGTGTGTCATGTGTTAATCGCTTACTCTGGCCAAGTAAGTAGTGGCATATGATACCATGAACTTCTTATGGCGGACACGTTTACATCCGATGTAGTAAGGGCGGGATGAATGGGACTAATTAAAAAGTACCCAAATGAATCAGATAAGCAAAATAATTGATAATAATGTAAACGCACAACCAAGTGACGGAAGCGTATTACATTAGGATAATGAGCCCGAGTGAAGGGATAAAGAAGCATGTAAAATGATTTAGACAAGTATTGGGAGGGAGTGTACTTACACTCGAACCCGGAGAATGCAAACATGTAAAATGATTTAGACAAGTATTGGGAGGGAGTGTACTTACACTCGAACCCAGAAAACGCAAGCATGTAAAATGATTTAGACAAGTATTGGGAGGGAGTGTACTTACACTCGAACTCGGAGAATGCAAACATGTAAAATGATTTAGACATGTATTGGGAGGGAGTGTACTTACACTCGAACCCAGAAAACGCAAGCATGTAAAATGATTTAGACAAGTATTGGGAGGGAGTGTACTTACACTCGAACCCGGGGAATGCAAACATGTAAAATGATTTAGACATGTATTGGGAGGGAGTGTACTTACACTCGAACCCAGAAAACGCAAGCATGTAAAATGATTTAGACAAGTATTGGGAGGGAGTGTACTTACACTCGAACCCGGAAAATGCAAATATGTCCCTTAACGGGTCGTTTTTGTAAAACGTCAAACGTAAGGACAAAGTCGGAATATAAAAATGAAGCGAGGTCTTAATGCATACCGGGAGGGTTGCAATAATAACGACTTCGGTAAAACACCCGGTTGATGGGTAAGAATTAAACGCATGCGTAAACCAAGAGACGTGGACGCGGGTTGAAAAAAAAAATCAAAGGACTTGGATTACGAGTTATGACTATAAAATCTCGTATATAGAAATTGTGAGTGAATATGTTCAACTATTCGAAGTCGAATGGGTTGAATAAAGAATAAAGTAGATTGTTTATAAGTGATGGATTTCACATTAATAGGTCAAACATGTTGCATACAATATAACGCCGAATGGCACAAATGAGCGCTAGTCAGATAAAGGTAGCGTTAAATGCAAGAGAATAATGAGCCCGGTAATGGGATATAACCAAATAAGAATATATGCAAATCAAATAACAGTAAGCATAAGAAGAAGTGACGCATAAATGACGTGAGAAGTCATAAAATCGGAAAATTGTCCGAAAGAAAACAATTATAGCCATGAGAATACAATTAAGGTTAACGGGACCTAAGCTTGAAACCAAACGACTCTTCGAACAAAAACAGGGTGCCTTGACACCAAACATGTATTTTAAGAATGACATGAGTAAGGAGTGATCTACGGGATCAACATAACCTTTAGGGTTATAAACAAATGAAAGATCTACGGACTAAAACGACCCACGGGTCATGATTAGAAAGAAGTTATAAGGACTTCGCCCTAAAGAGGTGAAAGTCTAATAAAAAATAGCCCATAAGGCTAAGTGATAAAAACCTACGGGTTAATTAGATAAAGTGAGGGAATCGGTTGAGAATCCCCGCATAAAACTAAGACTGTAAAAGAATAAATTATGGACTGTCAATATCCTGGTATGGATAATTGACAAAAGTTAAAGAGAAGATCCTAAAACTACAACTTCGGTTTTAGTAAGAAATAACGTTTTAACAAATATGAATACTATAAGGCGAATTCGGAAATAACAAATATCAAAGAGTATGGGTTTTAACATCGATAGGTGCGAGACGGTACATTCGAAAATAAGAAGTATGATAAAGAAACGTTGAATTAAACTTAAACGTGACGTGACACGCTCAAGGACAAGAAAAGAAATATAGAAAATGATCACGTTGTTATGTGAGTTACGGAGTATGAAGTGACGGCGACTAATTAGTCTAGCCGGTAAAACTATTCAAAGTTAAGAAAGCGTCATAACAAATACAAGCACTTGTTAATATAACACAAGCACGGGATAGACCTGTTAAAAGACTAACGAGACTAAGTGGTCAAGTGACAACTCAGTCAATAAAGATAAAGGGTTTTGAGCTGTAAGTAACGGCCCGCGAGGCCTTACACATGAAAGACGTACGCGTCAGTGTACATGAAAACTTTTGACCAAAGGAAACGGGAGCCTTGAAAACGAAACTAGATTCGTTTGATTAAACCAACGAACTACGTAAATAAGGTTTCGGGGACGAAACCTCTTTAAGGGGGGTAGACTTGTAACACCCCGAAAACGGGTTTGGTAATCAAACCCCGTTAATACTAAAAGACGGGTAAAGTATCGTTAGCGGTAGAAGTAACCCGGTAAATATTAGGATTTAAATGAACAAACCTAATATTTAATAAAATGTGAATGAATACTTTTAAGGAAACAAGTTTATAAAAGGCCCGAGTTAACGGGACTTAAAAATAAAACGGGTTATAATTTCCCCGAACCCACCAAGTAACTAGGAATATCAACCTAGTTAAATATGTGCCTTAAAACAAAGAAGGAAACTTGGGAAATAACCCTTATTATAAAGCTACAAACTAGAGGGGCCAATGTAGGATAACTTAAAAAGTTATTTAATAAAACACAAAAAAAAAAAAAAAATACACACACACACAGTGTGTGCGTGTTCTTCTGATCGACCAGGAGGGTGCTCCAAGGAGCAAAACCCTAGTTCACACTAAATGGCTAAATTGAAGCTCGAATCAAGACTCAAATCACTGCATGAACACATAAAAACGATCACCTAGTCATGGGGATCACAAGGTATGTTGAATTTTGCTATTTGGTGAAACTTTGAAATCTTGATGAACTATCATAATCGAAATTCTGGAGTGAATGATGAATCTATGGGTATAGTTGTGATGAAATTCATGTTTAGAAACAAACCCTAGTTGAAAAACTCAAAGGATTAGTGTTAAAAACTAAGGATTTGATGTATTCCCTTGTATGTGCTAAGTGGGTTTTGGCTAAATAATGAAGATGATGATATGTTTGTGCTAGAAATCATCATAATTGATAGTTGAAGCAAGCTACTTAAACAAATTGCAAGTTTAAGTATTTGCTTATACATGATTCGAAATGGGTTTTGAATGTTGTAGTGAAATTAGTGATTTAATTCATGAATATGGATGTTTGAAATCATGTTAACTACTAATTGATAGGTAGAACTTGAATATATTAGGCATTCGGATGAATGCTAGTGGTATGACGAAATGGGTTTCACTCGTATATGAGGGACCCTTAGTCCTTGCAAATTGAATGAACAAATTAGTCTTGATAATCACTTGAACAAGATAAAGTGTTGAAAATGTAATAAACTCGGCTAGAACCTTGGTTAAAAGTGTGGCCTAAAGATAATGCCTACCGAGTAATCAAAGAATGCCTAAACTAGTTGATGAACTTGAATGTGCATCTTGTATATTAATGGGCATTTGACTTTTAAAAAGTCAAACCGACCTACCATACGATAAATGGTAATTTTTGATATGAAATGCGTAAGGTGGAATAATCGTATTGAATTATGATTAAACTAACCACCTTGAAAACGATGATGATAGTTTGACGCGTAACAAGCTAGGTGGAAGCTTGATGAGGGAGCGGGTCAAACGAATCAAGAAGGAAAGGAAAAGCGTAGTTCGGATGTGAGGTAAGTTAAGCTTACGCCCTTTTTACTTTTATTACAAAATGCTTATTTGTGAGCATGGAATACCATTTATATTAAGTAAATGAAACATGATGTTCCTGCGCGATATAATGCTAGTCGGAACAAGTGAAAATGGTGAAATGGTAATCCGGACATGGGTTAACGAATAGATAAAGGGATTTAAAACGACACCATTTGGCATAAGTCATAATGGGTCAAATAAAACAGGAAACGACTTTCAAGTTGGATGATTTCAGAAAGTAACCGGGATAGGTTAAAGGGGTGAAATGGTAATTAAGTGCCATCTTATAATGACAATTGGTCATTTTGACTAAACGGGTCAAATGGTGTTGTTAACACCATTTGTCAATAATATTTGATGATTTTCTTGTTGAGTTTTGTGATCACAGGAATTAACACATGATTAGCATTGCTATTATCTAGATATTAATAGCGAAAGGTATTAAAACGGGTCAATATGTTGATCCGAGCCAGGTACGCATAATTATGTTGTAGTTAAAAGTGCTATTTTGGTCGAATAGTTTGTGAGAGTCCTTAGTTGTAAAAGAAGGACCAAAATCGACCAAAACGCCCTTGTAGGCTAAATTGAACAAACAACCCTTAAAGGTTGTTTGGAAACGAATTTCGTGATTAGATAAATACTTAGAATAAGCATAGAAGTTGAAAGATGTAATACGTTAGTCAAATGGCTCTAATTGAGTCTTGCCGTAAAATAATAATCCGAGGGGTAAAACTCGGAACATATAGATATCCACATTAGATCCAACACAATTATATTTGTGGTGGAAGATTACTTGACAAGAAATGTAGGAATAAGATGCTAGAAATGAATGAAAGCGATTTCAAGCTTTAAAGTGCTTAAATACCCTTAACGGGTCAAAATAAGCATACGAGCGAAAACGGGTTTAAATCGTGTAATAAACCTATGATTAGAACCTAATATGGTAGGTAACATTAATTTGAAGAAGTGTATGTGATATAGGAATCAAACAAATACGTTTGTTTGATAAAATGCATAAACGGGTTAAAATTTGGTAAAAAGGTAACGAGTCGAAGGCTTAGAAGTCTCAAAATTTCTTATGTTGGATGTAGGATTTTAAATCCATAAGATGGAGGATTAAATTACGGACGCGTAGGAAAAAGAATCGGGTAAAACGGATCAATAACGAAGAAGTTATGGCCGTTTCCGTAAAAACTGGCATAGCTGAACTGAGCTGCAGATCTGCTGGAAAACGGTCTCCTTCGCGTGGCGCGAAGGAGCATCTGGGTTCTTTCGCGTGGCGCGAAAAGCCCTGTTTTGGCGAAAATTTTTTATTTTAATCAGTTTCGCTTCCCGGACTCGTTTAAATACGTTTTAAGTTACGTATGACTAATCCAACTCATGTTTTATGAGTTTCAGGTATAATTTTAGCACCGGAGGACGATCAAGCACAACGAAGAACCGAACACGATCAAGAAATAAGCTTCCGCACGACGTTTCGTTGTTACTTTTAATTGACGAACTTAATTACGTTATGTTCTAAACTTTAAATTGTAAAAGGTTTTAGTAAACCCGTATTTCCGATGTATATATAAATCTTAATTACATGATTGTTTTCGTAAAACATATGTTAATCTTTGATTTATAAGAACGGGTGTTACAGTTTTCAATGTTGGGCGACCACGAGTTTTCTTCAGAACAACAGGAGGTTTTTTGTTATTGTTCCCTGGATTGAGGATTTTCTGAAACTTTTCAAAGAAGCTCCTTTTCACTTGAGGGGGTGTTGGATCGATCTGTCGTTTCAATTTTTCAAATTCCGCGTCTACATCGATATCCTCTATCTTAGTTCTTGCAGGCTTGAAGTCAAGCTTCTTCCAGAACACGTCTATCAAATTGATATGGATTTGCTGACCTGTGGACGAAAACAAATTAGGTGGCAAAATCATAACGACAAAGGTCAAAAATATTATTTACCGTTATTTTCCAACTTTTCCAAACGACAGGCACATGGCAAACCACAGCTGGTAAAAAGTTGGCAACCACAGCTTGCACCGTAGGCTCTCAACCCGTCTTCCTTACGTTTTAGTTCCATATTCAAAAGCTCAATCACAAATATTGAAACCTTTCTGAGAATATTTGCAAGCATGGGATGATCCTTGTGGTGCTTCATCACTTTTCGGAGGCTTGTTTCAAAGCTACTACTAATCTCGGCGTATTGTCTATCAACAACATGATCAACATACAGTACACGTTTATCCAGTGTGTTGCGATGACTTAGAAAGTGACTTTTTAGTGTTGCATGCAAGCCCTCAACCCTGTTGGTTGTAGTTTGGTGAAAGTTAATAGTTTTGTTAATCCAGCAAGATACAAACTTTTCACGGTACGGATCCAACCAGGATTTCATCAAATAATCAAAAACCTCTGAAATTAAAAAACGTAAATAGTCAGTTATTGTTATTATATAAAATTTGAACATAATTATGTAAGAAATACTCACGTTCACGGCCATCTTCTTTCAGCTGTGCTTCAAGGTTTTCCAAGTTATACCTGTATATTTCCTCGGTCGTAGACTCGCACAATGTCCAAAATGTACGTACGAATTCTTTCCACTGCTTGTCAGAGAATTTCCTCTTGCTGTTCTTATTAATATTTTGTGGAATATGGAACCGACAAAGATACTTATGCGCTTTTGGAAAAACTTGTTCACACGCGTTAATTAGCGCAAATTCCCTGTCTGTTAAAATCACGCGCGGTTCCATACATCCTACCAGCATAGACTTGATCCTCTGCAACACCCATAGGTAGTTCTCTAACTTCTCAGCGGAAATTACCGCACAAGCACCCGTAAACGATTTGTTTGTCGACGTCATGCCTACGACCTGAACAAATGGCAGGTTGTACATGTTTGTTTTGTAGGTGGCGTCAATCATTAGCACATACGGGAAGGCACACCACATAGTGAATGATTTTTTGTGAACAAAGAAGACATCTTCAACTGCGTTCGATATCTCATTCGTGCGCATGTAACAAGTGTAATCTTTTTCGAGAAGAATGTTTTCAAGTTTTTGCATCGGAGACTTACCGACATTTTTTCCGGCGTTGATCTTCTGAACAGCGTTGTGTATATCTTTCGGAATAAGCTTTCTAGCCGGATTGTTTTTCGTCAGCGTTCGCCAGATACTTTGGTTGGGAATATCTTGCTCTGCCAGCTCCTTAACCAGTTTTGTATGCTCCGAAGAAAGCCTTCTCGCATACGCGTGACCCTCTAAGTTTTCAATAGGAGTGTGGTTATGCTTCGCCTTCGTCACCTCGATCCTCCAAACACTTCCGGATGATTCCGAAAACCCGATCATCTCGAACGGGCAACCTATTTTCTTGCTACCCCGTTTTCCTCTGTGTAGCTATACTCTTATGCTCCCCACCAAAAGTACATTGAAACCAAATCTTGTAATTCTCTCCTCTTTTATTCGACCTCTTAATCACAATGAGGTAACCATTGTCTTTTGCCATGTCTTGTACCCAACGCACCAACTCTTTACGTGACGAAAAGGTCTGCGTTGTATCAAACGAAAATGTAACCGGGTAACAGCCTTCCTCGTCAACAGACACATTCTCCGGCTCACCATCGTCACCGAGGTCCGAATAGACTTGATGTTCAAAGCTCTGTTGACAACCGTAACTGTGATTTGGATAACACTCCTGCTGTACAGAGCTGTGCTCGCCACCGTAACCGAAATTCGAATAACCTTGTTATGCTTAAGGGTCCTCCACAGGGGTATTCAAATCCAGCGTCACCGTGTTATCACGATAACGAATGCCAGATATAACCTCTGCCTCCTTCAAGTTGGACAAGACCGGTTTCTCATACGAGTCAGAAATAGTGGTCCCCTCGTAAGAATCAGGAACAACTGACTCGTCAGAATATGGACCGAAAAGATAGTTGCTTAACCACGACATCGTTTTTTCAAGACACGTAACTAATACAGCAAAACCGCGCGTTATTTTGAAGAAACACAAATAATTTGGAAATCGACAAACAACAAAACCCCCGTATGTTTGTAAACAACATATTGAGTGCTTTATGTCTCGAACGCTAAATGTACTGTCTCAGCAGCTTGCTTTTAAAAGTGAAAATTTGGGGTCGAAGAGCCGCGCTATGGCCAAAGCGAGGCACTTAGGGTTAACGACAAACCTCGTAATCAGCTTTATGTCTCTCAAACAGTAACTCATGTCTCAAACGTCAATCAAGTCACCTTTTGTCGAGCTAAGCGCCGCGCTATGGCCAAAGCGCGGCGCTTTGAGGTGTGAAAATAATTTTGGCCGTGTGTAAATAGCATGACCCCTATAAATTTGTAACTTTCTTTGCATGTCTATGATTTGCTTTATAGAACCTGATACATAGTATTAGGGCATGCACATAATTTCATGACATCATCCCCCAATCGAGAAATGCCATCAAATCTCTATATTTGTCTTATTATATTGTTCTGCATGTGTAGAATATGTTAGTCCTCTATTTTGCTGATCAACTCTACATTCATGTGTGTTTTGTTGTTGTATCTCTTATGATTCTGATACACAACCAACAATTGTGAAGAAAGTAGGACAATCGTGCATCCGTACCGTTTTAGGTGTTAGTTATTTTCTAAAAATTATTGCAGTTATTTATTTTCTGTTTTTGGAGTTTAGTTTATTCCGTGGTAGCTTGAAAACGAGGGGTGCAAACGAGCCGAGCGGCTCGCGAGCTACTCGAGATCGGCTTGAGAAAAAGCTCGAAACGAGTCGAGCCTTATCGAGCCCGAGCCGAGCTTGATCCTAAAACAAAGATCATTTGTTTATCGAGCCTAAAACAAAGCTCGTTTGTTTATCGAGCCGAGCTAGAGCTTTGAAAACAAAGCTCGAATCGAGCCGAGCTCGAACCCCAGCTCTCATAAGTTAATCGAGCTCGAGCTCGAGCCTGGTCAAGCTCGGGCTCAGCTCGGCTCGTTTGCACTCCTATTGAAAACTTATTGCAATTTTTAGTTGATTAAATCCAAAGATCAATGAATAAGTTTCTCTCCAAATCTGTTTATTTTGAACTTTAAATATAAAAATATGTTTGCAGAACATTAGAACTCTGATTATTTTGATCTGGAAATTTTATAATTTTTTTTCACCACATGACAAATATGATTATTTTGATTTGATCTGGGAATATTAAAAATTGTTTTTTCACCACATGAGAAATCTGATTGTTTTAATCTTGAAATATTATAATTTGTAACACCTTAATATCTAAAAATCTACAGCTACGAGCTACTAGCTATAGCTTCCAGCTACCAGCTTTCAGCTTCCAGCTAACAGCCACCAGCTAGTTTTGCCAAACATACCCTTATTAGCTTTTTTAAAAAAGCTAATAAGGAGATTTTATGTTTGGCAAACCTAAAAGGACTTTTCAAAATGACTTTTCAAAATGACTTTTTGTACAAGAGAAAAAGTCATTTTAAAAAGTTGGGATGTTGTGACTTTTTAAACCAACTTATAATTTTTCAAAAGCAAAATTACTAGATTACCCCTGTTTTAACACTCCTTGCATTTTCCCTACAACACGTTCTTGTTCAACACAGCAAACAAACAGCCGCCACCGGAGAATTGACGCCGCTGCATTCCGGCTGCACAGCTCTGACTCCGCCACTGGTTCAACACGAGACGCCGCTGCAATTCCGGCTGCACAGCTCCGACTCCGCCACTGGTTCAACAAAGACGCCGCAGGTATGTTATTTTTGTTTTCTGCAATTCCGGTTTCTCTTCCGCTCGAACTGAATACTCTTCTTCTTTAGATTATTTCCACTACTTTACAGATTCTCTGATTCTGGAAACTCTAATTCCAGGTAACATTTATATGAATTTTTTATTTCATACTGATCTGATTTCTAAACATCATACATTTATTTTAAGCTAATTTTATTCATGTTTTAGGACGTGCATTGACTTTATTGGTCATGGAGTGGTATAATAATCGAGCATGGATGTATAAAATGACCAATAGTGATGGATTTATTAATACAGAATACTGTGAAAACTTGAAAAAGTGGTTAGACTTCGTCTATTCTAAAGATTCAGTTGTGGATCGAAGGGTGACTAAGCGTCGTAAGATAGTATATGACATCAGATGTCCTTGTTTAAGATGTCAAAATTCCATCTACTTAGATAGAGAAACTGTTCAAAAACACTTGCTTAAAAAGGGTTTCATGCTTGATTACTACACATGGTATGAACATGGTGAAACTTCCACTCGTGAGGTAGGACAATTTTCTACTATGAGGGAAGTTGATGATGACGATGATGGTTGTAGACGCATGGTGTTGGATAGCAAGTGTTCGTTAGCCGATAATTCGACAATAAACTCAAATCTAGATTCAAGTACTCTTGAAAGGGATGTTCCGAATTTAGAAGCAATGGGATTCTATAACATGTTACAAGCTGCCGATGAGCCTTTGTGGGAGGGGGAGAAGGGCACCGATTACTCAAAGTTGCAAGCTGTTACAAGTTTTCTAAATTGGAAATCACTTTATAATGTATCTACCGCATGTTACGACCACATCATTTCTATGGTTAAAGAATTGATGCCTGAAGGGAATAAGCTACCAGAAAACTTTTACTATACAAAAAAGAGTTTAGAAAAGCTTTTTCTTCCTAAAGAAAGGATTGATGTTTGTAAAAATCACTGCATGTTATTTTATAAGCAAGACATGACATTGACACAATGTAAATGGTGTGGAGAATCTCGTTACAAGAGTGGCCAAACTAAGGTACCTCATTTGGTGATGACATACATGCCGATTGGTCCTAGACTTAAAATGTTGTATATGTGTAACACCTCGAAATTTCATGTCCAATATAATATCGACACGTGTCATAAACTTTAAACATGTAAAGGATTTCTTTAGAAGGACTAACGTTGACAAACAAAGAAAATACGTGAATAAAAGGATTAAAAATGTCAACATCGGATAAATATATCTTTCAATAGCCCCACATGATGTTTATACCCTTAAAATGAATGAATGGATCATACGAAGTTAATTGTGAAAGAAAGTGAGGAATTACAAACTACAGGGGTTAAATGTGTCAACATGTTTAAAGTATACCTCTGAGTGACCTTTTAGCAAACCCGAAGCTTTGCAATGATTAATTATACGCACGAGAATAAGTGATAAAAATTTCACAAGGTTTCGATAAAGTATGAGAAAGTTATGACAACATTCGTATCCGAGGGGTTAAAAGCGTCAACGTTGATAATTAAGGCTTTTCGGGTGACCATAAAGTTGACCAAGGACTTCACAAAGATTGATTAAGTCTTGAAGTCCTTAAAAATCAATTTAGAGAGCTCAAAGTGCAAAACAAGAAGTTAAAACAACTTTTAAAAGGACCGGGGGCCAAAATGCAATAATTGGAAACTTGTTGACCTGAACCCAGGCCTCACACGGGGCGCATAAGACCAGGCAGGTCCTTTACGCGGGCCACCTGACTTCCCCAGCACCAGAAAAACATGACAGGTGCCTGTCCAGCCCGTTTATACGACTCAAATTGGTTGATTTCAATACCATGTGCTGCACAAACAAGTTTTTAGGCTCTAGGGATACTTGTATTGATCAGGGATCCATCCTAGACTTGTTTGGCATCATCTTGATCAATCAAAGATCACTATATAAAGAAGCACTTGTTGCAACTTTTGATCATTCATCCAATTCTCAACTCCTGAAGATTTCTGGAGCACAAGAGCATTCCCTAAGCATCATTAGTCGTGCATAGGACCTTGGTAAGCTTCCTTAACCTTCCTTAATCGTGTTTTACTTAGTTTATTAGCTTAAAGTCAAACCGTCGTAATTAAGGTTTGACTTAACGATTAATCACTAATGGTCCAGTGATTAGTCAAATTGAAAGTAGTTATAAGTTGGTAATTATGGGGGCATTAAACCCTTAAAAGGGCACCCTCTGATTCCCGCTCTAACTAAGTCATTTGTCGGGTCAAAGTTGGTTATAAAAAGTCAACAGAAACACAATTTTCAATTTAACACATAATTATTAATGTAGAAAACGTGTAACCTGTTTTACCATGTAACAACCTCAAAATTTACTTGAATATAAGTAAAATTTTATACAAAAGATAATAGTTTAACATAAGTTTCAGAAGTATCATAAACCTTAGTCAACTAATGACTAAGTTAGAACATACAAAAGTTGTTTAAGAATTTGTTTACAACCCAAGAACAAAGATTTAGTAAGATTAAAACATAGCGGAAGCTTCAAAAATTGTGTTCGGTTCTTCAAAAGTTGCTTGATCACCATCCGTAATGTCCATCTAGCACCTAAGGTCAAAACCATTAAAACATTAGTTTTGACTTTGTTACTTAAGACTTAAACGTATGATCCAACTTCAAGTAAAATGAATTAATAAAAAAATTTAAAAGTTTCTGGATCCACCGTAAATTACGGTGTTACCGTAATTTACGGTGAGTTCTGGGAATTTTTGGTCACCGTAAACCAGGAGAGATCTACCGTAACATATCTGACCTCTACCGTAAATTACGGTTCTACCGTAATTTACGGTAGTTCCTGGAAATCCATGTCTTGTTTGTTTTGTTCATTGCACTCAACCCAACTCTCGGAATTCGCTTTTCTAACAACCCACTACATCAAATTCTAGTATTTCTAACATGTTGTATATTGACCAAAATCAAAGAACAATCCATCATATTCTGGAGCATTAATCATGTTTTACTTGATTATTTGACCCTTTTGGCTCGTCTAAGGAATCCTCCCATATGACGACTACCAACGAGTGCCAACCAAATTTGATCAATCAATTAATATAACGACTTCATCGCTTAATTCAAAACAACTCTTATTTAAAAATTCAATTACACATTAGAATCATCCAATCTACTGAATGTAACGGGTCAAGTTACATACCTTAGCGCACGCCCTTCAACTGCGAATTACCACCGGCTTGTCCACTCGACGTTCCGGTATCTTGTCCTATAGAGTTCAATTCAAGACATGTTTAGAACTCTCTTTAGACCTCACTTCGCATATTATACCGAAACATCATAATTATGCGTTAAAGCTTTAAATTTCTATTTTTAAGCCTTCTTTGAGGCATTTCTACAAACACTATGAGGGAAGAATTTCTACATCATTTGCATTTAAGTTCATAGTTTGCTAGCTAGTTAACTTAACATCAATAAAGCCCTCATATAGCATTTTAATCATCATACCTTTCTGAAATCACTTTTCTATAATCAATTTACACTAGGATAATCATCTAAACCCTAGTGTTCATCATCATCATGTAAAACCCACAACCCACCTTCAAGGTGTTCATGGAATTTTCCTGAATTTGGTCATGATTTCACATGAAATTGGCTAGGTTTCACTTCTAAACACCATATCAATTCTAATCTAACCAAATAACACACATGCAACATGAATCTTCAGATTTTCCAAAATCATGAGAAATTCAAGTTAAGAGTTTTCATCAGATTTTACATACCTTTTAATCCTCTCGAGATGAGGATCACGATTCTAGGCTCAGATTTCGTTTTGGACCAGATTCATACCTCCAATTTGAGAGTTTTAGTGATTTTAGGGTTTGGAGCTAAGGGGGTGTCGACCTGGTCTTTCCCCTGATCGACCAACACCTCTTTTGAGGGTGTTTGGTTTATTTTAATTTGTTTTAACAATTTAAGTTTCAATTTTGTCAACTTAGGCCCCTCAACTTTGTCCTACTTATTGTTTAGTAGCCTTCAACCCCTTCGTAAGCTACTTCTAGTCTATTAACTAACTAGGTTAAAATTTCTAGTTAGTAAATTCTCGTTTATTTATACTTTATAATTCTAATATAAAGTTTTATATTTTTCGGGGTGTTACATACCACTCATATAACTTGGTAATCAATGCAAGAACATGTCTAAGCATGTTCGACCCGACAATTTTCAGTTTAGGCTTGGTTCGGAACCGAAAGTCGCAAAATTTGACTTTTGCTTTGACTTTCAGTTCTGACCCGATTTAGATTAGTTTAGACATGCCTTAAAGTTCCATTAGGACCCCGTTATATGATAATGTAACCCTCTGCGATTATACTACTTGACTCGTTGATTGTTTCCTTTAATTGCTTAATGTTGACCATAATGCCCTTGTGACCATAAAACGAGATTTTTGGAAATGTGAGAGGACAATAATCTTTGTTACTGATTTATAAACATATCCCTAAAATTTCACATCAGTTGGAGGTCTAGATTAGGAGTTATGCTCAATAGCGTAATTAGCATGAAGCCTATCTAAATCCAATTTTTGACACCAAACCTCTTACCCACTGATGTAATATAATATTTTGGGATTTTTGAAGATTTTTAATTATTTTTAAACTGATCATAACATAGGGTATTGCCTTGATTCGGTTATTGCCGATTATACCCTTCTTGCTTATAAAATGAGTTTTACATAACAATTTGATACCAATATTTGGCTACTGATTTTATATGATAAATGAAGTATTTTGAACTTTATAAACTGATCAGGAAATTCAGATTTCTATTCTAACCCGGAAATCGCTTAAAACGACTTTTTATGCGTTTAAACGCGTAGTATGAGTTAAAACTATTCTTGTCATATAAGACTTATCTCCAACTGATATAACTTATTATATTAAGTAGTTTTAGTGATTATTTCAGACCTAAACCTCTGAATTACATTTAATCTCTTTTATAATCTTTAAAATGACCAAAATACCCCTACGGGGCTTAATTTGAGATTAAACTCGTTTTGGGCATAATGGAAGGTATCCTACTGATATCACAACATATTTAAAGCATATTAACTTAGGAAACCTGTTCATGACTCATTTGATTACTTGTTATGCGTTATTCGCGTCCGGTTCGGTTTATGTAACTAGTTTACATAAATTGACCGAAACGGGTCAAACTTTATCATTTTTGTCTCAAAATCCAGAATGTGTTTAGTTTACCCATATTATACAAGTTTTCAAACTTTTCGGGTCTAAATCACATTCCATCCGGTCTTCTCTTAATCGTGCGTTTGAACCGTATCTTCCTTTAAAACTAACCGGTCTAAGTTTAGGCTTAATTAAAGATCCGTTAGGAATCTAATAGGTTATTAAAAACCTTTTGTTCCAGAATAGGAGACCCGATAAAAGCTACACGAACTTGCTATTTGTGATTAATACTTTGCTCAGGTAAATACTTTTAACTTATTTTCCCTATACGGGCTTGGGATACGGTATTATAATAATACCGCTTGGTCGGGTATGAAGTCGTACAATCAAATATTGATTAAAAAGATGCATAACCCATTTTATTCTGTCTTGTTTGATGCAATACCTTTGGGGGGTTAATGACCGTGTCCTGGATATCCTCGGTTCATTCGTTAGAAATGGCCACGACTTAAGCACGGGGTGTAGGCATACACCTGACAGTTGCGTTTGTAAAAAGGTAGTCCACAAGAAGGGTATCTTCTTGTGGGTATTATACCAAGTGGTGTGTCTATTAATCTTGTTAAACCGGCTCTTCTAACCGGGTCCTAAATGGACGACAAACATGTAAAACTGTATACAAGTTTATTTTATGAAATAATTATCCCAAGTTATAAAAGATTATTTGTGCCTGGCGCATTCAATTCATTTTTCTTAAAGTCTTTTCAAAGTGAGTCACTTAATTGTATTTACCAGTGTAAACTGACGTATTTCCCAAAAAGGTTAAGTGCAGGTACTATACGAAATAGGCTGGCTACTTCAGGCATCAATAATCAAGTCTTGCAAGCTCTAGATGTTAAAGTCTGTTGCACAATGATTTTATTTATCTTTTGATCCACCTGTGAACCCTTAATAGTCCGTTGTAATACTTTGATATTACTATTTATTCGGTTTATAATGTGGTTCATATCTTTCGCTTCCGCTGTGCATTTAAATTGTGTTGTTTGACCATGATAATATCAACTACGTCACGATACTCCCCACCGGTAATACGTGGAAATATCGGGATGTGACAGGTTGGTATCAAAGGCAACACTGAGTGAATTAAACACTAGCCTTTTGTGTTTAATCTCAGTTACACAGTTGCACATTTCTAAATTTTCGTGTCTAGACAAAGAACTTAGGACTAATCCAGATTGTTTTTAATTCTAACTTTGTCCTTTTATATTTCTTTGTTGTATCTTTTAATTGTTTGACAGGAAATATGCCACCGAGGTTTCGAAGAGGAGGACGAGGCAAGGGGCCAATCCACGCCCCCAACGATCACGAGGCCGGGCCTTCACACCAGCGAACTCCTTCTGCAACCATGAGTACCGGTCCTCAAAGAGACTGGAGGATCTATTCGGAGCCCGCTAGGCGATCTGTCTCGTCTAGCTCAACGCCTCCTTACTGCCATTCCTTTGGGCCGCAATCAGAGAACGAGCCCGAAGACTCACGCCACTCCTTTTTGCCGTTGCAGCGATCCTTTTCGCACCATTCCTTTGGTGACCCCGCTCCTGTCTTCCAGGGCCGGTTTAACCCGAAAAACTATATTAAAGAACCAGTAGGTTTTAACCCATTGGGCCCTGAAGACTATTTCCCTGAAGCTCAGGGAATGGATATAGATGAAGACACGGATCCTGTTGAACCACCTTCCGGGACACCTACTCACCCCATCGAGATTTTGGATGGGTCATCTTTCCATGGATCACCTTACCGTGGCCCAGACAGCTACCAGGTGAGAATTAACCAGTATGAATGGTACTTTACACCCTCTCACCATTCATTGCCTCACCAACAGCAGCAGCAGCAGGATCCCTTCGAGGATTCGCGTTTCGTGGCAGTTACGCCACCGCCACCACCGCCGCCAGTACAGCAAGCACCTCCAGAACCACCGAGGCGTAGAAGAACAGGCGCACGAATGTCCGTGCGAGAAGGAGGTTTTCACTTTAGCACCCCCCAACACTCAAGTGGCAGTCACTATCCGCCACTGCATGAAGACCCACAAATGGGTGGGCCTTCAAATCCAATTTCAGAGGTAGATTCTGCACCTATTGCGTCGCCACCATTGGGTTTTGGTAACCCGATTCCTACATACGCCGGTTCAACGGCGTACAATCCATTTGAGCAGCCGGCTCACACTAACTACAACTATGTTGAAGTCGACCCATACCTTGTAGCGGCAAACTACAACGCCCTTCATCCTGAAGGACCATATGGAGCTCCCTGGGGAGTGGGATACCCAACTCATGGGTATCAAATACCTGCTCAACCTCCGTTTCAGCACCAGCCACCACGGTTTTCCCCACCGGAACAGGAGGAAATCTTCCACAGGCTAAACAGGGTGGAACGAGAATTTCAAGAAGAGCGTAGGAACAACCGTGGATTTCTCAAGGGCCTAGGAAGCTTGTTAAAAGGAAAGAAGAAGCGGGATCATTGAATCCCTATATGTATTGTTGTATTTCCTTATTTCAATCAAGTCCCTGCGTGGACATTTATCTATGTACTTAGTCCTTGTGTGGACTTGTCTTTCTTTAGTCCCTGCGTGGACTTGTCTTTTTAGTCCCTGCGAGGACACCTATCTTAGTAATCAGTCCCTGCGAGGACTTGTATTATCAGTGTAGCCCCTGCGTGGGCAAGTTATTTATGTTAAAAGTCCCGTTTAGGGCAATGTGTACTCCTTTTAATGCTTAATGGAATGTTAAATTTAAAAAATTTCATTTTTGTCATTATATGCATAAATATATTATACATGAAATAAATAAATTAAAAAAATCGTTCCTCTTAAAATAATCTGCCTATTTAAATATTCAATAAGAATCTTAAAGGTATAACCTAGCCTGCATGTCATTATAAAACTTGGCCAAGATGGTAAGACCTGTTTAAAAAGATTCAAAACCCTGTTAACATCTGAAAACATGTTAACGCTCCTGGCAGACGTGATTCGTTAAAATCACACACGTCATTCTTATAATTGGATTATTCAAAAGATTCCTAACCTAACCTGATGATCCATAAATCTTGGGTTTAAATCACCAATTAAGATGATCATATATTAAACATCCATAGGTGATGTAGTGCCTACGGGCCATGATAAATGTCAAATAAGACAAAAGACAATTGTAGTCTACGACTCCCTGTCAGAAAAAGGTAAAGAACTATGTTCAAACCTTAATGCCTTGATTCTCTGAAATCATGGCTTATGATTTAGAATGTCCTTGTGACTAGGCCTTTTGTGCCACTAATAATACTGTTATTGTTTTATAATTAGGATAAGTTATAATAAAAATCCTAAATAAATATGATTAACAAATTAACCAAATATGGTATGTGTTTACCATGGTTAATGAATTGCCATAAAAGACTATTCCATAATAAACTCCCAAATAAATTATTGTCAAAATCTTATGTAACAGTTCAAACTACATGGCTGACTCGGATGAGATCAACAGTCACCCAAGGGAGGATCATGATAATACCCGAATTAACATAGCGGGTGCAGAACTACAAGCATTAATAGACAATGCTGTTACAAAAGCTATAGAGCGGCAGTATAATGAATCTAGCGGGACTCGAAGTAGGACCCTATCCGCACCGCATTCCAAGCCTAATACTCATTCAGAGGCTCACAGCAAGCCGCCCTCTAAGAAAGATGAGCCAAAGAAAGATGATTATCAACATTCCTCAAACCAAAACAGTGTTCCATCCAAGAGGATAGTATTTGATGATAAACCACGTACCAAGTCCTGTACTTATAAGTACTTTGTTTCCTGCAAACCCCGGAATTTCACTGGGGAGAAGGGGGCAATTGACTGTATGACTTGGTTAGATGATATGGACACAGTGGTCGATATCAGCGGTTGTGCTGAAAGGGATGTAGTGAAGTATGTATCCCAATCATTCAAGGGAGAGGCATTAGCATGGTGGAAGTCTCTCATTCAAGCAGCTGGAAAGATCCTACTCTACAATCTGACATGGGATCGGTTTGTTGCTCTTATTAAGGAGAATTACTGCCCTCAGTATGAGGTTGAAAGAATTGAGTCAAATTTCTTATCATTGGTTATGAAAAACCTAGATTGCCAAGCTTATCTTGCAAGCTTCAACACGATGTCAAGATTGGTTCCTTACCTTGTGACACCAGAACCCAAAAGGATTTCTCGCTTCATTGGGGGTTTAGCCCCAGAAATCAAAGCCAGTGTTAAGGCTTCAAGACCTGCTACTTTTAGATCTGCAGCTGATCTATCTTTGTCTCTTACCTTAGATGCGGTCAGGTTGAGATCGCTAAAGAATTCTGAAGAAGGTAAGAGAAAGCGTGAGGATGATAACTCACGTCGTTCAGACAAGAAACACAAAGGGAACCATGAGAACAAGAAGAGTTCAGGGTTCAACAAAGGTAACCAACAGTCGGGTGAGAAACCCAGATGCAAAGTTTGTCGGAAACATCACTTTGACACAATCAAGGACTTTTGGATGTAGGATCTGCAAATCCAAGGAACACAAGACCTTAGATTGCAAAAAGTTGAAGGATGCGACCTGCTACAACTGCAACGAGAAAGGGCACATTAAGTCGAACTGCCCAAAATATGCCAAGAAACCAGAAGAAGGTAAAAAGACCAACGCTAGGGTCTTCAGAATGGATGCTAAGGAGGCAGTGTAGGATGGTAACGTGATAACAGGTACCTTTCTTATAAATGATATTTATGCGAGGGTATTGTTTGATTCAGGGGCGGATAAGTCATTTGTAGATTGTAAGTTTTGTAAGTTGCTGAATTTACCTATTAAAACCCTAAGTGTGAAATATGAGGTGGAATTAGCTGATGGTACCTTAGAAACCACCTCAACCGTGTTAGATGGATGTTTCATATCCATTAGGAACCACTCTTTTCCGTTATCCTTACTTCCTTTGAAGTTAGCTGGTTTCGATATAGTAATAGGCATGGATTGGTTGTCTCGCAACCAAGCCCAGATCGTTTGTGCAATGAAGCAAGTAGTTGTCAGAACTCCTCGTGGCGAGCCTTTGACAATCCAAGGAGATACTAAGTACGGAATGCCTGAGCAAGTGTCTATGCTCAAAGCATCAAGGTGTTTGACGAAGGGTTGTGTTATCTACATGGCGTAAGTAACTATTGATGAACCAAAGCCTAAGATCGAAGACATACCTATTATCTCTGAATATCCATGAGTATTCCCTGAAGAACTACATGGTTTACCCCCAGATAGGCAAGTGGAGTTCAGGATTGACATTATTCCTGGAGCAGCACCTGTTGCAAGAGCGCCTTACAGATTGGCACCAATGGAGATGAAAGAGTTGAGAACTCAACTGGATGATTTGTTAATTAGACCTAGCTCATCTCCTTGGGGAGCACCGATCCTGTTTGTGAAGAAAAAAAGATGGATCGATGCGTCGGTGCATCGATTATCGAGAACTTAACAAAGTTACTATTAAGAATCGATATCCATTGCCTAGGATCGACGACTTGTTCGATCAGCTTCAAGGTACGAGTTACTTTTCCAAGATCGACTTAAGGTCAGGATATCATTAACTGAAGGTCAAGGATAAAGATGTACATAAGACTGCATTTAGGACTCGTTATGGTCACTACGAGTTCTTAGTGATGCCTTTTGGACTCACTAATGCACCAGCCGCATTCATGGATCTCATGAACCGCATCTGCAAGCCCTACATGGATAAATTTGTCATCGTTTTCATCGATGATATTCTTATTTACTCGAAGAGTCAAGCTGACCATGAGAAGCACCTTCATTGCATTCTGAAACTGCTTCATCGAGAAAAGCTCTACGCTAAATTCTCTAAGTGTGAATTTTGGCTTCGTGAAGTCCAATTTCTTGGACATGTGGTTAGTGAACGCGGAATCCAGGTAGATCCCGCTAAGGTTGAAGCTGTCATGAATTGGCAAGAGCCGAAGACGCCCACAGAGATTCGCAGCTTCTTGGGATTGGCAGGATATTACAGGCGTCTTATTGAAAATTTTTCAAGGATTGCTACACCCCTAACTTCTTTGACTAGGAAGAATATTAAGTTCGACTAGGGACCGAAGCAAAAAGAATCCTTCGATATCCTTAAGCAGAAGCTAAGCGATGCACCCGTGTTGACATTGCCTGAAGGGATTGAAGAATTTGTAGTATATTGTGATGCATCGCACACAGGTATGGGATGTATGCTTATGCAGAAAGGCAAGGTTATTGCCTATGCTTCTCGACAGTTAAAGGTGCACGAAAAGAACTACACCACCCATGACTTAGAGTTGGGTGCCGTTGTATTTGCACTAAAACTTTGGAGGCACTACTTGTATGGAACTAAGTGTGTAATCTATTCTGATCACAAGAGCCTTCAACATCTGTTCAATCAGAAGGACTTGAACATGAGGCAGCGACGTTGCATGGAAACTTTGAATGATTATGATTGTGAAATAAAATACCATCCTGGCAAGGCGAATGTAGTCGCCGATGCCTTAAGTTGAAAGGAAAGAATGAAGCCTATAAGAATCAATGCCAAGAGCATTGAGATAAAGAATAGTTTGAATGAAAGGTTGTTAGCTGCGCAGAAGGAAGCTGTGCTAGAAGCTAACTATCCTGATGAAAAGCTAGGAATAACTGAAGAACAGTTATCCTATGGCAAGGATGGAATTCTGAGGTTAAATGGACGAACATGGGTTCCAGTTTATGGAGGACTTCGGGATGTTATCCTCCAGGAAGCCCACAATTCTAAATACTCCGTTCATCCTGGAGCTGAAAAGATGTACCAGGATCTGAAAGCAAATTTTTGGTGGATAGGCTTGAAAAATTCTATAGATGCCTATGTAGCCAAATGTTTGACGTGTGTGCAAGTCAAAGCTGAACATCAGAAGCCGTCAGGTTTGCTACAACAGCCTGAACTTCTCACGTGGAAGTGGGAAATGGTGACAATGGATTTCATCACCAAGTTGCCAAAGACAAGGAAAGGAAATGATACTATATGGGTGATAGTAGATAGACTGACTAAGTCAGCACACTTCCTACCCATTAAGGAGACCTATAGCTCCGACATGTTAGCCCAATTGTACATAGATAAGATTGTTTCTCTGCATGGCGTACCAGTGTCTATTATCTCTGACAGAGATACTAGATACACATCACATTTTTGGAAAAGTTTCCAACAATCTTTGGGCACACGCTTAAATTTTAGTACGGCTTACCATCCTCAGACGGACGGGCAAAGTGAGCGTACAATCCAAACTTTGGAAGACATGCTGCGTGCATGTGTGATTGACTTAGGTGGTAGTTGGGATAACCACCTGCCATTAATCGAGTTCTCATATAACAATAGCTATCATACAAGCATTAAGGCTGCGCCTTTCGAGGCCTTGTACGGTAAAAAGTAGAGAACGCCCGTTTGTTGGGCGGAAGTTGGAGATGTCCAACTGACAGGACCTGAAATAGTCCTAGAGACGACAGATAAGATTGTGCAAATACGCGATCGTCTCAAAGCTGCCAGGGATAGGCAGAAAAGCTACGCGGACTTAAGGCGTAAACCTCTAAAGTTTGAGGTTGGTGATAAAGTTCTACTTAAAGTATCACCCTGGAAAGGGGTAATGCGATTTGGTAAGAAAGGCAAGTTAAGACCGAGATACATAGGACCATTCGAGATCATCGAATGTGTCGGATCAGTTGCTTATAAGTTAAACTTACCTGAAGAGCTCAGTGGTATTCACAATGTATTCCACATCTGCAATCTGAAGAAGTGTCTAGCTGATGAATCACTAGTCATACCACATACAGATGTGCACATAGAAGAGAGCTTGAAGTTTGTTGAAAAACCTGTGTCGATCGAGGATCGACAGGTTAAGAAGATTCGAAGGAAGCATGTACCGATCGTAAAAGTAAAGTGGGATGCCCGTAGAGGTCCCGAGTACACGTGGGAGGTAGAGTCCACAATGAAAGAAAAATACCCTCATCTATTTCAGTAAATCTCGAGGTCGAGATTTCTTTTAAGGGGGTGAGGATGTAACACCTGGAAATTTCATGTCCAATATAATATCGACACGTGTCATAAACTTTAAACATGTAAAGGATTTCTTTAGAAGGACTAACGTTGACAAACAAAGAAAATACGTGAATAAAAGGATTAAAAATGTCAACATCGGATAAATATATCTTTCAATAGCCCCACATGATGTTTATACCCTTAAAACGAATGAATCATGGATCATACGAAGTTAATTGTGAAAGAAAGTGAGGAATTACAAACTACATGGGTTAAATGTGTCAACATGTTTAAAGTATACCTCTGAGTGACCTTTTAGCAAACCCGAAGCTTTGTAATGATTAATTATACTCACGAGAATAAGTGATAAAAATTTCACAAGGTTTCGATAAAGTATGAGAAAGTTATGACAACATTCGTATCCGAGGGGTTAAAAGCGTCAACGTTGATAATTAAGGCTTTTCGGGTGACCATAAAGTTGACCAAGGACTTCAAAAAGATTGATTAAGTCTTGAAGTCCTTAAAAATCAATTTAGAGAGCTCAAAGTGCAAAACAAGAAGTTAAAACAACTTTTAAAAGGACCGAGGGCCAAAATGCAATAATTGGAAACTTGTTGACCTGAACCCAGGCCTCACACGGGGCGCGTAAGACCAGGCAGGTCCTTCACGCGGGCCGCCTGAGTTCCCCAGCACCAGAAAAACATGACAGGTGCCTGTCCAGCCCGTTTAACCGACTCAAATTGCTTGATTTCAATACCATGTGCTGCACAAACAAGTTTTTAGGCTCTAGGGACACTTGTATTGATCAGGGATCCATCCTAGACTTGTTTGGCATCATCTTGATCAATCAAAGATCACTATATAAAGAAGCACTTGTTGCAACTTTTGATCATTCATTCAATTCTCAACTCCTGAAGATTTCTGGAGCACAAGAGCATTCCCTAAGCATCATTAGTCGTGCATAGGACCTTGGTAAGCTTCCTTAACCTTCCTTAATCGTGTTTTACTTAGTTTATTAGCTTAAAGTCAAACCGTCATAATTAAGGTTTGACTTAATGATTAATCACTAATGGTCTAGTGATTAGTCAAATTGAAAGTAGTTATAAGTTGGTAATTATGGGGGCATTAAACCCTTAAAAGGGCACCCTCTGATTCCCGCTCTAACTAAGTCATTTGTCGGGTCAAAGTTGGTTATAAAAAGTCAACAGAAACACAATTTTCGATTTAACACATAATTAGCAATGTAGAAGACGTGTAACCTGTTTTACCACTCATATAACTTGGTAATCAATGCAAGAACATGTCTAAGCATGTCCGACCCGACAATTTTCAGTTTAGGCTTGGTTCGGAACCGAAAGTCGCAAAATTTGACTTTTGCTTTGACTTTCAGTTCTGACCCGATTTATATTAGTTTAGAAATGCCTTAAAGTTCCATTAGGACCAGGTATATGATAATGTAACCCTCTGCGATTATACTACTTGACTCGTTGATTGTTTCCGTTAATTGCTTAATGTTGACCATAATGCCCTTGTGACCATAAAACAAGATTTTTGGAAATGTGAGAGGACAATAATCTTTGTTACTGATTTATAAACATATCCCTAAAATTTCACATCAGTTGGAGGTCTAGATTAGGAGTTATGCTCAATAGCGTAATTAGAAAGCTTTTTATAAATTAAACGGCGTAATTAGCATGAAGCCTATCTAAATCCAATTTTTGACACCAAACCTCTTACCCACTGATGTAATATAATATTTTGGGATTTTTGAACATTTTTAATTATTTTTAAACTGATCATAACATAGGGTATTGCCTTGATTCGGTTATTGCCGATTATACCCTTTTTGCTTATAAAATGAGTTTTACATAACAATTTGATACCAAATCTTTGGCTACTAATTTTATATGATAAATGAAGTATTTTGAACTTTATAAACTGATCAGGAAATTCAGATTTCTATTCTAACCCGGAAATCACTTAAAACGACTTTTTATGCGTTTAAACGCGTAGTATGAGTTAAAACCATTCTTGTCATATAAGACTTATCTCCAACTGATATAACTTATTATATTAAGTAGTTTTACTGATTATTTCAGACCTAAACCTCTGAATTACATTTGAACTCTTTTATAATCTTTAAAATGACCAAAATACCCCCACGGGACTTAATTTGAGATTAAACTCGTTTTGGGCATAATGGAAGGTATCCTACTGATATAAAAACATATTTAAAGCATATTAACTTAGGAAACCTATTCGTGACTCATTTGATTACACGTTATGCGTTATTCGCGTCCGGTTCGGTTTATGTAACTAGTTTACATAAATTGACCGAAACGGGTCAAACTTTATCATTTTTGTCTCAAAATCCAGAATGTGTTTAGTTTACCCATATTATACAAGTCTTCAAACTTGTCAGGTCTAAATCACATTCCATCCGGTCTTCGCTTAATCGTGCGTTTGAACTGTATCTTCCTTTAAAACTAACCGGTCTAAGTTTAGGCTTAATTAAAGA
This sequence comes from Helianthus tuberosus, assembly GCA_030545235.1. Taxonomy (NCBI): domain Eukaryota; kingdom Viridiplantae; phylum Streptophyta; class Magnoliopsida; order Asterales; family Asteraceae; genus Helianthus; species Helianthus tuberosus. The sequence goes on along the minus strand of CM060442.1, from coordinate 234,278,726 downwards.
TCCGTTAGGAATCTAATAGGTTATTAAAAACCTTTTGTTCCAGAATAGGAGACCCGGTAAAAGCTACACGAACTTTCTATTTGTGATTAATACTTTCCTCAGGTAAATACTTTTAACTTATTTTCCCTATACGGGCTTGGGGTACGGTATTATAATAATACCGCTTGGTCGGGTATGAAGTCGTACAATCAAATATTGATTAAAAAGATGCATAACCCGTTTTATTCTGTCTTGTTTGATGCAATACCTTTGGGGGGTTAATGACCGTGTCCTGGATATCCTCGGCTCATTCGTTAGAAATGGCCACGACTTAAGCACTGGGTGTAGGCATACACCTGACAGTTGCGTATGTAAAAAGGTAGTCCACAAGAAGGGTATCTTCTTGTGGGTATTATACCAAGTGGTGTGTCTATTAATCTTGTTAAACCGGCTCTTCTAACCGGGTCCTAAATGGACGACAAACATGTAAAACTGTATACAAGTTTATTTTATGAAATAATTATCCAAAGTTATAAAAGATTATTTGTGCCTGGCGCATTCAATTCATTTTTCTTAAACTCTTTTCAAAGTGAGCCAGTTAATTGTATTTACCAGTGTAAACTGACGTATTTCCCAAAAAGGTTAAGTGGAGGTACTATACGAAATAGGCTGGCTACTCCAGGCATCAATAATCAAGTCTTGCAAGCTCTAGATGTTAAAGTCTGTTGAACAATGATTTTATTTATCTTTTGATCCACCTGTGAACCCTTAACAGTCCGTTGTAATACTTTGATATTACTATTTATTCGGTTTGTAATGTGGTTCATATCTTTTGCTTCCGCTGTGCATTTAAATTGTGTTGTTTGACCATGATAATATCAACTACGTCACGATACTCCCCACCGGGCCCGCCGGTAATACGTGGAAATATCGGGGTGTGACAATATGTCTACAAAGACAACAAAAAATATGACTTTGCATCATGATCATAAAACAAAGGAGGGTAGCGTGGCACATCCAAGTGATGGTAAGGCTTGGAAGCATTTCGACTTGGTGAATCCTGGTTTTGCGAATGAGATCCGGAATGTTCGTCTCGGGTTATGCACTGACGGCTTTAACCCAAATAACTCGAACTCAAACCCTTGCTCACTATGGCCTGTCTTTCTTACAATCTATAACTTACCTCCATGGATGAGTTTGAAAGACGCATATATTAAACTTTGTTTGGTTATTCCTGGACGAAAGAGCCCGGGTCAAAACGTAGATGTGTTTCTAAGGCCATTAATAGATGAGTTGAAAGAGTTGTATGAGGAAGGCATTGAAGTTTATGATGCTTATCGCAAAGAAAAATTTATGATGAGAGCTATTCTTTTATGGACGGTTAGTGACTTCCCTGCCTACGCTATGTTATCTGGCTGGAGCACGCATGGTCACTTAGCTTGCCCATACTGTATGGGAGACACAAAAGCTTTTAGGTTACAGGCTGGACGCAAAGCAAGTTGGTTTGACTGTCATCAGAGATTTTTACCTCGGTCACACCCTTTCCGTAGTGATAGAAATGCATTTCGGGCTAATAAATCTATACCGTCATCATTGGGACCTCCATCTGAGTTAACTGGTTGGCAAATATATGAACAAGTTTGTGACCTTCCAAGTGTCTATGAAGGTGTAACGTATAATCCAAAAAAGAAAATTTCAGGATTTGGTAAAACTCATAAATGGGTAAAGAAACGCATTTTTTGGGAGCTAGAATATTGGCCCATGTTGTTAATCCGACACAATCTTGATGTAATGCACATTGAGAAAAATGTTTTTGAGAATCTGTTTCACACAATCATGGATACTCAATATACAAAAGATAATATCAAGGCAAGGGTGGATTTAGAACAAATTTGCAATCGACCGTCATTGCATACTTGGGTGGAGAACAATAATAAACACGTGAAACGAAAAGCAACATATGCTCTAACCAAAATGCAAGTAAACGAAGTATGTAAATGGTTGAAAACAGTAAAGTTTCCTGACGGGTATGTTTCAAATATAGGGGGTTGTGTAAACATTAAAGATGGTACTTTTTACAGCTTTAAAAGTCATGATTGTCATGTGTTTTTGCAACGGTTGCTGCCTATTGTATTAAGAGGTATGCTACCAAAACAAATATTGGAACCCGTAATAGAGTTGTGCACATTTTTTCGTGTAATATGTTCAAAGGTTTTACACATTGAGGATTTACAAAAATTGGAAAAAAGTATCGTTGTAACCATTTGTAAGTTAGAAAAAATCTTCCCACCTGGTTTCTTTGACTCAATGGAACACCTTGTTATACATTTGACCAATGAAGCTATTCGTGGTGGTCCTGTGCAGTTCAGATGGATGTATCCGTATGAGAGGTAGCCGTTTTAAGTTAATGGATTATTGTTTTGACATATAAAATTTTTTATTATTTCTAACATTTTTTCCCTTCAACTTTTAGGAAGTTGGGTCGATTAAAAAATATGATTCGAAACAAAGCAAGGGTTGAGGGTTCTATTGTTGAGTCATATCTGGTAGATGAACTTTCTAACTATTGTGCCTTGTATCTTGAGTCAATTTTTAAGACACGGTTGAATCACGAGCCTCGCAATTTTGCCCCTAATATTTCTTGTTCTTCGAGTTCTGATTCTCGGTTGAGTGTATTCAAACACCCATCTCGAAGATTATATGATAAGGGTGGAAAAAACATAGTTCTTACTGATGAAGACAAACACAAGGCTCATACTTATATATTACTTAACTGTCAAGAGCTACACGAAGCCATATGGTCATTTGATGAACATTTGAGAGCTTCGTTCCCACACTGTGACCAAGCTACACTTGATAAAAAGAAAGATAGTTCTTTTGCTGAGTGGTTGCAATGTCATGTAAGCATAAGACTAGAATAATTTTATATTCTAATATAGTAGTTAACAATTTTTTATATTATTGCAAGCATGTTAACAAATTTTTATGAATGTAGGTTATGAATGACCCCGGGAAAGAACATTTGAGAGACATAGCACAAGGGCCTCTCACTTATGTTCAATCACATAAGGGCTATTTCGTTAATGGTTATAAGTTCCACACACGAACATCTTATCATGGACGGGTCACCCAAAACAGTGGTGTGTGCGTGAAAGGGGCTTCCTATGATGAAAATGAGAGTGACTACTATGGATTGCTGGATGAAATCCTAGAGGTGGAATATCATAGCAAATTAGGAAGTTGTGTGGTTGTTTTGTTCAAATGTACGTGGTTTGATCCCGTGAATGGTGTAAGGGTGGACCCGAAGACTGGTATGGTTGATGTTAAACCCAAGGCAATAGGATGCGTTGATGACCCGTTTATCCTAGCATCTCAAGCACAACAGGTATACTATACACCATATCCTTCAAAGGAAAAAAGCCTAAAAGACTGGTGGGCTGTTGTTAAGACGACGTCGAGGGGAGTTTATGAACTAGCCGAAGATGCTAGTGAAGTAGGCGATGAGGATAGTGGAGACGAAGAACAATTCTTTCAGGAGAATGATAGGTTAGTCTATACGGTAACCGATGATTTGCTCCCTATTACTCATGTTGATATAAATGATGATGAGCATGAAGATATAACTGATGATGATGAAGATGTAAACGATGATGATCGTGAAGAAGCTATGTTTGTAGACACTGATTTAGATGAAGCTGCGTTTGAAGACACTGATTTAGCTGATGACGATGTAGAAGAATTTGAAGATGAAGATTAGTTGGGTTGTTATTAATAGTATATATAAGGTAGAATTTAACGGTTCATGGTTTTTACTAATTTATATAGATTATGGTGGTTGTGAATGCTATTGAGATTTACTCATTGTTATCTATAACCAAGCTGAATTATGATAGTTTTTTTTTTGGTGCAGAAATGCATGCAGCCAACGGTAGTAGTAGGGGTCGAGGTAGCAGTCATGACTGTACATACAACTACATCCTCAACAATATACACCATTTATATTCTTGTTGATTCTTAAGGTAATTTTATCGATTTATCTATGTTTATATTGGGGCCTCTTCCTCTAAAATGGTTACTTTCTGAGTTTCTGTTTATGCTGCAAATTGGATTTATGGTGGATTTGATGATTTACGTTACTGACATGGTATCTTATTGATAATTGACAGTCTAGGCGGGTGGCTATCCTGTACTTTCTTACGATCTCTTGTTAAGCGTAAGGATGCTGCAATATTCTATTTTCTCCATGATCATGTAAAAATGCTGGATAATGCTTTTGGTTAGCTGTTTTATATCTTCAAGTCAACTGGATATTGAATCTTAAGTAATGATCTTTTATATAGTTGTTTTTTAGACCATTATCGTGTTCTACTTCTGTTATGGATGTTTGATTAAAGGCAAAACCATTAATATCTGTTGAGAAATTTGGTCTTAATCAATAGGTAAGTTTGTGTAGCTCCGCGGTGGTCGGATAATGATGACGGCGGTGGCGTTAATGGCGACGATGGCTGTTTGCAGACCTGGCAAACAGGTTGGGTCGGGTCATGGGTCAAAATGGGTTCGGGTCAAAACGGGTTCACATCGAAACGGTTCGGGTCAAAACGGGTTCGCGTCGAAACGGTTCGATTCGAATCGGTTCCGGTCAAAACGGGTTCGCATCGAAACGGTTTGGGTCGAAATGGTTCAGTTCGAAATGGTACTGGTCGAAACGGACAGTAGAGCCAATGCGCATGCCGACCGTGACAGAGGTGATGGTTATCGCCAAGTTGAGACCCAATTTAGTATGCAATTGGCACCTTTTGAATACGGACAGTTCCAATACGCATGCCTACCGTGCCACTTGCCCAACGAGCGACAATGAAAAACACTAGTTTTGTTAAGGCTCGCGAACCGGTTTGAACTCGATATATGAACCTAGGTTGATTGCCTTTGATTAACCATTATTTAACCTAGGTTGGTTGCTTTTGATTAGAAGTCAAAATGTTTGACCATGATTATGTTGTTTACACATATTTAATTGGTAACAAACGATTTAAAAGACACAAAGCTTAAATTTAAATGAAATATTGAAGAAGGTGTTATTGGTGATTATGTATCATGTTATGCCTAGTAGATCTTAATTGACGAATACATCAAACTTATACCAATTAACCAATAACATATTTATTAAAATAAAAAAGATAAAAACGCCTAATGAAGCCCATATATAAACAAATATATAAAAACATATTTATTAAAATAAAAAAGATAAAAACGCCTAATGAAGCCCATCTGAGGAACCAGTTTATGTGGGAAAACCCTAGTCTTCTTCAACTCCTTACAGAATACAATTAACCCACTACGCACTGCACCGAGACGATCGGACCTCAAGACCACGTTCCCCTCACAACCACTCTGTCGCACAATGTATATCTCTCAGCAATCGCAAGTTGTTTTTGCTGGAAACCGTTTCCAAGAAGACTTCGGCACAAACCTGCTGGTAATATTCAACTTTGTTAATTAGTTGTTTCCATTTACTATCTATGTTACGTTGGAATCAGAATTACATTGTGGTTTTGTATATGCTCGAATTACTTGAGTATGGTCTGTTCGATTCTTGAATTGATTACTCCAATTGGAATTTTGAGACCTAATAGTATAACCTCTGCACAACCTCTTCATTTAATGTATTAATATGTAGTTTATAATTATAATTGTTTGTTTATTCTGTAATCGTATGCTTCTTGGTTACATTTAGAAGCCCAAACCTGGAAAGGGGTAAAAGAGTTAATGTTAAATGCCTAGTATGTTGTTGGTCTCATGGAAAACCTGTAGAATATTAGATCAATTTTTTTTTATCCATTTAAGTTCCTGATAGAAGGCTGCATTACTTATTGGATAACAAGAGTCACCAAATATGTGATTAGGTTCATTGCCTGCCATTGAGGTGTAAATGCTTACATTAGGTGTAAGTTAGTGTAAACATGAATCAAAGTTTCCCTTATCTTGTCAGAGGTTGTTATTTCTTATTTTTTTTTTTGGAGTGTGGTAAGATTTCCTCTTTAATGTAGACTGTGAATTTATGGAAATCCAAGATTAGTGATGGTGACGAAAAGCGATACATGACTCAACTAGCTTCGATACTCGCTGCAAAAAATAAGAATTGTATAAATATTATTGATTTCTACTGCTTCATCATAACAATCCCTGTGAATAGTAATATGTTTCTCTTCATTGTAGAAAATATGGGACGCAGTACAGCAGGAGGTGGTAGGGGTCAAGGTGGTGGTGGGGGTCAAGGTGGTGGGGTCAAGGTGGTGGCAGGGGTCAAGGTGGTGGGCGAGGTAACGGTACGCGTAATACAGAAAATGGTGGTAGACCAACTCCGGAGACATATCAGTTGCATGATGAGCCTAATGATGGTGATAATGATGAGCGGGTCGCTACTGTCGGGCGTGGACCGGTTGTCCCAGCTCCATTACCAACACCTGAAAATCGCATTGTACTTTGGGTTGAAAAAAATCAGTAAGTAGTATATATAGGTTTTTATATTCTCTTTATCGGTGATTAACATATATTTGGTTTTTGTAATCATAGTTGACACACTAACTGGTAATTAGTTGTATACAATTTGGACAGGTGTTTCGGATCAACCCACTGACCCGTGAAGCGGGTACATGTTTTGATCTGTTACACAACTTGCCCATATTGTCACAACTACATCAACTTATAGGTGATAATCTCGACCCATTTACATCAACTTGCCCATTTACTTGTGACAAACTGTAAAAAAGACATGAGAGCGGAAAATATGTTTTTCTGTCAATCTAAGGATTTCCTTTCTTTATTTTCCCAATCTTTGGGCACATGTTATGGTCTTTACTTGTGACAAACTGACCCGTTTCAATGGGTACATGTTTTGTCCCGTTACACAACTTGCCCATATTATTACAACTACATCAAACTAGTGAATATCTAATCATTACTAACGTTAATTGTGGTGAATTGCTTTCATTTTGTAGATTTAATAATCATGATGATGTTTCCCGGACCATTGGTTCCAATTTGAAGGCTATGTGGTCAGGTCCGTGGCAAGGATGGAAAGATGTTCCTTCTCATCATCGTGAACGCTTGTTTGAGCGTTTTCAGGTATATAATTATGACACATTTTTATACGATAACGCACATAGCTTAGGCCGTGGGGTATGGGGCTTGGGTTGGGGTGTGGCCCCTTGGGGCTTGGGTTTCAAGCCGGGCGTGGGGCGGGGGAGCAAGGTGACATGGCGGTTTGTGAATGGCCAAAAGAAAATAGCCGTTGGGCTAGCCGTTGGCCAACGGCCATATTAAAAAAAATTAATTTTTTCTTCCATTTTTCACTATAAAACTCACATTTTTCTTCCATTTTTTACCACATTCAACCACATCTTCTATACATCTTCAAATTCTCCTTCTACAATACGAAAAAATGCATCCTTATAACCGTGCTTATGACCCGACCAACCCGTATGCATTCCAAGAAAGTAATCCTAGCCCACCACCCAATCGTCCAATTCCTCGTCCATTTTTCATACACTCTTCTATGCCCCATGAAGCGAGTTATGCATCGCTTCTTGGGAATTGTGTATTTACTAACTTCCCACACTCCGATGATTCGATACCTACCCTGTTTACACAATCGCCCATCAACCTTTCACCAACCTCCATCGACCTTTCACAAAACGAAACCGTTCCCGATACTCAACCACCCAATGATAGTCCTTCCGCATCGAAACCCATCAAAAAGAGAAGTCATAGGAAAAAAACCGAGGAGGATAAAATAGTTGAAACCGCCAAACGAAAACAACAAAAATGGGTCTATGCTGAAGAAGTTGCATTGGCGAGGGCTTGGTGTGAACAATCTCAACATTCAACTTTAGGAAATTCGCAACATCGAACCGCCCTATGGGAATGGGTTAGTAGACTATTCCATGAAGAAATGGGTAGGGGGACTTATCGTGAAAACGATAGCTTATCCTCAAAGTGGATCGAGATAAGCACCCAACTTACAAAATTTAGTGTTTTTTTAAATAAAGCAAAGCAAAACCCTAAAAGTGGTGAAACCGAAGCCGACGTTTTGACAAATGCAGTAAATGCATTCAAATCAAATATGAACACCGACTTCCGTTTCATGCATTGTTGGGAGATTTGTAAATTCCATCCAAAGTGGGCGACTATCCCCACTGGTAGCGAAACTAACTCGTCTAGTAAAAGGTCAAGGGCCTCGTCCCAAGCCCAATCTGATGCACGAGATCAAGAGTTTGAGGACCTTTTGGATGATTCGCCAAGCCCAAACCGGCCTGAGCATGGAAGAAATGCCTCAAGAAGGCGTGCTAAAAAACAAACGGCATCGCCTTCAGCTGGGAGTTCTGGCTCGCGTAGGGGAATATACAGCGACCAGTTGGATGACATTTCATGCAAGATGGATACATTCAACGTATTCCAACAACAAAGGGCCGAAATATGAAGGAGCAAAAAAGCTAGAGACGCCGCTAGAGATGCCCTGAAACAAAGACGGGATGATTTGAAAATTATATCCCAGCCGATTGATCACCTACAGGGTGACGAGTTAGAAATAGTCTTGGCGTTGAGAGAAGAGATAAAAAACAAATATAAAAGTTAGGAATTTTTTTTGTAATTTTCTTTATTTAAAAATATTAAAAAAAAAAATTAAATTTGTGTTTTAAATCATATTGGGTCTGCCCAGTGGGTCAGCCCACAAGCCCACCAAACCCACGCCCCAAACCCCCACCCCGGTCATACCGTGTTCAATGTGGGTTTACCCATGTCTGCCACCCCATTCCACGTGTCAACCAATGCCCAACCCAAGCCCCAACCCAAGCCCCTCCATACCCCATGGTCTTAATAGAGAATATACACGTTATTAATAAGTATTCTTATGTAGCAATACTATCAATGGAAAGACGAGTGGAAATCCCAAATTTACTCTTGCTGGGAGAAGTGCATCAAAGGAAAGTTTCCTGATTTGTTGAAGGGATCTCGGGATAAAGCAAAGGCTCTTGCGTGCGAAGAGGGTATAGAAGTTGGAGATGATCTGACTCGCATTATTCCATTTAAGCCATTCTGGATCAATCAAGAGTCTTGGGAGACACTAATTGCAGCTTGGAATACTGATTCGTGGAAGAGAAAGTCTACTCAAAACAGTGACAACAGGGGAAAAGCAGTTGGCGGTAGACATACACTAGGCTCGAAGAGCTATGCCACGGTTAGAAAAAACATGGTAAGAAATGTTTTTTTTCATCTTTAACGTACACACACTGTGCAGATTCATATTTCCTGCAAATTCATACATTTAGGGGTGTAAACGAGCCGGGCCGAGCTCGGCTCATTATGTTTTATGAAGCTTGTTAGGATCGGAGGCTCTTGTGATTATGTTTGTTTGTATGTTTTGAACAATTCGTGAATGTGAAAACATGTAAAGTGCAGCGGAAATGAATAACAAACTTTATAAACACAATCAAAGGAGAAAAATAGTTTAATAAACATTTGCTTCTCATAGAGTCAAAAGATTACAAATCAAAGAAAAAGATTACAGACCTGTTTACAAACTAAACTCCCCCTCAGCCTGATACCCCAAGGTTGGTTGCACACAAGATGAAAGGATTAGACATGAGGAGAAGAACCCGCTCAGTCAATCAAATGTAACAGTACAGGGTACTGTTACATTTATAGGCAAACCAAACCACTGAGGCATCTCAGCTGACGTCACCATGAAAGCGACGTCTAACAGCCTAACAACCTGTATCTACTGTCCTTACACAAACACTGCTAACCTAACCACTGACTATACATAAAACAAACGATTTACTAAACAGCTGCTCTCCCTTTATGTCAGTGCTTTACTCAAGGTTGATCAGTCCTTGACTGGGCAGTGCTTTATCATCAGTAGATAGGACCAGCAGTGTTGGATACTTCAGGGTTTTGATCAGCAGATGAAGGACCAGCAGTAGTTGTATCTGGACAGCGGATAAAGACCATCAGTTGTTATAAATCACTTTCAAGGGAAAGCCTAATTTAAACTGCTGCTTATTATGAATCCACTGATGTGACCTGGTTTTGGCTTTACATTATCTGTTCCTCTGGTAGGGTTCAATCCCAACAATCTCCCCCTGGAACAGATAATGCCAAAACCTGTCATTATTCTGGATTTTTATTCCTCATCAAAAGTTCCTTTGCTTCTCTTTTAAAATCTGCTTCAAAGTCTCTGGAACTTATATCATCTTCATCCCGGCACAGTGTAAGTTCAAGGAGATCCTGCAAATCTTGAACACTAAGGCCTAGTGCTTCTTTCCTTGATATGTACTTCACATCTCCATTGGATCTGACTATAGTCAATACGTGGGTCTTTTGGTCAGACATCCACTTTAGTACTTTCGAACCCAATGGATTTTTCGGGAGAGGGTTATTTAAAGATGAGTTGGGAGATGTTGGCCTTGTGAAAACTTGCAGACTTTCAGACATTCTTTTGAAAGCCATTTCTATGACATCATTTGCTGCAGCTATATCTTCTGCAGTTTCTCTTTCAATCAGCTCCTGTCTTTCAATGTCTGTCATGTCTGTTGAAGTGTCTGATGAAGCAGGTTTGGTTAACATCCCTTTTAAAAGGTTTTGAAGTTTTTCTGAGCTCTCCTCTTTTAAACCCATTTTCATGATGGATTCTTTGACGTACTCAACTTCTTTTTCTTTTACCTCTTCATTGGTCAACTGTTCTCCTTTTTCTTGGTTTGTCACAAAAGTAGACCGGAACAGTGTTTTGAGGTTTTCTATCTGCTGTTCAAGCTTCATTCTTTGTTCATGCTTCTTTGAGGTGCTTGAAACAGTTATCTTTCTTTTCTTTAACCTTTCATAGGCTTCATCTGTCTGCTGTTTTGACCATTTTGATATGGCTTCAGCAGTATCCATTTTTGCATCCACCAGCTCCTTTTTCTTTCTCTTATATTCAGCAGTTAAGTCAGCAATGAGCTTTTCATATTTTCTCCAGTTAGGAGCATTCCTCTTCTTCGTAGGATCATTCTTAATCTTTTCAATCCTTTCTGCCTCACGCTTAAGAGCTACTACTGGCCATTCTTTGAACTGTTGTTCTTCAGCATGATAGAATTTTTCTTTCATGATGTAGGCTAGATATTGTTTTCTTAACTCTTTCTTTTGATCAGCCTTTTCTTTGTTTAGGTCTTGTGCAAACCCTTCTATCTGCTTTACTTTTGTGAAGTAGAACTCCAGTCTTTTAGCAATGCCATCTTCGCTTAACCTTTCTTTTTCACTCTCAACTTTAGCTCTTAGTCTTGCTTGCCTTGCCTTGAGTTTGAGGTAATCATCCATATCATCTGGTGGCATGTAGCCTATGAGTGAGGAGAATCTTCTTTTTGAAGGATCTTCTTCTGTATAGAATTGCCTCATCTCATTTTTGATAGCTTCAAGTTCCAGTGGATGTTTTGCAGCATTAGGATCATGTATACCCTCTTCGGCAGGGATTGGCTTTCTTTTTCTGTTGAAGAGCTTTGGTTGTGATGTAGGAAAGGATAGAGCAGTGGTGGATGGTTGACTAACAACTGTTGAAACAACTGGTATCTCAACTGTTGTCATTACAACTGCTGATGTATCAGCAGTTGTCTTCTGCTTTTGAGCAGGGGTTATTGTGGCAGTTGTTTGGGTGGTGATCAGTGGTTGACTAGCAGTAGTTGAAACAACTTGTGTTTCAACCACTGTTGCCACTACAATAGATGTTATAATCATCTGTTGTCTTCTGCTTTTTGGCAGGGGGTGATGATGGTTTGGGTGTTTGTGATGGTAGTGGTGGTGGAACAGTAGTTGTGGTGGAGTATGGTAGAGTGGTGTGTGTTGGAGGTGTGTGTGTTGATGAGATGGCAGCTGTTTGGCTACTGATAGCAGTTTTTGTAACTGCTGCTGTATCAGCTGTTTGGCCAACAGGTTTTGAGACCTGTTTTTCTTTTTCTTTTTCTGGCACAATATGAAGGCCATGTTCTATTCCCTTCTTCTTCATTTGCTTCATTATCTCCCCCTTTTTGGCATTATCTGCAAGGGGGTCATCAAAGAATAGTAAAGTTGAAGGAGCCTTGCCAGTGGCAGTTTGGATACTGGCCTTAATAGCCTTGATATCTGCTTGAGTGTCCTTGAACCTTGATTCCATCATGTTGGACAGCATTTGTACTTGAATAGCATGCTTTTGATCAGCCATTTGTTGCTGTTTTTCAAGCATGGATTAAAAATATTCCAAAGCTCATTTGCAGCAGGTGCTTGTTGTGGAGCAGATGCTTGAGCAGGAACAGCATTGGATTGTGCTTTCTGAGCTTTTAAAATCTCTTGCACCATCTCCTTTATTTCAGAGACTGATTCTTCAAGTTTTTCCACTCTGTCCGTCAATTCCTGATATCTTGAATCATCACCCATTTTACTGGGATCATCCGAATCCCCACCAGTAGTGGTTATATCAATGTGTGTCTTAGGGACAGAGTCCCAAAAATCACCCATTGATGCCCCTTGTTCTTGGTACTGGGGACTTCTTTCTTCAGCACTCGATAAACCTTTGATGGTACCAGTGGTTAGATCCAACTCACTGGTGGTTACCGAAGTTGCCATGGAAGAAATTGCCTTCAAGGGAGTCTTACTTATGAAACAACTGTCCAACTGAGGATCTGTTGATCCACCAGTTGTAGTTGCTGCTCCACTTGAATTACCACCGAGAGTTACTTGTAACTCAGGGGGTGTAACCTCCTCAATTGTTGCTGGGATAGCAGAAGTAGTAGCATCAGACTCAGTCACCTGTGGGGGTATACTCTCAGTGACAGGTGATAGAGAGGAACTGGTGTGTGTCTGAGCTATAGCAGCTGCATGCAACAAAGGTAGCATAGAGTGTGGCATTATTATTGGTGAGGGGATGGGAGTTGAAAGAGACATGTCCTTGGGATCAGGACTGAGGAAGATGGATCCGAGTGGATTCAGAGCTTCATATTGTGGTGTCCCTGTGCTTACAACCTGTTCTTTTTGTGAAGAAACAGGAGGAGTTTCGGTTATGGGTTGAGATATTTGTACCAACTGCTGTGAGGAAGTAGCAGCAGTGGTTTCTTGTGACTTTTGTGTTGTCACTGGCAGAAGCTCTGGTATCTCATCCTCCAGAGATGCCTTTTTGATGGTTTTGGGGGGGTTTTTGTGTTTTTCTTTTTGTCGGCTTTTTGGTGATTTTAGGTGTGGGTTTCAAAACAGTTGTGCTGCTGCTTTGATCACCTTGAGCAGTGGGCTCAGCAGCAGATACCTGAGGAGCAGTTGTAACTGCTAAAATCTGCTCAGGCACCTCTGCTTGTGTTTTGCAAGGTGGTAACATTCTTGAAAAAGTTTCAGTTGTTAAACTGTTTATTTGAGTAGAATCACCTTGGTTTATTACAGCTAAATCATCCTTACTGAATTTCTTTGCAAAATAGTAACTTAAAAACCTTGGAAACAGTAAGAATGATTTTGTTTCAACATTATTAACCAAATCTTTAAAAATTTCCCGAGAATAGTTAAAATTTTCTCCTTGAAGAATTGCATATCCCAGATTTTGAATCTTTAAAGGGATTTCATTGAAAGAAGTGGTTTTGTTTGAAACACATAGTAGGAGGGTATGAAATAAAAATCTGGTTGCAGACGGAAAATAACCTTTTTCTAAGGTAATTTTCTTCATCATTGTTGCTTCATACCCTCTCTCAATGAAGTCAGTTTGTAACTCGTTTTTAGTGAAAGAAATTTTACCTTCCTGATCACCGAGTTGAAAGACCTCTGAAATGGATTGTGGCGTAATTTGGACAGTTTTACCCTTTATAGAAGAGTTTATGGTAGTTGCAGTGTCTCCTTGTTTTTCAAGGGTTGCATTCTTCCAGAACTCCCTTTGGGTCGCCAAATAGATTGGTGCATCGGCGGTGAACAAAGTTTTGTACTTTGATTTTGACATGATGTCAATGATGGAATCGAACACTTTGGTGGTTCCTGGTTTTGTGAGAAGACCCAGGAGATTGTGAGATGGTTTATGTGGAATTTCAGTGGAGATTGCCTTTTGAGAGGCTGATTTCGATGAGGATTTGGATGAGGGTTTTGAAGATGACTTTGATTTTGTCATTTTGAAGATGAATGATCGAAGAAATTTGTGGAAGATGAGAGGAAAAACTGCTTTGAGAAGAGAATTTTTAAGAATTCAATTCGACAGTAAAACCCTGTTTTGGTGGTGAGTGGGGGATTTTATAGGGAAGAAAGTGAATGCTGAGGTGGCAGCCGTTACAAAAGGTCTGACCACTATGTACTGCCCACGTGACAACCCCTGGTGAAAGTGAAGGACAGTACTTTTGTGAAAGTGACTGATGAAGGCAGTGGGATGAAAGCAGTGGATAGCATATCAGTGGATAGCATATCAGTGGATAAGACACTGCTTTTGAACAACAGAGTTTATCAAAGGAATGAGAGAGCAGGGGTTGACTTTCAGCAGTGGACAGTGTTTAGAGATCAGACGTTGAAACAAAACAGTTGTTAGGGTAAATGGTACAGATCTTGAAGGACAGGTGTTTAGCAACAGTTTAGAAGATTTTCATTCAAGGTTTTTGCCACATGTCAATTTTGAAAGACAGTGGTTTGATACCCCAGATGATGAAAACTTTTTGCTAAGGCAACTCATTTTAGTTTAATATTCAATTAAAACATGAGTACCCTAGTAATTCAAGCACAGTTTGCAATCAACCTTAGATAAAAATTTTAGGGCAAAACTGAGTATGACATGATCTTGACAAATGTACCATAATCTTTTGACCTATTTATGAGGACAAAAATACCATCAAAAATAAGGTATTACATCCTGACAGGAACTGAAACTATTGCCAACAAAAACAAGCAAAAGTTCCAAATATATTATTCCAAAAAAAATGAACAATATATCCTGATTATTCAAGAAAATCCTTTGAAAAAAAATGGTTAAAGGATTTTCAGAGAATAACATCAAAAAAGGATTTGGTATAATTACAATAAAGCACATAATCACATCATTCTCAATTTATTGAAAATGGTCAGTAGTTTGACAACAGTGATAGGAAACTTTTGGAATGCATTTTGACCACTGTTTTGGTACCATTTTCTTTGTCAGTTGATTGCAAACATGAGGACACATGGATAAATTGTTGAATATTTATCTAGTCCTCTTTGGAGTTCATTCACTGGAATCAAAACCTTTCCCTGAACAGATGAATGCACATAGTTGCTTAATGACCATTATTACCCCAAACTTTGACTCATAAGTGTTTTATGTTTATACTATTTTTCTTTTGACATCAAAAGTTTTGAGATAAACACACTTATGAGTTTTTGTGAATTTTCTTAATATGTTTTAACATAGTTGATTTTGTCCTTTTTAGGAATTCAACCTGTTTTCAACACATAAGATCAAATGACTAAAGTTATAATTTCCCTCTTTTTTGTGTTAGCAAAACATCAATGTTTTTATGAACATATGTTTTGTTAATCTGAGGTTCAGACTTTAGTATTTATGGAAAACATCACAAATTTCACATCAACAATTGAAATTAATTTAGAAAATAAGAAGTAATCTCATAGTTTAACAGATATTTATTTCAGATCTAGAAACCATGAGTGTTTTGTGCATAAATTCACTTATTGTGTGAAATTTTGTGTGTCATATGACATCTTGGTTGATGTACAGAGTTGTTGAATAACCATTTTGAACATGATTTACTCGATACTCTGTTTTTCAACTAAATACAACCAACCTTAGTATCAATGAACTTTGAGCCGAACTGTTATGTCAATTTGACTGTTAAATCGAAATTGACTGTCCAAGCTCTGATACCAATTGTTAGGATCGGAGGCTCTTGTGATTGTGTTTGTTTGTATGTTTTGAACAATTCGTGAATGTGAAAACATGTAAAGTGCAGCGGAAATGAATAACAAACTTTATAAACACAATCAAAGGAGAAAAATAGTTTGATAAACATTTGCTTCTCATAGAGTCAAAAGATTACAAATCAAAGAAAAAGATTACAGACCTGTTTACAAACTAAACTCCCCCTCAGCCTGATACCCCAAGGTTGGTTGCACACAAGATGAAAGGATTAGACATGAGGAGAAGAACCCGCTCAGTCAATCAAATGTAACAGTACAGGGTACTGTTACATTTATAGGCAAACCAAACCACTGAGGCATCTCAGCTGACGTCACCATGAAAGCGACGTCTAACAGCCTAACAACCTGTATCTACTGTCCTTACACAAACACTGCTAACCTAACCACTGACTATACATAAAACAAACGATTTACTAAACAGCTGCTCTCCCTTTATGTCAGTGCTTTACTCAAGGTTGATCAGTCCTTGACTGGGCAGTGCTTTATCATCAGTAGATAGGACCAGCAGTGTTGATGAAGGACCAGCAGTAGTTGTATCTGGACAACGGATAAAGACCATCAGTTGTTATAAATCACTTTCAAGGGGAAAGCCTAATGTAAACTGCTGCTTATTATGAATCCACTGATGTGACCTGGTTTTGGCTTTACATTATCTGTTCCTCTGGTAGGGTTCAATCCCAACAAAGCTCGAGCTCGGCTCGGTTCGAGCCTACTTTTATGAAGCTCGAGCTTGTCTCTAAAAAACATATTTCTCTAAATTGATTTGTAATAAACTAGAACGAATTCGAGTTAGAACCGGTACATCTAAATCCGCCCCTGATAACAGCAGCCTGAATAAACAGCTCTTCAGCATTTTGGGAGGACTCTTGATGCATACAGTTGTAAAACTTTTTGTAGCATTGCCTCAAGACCTGGTTTGTCTTTATCTTCCTTCGCCTGAAAATTGTTTGCCAAAAAATTACTACCTCAGCAGCTATTTGGAGCGGTTTGACAGCAATAATCGATTATACAAACAAATTAATAAAATAATCGATTAACATCGAACGAGCCGATTTCAAGCTGAAGCTATATAAAAAAAGTAAGGATAAAAAATTAAACCAATGGAACCGAAAAAGTAAGGATACTGAAACAGTTATTTTAGATCCATTCAACAAAATAGAAATAGGTACTGTAAATTTATACTATCCACTAAGAAGTTGGGATTTCAAATACACCTACAGGTAGGTAAAAATGGCTATAATTTGATAGTGTTATACCAAAAAAGGCGATATGCCTTAAATTCTATGTATAACCTACTCAGTAGATTGCAGTTCTAAATTTCTAATATCCTTATAAAAACTAAATTATGAAGTAAAGCAGTTTTACTTGAGCCAAACCAAAAAGCATAATATATTTAGATCTGGGAAACCAATTAATTCACTTATGTGAATAATACGAACTAAGATCTTGATATTTGAGTGAACAAAAAAGTATGAATACTGCAGAATTCGAACCTGGATGTGAATAATCCGCCCCTGATAACAGCAGTCTGAATAAACAGCCCTTCATCATTTTGGTCCAAACTATTAACTTTTGCTGAAGTTTTAACATCGGCAGCCGCTTTTATCAATATACCCCTACAAACAGGAAGTAAATTCTGCAATAAAACACTTCCCCAGAAACAGGAAGTAAATTCTTCAATAAAACACTTCCCCAGCAAGTTACCAAACAAACTGCCCAATGAAACCAGCAATAAGTTTTACACAACAGCAGCCAAATAACACGAATACGGACCCCACTAAGCACCACATTAGCTGTCCCTTTCATGACAGAAGAAAAACATATTATTTCTGTTCATTAAATGCTTATTTTGATGTATAGGAGAAGACATTGAAGCGGCGTGCTACATTTGGTGAGTTCTGGTTGCAAACACATGCAAAGAAAGGGTCGAGACCCCTAGATAAATTGGTCGGGAGTAGCAGGTCAATTGAGAATGGTTCGGGAGAAGACGATGAGGTGGAAGACACCATTCAGCAGCAAAATGTGACTTGGGTTGACACGAGGGCAAGTGAAGCTTATGTAAGTCTTATTCTTTTGTAAATATATGTTTTTAGCACTTACTAACATGGTTTTAAAAAACGGCCGAGGCGTACGCCTTGAGCCAGAACGACAAGAAAACGTACTTGATATTAGTTGTAGACTTGATATTAGTTATAGACAGTTTGTTGAATCATATGCTTAGTATTGAAATTAGAACCTGTTTGCTGCTGTTATGAAATCATATTGTTGCTGACCTGCTGTTAATTAGAATCGGATTAAAATTAAAATCCGTTAATGTGAATCTCTTTGTTGAATCAGATGCTTAGTTCAGATTTTAATGCTGTATAGAATCTGTTTGCTGCTGTTAATGGCTCTATTAAGCTGTAATGTTATATAGAATCTGTTTGACTGTTTAATTTGTTTAATGACTGTTATTTAACCCGTTTAAACTGCCGTATTTTTTATTATAATATATATATTTTGCTGCTGTTATGAAATCTATATTGCTGCTGACCTGCTGTTAATTAGAATCGGATTAAAATTTAAATCCGTTAATGAGAATCTCTTTGTTGAATCAGATGCTTAGTTCAGATTTTAATGCTGTATAGAATCTGTTTGCTGCTGTTAATGGCTCTATTAAGTTGTAATGTTATATAGAATTTGTTTGACTGTTTAAGTTGTTTAATGACTATTATTTAACCCGTTTAAACTGCCGTATTTTTTATTATAATATATATATATATATGTATGTATGTATATAATTTGTATATTTATTTATTAATACCGCCTCGGCCTTATGCCTCGTTTCGCCTCGAGGCTTACGCCTCGTGAGGCGAAGGGAAAACGCCTTGAAACTCGTTTCCGTCCTTTTAAACCTTGCTTACTAATACGATTATAAAATTTAAAGTAGTAATTGTTCTATTTTTTTATCGCAGAGCACATATGATAAATATGTTGTTGATAAATATGGAGAGGATACTAGCTTACACCCTGAATTTGATATGGAATTGTGGTCACAAACGGTCGGTGGAAATAAAAAGGGTAGATTGTATGGCATTGGCAACATTGCTGACTCGCATAACGTGATTCCGGGAGCATCGTCAATGCCGATTACCCATAGTTCAAATCCGCAAGAGAGAAGTGACAGTGACGAGGTTCGTAATACTTTAGTAAAAAAACTACATTTTATGTGATAAAAGACTAATAGTAGGTTATTTAAATGTATCAGCTTATATTGAGTTAGGTTTGTTTGTAATGTGCTATTACATCCTCCATTTAGATGTAATGAACTTCATATAATGTGTCACGTTTTAAGGCGTGATAATGGATTTTAATGGGTCATTTTTGCTTTGGATGTTTTAGGTGCAACGTTTGAAGGAAAAAATTGCGGAGTTGGAACAAGATAAAATAGAGAAGCATGCGGTGATGGAGAAAATCGAAGAAAGTGCGAGGTTGTACGCCGAAATGAATGAGAGAATTCAATTGCTGTCACAAAACCCGCCACCAACTTAGATATGTTGAACTTTAGAGTTAATTACATAGTTAGTCCCTGTGGTTTGCACAAAATAACAAACTTAGGTACTAATAGTTTAAAATCACCTTCTAGGGTATTAACTTTTCATTTTGTAACGTTTGGAGGTATTAACTTCTAAGGTAATAACATAGGTAGTCCCTGTGGTTTGCACAAAATAACATACTTAGGTACTAACAAAATGTGATTTTAAGCCTACAAATAAGCTTAATACCCTCAAACGTTACAAAATGAAAAGTTAATACCCTAGAATGTTATCAGAAACTATTAGTACCTAAGCTTGTTATTTTGTGCAAACCACAGGGACTAACTATGTAATTAACTCTTGAACTTTATTGTATTTTTTTTGGATCTTTATCGTTGCTTTGGGTTAATTTAGGTCTTTATTGTTGCGTTGGGATCACTTGGATCTTTATGATGTTACTTTTGTTATGTTTGAAACTTTGAGTTATTCTATTTGGTTTTGAGTTTTTAATCTTTGGTATAGTTTTTTATGTTTATGGAGATTTGATTATAATGTTTAGTGGCAAAAAGTAGTATACAATTGGAAAATTGAAGACCAAATGTGTAGCTAAATCTGCTTCAAAAACCTTGCAAAACCCATAGCTATACTCATAGCAAAATTGAAACGAAATTCGTAGCTAAATTCGGTAACAAAATGAGTAGCAAAAGATAGCAAATTTCCGTAGCCAATCCCTAGCATATATGTAGCAAATTTCATAACTAAATTGCAACAAATCCGTGGCAAAAATAGTAGCAAAGTCGTAGCAAATTGTCAGCGCCAAAGCGTAGCTAGCATCCATAGCGAAAACAGCTCCGTAGCTAATAATCCGTAGCAAAGAAATGGTAGCAAAGTTCCGTAACTAAAAAACCGTAGCTAAAATCCATAGAAAAAAGACTCCGTAGCTAATAATCTGTAGCAAAAAAATGGTAGCAAAGTTTCGTAGCTAAAAAACTATAGCAAACTTTTTCGTAGCGAATCTGTAGCTAAAATAGCGACGTCACTTTTTCTAGCTAAACCCGTCGCAAATATAATTTTTCGTAGCGAAAGTTCGTAGCAAATAAATTCGCGACGAGACTTGTAGCTACGGACCAAATCCGTGGCAAATCCGTAGCAAAATGGGTGTAAGCTACGGATTTGCTACGGACTTGACCGTAGCAAATACCTATTTTTGTAGTAGTGAAAAAAAAAAAAACTGTTTTAGGGTTCAGTTAGTTTGGGAGTCCTAAAGAAAATAAGCTGAAAGTTGAGTGTTGTGATAAAAATCGAAAGTTGAGAGTGTTATCAGCCAATTGATAAAAGTTAAGGTTATTTAAATCCAATATCCCAAGATTTAAACAGCTAAAATTACAAAAAATAATAATAATAATAATAATAATAATAATAATAATAATAATAAATAGCATGAGGTTCATCAGAAATTATGGCATGAAATAGGCAAGATGTGGCAATATTGTCAGGAAATTGCATCTTCAAATTCAAACACATTTTGGAAGCTAATATTGGCATGAAATTTGCAACTTTTCAAAGGAACATGACAAAATTCAACATAAAGTTCGTTTCGTATCCAAAAAACTATTTTAAATACACATCAATATATATTAATTGATTTGGATGCACACAATCAAACTATACCATATAATATAACAAAGTTCATATATAATGAAAGACTGATAGTATATTTAATTATTTTTGTTAAGAATATATTACGTTGTCGGTGTACATAGTCGACTATAAAAAAAAAATTATTCACAAACTTTTAAATAACAATTTTTTTTGGGGGATTAATCACATGTAATTATTATGTAAATGTACGAATCAAACTTAACACATATTAATTATAAACGCGTTTTTGGTCCACTATAAAAGCTCTAATTTTATTCTTTTGTTCTTAAATCTGTGACAGATTATAGTTTAATAAATATTAAGTAAATGGGAACAAACTGAATTTAGTTGACTTGTATAGGAGATGAATAAGAACAATATTATAAGAACACATCGCGAGAGATCGAAAATAGGGCATCTCTTTTCACAAATGTCAACTTCCACGTAATGGGGAGAATATACTACTTTTACAAACCTTTTAGTCCATATGGACTAGTAAAATCAATTGATAGAAATTACAAAATATAATATTTTTTATTATATATAAATAATATCATGACATCTTCTTTCAAATATAAGTATAGTCCTACATTTAAAGGAAACGAGTTATAACATTTTATTTTACGTCAAGCAAACAAATAATTAAACCGATTTATAATAAGAAACCAGGCTCTATTTATAAATTATATAAATAAAAATTTGGCTCTACAGACAGGTGTGCGCTCTCAATATCATTATCATGAATCAATAACAAACTAGAGCTAACAAACAAGGCTAACTGCCCTAACTAACTAACAACCCATGCTATAGTCTACTACACAATACATATATACACTTATGCTATAGTCTACTACACAATACATATATACACTAAGGGTGCAAGGAGTTAGGGGTGTAAACGAGCCGAGCCGAGCCCAACTAGGCTCGAGCTCGGCTCGTTATGTTTTTATGAAGCTCGAGCTCGAGCTCGGCTCGGTTCGAGCCTACTTCTCTAAGCTCGAGCTCGGCTCGTGAGTAAAACCCAAAGCTCGAGCTCGGCTTGACTGGGCTCGAGGTATTTTGAGAACAACCTTAAATGAGCTAAAAGCTCGGCTCGAGCTCGTTTCAACAGCGATTAAGCAAGCCAAAGCTCGGCTCGAGCTCGACTCACCAATGTTATAATCATCATTTTTATATTATATATATAAAAAAACTAAAATTTTGTTTAGGCTCGTTTGGGCTCGCGAGCCTAAACGAGCTTTGTACTTCAGGCTCGAGCTCGGGCTCGATAACTAAACGAGCTCTATTTCAGGCTCGGGCTCGTTAAGGCTCGACTCGTTCGAGCTTTTAACCGAGCCGATCACGAGTAGCTCTCGAGCCTCTAGGCTTGTTTACACCCCTACAAGGAGTGACTCCGCAAGAACACATCGGCAAGGAGAAAGCATGCATGTGGGCAGTGGCAGACCCATGATTTTTTTCCTGGAGGTGCAGAAATTTTTAAAAGATTTTAGACCCCTAGCTATATAAAAAAATCGGTTTATAGCGGGTCGGGTCATGTAAAACAAGTAAACACAAACAAACAAAGTTTCATAGCGGGTCGAATCAGACCGGGTCGAGTCCATTTCAATTCTCAAATTATCAAACCTTAGTTCCTAACTTCCTATCACATTAACAAACAAAAAAACATCAAAGTTCAAACCATCCCTACTTCTATTTCTCTTAATCATTAAATAAAAGAACAAAAAAACTTATTTAAAAGATACCTTGGTCTTTAATTAGAATAATCCGTCGGAAAAAAGTGGTTCAACTATAACACCCTAGTTATTAATTTGAAGGTTATCTTATAAATATCGATAACAACCATGTAATTACTATTAAGTATTCTTAGAAAATACGAGTAATTTAAAATTTTTACAAAAGTTCTCCGAATAGTTTAATGTGAACAACTTCGCCATTTAAAAGTGGCGATATAATCATGTGCGGAAGCTTGTGTTTTGAGCGTGTTCGGTTCCTCTTCGAGCTTGATCTTCATCCAGGCACTCTTGGCAATCACCTATGATCAAAACCAACTTAAAAGTTAGTTTTGATAGTCAAATATGAAGTTCAAACAAGTACAGGGGTTAAAAATGACAAAAAATAACATTTTTCCGAGTTAGGGGCGTCGGGACCGCGTCAACCAGGGGAAACTGGCGTCAACAAAAAAACAAGTTTTCCAAGCGGCGTCGACGACTTCACTTCCCGCGTCGTCGACGCCTAGCCCATTTTGCAGTTTTCTGCAGTTCCGTTTCGTCGTTCGTACGCACTAAAACGCGCGTAACTTTTGAACCGTTTACCCGTTTAACCTCCCGTTTCTTCCTACGTGTTTGTAATTTGATTCTCCATCATATGGAGTTAAAATCTAACATCCGGTTTAACAAAATTTCAGACTTTTAAGTCTTCGGCTTATTACCCTTTTTACCATCTTTTGACCCGTTCGTGATTTCATCTAACAAACTTGTTTGTAGCCCTTGTTTCTTTTGTAAACGTATTATTATGATTATTTCCTATTGTATAAGGTTCAAATCACGGATTATTACACATTCTTAACCCGTTTCGCTAAAACTTCCATTTTGACCCGTTAAGGGTATTTACTCATTTTAGTCTAGAACTTGTACCTTTTCTTTTGTCGCTACAAAAGTTCCATATCGAATTAACTACGATTATTCCACCACAACTATTTTGTGGTGGATATATCATAACGAACCCCTTTTTCCCTATCTTACCCATCGGTTGATCATTTTACGCAAATGACCACTTTTGAGCATTTGACCCGCGGATGTGCATTCCTATGACCTTTATTCATGTCTAATGATCCCATAATCTTAATGTAAGTTTCTAAACAACCCCTATGGGTTGTTTGCCCAATATACCCTTCAAGGGTATTTTGGTCAACTTTAGTCCCTCACTATACGACGAAGGACTTTCGCTAACTATTCGACCAAATTGTATCTTTAACTAAAAGCTTAATTGTACATACCTGGCTCGGGTCAAAGTATTGACCCGTTTACATAACTTTTGCTTTAAATCTTTTTAGTTAAAGCGATGCAAGCTTACGTTATTTCCTGTGATTACAAAACTCAACAAGTGATTGTCAAATGTTATTGTCAAATGGTGTTAACAACACCATTTGACCCATTTAGTCTAATCGACTATTTGTCCGTATGAGATGGTATTTAATTACCATTTCATCCCCTTGAACCTTTTCCGGTTTTCCTTTGAACTTGTTTCACTCAAACCGTTTTTATTTATTTGTCATTACATGACTAATTTACCATTTTATTCCTTTTACTATAGTCATGATTTCATACCATTTTCCATCATTCCGACTCTCATTGAATCTTGTCGGAATATCATTTACCAACCATTTAGTAGCATTCATATTAATACCTGAAATTAGTAACTTCGCAAATAATGTAAAAGGGGCGTAAGTTATACTTACTTCGCATCCGAACTATGCTTTTCCTTTCCTTCTTGATTCGTTTGACCCGCTCCCTCATCAAGCTTCCACCTAGCTTGTTACGCGTCAAACTATCATCATCGTTTTCAAGGTGGTTAGTTTAATCATAATTTAATACGATTATTCCACCTTACGCATTTCACATTAAAAATTAGCATTTATCGTAGTATAGGTCAGTTTGACTTTTTAAAAGTCAAATGCCCATTAGTATACTAATTTGCATATTCGAGTTCATCAACTAGTTCTAGCATTCTTTAATTACCCGGTAGGCGTTATCTTTAGACCACCGTTTTGACCAAAGTTCTAACCACAATTATCACATGTAGAACTCTTTTTAATCATATTTTGCATAATAGCCAAAACATCACAATTAGGTGTTTTAACTACAAAAATTCTAGTTTCGAGCCTTCTTTGAGGCATTTCAACAAACACTTTAAGGGCAGAATTTTACATGTTTATTTATCAAGTCTCTAGCTTATCTCTTAGCCAAAATTTCACATAAATCAACCATCTTACAAAGTGGTTAACTTCTATAATTTCTGAAATCACTTCAAAATTGTCAATTTACACTAGATCAACAATCTATTTCCTAGTGTTCATCAAATTTCACATAACTCACTAATCACCTACAATGGTGATCATAGTTTTCACTAAAAATTCACATGATTTCAGCTTGTGTTTGTCTAGGGTTTGTCCCTAAACACTATAGTAGTTCCTAAATCATCATAACATACACATGCAACTAGAATCTCAGATTATTCCCAATTCATGAGAATTTCAAGTTGAAAGATTTCTCAAAATTTTACATACCTTGTAATCCCCTTGTGATGAGGATCAGGAATCTATGTTTAGAATTCGATTTGAACTTGGATTGAACCTTCAATTTGCAAGATTTCTGAAGTTCTAGGGTTTTGAAGAACCCTGGTCGCCCTTCTCTTCTCCTGATCGAACCAGACACCAAAATGGTGTGTTTGGTTTTTGTTTTAATTATTTATAGTTTCACTTTTTACAAGATTAACCCCTCCTCTTTTGTATAACTTATAGTTTGGCATGTTTTCAACCTTATTATAAGTTATTTCTAGACTATTAGCTAACTAGGTTATAACTTTTCCTAGTTGATTAGTTCTTGTTCAAAAACCCGTTTTATTTTAAGTCCCGTTAAATCTCGGGCCTTTTATATACTTTGCTTTCTCAACGTATTTCCCATTTTTTTTATAAATATTAGATTTATTTATTTAAATCATAATATTCACCGGGGAAATTTTACCACTAACAGTATTTTACCCGTTTTTACTATTAACGAGGTTTGATTACCAAACCCGTTTTCGGGGTGTTACATCAACCCCTTTGCTCTTGAGAAATCGCGGCATAACTTCCTTACTCATTGTTCATTCCTAATCATATCACATACAAAATAAACAAGGATCTTTAAGTGTTCAACCATAGCCCATGTTCCTTAATTTTCAATTTAAAATTTTGAATTTCAAGTGCTAGTAATTATTATTTGCCAACCAACCATCATATAATCAACAAAACCACCCAACTAAAGACTAGAACAACCGAAAAATACATAAAAACATATAAAATTTTAAACCTTTTTAACAAATATATATCTGTTTCTATTGAAAAACCCAATAAAACATCAAAATAAATCGAATTACCTATTTAAGTTCAATTTTTGAATTTCATCTATTCAAACCCTATACTAGAATCATATAATTAATAAGAGATTAAGAAATAAAAAACTCGTCATGTAAAGACTAGAACAACCCCAAATTATCTTAAAACACATACAAGTTTAAACTTTTTTAACCTATCCTAAAATCCTATTATCTCATGACTCTTGAACAAAATCGCATAAACATAAAAAAAAACATGTACCTGTTAGGGGTGGCCTGAATTAACCAGTTTGCAGCCGGAATTTTGCAGTCGCCGGCCGGAATTACGTTGTCGCTGGGCGCTGAAGTGAGGCAGAGGGAGGGCGGGAGTCACTGGCAAGTGGCAACGATTTGGTTTTTTTTTTTAATTATGTGGACTAGTTTTGTTTAACAAAACTAGTAGTTGGGTTGGGCTTGAATGGCTATTAAGTTATTGGGTTTGATGGATTGAATTTAAGTTTTATTAAAAGGGTTAGTGGGCTAAATTGTTTACATAATTTGATCAGGTTTCAGTCCGTGTTAACAATTTTTTTTATATAAGTTCCTAACATTTTTCTAAGGGGTGCGGACGAAAATTTTCAAGGGGTGCGGTCGGAATTTTCCAAGGGGTGCGGACGAAAATTTCCAAGGGTGCGGTTTGGATTTTTCCCGAAAAATACCACTAATATTTTTTTCAAGGGGTGCGGCCGCCCACCCACCCCATAACTTGAGTCCGCCCCTGCATGTGGGGCAAATCGATATGCCCACTCGATCACGACAAGGAGCTCACGGCAAGGAGATAATCGGCATGTGGTGGTGTTGGTTTGCTAATGATGCCGAGAAGGAGAAGTGATCGAGTTGTGTGGGCTACTTTCCCCACTAACCAATCAAATTCTAGTTAGTTTTTTTAACTGGTTGTTGCATGTGAAACATGAGATACTTGATATCCTGTGATTTGTCAAGTTGTGGCAAGTAAAGCCAAGTGGTGAGAAAAAGCTGATATATCACGGATGTAGAGAAAAAGGAGTTCAAGTACTACTTACACCCTAATACGCTCTATTACCCTAACATGATCCACAATAAAAATTTGAAGCTACCCTAACGTGACCCATGATAAAATTTTGAAGTTTATAGATTCATATTTGGATTATAATTGGGTATAATGCAATGCAAAATTCTTTAGATATTAATACTCACCCTCACTCTTTTATCTTTCATCTCATAAAATTAAAGAAACAAGGAAAGACTAAGATTGAAAATCGTTTTCCTAGTTTTTAATTTTGATTAATTTTTGTAAGAACTGAAATCCATAAATCATCATATTTTTATTTACATATTTCTTTATTAAACTTGAGATCCATAGAGATCCATAATACATATTTCTTTATTAAACTTGACTCCTTAGGATTATGCTAAAAGCTATACATAAAGTTTTTAATTGTTTAGACTCTTTGCCTTCATAGTGATTTTGGTTCATCTTTTGGGGAAATATTGAGAATGGACTAGTTAGTCACTTATGCATTAACCACTCATTAAATATAGCATCTAGTTCTTGCTCCATGCAAATTATTGAAGTATTTTCTTTTCTTCTACTCACTCTTTGGGAATAAAATGGTATTGCTCGCGAATAAATCGATAGCTTTTGTTTCCTGTATATATATACGTATTCTCGGTATCCATTAATGCATACTTTTGAATTCAATTGTCATTAACTTGTAGGTTAAAATTTGGCGGGAAATGCATGAAGAATGGTGGTCCATATTTGGTTCTTTGAAGTTCTATCCTATCTGAGCGACAATATGTTTTTTTTTTCTACAGTTGAGATTCTTATATTCTAGTATGGACCCAAGGTCACAAAATTATTGATGTACCCATATATACATGTGTGTGTTCTTAATTGGTGTGCTTGTGTGAGAATGAAGATTCAAGAAAAGATATGCATTTTAATTTTTAATATTATATTAACTTCATGTAATAAAGATCTTATACCATATATAAAGAAATTGCTCTAGAGGGAGATAGATACAAGAACATGCAAAAAAAAAAAAAAACCCTGTATGTGTGTGTGTGTATACTGTATAGAGAGAGAGGCATGAACATACAAAAGATTTGTAGGGTTCCATACACTTCATGTAAGAAGATATTACACCCAACATAACTATCTAGCTCTAAAGCAAAAAAAAAAATTAAAAAAAAAAAAAACAAGAAGACTACATGGCAATGAAATAAAAACATAAAAGAAGAAAAAGAAACAAATTAAAAATGGCCATTGAAACACAGGGTTAGCATCCTCAAATTCATTTGCATCCTGAAAACAAAAACATAAAAAAAAAAACAAAAATAAAAAGTTTGATGTTTACAAATTAATCAGAAAAGAAAGAAAACTAGCAAAGCACAAACATATTCTAGAAAAATGAAAAGATTACTTAATTACCTCAATTACTCCTTGGTGTTTTGCATTTGTAGCATTCCATCCTGCTAGCATAATTGTGCAGTCCACAACCATATCTACTTGAAAATAAACAATACATGAACAAATAATAAGTAACATTTCACATAAATAATTTATTGGTCTAGCTATTTCACTTGAGAATTTTATTTTATACCTATTGCAAATCCAATCTCCTGTTTTCCAGCCTGGAACAACACTAGCATCATAGCCATATGCGTTCTGAGCCGTCATCATAGCGCTATAATCTCTAAGTGCACCACATGTATAACATGCGGTCCTGCTCGCGTAATTGTGTGCCCCGCAGTTGAATGTGGCACAATACCAGTCTCCGGCTAAGATTTCCGTTCTATTCATCCCATAAGATGACACCTCATCCGGGGTGGCGAATTTAGGACAATGACATCTTTGACAAGCTTCGCGTTTCTTGAAGTTCAAATGTTGACATGAAGCACACATCCAATCTCCACTGCTCATTTTCTTTTGCTTGAAGTTTTATAGCCTGAAAACACCAAAAAATAGTAAGAACCATCACATTTCATCTCTTTTAAAAGCATTGTAAATGTTAATCTCTAAAGAAAGTGCTAACCTTGAGGATGTAATCAAAGTCTAGTGAAGCTAAATTAGCAAAAGAAGAGAGGATATGGCGATATTTGAGTGGGTGATTTTCTTGATTGAAACCCGAAGGGGTTATATACTTGCCAAAAGATTCTAAACCATGGGACCCATTGTGTGAAAATGAACTATTAATTAACATATTTTCCAAGACATTTTTTTGGTAGTGTGTTTGCATATGGCCTCCTTGATTGGAATGGGATTCCAAAAGTAGAAAAAAGGGTAATTTTGGCTTAGATAAACCTTCACATGCATTCTTTTTATATACACCCTACCACTGTTTTTCAGTACCATATATTAGCCGGATTGGAAAGCGGTTACATAGCCGGTCCGGTTAAGGACATGTAAACTCAGTTCATTTGAACATGTTAGTTACTGTTAAACAGACTGAGCGTTTCATTTTTTGTTTACGCTATATATATAATACTGAAGTCTAAAAAAATAAGTGGCTATAAATGGTTCTCAAATGATCCTAATCCTATATATATATATATATATATATATATATATAATGTCATTTAGATTTTAAAAGTGACTGCCCATCGACCGATAAGACAGACGGTTCAATGAAAGTTCCGGCTACAAAACATTAATCCTTGCAACCTATGTATAAACATGAGTATTATTAATTCTTGTGTGGATGGCATGACATGTATAATTAATTAATCCATTTAATATTCTAATTCATTTAAAGACCAGGTTCAGTTGTTCTTTATGTTATTGCCCCCACTGTCTTAATCCTCAATCCATGTCTTGTAAACTATGCTATCCTAACTCCACTTTGAAAAAGTAAACACAAAAACTGGCTTAGATGGAGGAAGCAATATACCAAAGAACAATTTCACTAGCTTACAATTACAACAATGCCCATCTTTACATGATTCCTCTTGCATTATTTGGACACAGAAAGGCTTTAAAGTTATTCTCTGTCTTGCTATTTCCACTTGTAGTAATATATTATCAGGATCAATGTTGATCAAAAACTAAAATCCAAATAACCACATTGATCAAGTGTGTACATATGATCTAACCAGCTTTATTTGAATTAGAACAAATTAGTAATCTAGAGTTTTGATAACTCATTTTCTGGATTATATAACCACTGTAAGCTTAATCTTAATACGCACAAATTCTCACATTTTGTGTTTTTCATAATCTAGTACAAACTATGTAAAAAATGTGCATCGAGATTGATGCGGGCCCAAGTGTGGAGGAGCGGGTCATCTTGTATTTGGAGGCCCAAGATCGTGTAACAAAAGGGGCTTCACTAAAATGGCTCTAACTTGGGCTACGGGGGTCCGTTTTGGGCGTGTGACCAGGCGAAACGTTCGTGAGAACGAGCTCCATCTTGCTGCAAATGCCTATGGCGGTTTGGGTCATCGTCCGGGCCTAAAAACGCTTATTTCTATCAGTTATTTGTCTTTTTATGTTTTTTCGGTGTTTTTAGCATTTTGTTTTTGGGCTTGTGTTTGGCCCATGGCCTGTTTGTGGCCCATTTCGAATTTCAGTCATTATTTATATGTTGCTCTTGTAATCTGGAAGGTCAGACTTCAATTTTGAATTTACTCAATTTTCACTTCAAATTCTGTGCCCTTTGGGTTTAATTTTGGGGGTTTGGGGAAGATCATCACGGGTATTCGCAGAATCAACGTGATTTGTTCTTCGTTATCATAACACGCACTACATCAGAGACCAACCGATTATGTTGAGATCATAAAACTCCTATAAGGATCTTGAAGAGTATGTTGCGATCAGGATGCGACGTCGTTAAAATCCCTTCTTTTTATTCTTTTTCTCATTGATGCAAGATTTCATTATCCATGACCTGGATATTATGTTTTTCACTTTATCACAATATCTGTGTTCTTTTTTGCAGTTCTTCCTTTTCTAAAAATCTAGACGATGAATATATTATAAAGGGTGGTCATGAAAATCTTTTATTCTTTTGGAAAATTTCTCTCATGACACCGTCTCTGTAACTAAATAATGGTTTACAGCGGTCATGAAAGAGTTACTGCAAAATCAATATTAATCGAAGATAGGTAGCGTAATTGGTAGTAGTTAGATTATGAGTCATTACCGATAATGGTTTTCATATGTATATGTATGTTCTTGTGTATACATGTGTGCATGCTTTTTATGTTCTAAGTGATCATGGGTATTCCATACCTCCCTTGTGGCTACAATAGAAATATTTTTTTGCCGGCTACAATAGAAATATGGGTTTTGTTGATACTGTAAAATTCCCAAATCAGAATATACTTATATGGAGGACCATATGTAAATAAATGGTCACTAAAAAGGTTCCCAGCATCAACTTGTCAATAATTTCAAGCTGACATGTAAATTGTAATGCTTAATTAAGTTGATTCCAAGAGTTGAGTGTAAACCTAAGATGGGATATGGTAGAATCCTAGTCAGCAGCATTCTTCGGACAAGATGAATATTTCATGAAATTAAGAAGAGGGAGTTTGAAAGAATAAATGGAGTCATTTATCCCTCAATAATTATTTGGAATATATCTTCAAGTCATGCACTGCAGCAAATAGCCGCTGCTTTTATGAATTTGGGGATATATATATATATAGAGGGTGTTTGGGATTACGTTTTGAAATGATTATTTGATTATTGCGTTTGTAAAACATAAATAATCTAAAAAAGTGATTATCTGCCTCCAAAACGCAGTTTTGAAAACGCAACACCAAACACCCTATATATATATATATATATATATAGATATATATATATATATATATAGAGAGAGAGAGAGAGAGAGTTAGGATTATGTGAGAATCACTAGTGTAATTGAAAACCTTGATTATAATTTTGGATCATATATTTTTTTCTAAGCAAAAATTCAAAGTATACACATGTTTATATTGTCAATATTTAACCATATTAGGTGTCTAAAATTGAAACAAAAGTAATTTATATCTCTGTTCGATAATGTACAAATGTGTATAGATGATTGGGTAGAGGATCCTGTAAAAAAGGCCTAAAGTGTGAGAAGGGTAAGAAAGAATCTCAGTCATTAGATCTTTTGATCTAATGATTGAAATCAATAGGGACCAAATTGTAAAATATTTTCATTAATTTGGACTGATTTGAAATATTTAGGGGCAATATAGTCTTTTAAACCTACTAGAAATTAGGTAATGCACATGTAACTTCCCCCCATCTTTTTTAAACGTCAATAACTTTTTATACGTAGCTTTTTAAAAAAAAAAATTACACCATAATAACGAGCGTTTTTTTATCTTTAATATGAGTACCATATTGCTATACTTATATAGAGAAAAAAATATGTTTCGATCAGATGTTTAGTCAATGCATGGTGTTATATACTTGCTGAATGGTGTTATATACTTAGGTGCTGTTTGTTTTTGCAGACATAAACTGTCTGCAAGCTGATTTCATCTGTTTTCATGTCTGCAACTGAAGATGTGATCTGAAGATCTGCAAGCTGAAAATATAAGCCTGTTTGTTTTTATAAATTGATAATGTCTGCACAAACTTTCTTTATGCAAATATAAGAATGAAGTTGTGTGACGGATTCGGTGGTGGAGGTGGTTGTTCGGTGTGTTGCCGGCGGTGGTTGTGGTGGTGGTGCGGCGGTGGTTGGTGGTGGTGGTGCAGCGGTGGTTGGTGGTGGTGGTGCAGTGGTGGTGGTGCAGCGGTGGTTGGTGGTGTTGGTTGTGGTGGTGGTGCGGCGGTGGTTGGTGGTGGTGGTGCGGCGGTGCTTGGTGGTGGTGGTGGTGCGGCGATGGTTGGTGGTGGTGGTGCAGTGGTGGTGGTTGGTGGTGGTGGTGAGTCATGTTAAGAAGGGTGGCAGGGAAGAAGAAGAAGAAGGGTTTTGTGAAGATGTATGAAGCAAAGTTCTATAGCTTTTTTTTTAAGATGAAAGAAGCCATATGAAGATCTGTTTTAAAAAAAAAAACAAACAAGCTTCAAGGCACTATGTCTGCCCGCCTGCAGACATAGTGTCTATGCAGACAAAATAAGTAAAAACAAACAGCCCCTTACTGAATGGTTTATATACTTACTAAATGGTGTTATATACTTGCTGAATGGTGTTATATACTTGCTGAATGGTGTTATATACTTACTGAATGGTGTTATATACTTGCTGAATGGTGTTTTATACTTGCTGAATGGTTTATATACTTACTAAATGGTGTTATATACTTGCTGAATGGTGTTATATACTTACTGAATGGTGTTATATACTTGCTGAATGCTGAATGGTGTTATATACTTGCTGAATGCTGAATGGTGTTATATACTTGCTGAATGGTTTATATACTTACTAAATGGTGTTATATACTTGCTAAATGGTGTTATATACTTGCTGAATGGTGTTATATACTTGCTGAATGGTGTTATATACTTGCTGAATGCTGAATGGTGTTATATACTTGCTGAATGGTGTTATATACTTCCTATAATTAAGGTGGCGGTTATGAGAAGTTTTTAATTAATTGAATTAATGATAAAATTACTTGTTTACCCTTTTCAATTAATTTAGATCTAATGGCTGAGATTCTTTCTTACCTTTCTCACACTTTTGGTCTTTTTTACAATAACCTTACCCTAGATGATTGTACATATATGTATATAAAGGAAGATTATGCATTAAACATGTTTTTCTAGTGTACATATGTGTAAATACGTGTTTAAAGTTGAAAAATAAGTATCATTCGTACATATATATTTCATAATATACATATATTTATAGTTCAGAAATTGACAATATACATATGTATATAAATGTATAGTTTAAAAATTGACAATAAACATATGTGTATAATTAAAAATTGAAAATATACTTAGGCTATGAAAAGACAGAGTTGGGCACTCAGTTACTCACAAACTGTGACGCCCACTTTTTCACATCCGAAAATAACAAAAATGACATACTAATTTTAACAAAAATTGGGCATGACCCGTCCGTACGATAAACAATTCCCTATTTTTTTAAAGACATAAAAGTATTAACCATACAATATTTAAAATCCTAACCTACTTAGGAACATCCTAGATATAAATTTAACATTTACATTATGAAAACGTTTTGACCCATTTACAAAAGACGACTTAACCGGAAGCGCATAAAGGGCTATGTAGTGTGTTCGGTCCGAGCTCGCATCATCAAGAGCGGGATTTACCTAACATACATAACGCAAACATTCATTAGTTCAGATCTCAAAACAAATTTAATGACTATCATTTACTTATTCTAATTCAACCCATTAGCGAAATAAAACATTTTATCAACATCCTTATTAAAATCATTCTTTTCGTTCTAGCATGAAATTTCTTCATGCTCATTTATTCTTGCCTTTTGAATACATTCAACATGTAAGTCTTTCGACCCATTCATAACGGATCAATTCATACCATACACTTTCAACGTTTTTTCCTCATTCCGACTCGTTATCTACAAGTCTTTACTTAACCATTACATTATCCTTCCTTTTAATATTTCGACCCACTTGAACCGGGTTAAAACGCATCCATTGCTAATACACTTCCTATCCATTACCAATACTCAACATAACACAATTCTACCATGAACAAGCGTAAAAATTCCACACTAGGATTTAATTACTCAAACTAACATTCGTGAGTCTATAAGTAGAGAAGATGAAGTTCATATGAACTTACCGCGATCTTGTGTTTCTTGCGTTATAGAATGAATTGCTCCTCCTTCCTTCTTTGTTCCTATATATCACAACTTCATATACTTAGCTTTCGAAAATTTCATTATTCTCATATTCTTTATCATACAATATGACGTTTATGAACCATATGCATTCCCACCATAATCATATTTCGTCAACTTAGCAAATTTTCATACAAAATCACAATTTCATTAATTTAGGCATTTCATCGAACACATGGCGTGCGTACATTCTAGTAAGCATGATGTACAAGTATTTATAACACATTCATCCTAAATTCATCAAATTATTCAACCAATTCTTTCAAAATCAATAATCATAACCATACTACATATGATTCAAATCAAGTCACTCATCAAAACACTTCTATAACATGAGTTTAACATCAACATTACATAATTCATCCATAACTTTTACTAATTTTTACTACCTTACATAAACTCAAGTGGGTTTTACCCCAACTACTAGTACAATCGAAATAACACATAATATAACTCCTATTTGTTCATATCATCCAACATCTAGGTTTGATTTCATATAAACATCATAAATTATACATTACCAACTTCATGAAATCTCATAAAAACATCAAATTTAAACTTACTAGATGTCAAGAACACTTAGATAATCAAAGTTCCAGGCTCATGCATTCGATTAATCCTTGATTCCCCTTTCAATTTTGTAGAAATTTGGAAGACTAGGGTTTCCTTGGCTCCCTCTCTCTTGTTCGATTGAACTGGCCAGGAGAACACTGACTTTTTTTTTATCAAATTTTATTACATATTTACATTATTAGCCCCTTGTCTTTTAAAGTATGATTAAAAATGGCTATTCCCCATACTAACTTGATTACTTCCATTAACATAAGGGGTTTTTTTTATTTCATTATTTCTTATAAAACTTTCAATATGATAAAAAAAATCTATGTTTATCATTAAAGCATCACAATTAAATTATTATTCTAAGTCATATGAAATTTTGGGGTGTTACAAGTCTACCCCCCTTAAAGAAGGTTTCGTCCCCGAAACCTGAATACATAAATTTTTACGAGTTTATATGTATCCCTTTGCGATTACATACCTCGAACTTCGTTAACATGCCTTCATTCGACCATCACTCGTTATGAGTCGGTCGTTAGTACTTTTAACTTGTCTAATACATTTGGTAATTCAATCTTGTATCAATCAAAGCGATCCTATTACGTTATTTCATGATTATCATTCAATTGTTCAAGCTGATTTCGTAAAACTTATCTGTCAGATTATTCATTCCCGCATACCTCTAACATCTACTTAGAGGAAATAATTATCATAATATTCATACTTGTTCATTCCTATTCATTCATATTAATTTACAAATCAAACATCATTCAATGGTTTCTAACTATTTAGTTTCTAGATACTCCCCATCCTACCAAGGTCAATATCAAGCAAAGTTTCTTTCATGTCGTTTGCTTGATAGTTCTTTTCATAATTTTCTTGCAATACCTTCGTATAATCTTTACCCGAGACTAATATTTCTTTCACTGATGATCTATCATAACTGCATAGTTAACCACAATTTAATGTATACAGTTATACAAATCGTGTACATACTATCTTGCTCTAATCTTTTACCGTCTATCCCTAGGTTACAAGGGCCAACATAAATCTTTAATCATGCTATCAATATGACCGTGTAATCAATACTTACATTTGAGCAACTCATATTACACCCGAGGTGTCATACTCAGCTATACTTGTCATCACATTTCATAGCTGTCATACATACGTCATTCCTTCTAGCAATTGTAATACTAAGGCAATTACCTAACATTGTACCTAAAAGGGTTAATTCTTATCAACCTAGGTTCCGCTACATACGAGATTATAAGCTTATTACATATGCCCCTCCATTTTACGTATGAATTACATAAAACTTGGCACAACTATTCATTCGATAATTGAGATTACACTCTACCACGTAGGGTTGTTTTAGAGTACGAATCAAGAATCATGCGTATAAAAAGTTTAACTCTCGAACATTTCTTTAGAGGTTTATCTTCTAATAATTCCTCACATACGATAGGGAACTCGACACAGGGCAAGATTTATTCAAATAGTCATCATATTTTACATTCCACTCAACCCCTCTTTATGTATCTTTCATCCTCTAATAGATACGCATTCTTATATTTTCATTCTAGCTTCCTTCGACGTTAACCTTTCACATCTTCCATACAATTCTTTCTAATTATTCTAAATTTGGCATACTAAGTGTGTATCCCGCTTTCTTAACAGTTCCTCACTTTTCTTTCCTTTCTTCTACCCATTTTCCGATATACGGGTCGACTTTTACCATCTTTCCATCATGACATTTCAAGACATCTAATAACCGTACTTTACAATAAACAAGAATTTAGAGCCACCATTATTTTCTGTATTGATATGAAGATTATAATTTATTTACTAGCATTAAGAGTCATTTACTTCTGCCTTCCAAGTTATTAACCATACTTACTCCTTCACCATGTTGTTAGAAACAATAATGCTCACCATGAGCCTACTACTTGGTTCCTCTATTATTAATATCATCATTCTTCCTAGTCACCCCCTCTTGTGACGTAAAAACTTTGACTACTAATGTATGTGTGTGTGTGTGTGCGTATATATATATATATATATATATATTCGTATACATATACTTGCCTCAAACATTTAGTAACTCTATTACTATTAGTTGCTTGTTAATCCATTCCTACAGTATGGACTAATCCTCACATTTGTACTTTCTTATTGATTTTAGACATACTTGTTATCATTTTACCATTTCTTACAAAAATCTCTATCCTCATCGGTGCTTAAATCATCCATCTAGGTCTTAGCGCATTATTCATTTTAGTCCTCATCAGTCGATCATCACATGCTTAATACACAACGTATTCGGAGCATACTTCTTTCATTATAATCTTATCACCTCCACGTCTTTCTATGTATATATATATATATATATATAATTACTTACACCATCATATGTTACCACATTTGTCATATGTTTTACTCTTACTCGTAGATCCCGTTTAGGTCTACGATAATTAACTATCAACCCATCCCTACTCATATTCCCACAACCAGCGGCAACATATCTCACATACGTTCACATACACATCACTTATATATATATATATATATATATATATATGTGTGTGTGTGTGTGTATGTGTTCTTTTAGTCCTACATTATGCTTGACCAACCAGGCTATCTGTGCCATTTACTTGTTATGTTTATTCTTATCTTTAGTTAGGTGGAGAAAAAGCATCTCCTCATTTGCTTTCATACTTTCCTTCCCACCTAACGACTCTAACTTTCATCCGTCTACGACCCTTTCTTAAGGCTCTATCTATGCTTACCACATAAATATCTTCCCTTAAAATTTTAATTCTACTAACATTTATTTTTTGTTTGACAATTTTTTTTCTTTTTTATCCTTAGGACCATACTATTCTCAAAATTCTATCATCCTTTCATGTTTATTATTTTCTAAGCTTAATCGTAATTATCATTCCTATCTTTCATTACATTCTAGGACCATACCATCCTCTTTCGTAATCATTGCTTTTATTCCTTCCCATTATGTCATTTGTTATCGTTTGTGTTTCCTTCGTCTATTATCTACAATTAAGCATTTTCTACATTCATTACTTCATATACTTTCCATGTCGTCTCAAGTTACATTGATGCATTCATAATCACATTTCAATAACTTTCATTCCACTTGTACATTATCATCAACGTCGGTCACGATAGGCCACATCACACATGCCTTTAGTTCATAGAGGAATAGAATCCCTCATCCTTCTTACTTACTTTCTCTCTCCACCCGCTACTCGGAACATATTTTATTAACAATTTCTTCGCTTTCATCAGCCATCTACTATATCATTCGAGATCATTATTAAAATTTAATCCTTGGTCATGTTCATTCCATTCTATCATTTTAAATTTTTTATATTTTTTTATATTTTCCTTTCTTTCATGCTAGGTGTTAACGGTCCTTTATAACTACACCACCTATTTCTCATTATAGGGTTGTAAACCCAACTAAAACTTCATTCACAACCTTCCAGTCATATACGTTCTTACTTCTAAACATTTCAACATGACCCGGTTGACATTTAGAGGATCCTAATATCATAGGTTGCATTTCGGAAACTTAACGAAACTTTTGGATTTGCCTTAAAAAATATTCTACCACATAGTTTAGGAAATATGTTAATATGCCTAACATATTTCAATGACTTTCATTCTCTTACTTATTAGACATTCGTTAATTTTATATATAACTTTTCACTTCGTTATATGTTACTTCATGTCATCATGCTTACGTCTTATTGACCTTTATCCCTTTTTTTTATTATGGTTATCATGTTTTTATTTCATAATTCCGGGTGTTAATAGCCACTTAGTGACCATACCACATTCCTTTCATCATCCTCGGTGTTAACGGCTACTTCGTGCCCACACCGCATACTATTCATCATTCTTGGTGTTAACAGTCACTTCGTGACCTCACGGCATACCATTCATCATTCTTGGTGTGAACGTTCACTTCGTGACCTCACCGAATATCATTCATCATTCTTGGTATTAACGGTCACTTCATGACCTCACCGAATACCATTCATCATTCTTTTCTTTATCATCCATGCATTATTTTGCTTTCAATAATTCATTTTCGTAGGTCATAAAACCATACTATCCTTCATTACGAACATTCTAGACATGTTAATCAAAACATACATTCATTCTTACACTTACTTCTTATTCCTTCGTTCTTTAACTAATTGACTTCGTGTTAGTCAACTTATATTCATGGTTTCATTATCATTCACGTTTACATTGTCCGCCAACTACATAAAACATTCATTTCATTCATTAAATTTCTTTTCATACTTCTTTTCATCATATTTAAACTCATTTTATTATACTATAATCAATTTACGTCTCATGCTTCATGCATTATCGTCATCGACGATCATGTAGTATCGTGTAGATCAAAATATTTGTTCGCAACAATTTTACCCCTTCATTCTTCTTATATGTCCCCCATCATTCTTAACATAAAAATTATCTTAAACATTGATTATGAGGCTTTAGAAACTAGTTAAAAGCAGTCCCCTAATCAAATTCAGCAAAATAAAAAAAATTTGCCTACGATTGAAGCCCCCGCGGGCTGCGTAAAACTACTCATATTCTGTCGCGGGGAGCGACAGAGGTCGCGTGATGCGACGGTAAATCTTGTTGGGTGTCGCGCGACGCGACACCCCATTTTTGACAGAAGGTTCGGTGCTGTGTTGCTGCATTTGCCCAGCTCCAACCTTTTCTAAATTCCTAACTTTAAAACCTCATATCTATAGTTCTACTAGTCCGTTTTACTCGATTTTTTTTCCTATGTGTCCGTAATTTAAATACGGACCCGTTTAAGATCATCAATTGCCTTAAAACTCAGTTTATAAACAAAATCCTATAAATCCTTTTTATTTCTAACTAAAATCATAATCATATTTACGATTTACTTACTTGCATAGCGCTTCGGAACGGACACACCTTCATACGAGCTTTCGGTTTGAGTTCAAGCATTTTAGCTCTAATACTTGAATCCCTCAAACCTCGGCTCTGATACCAACTTGTGACGCCCACTTTTTCACATCCGAAAATAACAAAAATGACATACTAATTTTAACAAAAATTGGGCATGACCCGTCCGTACGATAAACAATTCCCTGTTTTTTTAAAGAAATTAAAGTATTAACCATACAATATTTAAAATCCTAACCTACTTAGGAACATCCTAGACATAAATTTAACATTTACATTATGAAAACGTTTTGACCCATTTACAAAAGACGACTTAACCGGAAGCGCATAAAGGGCTTTATAGTGTGTTTGGTCCGAGCTCGCATCGTCAAGAGCGGGATTTACCTAACATACATAACGCAGACATTCATTAGTTCAGATCTCAAAACAAATTTAATGACTATCATTTACTTATTCTAATTCAACCCATTAGCGAAATAAAACATTTTATCAACATCCTTATTAAAATCATTCTTTTCGTTCTAGCATGAAATTTCTTCTTGCTCATTTATTCTTGCCTTTTGAATACATTCAACATGTAAGTCTTTCGACCCATTCATAACAGATCAAGTCATACCATACACTTTCAACGTTTTTTCCTCATTCCGACTCGTTATCTACAAGTCTTTACTTAACCATTACATTATCCTTCCTTTTAATATTTCGACCCACTTGAACCGGGTTAAAACGCATCCATTGCTAATACACTTCCTATCCATTACCAATACTCAACATAACACAATTCTACCATGAACAAGCGTAAAAATTCCACACTAGGATTTAATTACCCAAACTAACATTCGTGAGTCTATAAGTAGAGAAGATGAAGTTCATATGAACTTACCGCGATCTTGTGTTTCTTGCGTTATAGAATGAATTGCTCCTCCTTCCTTCTTTGTTCCTATACATCACAACTTCATATACTTAGCTTTCAAAAATTTCATTATTCTCATATTCTTTATCATACAATATGACGTTTATGAACCATATGCATTCCCACCATAATCATATTTCGTCAACTTAGCAAATTTTCATACAAAATCACAATTTCATTAATTTAGGCATTTCATCGAACACATGGCGTGCATACATTCTAGTAAGCATGATGTACAGGTATTTATAACACATTCATCCTAAATTCATCAAATTATTCAACCAATTCTTTCAAAATCAATAATCATAACCATACTACATATGATTCAAATCAAGTCACTCATCAAAACACTTCTATAACATGAGTTTAACATCAATATTACATAATTCATCCATAACTTTTACTAATTTTTACTACCTTACATAAACTCAAGTGGGTTTTATCCCAACTACTAGTACAATCGAAATAACACATAATATAACTCCTATTTGTTCATATCATCCAACATCTAGGTTTGATTTCATATAAACATCATAAATTATACATAACAAACTTCATAAAATCTCATAAAAACATCAAATTTAAACTTACTAGATGTCAAGAACACTTTGATAATCAAAGTTCCAGGCTCATGCATTCGATTAATCCTTGATTCCCCTTTCAATTTTGTAGAAATTTGGAAGACTAGGGTTTCTTTGGCTCCCTCTCTCTTGTTAGATCGAACTGGCCAGGAGAACACTGACTTCTTTTTTTTTTAATCAAATTTTATTACATATTTACATTATTAGCCCCTTGTCTTTTAAAGTATGATTAAAAATGGCTATTCCCCATACTAACTTGATTACTTCCATTAATATAAGGGTTTTTTTTTTTTTATTTCATTATTTCTTATAAAACTTTCAATATGATAAAAAAAATCTATGTTTATCATTCCTTATCATTAAAGCATCACAATTAAATTATTATTCTAAGTCATATGAAATTTTGGGGTGTTACACAAACAACCCTTAACTTGATTTTGGATAGATAAACTTAGGTTGTACTCCAATCTTTTATTGGGTTGTACTTGTAAAAATTAACCCTTGGAAAGACGAAGTCGGGCATTCGGCCTCTCTTGGCCTCCCTTTAAGTTGGTTTTGGAAAGACAAAGTAAGATGTCCAACACTAGTTGGATGGTTCTAAAAAAAATAGGCTCTAGAAAGACGGAGCTGGGAGTTTGGTCATTCCTTGGAAGACAAAGTCGGGCGTCTAACCCTGGTTGGACCTTTATTTTAAGCATTAGTTTCGAAAAATACGAAGGCGGGATTTCTGCCACTCTCAGACTGTCCTTAAGTTTGCTTTGGAAATAGAAAGTCGGACGTCTAAATCTAGTTGAACTGTCCTTATAAAACTAGGCTTTAAATGCTATAGTTGGAACTAAGTCTTGCGGCTAGACCTAAATGTTGCATTGGGAATTAAATGGTGTAGTAGGGGTTAAACACCACAGTTGGAGCTAGCTAAGTGTTCATGACGGGTCTAAAGGTCACGACACAAGCTAATTAAGTGCCACATCTGGAGCTAAGTATCGTAGTTGGAGCTAAATATCATGGTCTTCTACTAAATGTCGTAGTTGCATCTAAATGTCGTGGTTATACCTAAGCGGCCTAGAATGAGTTGAGGGATCATACTAGTACTAAGTACATTAACATTTTATGTAGGTTATCCACATATGTTAAGAAAGGTATAGAGCAAAACTTGTCGATATCAAAAAATATAGAATAATGTAGCCAGAGCTACTTCATACTAGACCAAAGGCTTAGAGGGTACTTCTATAATGGGTTGGGATCGTTGGACTCTAGCCAACCTAACTTGGCAATTAAGGTTTACCTACTCCCTATAAATAGAATGGTAACTTTCAGTTCCGTAGCATTCCATCTATCGACGCCAATGCTTTTGTAGCTCACTACACTTGGTACATACATATATGCATGTCACACATCAAATCTATGATGGATCGTTGCTGCCATGATTATTTGGACGATGGCCTTAGCCCTTATAACAATTTTCTATGGTATCTACACCTCGAAGTCGTCCATCCCAAGAAGAAAAAGAACAACCCAACAAGACTGCCAAGAAAACCTTAAACTAGAAAAGTCTTTTTCAGGTATTATGCAATCTCATGCCTAGTTGTATGAATCTTTGGATCAACATGTAACATTACAATTTTCAAATGCTTTTAAAAAATTATGACATTGCTCATGATGACCTTTATACTAAGAGCTTCCACATCACTGGATTTGGAATCAAGTCTATAAAAACAAACCACATCAATCTGGTCCACCCACGTTGTGAGTGATGGCATGGGCTTGTCTAGTTTGGTGCACCGGACTAGTCCAAAAGCCACATATGAAACCCCCCTCCTCGTAATTTTTAAATCAATTTAATATATAAAAAACTTGTTTAAATTAAAAAAAAAAACTTAAAATGTATAAATTAAGAACAAAAATATATAAATGAAAAAGAACATAAATTTAAAAAATAAAAAATAATATAAACTAAAAAACAAATTTATTAAAATTCAAAACATTACACAAACTAGATAATTAAACATAAACAAACTAGATATTTAAACATAAACATACTATGTAATTAAACCTAAACAAACTATATAATCAAACTAATCATCGACTGCTAAACAGTCTGAGTTGACATCCAAATGCATTGTTGGCTGGATACGAGAATGGTTTCTTAAGATTTTATTTTGAATCTGTTATTAAATAATTATACTAGATAACGAAATAGTAGAAATAACATAAATAAATAATAAACAAATTATCTTGTTATTAATTTTATTTTTTCGTATTTTTTTAATACTTTAATAAGAAATAATTAATATTAGGAAAATTGTTTTTTAATAAACCAACATTTGTCCCGTTGGTAAATAATAATCTTACCTACGTAATTGGTATACAATAATCCTACCTATCAACATGTTGGTAATCAATGAACTTCCGTTAATTTTTTTAACTGAAGTTAGTTTTTAAGTTTTATTTATTACACAAACAGTCTCTGTAGTTGTAATTTACTAGTTTTAACTATTTTATAAAACAAAAAAACCTCAAGGGACTGTAATTTACTAGTTTTAAAATAGTTAAAACTAGTAAATTACAACTACAGGGACTGTTTGTGTAATAAATAAAACTTAAAAACTAACTTTAGTTAAAAAAATTAACGGAAGTTCATTGAGTACCAACATGTTGATAGGTAGAACGGATTATTGTATACTAATTACGTAGGTAAGATTATTATTTACCAACGGGCAAGGTTAGTTTATTAAAAACCAATTTTCCTTAATATTATTATTTAAATAAA
Organism: Helianthus tuberosus; assembly: GCA_030545235.1. NCBI lineage: Eukaryota > Viridiplantae > Streptophyta > Magnoliopsida > Asterales > Asteraceae > Helianthus > Helianthus tuberosus. The sequence continues at coordinate 234,233,967 of CM060442.1, read as the reverse complement.
TTATAAAAAGATTTTATAATTTAGATACAGTTAAAATATAAGAAAAAGTAGGCGTCGAGGTAGATAATGAGATGAGGTGGAGGTTTGGAGTTATTTAGATGTTTGTTTTTAAAAGGTAAATGTCTGTAGTACGTGGACTACATTTGCAGACATCTCTACAAGAAGTGAACCAAAACTATGCAACAAAACTATGCGTTCTGAAGATACTCAGAAAAGCGTGTTAACTTTTTATAACTTGTTGGACAATATCCAGCGTTGCAGACGCTCAAAAAACAATGTTAACTTTTTAATACTTGATTACAAAATCTGAAGTTTGAATATATACGAAAAATGTGTAAAACTATATAATACAACAATTATCCCAAGACTAGAGTTTCATTTATGGTCATTTTCGAAGATAAACTAATAAGAAATATTTGACTAAAATATTGAAAGATTGTCATGAAAGTTACTTCCAAATGCATGCATGGAATTAAACATCGTACGAAAGAAACATTAATCAGCATGAATTTCATAGGAAATTTTGGCATGAATTAGGCAAGAAAATGTGACAAGATAGGCATGAAGTTACATCCTCAAGCTTAAACAGATTTTGGAATATAGTATTGGCATGTAATTTGCACCTTTTCAAAGGAATATGACAAAATTTGACGTAGATTTTTTCCATGTCCAAAAAACTATTTATAAGTTTATAATCAAATATATATTTAGTGATATTGCATTCAAATATTCAACGAAAGTATTCCATATAAATAACCATATCCATATAAAAATAGGGTCCTAATATTAACACATGGGAAAAACTTATTTACACATGGTTTATACGAGCCATATAACAGTATACGGCCCGTATACACCATGTGTAAATAAGTTTGCCTGGTCGTATACAATGTATACGAACGTGTATATGGGCCGTATACTTTTATACGGCCCGTATTCTTCGAAAATTAGATTTTTCTCAAAGTATTTAAGTGATTTAAGGTGTAAATCATACGAGATATTTTACAGTCGTGAGGTGCTCAAACCTTTCTTAAAGTAGAAAAAAATAAAACATTAACAAGTAACACAGATTGAAGAACAAAAAAACGTGTCGTATGACTGTAATAAAACGGAAGTTATCAACGCGGGATTACGGGCATGGTGTTATTCTTTATTTAATATTTACAGAATAAAAGGAAGGGTGAGGCATTTGATGAGAGTTGTAAGGAGTCTGAGTCTTCGGTTTCATCAGCATGTACCGAAGAAACCAAATTCGCAACAATGAGCCTGAGTCCATTGTTGTTCGTGAATGTTTCGAATCATCATAGAAGACGTGTCGGGTTCTTCTGCTAGTGGTCGGGCTTCCAATGCTCACACAGGGTGATAAACAACGCTGATATGAACACAAACCAACTGCTTTATCTTGAGTCGTCCGGAAAACTTTTCATCAGGGGAGGGTGAGTAGTATGAGTCTGAGTCCATTGTGGTTCGTGAATGTTTCGAATCATCACAGAAGACATGTCGGGTTCTTCTGCTAGTTATTCGGAATGTTTCGAATCATCATTAAAATTAACAATGCTGTCTTGATTGAAGACGTAATTGCAAGACTGTTTGTCGGGCTTCCAATGCTCACACAGGGTGAAAAACAACCCTTGATGTTGAAACCGGTTTTACCTCATGAAAAGGAAAGAAACAATTTTTTTAGAGAAGCGTTGGGATTCAAGGGTTTATGAGTCAAAGTTAACATTCAGATTCAGATTCAGAAAGCAGATGATTAGTACTTGGTTTATTCTCTTTAATCTATTAGAACGATCCTTGTTTTGTCACGTACATGCGTTTAATTCCCAACATACTCGTTTTGTCACCTACATTTCGTAAGAAACTTTTCGTGCACTGAACCTTCAGTTGTGTACGCAAATTCACCACCGGTTTCTACAGCACAAGCACATACACAGGGAGAATGTTCTCGAAATTGAAGGAAAAGAAAAAATTGTTGCTGATGTTTTTCACTATCAGGATTTTGTTGGTTTGTTTCCAGGTAGGGTTTAGAATGTTTGAAGTATTCTTGGTTCAATACCAACTCTTCTGAATGACAAGAATACAACGTTCATGTATCACAAGGAATGACCGATCTAAGGCAGAGAACCTGATTCAGATACACAAATTCATCACCGGTTTCTACAACACAAGCACATACACAGTTAGGGTTTAGAATGTTTGAACTATTCGGATTTTGTTGGGTTGTCGGGTTCTATAACTACAATCTTTCAAGGTCTTAAGTGATGGACAATTGGCTAAAAGATGTAGAAGAGTTTGTGTAGAGATCTTTACATAAATCAAGCATGGTTTCTCGACAAATGAAGTATTATCTGACAAAACTCAAAACAATTGTAATCTTCCCAGTAATCATCCATAACAAGGGTGAGCTCGTGTATTGGACCCTGGCGCATCAACAAAACTTGGTGTAAATTATTCATGTCCATGTTTTTCCTTGTACCTCCATTCCCTAGAGAGAATACTTGTCCTTGCTGCCTCTTCGGTTGGTAAAAGACATAGGATGGTTTCTAATACAGGCTCTTTTAGAGAAGCGTTGGGATTCAAGGGTTACCAGGCCTATGATCTCCATCTCTTTAATCTATTAAAACGATCCTTGTTTTGCACATCGTCGCTCTCGTCGGCTTCAGAATAATCGTCGACGTCGTCGCTGGGGTTTTTTCTCTTCCGGTTACCAGGCCTATCATCCCCGTCTACATTTGGTTTCCTCAACGAAGAACCATCAGCCATTATCTGCTTTTTTTTATTCGTTTTTTGGATCGTTCTAATAGATTAAAGAGAATAAAACCATTTTTTACTATAAGAATACGGGCCGTATACTAATATACGGCTCGTATACACCATGTGAAAAAAAGTTACCAGATCAATTTTTACCCTTTAACCGATCATATACAATGTATACGATGCTTTTATACGGGCCGTATAATATTATACGGCCCGTATACTATGGGTAAAAATTGGTAAAAAAATGGTTTATTCTCTTTAATCTATTAGAACGATCGTTGTAGTCATAGCTGGAATTTGTGGATCAATAGAAATAACTGAAATAACTGCTCAAAGATTTGTTGAAAACCCAACATCAACAAATGATTGGTTTAATACCAACTGCTCGAAATCCCTTTCGTTTTTTGGATCGTTCTAATAGATTAAAGAGAATAAACCAAATGATTGGTTTAATACCAACTGCTCGAAATCCCTTTCGTATACAGTTTTACCATATGGTTATATCAGACTCTCGCCCCTCCTTTTCTCTCTCTGACAACCCTAGACCCAAACCATCACAATCCACCACGGTTCTGCGAAAAAAACCATCGCAATGCACGGAGATCCTTGCATTAGACACAATTTTATGGAATTTGTGGATCAAAAGAAATAACTCGCCATTCTCTTACACCTGTATACGTTGATTGTGGAATTGGGTCCGTCGCATTATAGAAGATACATATCGTCCGTTCAAGTTGAGCTTCCTAATGCAATTTGTTGGAATTTGTGGATTTCGGTTGGTTCAGATCTCGAAAGTACTGAACAACAGAAATAACAGCTTCGGTTTCATCAACCGGCTTTGAAAACCGGACGGAATCTACGAAGAAACTGTTGGAATTTGTGGATTTTGGTTGGTTCAGAAACTTAACAGGAGAAACAACTAAGGTTAACAAGAGAAGCAACTAAGGTTGAGCAAGAATTGGTTCCGTCGCATGATAGAAGATACGTATCGTCCGTTCAATACCATGTGAAAAAAGATTCCTGCCAGCAGACTTTTGTTGGTTTGTTTTCAGGTATGGTTCTCGTTGTTTTCAATTTGTTGGAATTTGTGGATTTCGGTTGGTTCAGATCTCGGAAGTACTGAACAACAGAAAATAACTGCTTCGGTTTCATCAACCGGCTTTGAAAACCGGACGGAATCTACGAAGAAACTGTTGGAATTTATGGATTTCGGTTGGTTCAGAAACTTAACAAGAGAAACAACTAAGGTTGAGCAAGAATTGGGTCTGTCGCATGATAGAAGATACATATCGTCTGTTCAAGTTGAGCTTCCTGATACATATCTTCTTGAGTATTTTTCTAACTTTATGCTTGCATCTACCACAGTGAATATTAACTGAACTCAACCGATCAAATCACACACTATAAAGTGTAAACTTATCGTGTGTTGTAGTTTGGAAAGATGACCGAATAGAGATCTGAATCAGGCGTTGTTCTTGTTGGTGCATCAGGAATGAAGGAGGAGACTCAACTGTCCCTGCACTGTTCTCGTTGTGGTCGACGTATACCAATGGTACTGCGAAAAAAAAAACATTATCTGTTCATCATTGTTCTTGAAGATGAAGACGAAGAAACAAGGGTTTATTCTCTTTAATCTATTAGAGCGATCCTTGTTTTGCTTTAAGATTTACGTCTGATGTCCAAGTTTGATCACATTTGACTTTTTATTCGTTTTTTGGATCGTTCTAATAGATTAAAGAGAATAAACCATTTTTTACCCTAATAATACGGGCCGTATACTAGAACCCTCAAGTTGTAAAAGCTCACATTTTTCTACGTTGACCATGTTTTTTGACAAATCATCTGCTTCCTGAATCTGAATCTGAAAGTTAACTAGACCCCTCAAGTTGTCATTCATAACAACTAAGCGTCTGGAGAGGAGTATGTTGATATAGGAGAGTTGATGCAATTTTCCAAGCATTTTATCGTGTGTTGTAATTTTAATGAAGCAATGAAGATTGAATATGGAAACCGCATTGTTTTGTATATGAAAACAGTGGCTATGGGAAATTCAAACCCGACACGTCTTCTGTGATGATTCGAAACATTCCGAATAACTAGCAGAAGAACCCGACACGTCTTCTGCTAGTTACTATTTTCTTCGATTTCAACAAATCTTTCAAGACCATTCACCTCTTTCAACCTACCAAAACACCGTAAATCCCTTCTTTTCCATACTATTCTTCATAGCCATATTCCCACTCACAAGTTGTTGATCTTTGGGTTTATGGCCATATTCTTTCCTTTAATCTTGGCAAAATCAATGCCTGCTTGTTTTATTATTTTCGTCTACATGTGTTTTGAAACAGTACGTTTTGCATCGGTGCCTGCTTGAATTGTAGAAAGCAAAGGACAACGAAGATGAACATTGTTTGAGAACCTGATTCAGATACACAACGGTCTCTTTGCTTTGTCCACTAGAACTATTTGTGTATGCATTCTTTTGGTAGTTACCAATGCTAATTAGAACATTGTTTGAGAACCTGATTCAGATACACAACGGTCTCTTTGCTTCATCCACTAGAACTATTTGTGTATGCATTCTTTTGGTAGTTAACAACGCTAATTAGAAAAAAAAATATGTAAAATTAATCATATCGATTGCTATAACAGGATGGATGTGACACACACAGATAGATAAGCTGTCACAGTTGTCAAGACTGTTTGTCGGGTTTCCAATGCTCACACAGGGTGATAAACAACGCTGATACGAACACATGTGTTTCGAAATAGGCTTTGTTCTTGGTTTAATGAAGTTACACGTAACATCTAGTTATATACAGATTTAAACAATGCACGCCTCAACTGAGATAATGGACATCCATGAAGCTCAAAAAGAAAACTTGTGTTTCCCATAGTCACAAAAGATTGCGGTTTGTATTTCGCATAGCCACCGTTTCCGCAGTAAAAAACGGTTGCGGTTTGCACATTCAATCTTCAATACTTCATTAAAATACCACTAGTAGAAGAACCCGACACGTCTTCATATTACGGAGAATGTTCTAGAAATTGAAGGAAAAGGAAAAGATTTATTGAAATCGAATTTGACAACTATGACAGCTTATTAAAAGTAGCAATCACCTCCAATCATTTCCTGGTCAAATCACACAATATAAAGTTTAAAGTTATCGTGTGTTATAGTTTGGAAAGATGACCGAATAGAGATCTGAATAACAAAATGTGGAGAACTTGTTTGTATCGGGTTCTTCTGCTAGTTATTCGGAATCGATAAATAACCAACACGAAGATCTCTGCGATCGCTAAGGTTTCCATCAACGGACTGATCGGTAACGTTACTCTACATGTGCTCCGATTTAAGCGGCGTGTTCCGATCAACGTTTATCGACATTGTTAAAGTTGATGAAGAGTTTAGAAACCCTTGAATGATTGTGTTTTACCAGAAAAAACGTGATACTTGAAAAAACACCATTATATACAGCCCGTATACAGTTATACGACCCGTATAAATGTGGTAACATCACAAACCTTCCAAAATAAATCCATTGAGCCGTATACGTTTTACAAATCGTATACCGATGAATACGGCTCGTATAAATATATACGGCCCGTATATAATAAATTCGAAAAAACATTCTCTGAGCATTTTCCTATTAAAAAACATTCTATACGGGCCATATAAGTGTATACGACCCGTATACAATAGGGGATGTGAAAATAAGATATAGGGGGTGTGGGAACAAGACACCCCTAAAAATAAGACTGATAGCATATTCATGTTAAGAATATATATTTTGGATAAAACCATGTTACATTCGAGTCACTCGTTTTCTAACTAAGTTTTAAGTAGTAGCTTCTTTAGTTAGTTTCATGTATTTATTTAATGATTTTTTTACACTTAAATATCACGTAACGTTACACTTGTAAAGGTTTAAATCTACACAATTTATACCACTAGACAGGGCTTTCTCAAATCTCAACCATTTTGGTGGCCCAAAGCTTGTTACAAATTTGAGGCGTTTCTCTAGATTAAAAAAAAAAAACAAAAACCTGTTGTAGACTTGTAGTCCCATAACACGAAGAACTGGGTGTAGTGTAGAAGTTTCAATTAGGGCGTAAAAAATGTTTCAATCAGCATACGAAATTTAATTAGCAAAGTAATTTCAACTAGCAAATGAATTTTTATTAAGGCCTTTTAACATACTCTATAACAAGTAGAAAAGTATATTAAAAACCTCAATCAAGCAATTAGGGAATCAGGGCTTATATCATAGATTTCAATCACATTTGTAATGAGTTACAATGAATCAATGATTAATGTATCTTAATATTGAATCACATCGAGGCCTTCAATTTCATCAGCAATTTTGAGTCAGAGGCATCTAAATTCGAACTTCATAGTTTCCGCTACACACCCTTCGTCTCTTGCCCGATGACTATTTCTTGTAATTGTACACAATGATAATGAGACACCCTACTCTCTTGGCCACATAACCTTAATGCATGACTGTTCCTCTCCCACCTTGATCCCTACACATCCTCGTACAACCCAATGTTACACATATAACTTTTTTTATGAAAACTAAGGCCCTAAAGATTTAGGAGCCTAAAGCCCTTGCATCATTTGACTTGGACTTGGGCCGGCCCTGCCACTAGAGCATTAGTTATTATAGGAGAAAATTGTATGTAAGATATAAATCACTGCACAACATAGTTGGATATATTTATTTGTACCATGTATGCATCAACCCCACAAACTGATAAATAAAACTGTAACAATAAGAAATAGTTTTAGAATTACAATATGTATTAAAGTTAATATTAGTGAACTTGTACATCAAAGCTTTATAGGTTGAAGAAACACAGAACTAATTTTAGAGCTAATTAGTTTGGTTTATGTTCCTTTCATAAGAGTTAATCTTCTTTTAATTTTCTGAGCTCCTGTTTGATCTGATAATCCTGCAAAACAGAACACCGTTAGCTCGTTAAGAGGGGAATATAGGGGTTTCCCTCTTAACCAGACTCCGGCGTGAGAATAAGTATCTGCTTTGAGGAGATAATTGTGTGTTAAGAGTGAGAGTAGAGGGAATGGAATCTTTAACCTGTGCATGGAGGTCTTTATTTATAGCCGGAGAGGTGTAAGGGGAGATGGGCTGATGGGCCTTGGGCCAGAAGGCGACAACTAGAGGATATGCTCTTTGTCTCACTGGTGTCGACCGTTAGTGTCTTCTAGAAGAACTCCGGTGCTGGCGCACCGTGATTAGTGCCACGTGTCTCGGTTGTCGGCCTTGTTGTCCCTCTGCTATCAGCAGGTAAGTGGAGATCATGGGGCAGGTGTCGCCGCCCCCTGATTGGTGCCACATAGGCGTCCTTGTGTACTTTCTGTCTCCTGCACATCAGACAATCGTGGAGCACGATAGGGCACAGCCTGGAGGACGCTGATTGGCTTGCTCTTCTGCCACATGTACCTTTAGTACTTTCTGAAGTGGCCTTACACTTTGACTCCTGCGCGACCCTTGCTGAGAACGTTTGTAGCCCGCGCGGGGTTGCAGGAGGTGAAGGCTCTTATCCAGAATGCTAAGTCTCAAAATTGATGTTATCTCTTGTTTGGACCTCGCGCGAGACCAGGCTCTGCTTGAGCATCCCGCGCGGGGTCTAATGATTGATCACCAAAGTGATTAAGGAGTATGGTCCAAAGCGCGACCAGAATGGTCTGCGCGACATTTTTGGGACCATACCCCTTCAAGACCCCCCAGTCCAGTGCTGCATCACGCGCTAAGTGAGTGGTTGGAGCTCTTGACTTAGAAAAAAAGAAGTGTTGGGTTAGAAAAATGCCTACTAGATCTGGGTAAGTCGCGCGCGTGTAATTGTCTGTCAGTTACTACGGCGCGACTACCAGATTTATCTGTTACAAATCCTTTGCTTTTGAGTGTGGGCGCACAGATTTATTGGGAAACTGTGAATGCTGCGCGTCCTGGGTAACTTCTGCATGAATTTTGTAGTAGATTTGAGCGGGAAAAACCTCGAATTTTGAATTCTGACAGGTTGGTGGGAAATGTCGTTGCTGGAGACGTTTGAGTTGACTGTTGTCACGGTCGTCATCAAGTTGTCACTGACGGTTCGGCTTTCCGTCAGTCGAGTGAGGCCCACGCGCGCGTGGTAACCATCAATCCGGGAATTACGACGTACGTGGCAGCTGCTGATTGGATACGCGCGCGGTGAATCCGGCACGCTTACTCATCGCATTAAATGCGATGAGTATATATAGTCGACGATGGGAGATAGTGAATCACAATCCTTTCTTCTGTTACTAACTTTTCTCTCTATTCGTCTTCGAATCTTCTTTGGATCTTCAAACCTTCAAAGAAAACACTAGCTGATCTTCAAGTTTTTCAGAAGTTCGAAGATCTTCAAATTTTCCAGAAAATATTCAAAGCTTCTACTTGAATATCTATGGCTGAAGAAGAAAACCCAAGTGATGAAGGTCCCCTCCGTGTCCTCAAATGGGACCTGGGGTTGTTTGAACAAATTACGAGAGGATTCCGGTTTCCACCGGAGTGGGATGCATGATATCCCGGTCAAAACCAAACAACTGCCGATGCACTGCCGGGGTATATTACCCTTTTTGAAGATTTCTTCTTACAGGGCAACTTCTGGTTGCCGACGACAGAGTTCATGGCCCATATTCTTCAGTATTATGGGTTTCATATCTCACAGTTGAGTCCACCCGGCATGGTGAGGGTGAGACACTTTGAATTTTTATGCCGATCCCATGATATAGAGCCCACAGTGGATAAATTCAAGGTATTCTATCAGTTGATCAGGAACATGGGATTCTACTCCTTTGGTAACCGAGGGTCTACCAAGAAGATCCTTATGAATCCTCCAAAGAGTTTCCATGACTAGAAATAGAAGTTCTTCTTCATTAGATATGAGGTTATGCCGATTGCAATGATCTTCCGCGCGCCAGATATGACCGAGAAGGAGGAACTGGCGATTCCTAAGAAAGAAGACTGGTACTTGAAGCTCACTGCCACACCTAATCGAGTTTTTTGTGAAAACGTTCTGGTCGCAGCGCAGATGAGTGACCAATGGCCGGAAGATAGCACTGAGGTGCCCGTGTTGAAGTTTCAAGATAGAGGTTAGTTACTTCTTTGATTTACTTCCTCTTTTTGTAATTTAGTTATGCTTAATTGCTGATTTTGAATGTAGAAGCACGCCTTTATCAAGCTGCTTTCCCTACCTTTGGTGGGTGCATGGGTGTGCGCCCGCTGGAACCAGGGGAGCAATACTGGTATGCACGGATCAAAGGACATTTCTTGTATCCTCATGCTGGATCTTTTGCCAATCCTCCCACTGCAACTGAAGGTGCGCATATACCTAACCCCAGGCCCTTGCGAGCTGTGACTTCTACTGGGAAAGATATTCTTTATCTTTCCAGCGAGGAGTCTGTAGGGTCTTCAAATGGGGAGCTAAGTTCTTGGTCTAACATCTTTGCAGGTGTGTTGCGCGACCTTGGGATTGACTCAGAAGAGAAGAAGAAAAAGCCAAGTAAGAAGAAGAAGGTTATTACCATCGATGCTGAGGTGACCAGCAAGAAGGGTGGGAGTAGCCGCGCGACCGCCGGTGCTTCTGATAAAGGTACTCTACGATTTCGTCAGGGTAACTTGGAGGATTACGTTATTGCCAGTGACTCAGTTGAGGGTTTGTCGCGTATAGGCGAGAAGAAGACCAGCGCCACTGGTTCAAAGAGCTCGGGGAGCGCGGGTTCACGGAACTCAGATGCTGGTGCTACCCCTTCTTCCATCGCGCTGGATGAAGAAGAAGAAGAAGAGGAAGAACCTGCTGTCAAGTTCATAAGCAGGAAGAGAAGCAGAGAGTAGACTACTGCGGGCGCGTCGGTGGCATAGAAGACTAGGGAAGCCCTAGTAATAGGCAAACATAGTAGTCTGCGTTCTCTCTATAAATTCTCCAGGTTAGTTTTGTGACTTCCTTCATGTTTTCCTTGATGAAATTTCTTTTTAACACTTGGTTTCTACAGAAGCCAAGAAGAAAATCCCTGAAAAGAAGGGTGTTGAATTTAAAGATCCCCAAGAACCGGCGCAGAAGAGGACCAGGGTTGTGATTAAGCCCCTTAAGTCTGCTGGGTTGGAGGCTGAGAGAGAGAAAAAGAAGGTTGCTGAGAGGGCTGTTGAGAAGGAGAAAGAAAAAGAGAGAGAGAAGGTTGCTGAAAAGCCCGAGGGCGATAAATCTAAGGAGGCCGGGACCGCTGCTACTATTGCATATGAGAAGGCGTAGGGTTCGGAGGTCGTCCATATTACGGGGCTTGACCCGCCCCTTCCTGAGAAAAAGAAGGAAACTAATCGAGGGAAGGGACCCGAGGTTGTGAAGCCCACCGAGCCTGCGCAGGTTGATGCCCCCACCCAAACCGTGCAAGTGACTTCTACTGCTGGGGGGTCAGCTGCTGCTGCGCATAAAGAGGCAGTCGCCAGTGCAGGTGGTGCGAGCGCTGGTGGTGCCGAAGGTTCGGTGCCTCAAGCTCCTATCGGTCCTAAGGATACTTTAGGAGATATCTATTATAAAACCTACACCGAGGAGGCTCGCAGTGATGCTCCCCACCGAGCTCCATGGGGCTTGAAGCAGAAAGATACCTTCCTGGAGTTCGCTCCTTGCCGTTAATGGTTCTTGAATTCCTTCCCTCCTGGGGAAGTTAACCGGCAGAGGGCGCGATCCCATGATGCCTTGTACCATGCCTATGTGGTTGGAGAAGCCAACACTCGCGCCGCTAACCACCAAATCGTGCGTGAGTGGCGTACGATGGTTAAGGAGCGGGGTGATTGGGAAAAATACCGTGAGCGAGTGCTAAGGCAGGTCAAGGATTTTGAGAAGCTGAAGGCTTCATTTGCTGAAGAGAAAGCCAAGTTTGAATCAGAAAAGAAATCTGAAGAGTGGGGCCGCGAGGGCTTAAGGAGCAAATTGCAAGCTGCTGAGGATCTCTTGTCCAAGGAGCGCGCAGAGTGGAAAAAGATATGTGAAAAAGATAATCAACGCATGTATGCCACACAGTCTAAAATCACGGACCTTGAGGCTCAAGTTGCTGATCTGAAAGGGAAGGTTGAGGAAGGGCAGGCCGATAGAGAACGCGTTGAGGTTCGATCAGTGTTAACCCATCTTCCCTTTATGCTTTTTGCTTGTGAATTTTTCTAAGTCTGTCTTATCTTTTGTAGGCTGAGTTGAAGGCGCAGGTGGCCAGTAAGGATAAGGACTTAGCCGCTAAGGACATGGAAATTGCAGAGTTGAAACGTCGTTTGCATGAGCAAATCGACAAGAATGAGTCCTTAGAGATTGATCTTGAGGCCAAGAGAGTGAAAGCTGCTACTGCTAAGGAGGCCAAACAGAGGGCCGAAGAGGCGCGAGCTGTGAGCACTTCCGCCCTCAACGTAGCGCAAAATAATTATTCCGAAGCCCAAGGCATCGTTGATAGACTGGTCTCCGAAGCTGAATGGCTACGTGGTAGAGGGATAGTTCTGGTACGGTTTCCCTTCCTAAACTTAGGCTTTATTTCTTGTTATCTTATTTCTTATCCATTGCCTTTCTTGTAGATGGCCAACTCTATCCTGAATGCTTTTGAGTTGGATGCGGCTGTTGCCGCTCTCATAGATGCCTCGCGCGCGGTTGGTCATTGTGGAGGTTATATGGAGTGTGCACAACATGTTGAAGCGGCATTTGGACAGGAGTTTGATGTCAGTCATTGCTCAGTGACCGATCAGACTGATGCTGCATTAGCCCGCGCTGAAGGGGTCTATAACCATTTATCACTTCCTGTGATGGAATTGATCGCAGAGGCGCTGAAGCATGACGACTGTTGCCAACGGCTGAAGACTATTCTAGACCCTCCATAGACTGTGGAGTTATCTGATGAGGAAGAAACAGCCGGTGGTGATGGCGATGGCGATGGTGATGGGAATGATGACGACGATGGTGATGGTTACGAGTAGATAGTGCTGATATGCTTTATGCCTTGTAATTTTCTTTTTAGATGGTAGATGTAACTTATCGCGCAGTCGCACTTGCTGAATCGATCTGATGATGTTTTGCTACTTTATTATGTAATTATTGCGCTGCTGTGATTTTTAGAATGTGACATTATGTTTGTCTTTAATTGGTTGAGTTACAATTATTGCATTGTTGTTAGAAACTTTGGTTAAGTTAGCGCGAATAAAAGCAAGTGTGGCTCGTGTATGAGTAATCGCCCGGTCTCGCGCTATGTTCGCGGAGGACCTTGGAGGCATAACTCGAGAGCTCGTAATTTACTGGAGTGTTTTCGTGCTAATCAAAAGTTTAACATGCATTTGTAACGTAGAAGTCTTGATGCTAAAAATAAAAGGCATAGTCAATGCTTTCATTAAGTAGCTTTCAAACAGGCACTAGGCCAACCATACATCATTGAAATAAAAAAAAGGCGTATAGCCAACATAAGTAATGAAAAAGGTGCGTAGCCAACATAAGCTGATAAAGGCGCATGGCCGAGAGTAGTCACATGTAACATTTAAGCAATTGTTGCGCGTTCCACGCGCGAGATGATGTATCCATCCAGAGTGCGCAACTTGTATGCCCCTTTCCCTAGCAACTCTTGTATTAAGTATGGGCCTTCCCATTTGGGTGCTAGCTTTCCGGGGCGTTCAGCATTGGAGGCTTCATTGTCTCTGAAGACGTACTCTCCTGGAGTGAAGGTACAAATGCGCACTCTTGCATTGTAGTACCTCTCCAACTGTGTCTTATACTTAGCCTCTTTGATTCACGCTATCTCGCGCCTCTCTTCGAGTAGGTCCAAGTCTAGACAGCGCTCCGCCTCGTTGTCGATTTGGTTAACCGCTTCCAAGCACGGCGAGGGGAGGCCAATTTCAGCTGGGATAACCGCCTCTGAGCCGTAGACTAGGCTAAAGGGGCTTTACCCAGTAACCAGCATTCATTATCTTCGCGAAAACCATGCGCGGGCCCGCATGAATGCCATAGATGCCTTCATGGATCTCCCTGATCAGGTAATTTGCATCTTGGGGGTCCACACAGTGCAGAAGTGGCCCCAAGAAGGATCTCCGATACAAGATTCCTCCATTCATCTCATAGAACAATGCTTTGTTCCGTATCTTCCTTGCCTCTGCTTTGTTTTCAGGGAGTATTCCTTCTTGCAAATATTGGATGATAGGGGTTGTTTTGGTCAAAAATTACAGAAGCAATTAAGTGATCAAATTAGTAAAGTGAGGTAGTGTGCTAGAAAGTGTATTTAAAAATGTGCTTGTTGAGTTAATTAGGAAATCAGTATTCAGGATACGGCTCAGGATATCGAGCTGTATTTATGATCAAACAATGAGCAAAAGTAAAGTAAACGACACGAGATGTACGAGGAAAGCCCTTGATCAATCTAGATTGCCGGCATAAAACCTCGGGAGCTGACAATCGCAGCTGCCTTGTTCTTCTATTGCTTCAAATATCAGGATACAGTGCAGGATGTGGTACGGATCGACTAAGTGTTACAACGAAATTTGAATACAAGTGTGGTGTTTGCAATGAGCTAGAAAGTGAAAGTATGCGAGAGTGTAAGTGGAGATTGTGTGACTTAAACTGATCTGTACCCATCTATTTATAGTAAAGATAAGCTAACAAACTATCCTAAACTTCCGGGATCCACCGAATATTCCTTAATCGAACGTTGTAGACCTGGTCTTTCGGGTTCAACGTCTCTCCTTCAACAAACTCGTCCGAGTCTTGAGGAGAAGAAGTCCTCTTGACCGTTAGCAAGTCTCAGCCTTTAACCTGCACGTGGTTAATTCAATAAACCTCAGGATATCGCCCAAGATGTTAGCAATATCCTCTTCCAGCATCCTGGTCACAAATAAACAAACAAAGGCAGGATATTGGTCAGGATACGTATGTTAAGAAAATGACCCCTAACAATTGTCCCCAAATATATCGGTTGGGATACCAATCCAACGGATATATTTCAAAAATCTTATCCCATAACTCAAGGCATTTAAAACGAAGCGACGGTCAAGATCACATCGTAACTTCCAACGCGTTTTTTACTCAATGGAGATCCACGAAGCCCCTATATCTTCTCTTTTCTTGTTTGAAAAGCAGATATCTTCAACAGAACCTTCAGGTAATTCTCCATTTCTGATTTTCTTCCTGTCAATTTACTTCACCTTACTTGCAATGGACGCCGAGACCTTCACCCAGCAGAATCTTCTTAAAAATCCCGAAAAGGAGATCTGCGCTTTTGACAACGCAGACATTGCAGCTTTAAGAGCCTCCGGCGCTTTCCCTGACAGCACGGTCTTTAGACCATTCGATCGGTCAATCCGATCGGATGTTTCTTCCACCGAATGGGTCTGTTTTCCAGCATATCCTTTTTCATTAGGTCTTCGATACCCTTTTCCTGAATTCATGATGCAATTCTTTCGAATTACCGGCATCTCTTTTGCTCAAACCATGCCCATGGTTTGGAGAGTACTAATTGTACTCAACCAAATCAAAAACCTCCATTGCTCCGACCTCTGCATCGAGGATTTACCTATTGCTTATCGCCTCCGATCCCATGGCTCTAGCCGGTTCTTGCTCTTCTCGACCTCCAGCAAACCCCTGATTCTCAAAGCCACCAAAAACGAAGACGGATGGCAACGCAAATTCTTCTTTGTCAAACGAGATTCCATTGCTGAGGGTGCCAACCTTCCGGTGGAGTGGTTAACCACTGGTAGGATCATAAATATCCTCATAGACCATTTGATTGTTACCTTCTATTAATACTCTTCTTTTTTATCTTTATGCAGTGAACTTCAAGGAAGTTGCTCCCCCTACCGCTGAGTCAGAAGAGAGAATCAATATTGTTTACCGGTTACCTGCAATAGACAGGACTTTCACCACACACGTCCCGAGTTCCAGTCAATACTCGTCATCCGAGATGTCTGGTAAGAATTTCTTTCAAAATAATTAGTCACGACAGCATAATGATAAGATAAAGAGTAAAACTTTTCCCTTTATGCAGCACCAGCTAAGATCCCTGAAGTCTTTGATCTTGACGAATTGGACAGCTATTCTGACCAGATGCAGGTCAAGAAAGAACCTAGCCCCAAGACCACAGCTACATCCAAACCCAGCAGCTCCAAAGCCATCATCATTCCTAAACCTTCACCGGCTACCAAGCCCCGGAGTTCAAGTTCCCGCAAAAGGAAAGAACCCGATTCCCCTGTCATTTCTGACACCTTTCCTTATGAGAAGCACGGGTTCATTGAAGCCAGCGGGTTTATGACTTCTTTTCTTAACCAGGTTAGTATCCTCATATCATATCCTGCAATTTAGATTATTTTCACAGATTTAACAATATTAATCCCTGTCCTCTTACCTTTGTAGGGTCTTGAGCGTTTGGTTCATTTATATCAAGAATCCTGCAAGCTTAACAAAACACTTGAATCTAAGCTAAAGGAAGCAGAAATCACAATCTCCGACCAAAGTATGATTGCGGCCGCCAAATCTTGTCATTACGAGGAGAAATACAAAGCTATGACCCAAGAACACCAAGTTGCTTTCAACAAAGCTACTCTTCAAGCCCAGGCCGATCTGGAAGCCGCCCATGTGCAATACGAACGGGATATGGTCAGCTACCGGGAAAGCCTCAAAAGTTCCGTCGTCATTTCTCTCCTCCAAGCCAGGTTGAAGATGGCTCATGAAGCCAAAACATTAGGTTTCGAATGCTCTTCTTGGGATGTTGGCGCTTGGGAGACCAAGCTGAAGAACCTCGGCGGCACCTCTTCCAAATCAACTGTCGAAGAACCTTCCAAAGCAGTTGAAAAAGCAACCGATGCTGAGAAGGATGCTGAGGCGGATCCCAAGACGGATGTTGCTGAAACCACTATGGACCAAGAAGGCACTACCCCCTAGAGCTTATTTCCTTTAAATCATTCGAACAATTTTATGTTTTTATGAACAATTTATATTTCTGTATCGAAACAATTTGATAGCCGAAGGTGGATGGGTCCTGGGTTTCAGGATGAAACCTTCGGTTATCAACCAGTATTGATTGCTTAAGAATAATTTCATCTTTTTATTTTTCTAAGTGTAAATCTTAGCTTTGCAAAAAATTTCATACTGTTATCTTATAAAATATGTTGATCAGTATGCTCAGCGGTATACTGTAAAAACCTTTTATTAGATAGAACTTCCAAACGTTCCTTCAACTTTGTAAAAATCTCTTTAGAAAGTAAAAAACAGTCTATCCTTTTAAAACCAAGTTTTGATAATATTTAAATGATCAAAGTTCCAAACTGATACTAGTTTCAAACACCCTAATCAAATATCCTGAAAAGGACTTTGAGAATATATCAGGATACTTAAAATAATGTTACTAAAAACTTAGACGACGTTTACAAAGGAAAGATCATACCAGAAATAGGGTATAAACCTATTACCAAACTTCAATCCCTTTGCAACTCTCCCAACGATGGTGTCCCCTGTGCAAGGTACTTAGTGCATTAGTTCCGAGCCTCACCCTTTTAGCTTTACATCACCATCTTGGCAGGGATGTCCCCTGTGTACAATGTCTTCAAATACTTTAGAAATCTACTGAATGTCAGTTTCCATTGCATTGGCAATTTTTTACGTCCCAAGGGTGAAACCCAAGGATGTACTGGAGATAAATCCCTTGTATCCTGGGGAAAATCCCAAATTTTCTTGCGCTACAGGCGGGAGTGTATAAACTCCAAGACTTAGAAAGGTGAAAACCTTTAAACCTTAGAGAGTATGAAAATACCCTTTCGTGAGAGAGGGTGATCAATCCTCATATACCTTTAGGATTCAGGATATAGCCAACAGTAACGAAATTGTCAGCCACTTTTACATGGACTGGTCCCGCCACCTTGAACTATCCCTGAATAACTTGCGCTCCAGGCGGGGTGTTTAAACCCAATTCGGAAGAAAGGTGAATACCTTTAAACCTGTGAAGGGATCAGTATCCTTTAAACGTGAGAGAGGGGGCCAATCCTCTAATCTTTCGAGTTATCCTGAGTACATATCCTGGAGCTATATCCTGAAACATATCTTGCAAAACAATTGTAAACTAAGGTGGGTGTTAGCTTGGCTAACACCCCTCCGATGCTTAAGTCAGTATTGGGTTACAAAGAACAAATTAAACCAAACATATTTAAAAAAGGTATAATTCATACCATCCTGAGTTAGAAATTAAATTCTAAACTCACTTGAAATAGAGCTTAAGGTGTATAGCATTTCAAGATCTCGGTAGCATATCCCCCTCCATATTCTTGAGTCTGTATGCTCCTTTCCCTGCTTCTGATTCAACTTCGTATGGTCCTTCCCATTTTGGAGCTAACTTGCCATCGGCAGGATTAGTAGTATTCTGAAAAGCCTTTCTTAACACCCAATCTCCAATCTTAAATCTTCTGGTCCTAATATTCTTGTTATATGCCCTGGATATTCTCTGTTGATATGCTGCCATCCTTAGCCTTGCCGCATCTCTCTTCTCATCTATAGTGTCTAAATCCTGACTCAAGGCTTCAGGATTCTGCTCAGGATCACTTAAGATAGATCTTGCAGTAGGTATTGTCATTTCCGTTGGAATCATTGCTTCTGCTCCAAACACCAAGGAAAATGGGGTTTGGCCTGTTGCATTTTTTACCGTTGTCCTATCAGCCCATAAAACAAAGGGTAGTTCTTCTGCCCATCTTCCTTTTTTGGCTCCAAGCCTTTTCTTTAAGTTATTGACAATTATCTTGTTTGAGGATTCTGCTTGTCCATTTGCTTGAGGATGTACCGGAGTAGACGTAATCATTTTGATTCCCCAACTCTTGCAAAAGTCAGTAGTCCTCTTACTTATGAACTGAGAACCATTGTCACAGATTATCTCGGCTGGTACTCCGAATCTGGTTAGGATATTTCTCTTGATGAAGGATACTACTTCTTGGTCTCTAACTTGAACAAATGCTTCTGCCTCAACCCACTTAGAGAAATAATCCGTCATTGCTAGCATAAAGACTTTTCCTCCCGGAGCTTTTGGTAGCTTTCCCACTATATCCATACCCCACTTCATAAATGGCCAAGGGGAAACAATAGGATATAATGGTTCAGCCGGCTGATGCAGTATGTTACTATGTCTTTGACATGCATCACATCTTCGAACATATTCTGCGGCATCTTTTCTCATTGTTGGCCAATAATATCCTGTCCTTAACACTTTCGAGAATAACGACCTGCCCCCAGCATGGTTACCACAATCCCCTTCATGTATATCCTGAAGTACTTCTTTGGCTTCAGGATCCTCCAAGCATCTCAAATACGGTCCTGCAAGAGATTTCTTGTATAAAATATTATTTACAATAGTGAATCGTGATACCTTCATCCTAAATGCCTTAGGATTTTCATTTCCAGGGATGTGTCCTTCTTTGAGATATCTCATGATTGGAGCCGTCCAGGATTTAGGATCCTCTTCAGGATGTTCTGCTCCAGGATCCTGAATACAAGCTACTTCTTTATCCTGATGATTCGTTGCAGGATATAAGACATGTAATATTGGTATTTGCGTCCCTTCAGGTATCCTGATCGATGATCCCAAATTTGCTAAGGCATCCGCTTCAGCATTATCCTCCCTTGGTACCTGTTCAAGTATAAAAACATCGAAATATCCTGCTAATTTTTTGAGAATATCGAGATATTCGATTAATTTCTCACCCTTAACTGCATAGGATCCATTGAAATGGTTAGTAATTAACAAAGAGTCAACATATACTTGCAATTTTTTGATACTCATGCTCTTAGCCAATTCTAATCCTGCAATTAAAGCCTCATACTTTGCTTCATTATTAGTAGCAGGAAATTCACACCTAATAGCCTGGGGTAATATGTCCCCCTGTGGCGATTTTAGTAGTATTCATAATCCTACTCCTCTTATATTAGATGCCCCGTCAGTATATAATGTCCAGGATCCTGAGGATTCTCCTAACTGTTGAACTTCTAGGTCTACCTCGTCCTGAATGTCACTACTAAAGTCAGCCACAAAGTCAGCTAAAGCCTGAGATTTTATGGCATTTCTAGGTTCATATACTAAATCATAAGCACTCAACTTTACTGACCACTTGGCCATCCTGCCTGACATCTCTGGTTTCCTAAGCACATTTTTGACAGGATAATTTGTTTTAACATGTATCCTATGTGTCTCGAAATAATGCCTGAGTTTCGTTGATGCCATGACTAATGCTAGTATCAATTTTTCTAAATGAGAATACCTAGTTTCAGCATCTAGCAAACTTTTACTAACATAATAAACAGGATATTGCTGACCTTCATGATCCTTTATGAGAACGACACTTACAGCATTCCCTGATACAGCAAGGTACAAGGATAGTGGTTCACCATTTTCAGGCTTCATCAATAGAGGTGCGGTTGATAGATATCGTTTCAAATCCTGCAATGCTGCTTCATGCTTCTCCCCCCATTCGAATCTTTTGTTCTTCTTTAGGATATCATAAAAGTCTTTGCATTTCTCTGAGGATCTCGAGATAAACCTGTTTAAAGCTGCTACTCGGCCTGTCAATCTTTGTACGTCCTTCATATTTGAGGGTGATTTTATATTCAGGATAGCTTTGATCTGCTCTGGGCTTGCTTCTATCCCCCTTTTTGTCACCATATATCCAAGAAACTTTCCTGCCCCCACTCCGAAATGGCATTTAGCAGGATTCAGCTTCATGTTGTATTGATCCAGGATATCAATTGCTCCCTTTATATCCTGGAGGTGATCCTCAGCCTTTTTAGATTTCACCACCATATCATCGATATATACCTCCATGGTGTCCCCCAGTTTGTCTTTGAACATCATATTTACCAATCTTTGGTATGTTGCACCTGCATTTTTCAAACCAAATGGCATAGCTGTATAACAATAAATACCTGTTGGTGTCATGAAGGCAGTATCCTCCTGGTCAGAAGGCTCCATATTGGATCTGTTGAAATCCTGAAGATGCGTCCATGAAGGTCAGCATTTCATGCTTGGCAGTGGCATCTACCATTGCATCAATGTGTGGAAGGGGAAATGGGTCTTTAGGACAGGCTTTGTTCAAGTCTGTGTAGTCTACACAAACTCTCCATTTCCCATTTTTCTTTTGTACTACAACCACGTTTGCTAGCCATCTTGGGAACTTAACCTCTCTGATCATTCTGGACTTTAATAGTCTTTCAACTTCCTCCTGGATAATAGTGTTCCGCTCAGGAGCAAACTTCCTTCTTTTTTATTGCACAGGCTTGAATGATCTATCAATTCCAAGCTTGTGAGTGATAATATCTTTGGATATGCCTGTCATATACTCATGCTTCCATGCAAACGTTGACATCCTGCATTTCAAAAAGTTAATTAATTGTTCTTCAATATCCAGAGGGATATTGGTCCCTACGAGCACCGAAATATCGGGATTATCCTGGTCCAGGATAATTTTCTTCACATCCTGCTCCGGATCCTCCACAATATCCTGGGCCCGCGTCTTTAATTGCTATGCTGCACTAGGTTTGGTTGAGGATTTCATCGAGGATGAGTAGCATTCTTTCGCCTCCTGCTGATCACTATCAACTTTGACCACTCCCCAAGAGGTAGGTATCTTGATGCATTGGTGATATGTTGATGGCACGGCCTTCATATCGTGAATCCACGGTCTTCCCAGTATGATGTTATAGCAGGATAGAGAATCCATCACACAGAAACGTTGAATCGAGTTGACTCCCTCAACGTATACTGGCAACTTTATCTCTCCCACTGTATTTCTAGCCTCCCCACTGAACCCAACAAGCACGGTAGACTTTGAAGTGATATCCATTGGAGATACATTCATTCTCTTCAGAGTTTCTAGTTGGATTATGTTGACGGAGCTGCCATTATCAACCAGTATCCTACGTACAAAATGGTTAGCCACATATAACGTTATTACCAGAGCATCATGGTGAGGATCCTGGACAGTATCCCTGTCATCAGCATCAAAAGTGATCACTTTGTCCGTTGTGAGGGTAGTCATTCTGACAGGTTTGTCTCCCCTTTCGGCCTTAGCTTCCTTTGCATGTCTCTTTGCTACCGAATAGGAAGTTCCACAAATGTCGGATCCTCCCGAAATGAAGTTGATTATCTTGGCATCCGTGGGAGGTGATGCTGCTCGCTCAGGATCCTTCTCAGTATCCTGACCCTTATTCTTCTTTCTTCCTAAGAGATCTTTCAGATACCCCTTGCTTAGAAGATAGCTTATTTCTTTCCTTAGAGCAATGCAATCCTCGGTTACATGTCCGAAATCTTCGTGGAAAGCACACCATTTTGACTTATCTTTCCAGTCAGCCTTTTGTTGATTCTTTCGAGGCCACCTAGCCTTGTCCCCTAGACCCTGCATAGCATACATCAATTCAGGAATATTAACAGAAAAGCAATATTCAGACAACTCAGGATACTCTTCAGGATCCTCATCTTCGACAGCATTCACTCTCTTGTTTTCATTTCTACCATATGGCTTAGGCCGATATGACTTGAATGAGGATTCTGACTTCCTGTTAGTCGACTCATAAGTGTTAGATGAGTTCATCCTTTCTTGCATTTTCCTGTCATCTTCCAGACGGATATATCTCAAAGCCCTGTTACGAGCTTCGTCGAGATTCCTGCAGGGATTCATTACAAGATCCTGATAAAACTGAGAATCCTTTTGTAATCCCATCTTAAAAGCTTGCACAGCTGTTGCAACATCAAGATGTGGGATATCCAAGGATTCTCGACTGAATTTGTTCACATAATCCCTCAAGGATTCCTGAGGCCCTTGAGTTATCCTGTAAAGATCACTGGTTAGTTTCTCAAAACTCCGACTACAAGAAAATTGACTGTTAAATAAATTAACCAAATGAGCAAACGAAGTAATTGAGTGAGGAGGAACGTTTAACAGCCATTTCAAGGCTGATCCTGTTAAGGTAGAACCAAATCCCTTGCATAAACACGCTTCCTTGAGCTCCGGAGGGATAGGGTTAATCTCCATTCTTTCTCTATATTGAGCAGTATGCTCCTCAGGATCCGTAGTTCCGTCGTAAAGCTTCATGTTGGGGGTTTGAAATCTCTTTGGGATCTCAGCATCACAGATAGGATGTGCAAAACGAGATATCTTATGGCTGTCTTGGGACACTTCCGGGATCGGCTGGACCACCCCAGGTACACTGGATATCATGTCCTTCAACTTTTGAAGTTCCCTAGTAAGTGCTGATGTCACACCTGTATCCTGCAAAGATCCACTATTGTTAGTAGCATGAGTATTATTATTATTTGACACGTTACCCGTTGGAGGATTTTGCCCATATCCTGAAGCATATCCTGAGCTCCTCATGGTTGACATCCTGACCGAGGAGGGTATTTCAGGAGTATGATTCTGAGGAAGACTGGGCACAATATTCCCCCTGTTATCCTCAGTATACACAGCTGAACTGAAGTTCAACGCTCTGGGGTGTAAGGGAGTGACATTATCCTCAGCAGATCTGCTCGAGCCAGACTTCAGGAGTTGTATTTCCCTTAAAAGCATTTGGTTTGTTTCCTGTTGCTGCCTCATTTGTTCCTGCACACTTCCAAATAAAGTAAGAATTTCATCATTAGAAGCCAGAACGGGAGCAGATTCCTGAACACTGTGGGTAGGGATAATATCCTGAGGTCGTGAAGAGGCTGGCATCCTTGGAGGAGGTGGTGGAAGCACCGGACCGGTAGTAGCAGAAGTCATAGCAGACACAGTAGAGGGACTCATGTTTGATCTTGAGGCCATTATGGACAATGTGGCAAAAAGTTTTGAAAATAGAAAGCCGATTAGTGATTTCACAAAAAAATTTAGTAAAGAGAGCACCACTTGCCCCACGGTGGGCGCCAAATTGTTTTGGTCAAAAATTACCGAAGCAATTAAGTGATCAAATTAGTAAAGTGAGGTAGTGTGCTAGAAAGTGTATTTAAAAATGTGCTTGTTGAGTTAATTAGGAAATCAGTATTCAGGATACGACTCAGGATATCGAGCTGTATTTATGATCAAACAATGACCAAAAGTAAAGTAAACGACACGAGATGTACGAGGAAAGCCCTTGATCAATCTAGATCGCCGGCATAAAACCTCGGGAGCTGACAATCGCAGCTGCCTTGTTCTTCTATTGCTTCAAATATCAGGATACAGTGCAGGATGTGGTACGGATCGACTAAGTGTTACAACGAAATTTGAATACAAGTGTGGTGTTTGCAATGAGCTAGAAAGTGAAAGTATGCGAGAGTGTAAGTGGAGATTGTGTGACTTAAACTGATCCGTACCCATCTATTTATAGTAAAGATAAGCTAACAAACTATCCTAAACTTCCGGGATCCACCGAATATTCCTTAATCGAACGTTGTAGACCTGGTCTTTCGGGTTCAACGTCTCTCCTTCAACAAAATCGTCCGAGTCTTGAGGAGAAGAAGTCCTCTTGACCGTTAGCAAGTCTCAGCCTTTAACCTGCACGTGGTTAATTCAATAAACCTCAGGATATCGCCCAAGATGTTAGCAATATCCTCTTCCAGCATCCTGGTCACAAATAAACAAACAAAGGCAGGATATTGGTCAGGATACGTATGTTAAGAAAATGACCCCTAACAGGGGTCATCCAAGATGGTTGCCCTATCTCGATCACATTCACTTGAGGCAACAAAACCGGCGGGTTTTTTAAGACTTCAATTCTTACATCTTTGGCGAGATGTTGAAAAGCTGTTGAAGCGAGCTTGCTCAAAGCGTTTGCTAGTTTGTTCTCTGGCCGATTGATGTGAACTACTTTGTATGACTTGAATTGTTGCAGTAACTCTTTCGCTTGCTCTAAATACAAGGCCATAACTTCACCTTTTGCATCATATAACCCGTTAATTTGACTGGCTATTAGGAGAGAGTCGACATGCGCTTGTAGGTTTTGAGCTCCCATCTTGATGGCTAGGCGCAAGCCTGCCAAAAACGCTTCATATTCTGCCTCTTTGTTGGTATTTTTGAAATCCAACTTGATGGCATAGGTGAACTCATGTTTCTCTAGGCTAACAAGGCGCAATCCAGCTCATGCGCCATCTTCATTTGAGGCCCCGTCAGTGTATAACAACCATAACCCATCTGACGTGTCTTTGATGGGAGTATCAACTTCACAATCTTTGATCTTATCTTCTGGAACTTCAGTGATGAAGTCCGCTAACACTTGGCCTTTAATTGTTGGGCGCGGCCTGTACAGAATGTTGTGGCCCCCCAGCTCGATCGCCCATTTTGCTAACCGACCTGACGTCTCTGGTTTTTGCAAGATTGTGCCGATATGGAAGTTAGTGAGTACGGTAATTACGTGCCCTGTGAAGTATCTGCGCAGCCTCCTGGAGGCGTGTAGCAGCGCTAGCACTAACTTTTTCATGGTTGAATATCGAGTTTCTGGATCTGAGAGCACCCTACTAATGTAGTAGATTGGAGTCTGAACTCCATCTCTTTCTACCAACAATACCGACCCAACCACCATGTCCGAAGAAGACAAGTACAGGATGAGTGGTTCCTTCTCAAATGGCGCGGTTAGTGTAGGGAGCTTGATCAAACACTCTTTCATTTGTTGGAAGGCAGCTTCTGCTTCTGGCGTCCATTTGAACTCTTGTTTTTTCATGCAATTGCCCAAACTACTGATGAAAGGGTACGATTTTGCAGCTTGGTTTGATAGAAATCGATTAAGCGCGGCTAGGCGGCCGGCTAATCTCTGCATTTCTTTGATTGTGCGCGGTGACGGCATCCGCTTTATGGCTTGAACTTTTTCAGGGTTAACCTTGAAACCGCCGTTTGTAACCACGAAGCCTAAAAACTTGCATTCCTCCATACCAAAAGAACACTTCGCTGGATTCAGCTTCATGTTCACGCTTCTCAAAGAGTTAAACGTCTTCTCAATGTCCTTTAACATCTGGTCCTCCTTGGAACACTTCACGAGAGAGTCTATCTTTTTGTCGATCTCCGACAATGAATAACAATCCTTAGGGCACGCCTTGTTGAGATCAGTATAATCGACACACATTCGCCATCCTCCATTAGACTTCTCAACCATAACAGGGTTTGCAACCCAACTTTGGTATCGCACCTCTCTCAGTATACCTGCTTTAAGTAATTCACAGACTTGCTCATTCATGGCTTTAGTCTTATCCGCCCCTAGGCTGCACCTTCTTTGCACTTTTGGCTCGACGGAGGGATAAGTGTTCAAACAATGTTCAATGACGTCGAGCGGGACACCGGTCATCTCTGCCGGAGTCCAGGCGAAAATGTCCATGTTCCTGAACAAAAGTTGCTTGAGGTGCGTTCTGATGTTTGGTGAGATTGCGTGGCCTATCGTCACCGTCTGTTCTGGGTATTTGCGGTTCAAAACCCATTTTTCTGGTTCGGTCGTTGAAATTTTTGCTGCCTTTGCTGGGCGTGCATCCTCTGCTGACATTACTTCTTTCTTCGCATAGATAATCGCCACCCCCGTCTCAGTTGGGAACCCGATGGCTGAGTGGGGTGTGGAGGTTACCATGTTTAGTTCTCCTTGGGTTTCTCTCCCAATTAAAACATCATGCCTTGATTTGACTGGCATCACCATGAAATTGACATTTGTGGTTCTTGAATGCTTCCCGTCAGATAGCGTGACGGGGAAGCTGATTTGGCCTAGTGGGAAGACCATTTCATTGCAAAATCCTGATAGAGGATAATCAACCGGCTCGAGTCTCACTTTATCTTCATCATCAAACTGATTGAAGCATTGCTCGTAGATGATATCAGCTGTACTTCCTGGATCAATGAATATATATTTTGTTTCGTAATGACCGATAATACCGGGAATGACAATGAGGCGCGTGGCGCGTGTTCCCCCGCGTACTTCTGGAAAGATGACCTGTTGCTCTTCCCATGCAGGTTTGAATGGGCGCTTGCCTTTATCTCTCGTGTTGTATCTTGGTCCGTTGACCATGTGTGTTTCCAGGCGCATGACTTTCTTCTGGTTTCCATCATCGTTGTGCTGGATCTGGCGCGTCTCCTTGCGCACATTCTTTACTAGATGGCTTAACTTTCCGCTTTTCAGCGCTCTCTCGATTTCTTGCCGTAAACTGATACAGTCATTTGTCAGATGACCTGTATCCTTGGGAAAATCGCAGTACAGGTTCGGGTCTTGCACCTTCTTGTTTGTCATAGGCTTTGGAGCCTTGAAATCATGGCTCTCCGTCATGAGCACCTCTTTTGGTGTCTTTGTGAGCGGAGTCCAGTGCTTTTCTCGATTATCTTTCCTGACTGCCTTTCGATACCCGATTCTGTCAATCGTTTCTCGCGCGTCCTCTTTGTAGAGCGGTCTCTCCTCATACCCGCTAGATTGTCCAGTCTTCCATTCATGATTTTTGTTCTTGTTGCGTTTGCCATAGTCGCGCGAGCTTCTTTTGGAAAAACAGTCTTCGGTGTAGGAGTTCTTGGTTCCAGCTAGCGACTCTTCAGTTTGCGCTATGATCGTTGCGGCTTCCATCAACTTATCCCATTCCTTGGGCATACCGTCCTTTCCGGTGATAGTTCTGATGAGACTATCACATCGAATTGCTTTCTTGAAGTGAGCGCGCATGAGCTGTTCGCTGACACCACCGATTTCCAAACACTCCTTATTGAAGCGAGTGATGAAATCTTCTAAACCTTCATTTTCTCTGCGCCAGATATCTGTTACTTCAGACGTATCTCGCTGATAACGGCTTTGCTGGCTGAAGTGGTTTACGAATTGTGTTCTGAAGTCGACCCATGAACTGATTTTTCAAGGCGGAAGGCTGTCGAACCAGGCGCGAGCAGCCCCTGTGAACGTCTGGATAAATAAATGACACCACATCGGCATATTCCATCTTCCCATGACACCAACACTTGTAAATACTCTAACATGATCGTCAGGGTCTGTTAGACCGTTGAAATTTCCCACTGTTGGAGGTAGCTTCTCTCTTGATAGTGGGGCTAGAACAATCTTTGGAATGAACTTTGAGTGTTCGGCAACTTCTGCTGGACTATAGGCTAGGATGAAATCTCTTTCTGCTTCTTCGTTGTACGCGATGCGCTGTCTTTGCCTGTACGACTCATGGTTTTTCGGCAACCTGTTGAAAACTGACGAACCTTCGTCATCTTGCCAAGTGGGATCATTCAGATCTGTGTTATCCCATTCATTGTTCATGTTGCACGGCCCTAGCCGGCTATGAACTGGACGTTTGTGCTGCATGTAGGATGGGTGTTCGCCGTACGTTTATGTTTCTCCGTATGTGTCGTGCGTGTCGTGTACGCTTGGCCTTCTCAGATGAGGAGGTCTGTTGATTCTGCCCTGAAAGTTCTGCTGTGGGGGAGTCTGGCGCGACCCCTGAGTTGGACCCGGAGGTGTAACCAAAGATGGTTCTACTTGTAAAATCGCCTGTTGTGCGCTCAATGACTGATACGCAGTATTGATTGTAGCAATTTGTTTGGCGTACCAGGAAGCTAAAGTTTCGCCTTCTGGTAGCCCTAGTAGCAATGAAATGTTTGGATTTGGAGCTGGGTTTGAAGGACCAACGACATGACTTGCTGGGGTTCCCGTTTGGGTGATGCGAGTGAAACTCGCGCGGTGTCCCCCAATGTTGATTACCTCGATTTCACCTATCTCTTCGGCAACTTGGACTTGTACATTCGGATTGTCCTCACCCAATCCTACGTTAGAATTTGTGCCAAAACCGAAATCAGGAATGATTCCTTGACCAGCCATGATCGAAGGAACAAAAAGCTTAGAAAAAACTCAGAAAAAGATGATGAGAGTGATTGCAAAAATCAGTGGGCGCCAATGAAGAAACACAAAACTAATTTTAGAGCTATTTAGTTTGGCTAATGTTCCTTTCATAAGGGTTAATCTTCTTTTAATTTTCTGAGCTCCGGTTTGATCCGATAATCCTGCAAAACAGAACAGCGTTAGCTCGTTAAGAGGGGAATATGGGGGTTTCCATCTTAACCAGACTCTGGCGTGAGAATAAGTATCTGCTTTGTGGAGATAATTGTGTGTTAAGAGTGAGAGTAGAGGGAATGGAATGTTTAACCTGTGCATGGAGGTCTCTATTTATAGCCGGAGAGGTGTAAGGGGAGATGGGTTGATGGGCCTTGGGCCGGAAGGCGACAACTAGAGGATATGCTCTTTGTCTCCCTGGTGTCGACCGTTAGTGTAGGATCGTTGTACGACCTAAACGAGTCGATCAGAAGTGTTTTAATCAGAATCAAAGGCGGAATTCGATGATTCGGACTTGATTACAACTTGATTCTCCTTAATTATCTTGTTTTTATTGATTTCAAAGCAATACATATCAGTTGACAACTTGGCAGCACCTCGGCTCTGAAATCCAGATCGTTACAAATGACAACCAATGCTCAGGTATATATAGGGTGACCATTTCGTACGAAACAGACACAGCCCATTTCATGCGGAATGGGTTTTTCCCATTTCGTGCGAAATGGCTTTAGCCATTTCGTGCGAAATGACCGATGCACATACAAAACCTAATTTTACGTATACTGAGCACTGGTTTATCCTATCTAGACACACAAATCGATACAAGACGAAGTTAACAGACATTTATGCACCAACAGACTCCCCCTTGGATGTTGACGAAGTCTTCGGCATCGAGCCTTCAGTCTTTTCGCTCTTTCCAAACTGTTTGACACTGTAAGCATCCTTCAATCTCTTTATCTTCTAATTCTGTTGATCAGATCTCTTGATTCCTTAAGTTTAACAGCATCAGAAATCAGCACTCGAACCTGGCTTTGACAATCTTCAAACTCCCCTTTGAATGTTGATCCAGATTAAGTCTTCAGACTCCCCCTCTCGATAAGCTGGGATCGCAGTCTTGAATAGCTCTCGTTCTAGAATCGTATTCTGGCTCAAACTTTGCTCAGACTTAGCCATGGGAATCTCGCTTTGCAGCTTTCTCATGTTCAGAACTGTTTCCTGCTTCTCAGAAATCTGACATTATAATCTATTGACTTTTTGACTTCTTTTGTTTTTTTTATCAGTTTTTAATAATCCACTTTAGTATCTAGGTCCAAGTTAATGACCCTGGGTACTTAATTTGCCTACCAAGTCCAACTTAATGACCTTGGTTGACTCGAAACAAAACATACTGACATTTTGTTCATTCTTTTTCAAACATTTTCTGAAAATTACAAGTTTCAACTTAATGAACTTGTTTTGACTTTTCATTTTCATTGGTTTAATTTAATAAGCTCCCAACTCTTCTGTCCAGCTCAGAAACTTCCTGCATCTTCTACAAACTGCGAGTCTGAAGATCAGTTTCCACTTTGGTTTGTCGATAAAAAAAAGCAGAAATGTAAAATCTTTTTGGATTTTGAATAAAGTTTCTAAACTAGAATGCTAAACAGAAATAAAATGCAGTAAATGTAAACTATTTACAAACATATTTTTGGTGAGCGTGTTAGGGAATCATATCAACTACTGACAAGCTACAAGTATCGTTAAGCTTTGATTTCATATTCAGAATTAAACAATTCACTTAGATTGCCGATATACTGATCCACTTTAAATTCTCACACAAATTTTAATCTGTTCAGGATACGAATTTAGTGATTTAAGATCTTAACTTTTACAAGTGTACCACCTCAGAATATACTCCCGTATCCAGACCACTAAATTCAGTCTTGCAGGTGAGTGCACACTAGTGATATCTGTAAGGGGTTAAGTGCGAGGCCATGAGAGCTCAGGCTATTGCTTCTGCAAAATCAGAGAGATGATGGCTCGACTTTAGGTGGGTCCCCTTTGGGGATCTTCTTTTACAACAACACATGATTAGCATTTTTCAATGTTTCATCATTTTTTATGCTGAGGGGGGGGGGGGGGCTTTATGATTAAAGCAATGCAAAGTTTTATACGAGGACTAGGCTATTGCTCCCGCAAAATCGGAAGTCCAGGTACAATACCCCAGATATCACCACGTACAAAGACCTAGTATGTCAGAAATAGAGTCTTTCAAACAGGATTTCAGGGGTTACCTATATATCCGAGAGATGTTCCCCACGTAAAAGTAAGTTGTGATTTAGGTTTATATCCCAAACAAACCTACTAAATGTGTAAAAACCTACCAGCATATCATCAGTGAGACTGTTTAACACTTTTAAACTTTACATTTCTTTAGCATACTGCAACTGTCTAGCTGATGTACTATCATTTTCCCTTTTTACACAAGCTCCTTTTCAATTTTCTATTGTTTTTGGATTTTGAAATTTTTTTATTGTTTTTGTATTCTCTGAAAAATATAACCTACCCCCCCCCCCCTAAATACCAAAACAAGTAAAAAATCGACAAACCATTGCAGATTGCTTTTCAACATCATCTACAGTAGTACCTTCATCTACGGAAAGAATCCCCTCCGCAACCGATAGTAATTTCATACCATTAAGTTTCAAAAGATATTGAAAACTAGTTTTGTCAAAAGCTTTGGTATGTAAATCAACTTTTTGTTCATCGGTGTGGATTATTTCTATTCGTATCAACTTCTTCTCGAAACAATCTCGAATGAATTGATGACGAATTTCAATGTGTTTTGTTTTAGCGTGATGAACATGATTTTTTGTTATGTTTATAGCTGCCTCATTATCAACAAAGATAGGGGTGTTAAGAAATTGCAAACGGTAGTCTCGCATCTGTTGCTCGATCCAAAAGATCTGAGAGCAGCAGCTGCTAGCAGATACATATTCGGCTTCACATGTGGATAAAGCGACAGAGGTCTGCTTCTTACATTGCCAGGTGACCAATCGTGGTCTGAAAAACTGGCATCCCACAGTTGTTGACTTAGCGTTAACTTTGCAGCATCCGAAGTCGGAGTCAGAATACCCTTCGAGCGTGAAATCGCCTTCTATTGGATACCACAACCCCAGTGATGGAGTTCCTTTCAGGTAGCACAATATTCGTTTCACAATCACCATATGCGAAGCTCTGGGGCTTGACTGAAACCGCGCTGCGAGGTAGGTTGGATACATTATATTGGGTCTTGGAGCGATACATCGTTTCATCCACCTTCTCCCCGGTGAGATCAGGATTTATCCCATGGTTCGTCGCTAACTGGGTGGAAGCTGGAGTAGTCCCGGACATCCCAAATTTCTCTAAGATATCATGAACATACTTCATCTGATGTATGAATATTCCCTTAGGCAGTTGATCAACCTGAAGACCCAAGAAGAATTTCATCTCACCCATCGATGACATTTCAAATTTTTGCTTCATAACTCTTTCAAAATCTTTGCACAGATCTTCATTTGTTGACCCAAATATGATGTCATCCACGTATATCTGAACTATCAGAAGATGTCCGTCGACTTCTTTGGTGAAGAGAGTGGCATCCACTTTTCCACGGATGAAGCTGTTGGTAAGCAAATGTTGAGACAATGTCTTGTACCAGGCTCTCGGGGCCTGGTGTAAACCATACAGCGCTTTATCCAGTAAATAAACCTTGTCTTTGTGGATTGGGTCGGTGAAGCCTGGTGGCTGTCCGACATATACCTCCTCTTTTACCTTCCTGTAGAGAAAAGCCGATTTAACATCTAGCTGATAAACTTTAAATTCTTTCCAAGATGCAAATGCTAGGAAGATTCTGATCGCTTCAAGTCTAGCAACGGGAGCATAAACTTCGGTGAAATCGATACCCTCCTGCTGACTAAAGCCCTGGACTACGAGTCGAGCTTTGTTGCGAATAATAACCCCTCGATCATCCCTCTTGCACTTAAACACCCTCTTGGTGTTTATCTTCCTGTGACCATCAGGCAAGTCTACAAATTTCCACACTCCCAATTTCTCAAACTGACTCAGCTCCTCTTGCATCGCGTTGACCCAATAATCTTCAGTTAGTGCTTCCTTATATGTTCTTGGTTCAATCTGCGAAATGAAACAACTAAGTGAAAACTCTGTTTGTAAAGGAGCAACTGTAGAATAAAAACAAGTAAGGCCTTGGTCAATTTGTCGTCTTGTGCGGACGCCTGATTGCAGTTCTCCAATAATCAGCTCTTCTGGATGGTACGAAAGAGTTCTCGGCATCACCTCGCCTGGAACATCTACCTCGCCTTCCAAATTTGTGACATTCTGATTTGCACCTTGTTCATTGACTGGAATTGTTTGACTTGAAATCTGGATTTGCTCCCCCTCAGAATCTGAATCACCACGATCAAATATTGGCCTATCATCAGATTCTAGATTATCGTTAACTGTCGTCTGATTGTCAGGAGCATGTTCATGTTCTGAAGATGATGGTGTTTGTTGAATATCATCATGTTCTCCAGCATTACTTGGACCGGCTTCATCATCATTGGAAGTTTGGTATTGACGCCTAGAAGATTCAGCTGGAAATCTTTCTTGTGATGCTTCATATTCTCTCAGAATATCCAACTCGTCAAAGAAATCTGGTTTTTCTTCTATGTCGAATGAATCCCACAGAGTATCGTAATTGAAACGCCATGAGTCGCCGGGATTCTGAGGTGGCATCGTATAACTTTGACACTCAACTTTATGTGCTTCGATGATCCGCTTCAAGCTTGGAACAAAGACTCTTTTCAATGGACTTGCATAACCCACAAAAATTCCTTCGATGCTCTTTGGACCAAATTTACCATAAGGTTCTAGAACTGTGCAGGGAGACCCGAATGGTTCCAGATACTTCAGGTTAGGTTTTCAGTTGTTGATCAGCTCGAAACATGTCTTGTTGAATTTCTTCACTATAAGAACCCGGTTGAGTGTATAGCAAGCGGCCGGCACAGCTTCTGCCCAAAAGTTTACTGGTAATTTCGAATCAGCAAGCATCGTCCTGGCCGTTTCAATTAGCGTCCTGTTTTTTCTTTCTGCTACTCCATTTTGTTGCGGAGTGTAAGGAGCACTAAATTCTTGCAATATACCTATCTCATCACAATACTCTTCCATTTTATTGTTCTTAAACTCTGTACCATTGTCACTCCTGATTCTTCTGAGTCGGGTTTGGTACAAGTTTTCAATTTTTCTGAACAACGTCATCAAACTTTCGAATGTCTCATCCTTTGTCCTCAGAAATGATACCCACGAAAATCTCGAGTAATCGTCTGTTACTACTAGACAGTAGAGATCACCAGTTATGCTTTTGACGTTCACCGGGCCAAAAAGATCCATATGAAGTCTTTCTAACGGTCTTGAGACTGAGTTAACCTTCTTTTGAGGATGTGATTTCTTCTTTTGCTTGCCTTTGATGCAACTAATGCACTCCCCTTCCAGATGGAAACCTTTTAAATGAACACCGTTTACTAAGTCATTGTGTACCAAGTAGTTCATTTTTTGCAGGTGAATATGGCCCATCTTTCGATGCCATAACTGTGACTCCTTTTCAGTGGCTCGTGACATGAAGCAGTGAGCCTGACCTGTGGTAGTAGTGGCTACGCTCATATCCAACACGTACAGATCATTGACTCTAGGTGCTCTCATGATAACCCACTCTTCGGGACCAACAAACCCTGGTTTCAATATCAAACATTCCTTATCCGTAAAGTGCGTTGTATACATACGATCACTGATCTGAGAAATGCTCAGAAGATTGTTTTCAAGCTCGGCGATGTAGTTTACTCTTTCAAACGTGACAATACCATTAGATAGAGTTCCTTCACCAACTATACGACCACCTTGATTACCTGCAAATCCTACATATCCTCCATTAAACCCTCAAACATCGTACAGTAGGGTTTTCTTCCCTGTCATGTGCCGAGAAGCTCCACTATCCATAATCCAATGTGAAACGGATCTTGGAAGCTCCTGCACATATCACAAACACTTAGTTAGATTTTGATGCCACCCAAGCCTCTTTTGACTCAGGTAGCTTGACATTGAGGTGAGTTTTTGCAGTGTAAAGTGGCGGAAAATTTTTGTCATTCATCTTTAAACTTTCTTCAGTCCGAACCTCAACCTCTTTGTATAGCAAAGATTCGTCTCTTTGAGGTTGACCAGAGGATTGGTCTTTCTTCGAAACATACTTCTTCCCAGGTGAAGTAGAAGTTTGTTTCTCAAGTTTCTCATAGTACCTCTCCAACTGTGTCTTATACTTGGCCTCTTTGATTCGCGCTATCTCGCGCCTCTCTTCGAGTAGGTCCAAGTCTAGACAGCGCTCCGCCTCGTTGTCGATTTGGTTGACCGCTTCCAAGCACGGCGAGGGGAGGCCAATTTCAGCTGGGATAACCGCCTCTGAGCCGTAGACTAGGCTAAAGGGGGTTTCGCCAGTGCTCGTTTTCGGCATGGTTCGATGGGGCCACAGGATGCTCGGGAGCTCATCTACCCAGCCTCTTATCTTGGTGCCCAGTTGGGCCTTTATCTTTTCGACGATACTTTTGTTGACATTTTCTATGTCACACCCCAACCAATGGCGGAATCATCGGGGCGCGGCACTGAGCGAAACAGATTGTCCAGAAGTTTCCATAACAACTATCATTACCATTCAATTTAAGTTAACATGTCCCATACCATGTCTCAAATAGCAAACAAGTTATTACAGACAAAAACTAAACAAATATTCTGTTCCGACAACTCAGATTTAAACATGACGATTTATTTATTGGTTTCTAAGACTCCAGTTCCTAGCTTCAATTTCATCACAGCCCGAGAAGCATATAAGCAACCTAAGCACCTGTCACATACGTTAAAATAAAGTCAATACATAAAATGTAAAGGTGAGCATACAAGTTTGATAATAGCGTATAGAGTTCGAATTCGTTCACGCATAACCAACACGTACACATAGTGAAATGAAGCACGTTAGTTATCGACATAGATCCATCGATACCAATGATTGCGGGTTGACTGCCCGAGGCAGTTCGCAATACATGATTACCACCGTAATCTATGCAAGTAAAAGATCCTTAACAACCCCCGTGTGAACGGGTGCTGAGTCCAAACTATAGTACTATCGTTGCTAAGGCAGGTAGACAGCATTCCATGTGTAAACATAACAAACAAGCATTCATAAGCCACGTATAACATGCGTAAATGGTTTAGCGTTAAAATAGCTTGAGTAGTGTGATAGTTGTAGTTTGAATATTCGTAACGTATGTAACACCCAAAAGGGCGAAAGCAAAAAGGGTTCGAGTATACTCACAGCGATTATGGATTAAAGGGAGCGCTTTACAGCGAGTACGGTTAGCCTGAATAGATTCGATAACGTAACGATAAGTGGCGCGTAAAACATTACAAAATGAGAGTGGGTAGGATAACTGATCGTGCGGATCAGCTATCCGTGAGAGGAAGTCATCCGTGCGGGTGAACTATCTGTGCGGATGGTGACCCATCCGGATAAGCTATCCGTGCGCGTGGGCTGTCCGTGCGGACGGTAATCCGTCCGGACTAGTCATGCGTGCGGATTGCTTATCCGTACGGACAAGTTGTTCGTGCGGAAAAACGTTCAAGTGGATTGTTTCTTCCTAAGTTAAGGATGTGTTTGTGTATGATGGCTTGTGCTTTGGAGTTCTCGTTGTAGCATTTAGAGAACATTTAAGTGTCTCTACCTTTCAAGCCGGTCGCGCGGACAACAATCCGTACGGATGGTAGTCCGTGCGGACAATGGTAATCCGTGCGGACAGTCTGTGCGCGCGGGAGAGACAATCCGTCCGGATAGCCTGTCCGTGCGGACGACTTGGCCGCGCGGAGGAACACTGTTTGAATTTATTTTAAGGCCTTAGTATCTCATGATCCGAAGAGTAATTCATTCAGAGGTCGTCCGTCCGGATTGCTCATTCGTCAATACTCAAACCTTGTTTGGAAAGTGGGTCCCAAGGGTATCTCGTCCGGGTGACAACCCGTCCGTATAGCCTGTCCGTGTGGACTGCTTGTCCGTGCAGACAGCCTGTCCGTGCGGACAGCTTGTCCGTGCGGACAACTGGTCTGATTGTTCCGTCCGTCTACTCTTGGTTTCTGTTGTCGTTTATCGAGACGTTCTGATTACGTGGCAACCACTTGGAATCGTATTCTTACCCGCACTACTAAGCCGGCCAGGAACCACCCTGACTCGACATATCGGCGACTCAGAACGGTCATTCCGGTTGACCCCGAAATCAGGTGTCTTGCGGTATAATTCCAGATCTAGGACTAGTGCATCACTATTATCGAGTAGAGACTAGAACCGATCAGATTCGTACCGATCTTAAGGGTAAAAGAAGGAGAGAACTTAGGTTTATTTCTTTCAACTCTTTTATCCTTAGAAAAGTTTAGATTTAGGTGATGCTGTTGTGAAATCTTATGGAAATCGTTCAGATCTGAGCTATTCTTGGTGGAATGAGGTCAAGCATGAAGTTCATCAGAACTTCATGATGACGTCACCTGAGAATACCCCAAATCTTGATGATTTCATGGTTAAAAGTGGAGATTTGAAAGATAGAAAGGTGTAGAATTGTGTAGTGATCAAGAATGTACAAGAATTAGTGCAAGATCTTACCTGGATTGAGAGAAATCTGAGAAAAAGTGAAGAATGCGTGCGGTTCGGACGTCACTTGCCAAAAGTGGAAAAGTTGGAGAGTGACCCGTGTATTTATAGGATGCTAAAAGGGGAAAGGGTGAGCCGTGCGGATGGCACGTAACCCGGATAGGCTATCCGTCCGGATTGGTCATCCGTGCGGATTGGCAATCCGTGCGGATTGGCAATCCGTGCGGATTGACCATCCGTGCGGATGTAGCCTGATATGGTGCGTTCGGCGCGATGTTGCTTCGGTTTCGATTTTCGAGCGATTCGATAAGGTTTCCTAGTCAAATTACTTTCAGTCCCAACTACTTCTTATACGGTTCGACTCGGAATTCGGGTTCGGGTTCGTTTACATTAGAGTTAGACTTCGAGTTCGATTGAGTTCGCTTGATTATCCCAACGTAACATAAAATAAACATGCACAGGTAACATGTAAGGCACACACACACGTATAAACAGCAAGTAAAAATACACAGTTCGAGTTACGGTTCGATGTCGATTTGATTAGCATAGCTTGATTAACTTTATCGCATTGTTACTTCCAATCATTCACAGTCGTAGGTCGATTGAAATATGGTTACCACGATTCGATTATTGTAATGAACGACACTTACTCCACATAATATAAATAAAATAAAAACATTTCTACGAGTCAAGTCGTGTGAAATCGGTCGTTGACTTTGACCTTGACTTTGACTTTCACTTGTGAAAACACGGGGTGTTACAGCCTCCCCTTGTTTAGGGAATTTCGTCCCGAAATTAAGCCGAAAGCCGTAACTAACCGTGGATCAAAATCGCTGATTTTTGGATATGTTATGCGAAATTTTCTGATCTAAAAGCCTATAAAGTTTCAAATCTTAATTCGAAGCCGTTTGTGAGAAATTTGAATTTTTGTTAGAAAAATGTTGAATGTTGCTGTTGGTGTTCACCGGACGGATAGCAATCCGTGCGGATAGCATATCCGTGTTGACTTGTTGACTAGCCTATTCGCGCGGATAATTGTTGGCTCGGAGACGTGCAGAATCCGTGAGCGTGTGTGACTAAACATAATCGTAACGGAGTCAAAACCGACCCTACAAGTGGTATCTGAGCAGGTGATCGATTGTGATGATTAAACACACTCAGATTTGATCAATTTCTTCACCTTTTTATATTCATCACGTTTTTCTCTGAAAATCGCCAAATTAAACAACTTTTTACGGATAAGATTGCTAAAACTTGGATATGTTGTGCGAAAACACTTGATCTACAAGTCTACAAATTTCTTAATTAAACAACTGTGGATACTTTGCCTTCATGTCGCTTTCGAGTTCCCAAGTGAACTCCGCGCCTCGTTTGCCTTCCCACCGGACCTTCACAATAGGAATGCGTGAGCGCCTGAGTTCTTTGGTTTGGCGATCCATGATTTCGACAGGCTTCTCCACGAAGTGTAATGTTTCGTTCACTTGTAGATCGTCTAAAGGGACATGTAAGTCGTGGTCGGCGATGCACTTTCGGAGGTTTGACACGTGGAAAGTCAGGTGGACGTTGCTAAGTTCCTCCGGTAATTCGAGTCTGTAGGCGACTTTTCCGATCCTTTCCAGAATCTTAAAAGGTCCAACATATCGAGGCGCGAGCTTCCCCTTCTTGCCGAATCGGACTACACCCTTCCAAGGTGATACCTTTAGGAGTACGTAGTCACCAACTCCATATTCCCGGGGTTTGCGCTTTTTATCGGCGTAAACTTTCTGTCGATCCCGAGCTTTCGTTAGGTTGTCTCGAATTTGGAAAATTTTGTCTGTCGATTCTTGGAGCAGCTCCGGACCGGTTAGTTGCGAGTGACCGATCTCGTGCCACACAATAGGCGATCAACATCTTCTTCCGTACAAGGCCTCGAAAGGTGCCATCTGGATGCTAGCCTGGTAGCGGTTGTTATACGAGAACTCGACTAACGGCAGGTGTCTATCCCAATTACCACCGAAGTCTAGAACATACGAGCGGAGCATGTCTTCAAGAGTACGAATCGTTCTTTCAGTCTGACCGTCGGTTTGTGGGTGGAACGCGGTACTTAGATTAAGCGTTGTACCGAGTGCCGCTTGGAATGTTTCCCACAATCGTGAAGTAAACCGAGCATCACGATCAGAGATGATGTCACGAGGCGTCCCATGTCGACAAATGATCTCGTCGGTGTAGATTCGGGCTAATCGTTCTACCTTGTAGTCTTCTCGTATTGGCAGAAAGTGAGCTGATTTAGTCAAACGGTCAATAACAACCCAAATGCTGTCGTGACCTGATGACGTGGTTGGAAGCTTGATTACGAAGTCCATAGCTATGCTCTCCCACTCCCACATGGGGATTGGAGGTTGTTCAAGCAAGCCAGAGGGCCTTTGATGTTCAGCCTTGATTCTAGCACAGGTTAGGCATTTTCCGACGTAGAGAGCGTTATCCCGTTTCATGCCCGGCCACCAGTACCTATAGCGAAGATCATGGTACATTTTGTCAGCACCGGGATGGATAGAGTATCGGGATTTGTGGGCTTCATCCATGATAATCTGTCGCAAATTGGTTCGCTTGGGAATCCAAATTCGGTCTAAGAAGTGGAATATCCCATTTGATTTGCTCACAAGCTGGGCTCCATCGTGGTAGATTCTTTCTTTCTTCAAGGTGCGTTCGTTGAAACATGCATGCTGGGCGTCGCGGATGAGAGCTTCGAGGTTCTGCTGGGTTTGAACATTACGAGTGCTAAGCAGATAGCACCGTCTGCTAAGTGCGTCGGCAACAACATTTGCCTTGCCTGGGTGATAACGAATCTCACAGTCGT
The DNA here is from genome assembly GCA_030545235.1 of Helianthus tuberosus. Classification (NCBI taxonomy): domain Eukaryota; kingdom Viridiplantae; phylum Streptophyta; class Magnoliopsida; order Asterales; family Asteraceae; genus Helianthus; species Helianthus tuberosus. The sequence continues at coordinate 234,193,873 of CM060442.1, read as the reverse complement.
AATCGTTGAGAAGTTCTACCCATCGGCGTTGACGCATATTTAGTTCCCTCTGATTAAAGATGTGTTGTAGGCTCTTATGATCGGTGAAGATCGTACACTTTGTACCATACAGGTAGTGTCGCCAAATCTTTAATGCAAAAATAACTGCGCCAAGCTCGAGATCATGGGTTGTATAGTTCTTCTCATGGATTTTGAGCTGACGAGATGCGTAAGCTATGACCTTGTCTCGTTGCATTAGGACACAACCGAGACCAAGGTTGGAAGCATCACAATATACAATGAAATTATCGTTTCCGTCGGGTAGTGTGAGAACAGGAGCATTGCAAAGCATGTGTTTGAGGGTTCGAAAGGCAGACTCTTGTTTGGTCCCCCAGACAAAAGGCTGGTCCTTATGCGTGAGAGAGGTAAGGGATACAGCAATCTTCGAGAATCCTTCGATAAATCGTCGATAATAGCCCGCTAGCCCGAGAAAGGAGCGGACTTCAGACGGGTTCTTAGGCGTAACCCAGCTCTTAACAGCTTCAATCTTCGCAGGATCGACGTGAATACCCTGACTATTTACAATGTGACCCAGAAACTGAACCTCCCCCAACCAAAATTCGCACTTGGAGAATTTGGCGTAGAGTTGGTTCCCCTGGAGTAACTCGAGAACCAAACGTAGATGTTGCGCGTGTTCGGCTCTCGTTTTTTAATAGATCAAGACATCGTCGATGAACACGATGACGAAGCGGTCGAGATATGGTTTACACACGCGATTCATCAGATCCATAAAAACCGCTGGTGCGTTGGTTAGGCCAAAAGGCATGACCACGAATTCGTAATGGCCGTAACGAGTACGGAACGCGGTTTTGGGTATATCCTCCTCCTGTATACGCAGCTGATGATATCCTGAACGTAGATCGATCTTCGAGAAACACGTAGCGCCTTGTAGTTGGTCAAACAAATCGTCGATTCGAGGCAGAGGATAGCGGTTCTTGATAGTCAGCTTATTCAATTCCCGGTAGTCGATGCACATCCGGAACGACCCGTCCTTCTTTTTGTCGAAAAGGACTGGTGCGCCCCAAGGAGAGGTGCTCGGGCGAATAAAGCCTTTCTCAAGTAATTCCTGGAGTTGGGTTGAGAGTTTGCGCATTTCGGACGGTGCGAGCCGATAAGGAGCTCTGGCGGTAGGATTGGCTCCAGGAATGAGATCAATGCGAAAATCAATATCGCGCTTTGGAGGTAGTCCGGGAAGATCCTATGGAAAAACATTAGGAAATTCTCGAACCACAGGAACGTCCTTTACTTCCTTCTTCTCTTTCTTTTCCTTCTCCGCTGCTACGACGTTAGCCAAGAAAGCCCTGTATTCCTTGCGGAGATACTTGCTAGCTTGTAGGCATGACATAAGCTTGAGACCCTTCGAAGTAGTATCCCCATAAACACACAATGAATCATCGTTTGCGAGCGAAAAACGAATCATCTTTTCGAAGCACACAACTTCGGCATGGTTTTCGCGAAGAAAGTCCATGCCTATTATGACATCAAAGCTTCCTAGTTGCATCAGAATAAGGTCGATTGAGAAGATGTGATTGTTGAGCTCGAGAGTGCAATCACGAATAACATAATTTACAGCGACGGTTCTTCCGGTAGCGACTTCAACATCGAATGCAGAGGAGAGTCGAGAACATTTACGACTAAGGAGTTTCTCAAATTCAAGCGATACAAAGCAATTATCGGCTCCAGTATCAAACAAACATGAAGCATAAATACCATTCACAAGGAACGTACCATTGACCACGTTGTTGTCAGCCTGGGCTTGACGCACATTGAGATTGAAAGTTCTGGCGCGTGCGGCCTGTTGTTGCTGCTGCTGTTGCTGCTGTGGTTGCTGCTGTTGCGGTTCTTGTTTCACTACCCTGTTCGGGCACATGTTGGCGAAATGATTCGGGTCGCCACACGTGAAGCATGCTCTGGCTTTGACTGCGGGTGCCGGAGGAGCTTGTTGACCCTGTGGGGCAGCGAGTAGAGCTTGATTGGTAGGAGCTTGGCGAATACGACAGTTGGCAGTAAAGTGGCCGTATACGTTGCAGTGAGCACAGAAGCGGCATTGAATAGCTGTCGGGTGATGATAGGTGCAAGTAGGGCAGAGCGGGTGTGGTCCAGTATATGCACGCTTTGCAGGCGGTGCATTGGCCACAGGCGCCGCTACTTGACGCTGTTGGGCAGGTACAGCTTGGATCGGTGCAGGAGTAATCGCACAGTTCTTGTTGGTGGAGCTGTTCTTTCTCTTGTTCTTTCTCTTGTTGCTTGACGAGGTAGGTTCAGCAGTTGGTGCAGTAGCGGTAGCTTGATGCAGATGCTTGGATGTCTTATCCCACACCCCAGCCTTAACCCTTTTGTCATTGATTTCAGCGGCCAGCATATAGGTTTCCTCGATCGTGGCAGTCTTAGCCGTTTGCACGAAATCAGCAACGCAGTCGGGCAAAGCTCGGATGTACTTCTTGATGGTCATCTCAGGAGTCTTGACCTGGTCGGGACAGATAATGCTGAGCTGTTTGAAGCAAGCAGTTAGACCAGCATTGTCTCCATCCTTCTGATGTATGTGCCAGAATTCATCTTCGAGCTTTTGACGTTCGTGAGGAGGGCAGAATTCCTCTAGCATGACTTCCTTGAGCTCGTCCCACGACAGACCGTAGGCTGCATCATTCCCTCTCTTGTTCCTCTCGGCCGTCCACCAGTCCAAAGCACGGGACTGAAAGACGCCGGTAGCGTTCAGAGTTCGAAGGTCATCAGGGCAACCACTTTGTCGCAGAGTAACCTCGATAGAGTCAAACCAGTGGAATAGTGCAGTAGGACCTCCTTCGCCCGTGAATTCTTTCGGCCCACATGACTTGAATTGTTTGAAACTGAAAGGTCTTGCGACAGCTTTAGGACCTTCAGTCCTCGACTCCTCGGATGATTTGCTGGCATTCTCATAGGCATCGCTCACAGCCTTTGCCACACTTTTCGCGATGATAGAGGCAAGACGTCTGTCCCTCTTTTCCTGACGAGAGAGCGCATGACGAGATCCAGACGACATTGTCTGCAATAGACATCGCCACGGAACTCAACACATGTATTCGAATCTCACCTCACACGTCTATTACTACTAAAGCTCAGTAACACGTACCATGTACACGCATATAGTCACAAAATCACAGAATTGCACATAATCACATAAACACATAGAGCACATAATCACAATATTCCTAAACATATAAGCATAATAGCAAGAAACACATATACCTAAGTCACTAGGAGCAGTCAGAAAACAGAAACCTAGTATTCAGAGTTTGCGAGTGTTCGAATGTAGTGCAGTGCGAGCGATTTGTTAACGATGTGTTGGGTGGGTTTTGTGTTTTAGAAGAAGCAATAGTGTTGGGTCAAAACCAATAGTACCTCAAAACGTTAACAAATAAACAGAAAGTACATAAAATCTTCATAAAGGTCGATAAATCAAAGGTAGATTGTCTGCGGCTAATAGACTTCGACTAACCAAAGTGGCTCGACTATTCGCAAGGATCCTGTGTGCACAATTACCTCCAGGACTATGCCTTTGCCTCGATTCTTGGGCGTCGGCGCAATTCCCATTGGTTATATTGTGTCTTTAGATCGTTGGAGTCCATCGAAACTTTGGTGGGAGTTTTTGTATAAAAGCAGGACGAGTCGTCAAGGTTAGGGTTTCACCCCTATCTTGCAACTTCTGTCCCTGTTTTTGATAAAATTTGAGGAGATTATTCATCAAAATATGGATTTCACTCCTAATTTGGTATGATTCCCTCGTTTGTAGTTAAAACGCAAGCTGATTAGGCAACTTCAGTCGAGAGTTTGCGGTTTTCACACCTATTCTCAGCCTCATTACCTGTTCATAACTTGAAAATTCGAGTGCAGTGATAGAAAAGAGCGAGTGATAGTGGCGAGTTTACGCATACGCGTGAGTTGGTCTGTTGGTTCTTAACTATAGACTAGGTCTCTAAGACTTCGACCCGGACTAGGTCGAGTCTTGCCTAATTCCCTATAGTTATGGCTCTGATACCAATCTGTCACACCCCAACCGATGGCGGAATCATCGGGGCGCGGCACTGAGCGAAACAGATTGTCCAGAAGTTTCCATAACAACTATCATTACCATTCAATTTAAGTTAACATGTCCCATACCATGTCTCAAATAGCAAACAAGTTATTACAGACAAAAACTAAACAAATATTCTGTTCCGACAACTCAGATTTAAACATGACGATTTATTTATTGGTTTCTAAGACTCCAGTTCCTAGCTTCAATTTCATCACAGCCCGAGAAGCATATAAGCAACCTAAGCACCTGTCACATACGTTAAAATAAAGTCAATACATAAAATGTAAAGGTGAGCATACAAGTTTGATAATAGCGTATAGAGTTCGAATTCGTTCACGCATAACCAACACGTACACATAGTGAAATGAAGCACGTTAGTTATCGACATAGATCCATCGATACCAATGATTGCGGGTTGACTGCCCGAGGCAGTTCGCAATACATGATTACCACCGTAATCTATGCAAGTAAAAGATCCTTAACAACCCCCGTGTGAACGGGTGCTGAGTCCAAACTATAGTACTATCGTTGCTAAGGCAGGTAGACAGCATTCCATGTGTAAACATAACAAACAAGCATTCATAAGCCACGTATAACATGCGTAAATGGTTTAGCGTTAAAATAGCTTGAGTAGTGTGATAGTTGTAGTTTGAATACTCGTAACGTATGTAACACCCAAAAGTGCTAAAGCAAAAAGGGTTCGAGTATACTCATAGCGATTATGGATTGAAGGGAACGCTTTACAGTGAGTACGGTTAGCCTGAATAGATTCGATAACGTAACGATAAGTGGCGTGTAAAACATTACAAAATGAGAGTGGGTAGGATAACAGATCGTGCGTATCAGCTATCCGTGAGAGGAAGTCATCCGTGCGGGTGAACTATCCGTGCGGGTGAACTATCCGTGCGGATGGTAATCCGTGCGGATGGTGACCCATCCGGATAAGCTATCCGTGCGCGTGGGCTGTCCGTGCGGACGGTAATCCGTCCGGACTAGTCATGCGTGCGGATTGCTTATCCGTACGGACAAGTTGTTCGTGCGGATAAACGTTCAAGTGGATTGTTTCTTCCTAAGTTAAGGATGTGTTTGTGTATGATGGCTTGTGCTTTGGAGTTCTCGTTGTAGCATTTAGAGAACATTTAAGTGTCTCTACCTTTCAAGCCGGTCGCGCGGACAACAATCCGTACGGATGGTAGTCCGTGCGGACAATGGTAATCCGTGCGGACAGTCTGTGCGCGCGGGCAGAGATAATCCGTCCAGATAGCCTGTCCGTGCGGACGACTTGGCCGTGCGGATGAACACTGTTTGAATTTATTTTAAGGCCTTAGTATCTCATGATCCGAAGAGTAATTCATTCAGAGGTCGTCCGTCCGGATTGCTCATTCGTCGATACTCAAACCTTGTTTGGAAAGTGGGTCCCAAGGGTAGCTCGTCCGGGTGACAACCCGTCCGTATAGCCTGTCCGTGCGGACAGCTTGTCCGTGCGGACAACTGGTCTGATTGTTCCGTCCGTCTACTCTTGGTTTCTGTTGTCGTTTATCAAGACGTTCTGATTACGTGGCAACCACTTGGAATCGTATTCTTACCCGCACTACTAAGCCGGCCAGGAACCACCCTGACTCGACATATCGACGACTCAGAACGGTCATTCCGGTTGACCCCGAAATCAGGTGTCTTGCTGTATAATTCCAGATCTAGGACTAGTGCATCACTATTATCGAGTAGAGACTAGAACCGATCAGATTTGTACCGATCTTAAGGGTAAAAGAAGGAGAGAACTTAGGTTTATTTCTTTCAACTCTTTTATCCTTAGAAAAGTTTAGATTTAGGTGATGTTGTTGTGAAATCTTATGGAAATCGTTCAGATCTGAGCTATTGTTGGTGGAATGAGGTCAAGCTTGAAGTTAATAAGAACTTCATGATGACGTCACCCGAGAATACCCCAAATCTTGATGATTTCATGGTTAAAAGTGGAGATTTGAAAGATAGAAAGGTGTAGAATTGTGTAGTGATCAAGAATGTACAAGAATTAGTGCAAGATCTTACCTGGATTGAGAGAAATCTGAGAAAAAGTGAAGAATGCGTGCGGTTCGGACGTCACTTGCCAAAAGTGGAAAAGTTGGAGAGTGACCCGTGTATTTATAGGATGCTAAAAGGGGAAAGGGTGAGCCGTGCGGATGGCACGTAACCCGGATAGGCTATCCGTCCGGATTGGTCATCCGTGCGGAATGGCAATCCGTGCGGATTGGCCATCCGTGCGGATGTAGCCTGATTTGGTGCGTTCGGCGCGATGTTGCTTCGGTTTCGATTTTCGAGCGATTCGATAGGGTTTCCTAGTCAAATTACTTTCAGTCCCAACTACTTCTTATACGGTTCGACTCGGAATTCGGGTTCGGGTTCGTTTACATTCGAGTTAGACTTCGAGTTCGATTGAGTTCGCTTGATTATCCCAACGTAACATAAAATAAACATGCACAGGTAACACGTAAGGCACACACACACGTATAAACAGCAAGTAAAAATACACAGTTCGAGTTACGGTTCGATGTCGATTTGATTAGCATAGCTTGATTAACTTTATCGCATTGTTACTTCCAATCATTCACAGTCGTAGGTCGATTGAAATATGGTTACCACGATTCGATTATTGTAATGAACGACACTTACTCCACATAATATAAATAAAATAAAAACATTTCTACGAGTCAAGTCGCGTGAAATCGGTCGTTGACTTTGACCTTGACTTTGACTTTCACTTGTGAAAACACGGGGTGTTACAGCCTCCCCTTGTTTAGGGAATTTCGTCCCGAAATTAAGCCGAAAGCCGTAACTAACCGTGGATCAAAATCGCTGATTTAGTCCTTATGCGTGAGAGAGGTAAGGGGTACAGCAATCTTCGAGAATCCTTCGATAAATCGTCGATAATAGCCCGCTAGCCCGAGAAAGGAGCGGACTTCAGACGGGTTCTTAGGCGTAACCCAGCTCTTAACAGCTTCAATCTTCGCAGGATCGACGTGAATACCCTGACTATTTACAATGTGACCCAGAAACTGAACCTCCCCCAACCAAAATTCGCACTTGGAGAATTTGGCGTAGAGTTGGTTCCCCTGGAGTAACTCGAGAACCAAACATAGATGTTGCGCGTGTTCGGCTCTCGTTTTGGAATAGATCAAGACATCGTCGATGAACACGATGACGAAGCGGTCGAGATATGGTTTACACACGCGATTCATCAGATCCATGAAAACCGCTGGTGCGTTGGTTAGGCCAAAAGGCATGACCACGAATTCGTAATGGCCGTAACGAGTACGGAACGCGGTTTTGGGTATATCCTCCTCCTGTATACGCAGCTGATGATATCCTGAACGTAGATCGATCTTCGAGAAACACGTAGCGCCTTGTAGTTGGTCAAACAAATCGTCGATTTGAGGCAGAGGATAGCGGTTCTTGATAGTCAACTTATTCAATTCCCGGTAGTCGATGCACATCCGGAATGACCCGTCCTTCTTTTTGACGAAAAGGACTGGTGCGCCCCAAGGAGAGGTGCTCGGGCGAATAAAGCCTTTCTCAAGTAATTCCTGGAGTTGGGTTGAGAGTTTGCGCATTTCGGACGGTGCGAGCCGATAAGGAGCTCTGGCGGTAGGATTGGCTCCAGGAATGAGATCAATGCGAAAATCAATATGTAGGTCCCTCGGAGGTTGAGGTCAAACCTAATCCTTGTTATGTCTAACACACTAGCAAGTGCGGAATCCAAGCTAGAATGCAAACCGGTAGTTTATATGAGAATACAAGCCACAAAGAGAAAGGTAGAGACACGAGATATCAAAGTTTTCTCTTGTATTCCAGTGGACACGGTTACAGCCCTTTACCAACTGAAAATACTCTCTCTACAAGACTAAGTTCACTCACTTCTCACACTTTTGTCTCTTAAAATGAAGTGAACACATTACATGGATATATATATCCATCACAGCACGTCTGGTCGAAGGATCAGATAGACTGATCGAAAGATCATCTATCGATCTGAAACCTATCGAAGGATCCACATATACCTCGAAGGATGATATCCTTCGAGGTCCATCCATATCCATCGAAGGTTTATCCTTCGAGCTCATCGAAGGATATAAACAATCCTTCGAAGACTCATCCTTCGACACACACATCTTACAAACCATGTTCCAACTGTTTGGTCAAGTCAAACCAGGAGGATGGTTGACTTGGTCAAACTTACATCGAACACACATATTAACAAACCTAAGACGTAACTCAGACTAACATAAGACATCGTTTTATATCATGACAAAATACAGACAAAGTACAGACACAAGTGCACCAACAAACTCCCCCTTGGCTGTAGCTTTGTCTCGATTTTCGTGTCTTCAAGTCTTTGACGTCCTTTCAAGTCTTCAATGTCGGAGGATCTTTAAAGTCTTCACGTCTTGAAAGCAGAAAGTGTACCAACAAACTCCCCGTTTCATGTAGGAAGTGTGTTGACAAACTCCCCCTTAACATAAGCTCCCCCTTGAGTTATGCTCGTGAAACTCTTGATCTTTACAAATTGAGATCCTTGTGGTGTTGATGATGGTCAGCGGCAACTCGATCATCTTTATCTTTTGAGTGCCTTCACGTCGTGTCTTCATTCCGAAGCTTGTCATCGACCATGTTCTCCTTGCCTTTAGAATCTGCACATGCAAGAAATCTAAACGCGTAATGAGAACAACTGCCTGGAATATCATAAGCAAACGACACACATGTGACCATTGTTCAATCAAACATCGTCCGACAGTTTGAAAGTTCAATAAAATTTATCAATTTCAGTTACTAACTCTCAAAACTTGCAAATTTCGACCGTTTATGAAGATATAGTCGATTCGGTTTTCAATCAGGTTTCAGGTAACGAAGACTCGAGCTCCAACATCGTACGATCGAAAATAAAATAGAAATAAAATCTTTTTGGCTTTTATAAAGTTTATATTAAAACACACCTAAAATCTTTTTGGTATTTTGAATATTTCAAATGTAAAGACAGAAAGCAGTAAATAAATATATACAAAGATGCATAAACTGAAAGCATTAAATAAATATTTACAAACATTCTTTTTGCGAGTTTCGAGGGTAAGAGAATCATATCAGTGTACGGTCATGCCAAAACGCTCTTGTTGTTCAATTAGTTAACATTAAGATAAGCATCCTATAACAATTATCGGTATTGTTGTCCACTTAAGCTCAACTTATCAGATGTAATCATGGCGAGGGGATACGTTAAGGTATGATTTATACTTACCGACCGGTGTTCATCCACATCACGACACATTCCCGTATCAAGGTATGCACGAGGGTTCATCTTACCGGTGAGTATACCGATTATCATCTGTTTGACCGTATATGATGTGAGATACTCACTTATTTTGATTGAAAACAAGCCCTATGTGATAGAATCACTTATTGATGAGGAACTTGATTTTCATATGCATGAGGGCACAGGAGCAAGTCCGTGAACAGGTCAGTACTTTCGTACAGCAGAGAGACGAACTTGACTCCCGGATAGATGTGATATATTATCACTTATTTTGTTTGGACATGTGATTGTTGATCACTTATTGAGGTCGAATGCAATATGTACACGTATGTATAGTATCATGGAAGATCTAGACTTGCGTCCCCGTTATTTTTCGGTAAAAGATACAACCATGATACCCAGATGATAAGCAGCATAAAGACCGAATATCTCAGAACCTCGGCAATCTCTCAAACGAAATTTCGGTACTAAGACCATATGCCAATGAGTGGTTCCCACCTGGTCTTCAGTCGATTTAAGATTTATATCACCCTGCACACTTTAAAATGATTGTGAGCCTACCGATACATCTTATATAGAGCTGCATATCGCTTTTCATTTTGGGTTTAAAGAGGTTTGGACAGACCACTGATGTACTATCATTTTCTCTTTTGCTCGCTGATGTGCGATAAAGTGTCGTATATTTTAGGTGTATATTTTAAGCCCTTTTTAACACTTATTTTAGCCAAGTTTTAAATTTATAAAACACGATATTTCACTAACACTAAACACACATATGGGCAAGTGCACCCATCGTTGAGTGTAGCATAGCGTTGGTAAGATACCGAGGTCGTCCAAGGACACAAGAGCTTTTAGTACCGGTTTATCCTCAACGTCTAACCAAAAATAAAAGTTTAGAAAAATGTTGTAAACTAAGAAAAATAAAAACTAACTAAAATGCTGAAAATAAAAATAAAATAAAAACAGATAGACAAGATGAATCACTTGGTTCCGACTCGTATCTAGTATAACCTTTGATTATTTCCGCACTTTTGCACATAATTAAGAGATTATCTTAGTTATTGTAGTAGGCCCCTCTTTTGAAGGTGACGTTACCCTCACCCCAGTAGTTTGAGTCAGCAGGGATACAATCCTAAAGGGGTGGATTATTGGAAGATAATGAATTAAGTTATTAATGCAATATTGTGGTAGGCCCCGCTTTTGGCGGTGACGTTACCCTCGACTAAGTAGTCTGAGTCAGCAGGGATACAGTCCTAAATAGCCGGGTTATAGTATTAATAGTAGTTAACTTATGAGGGGATCAAAGAGTTTGGACCCCCGCCATCCAATACCGTGAAGTATTGAAGGAGGTCCTACTAAATTTGACCCAGGTCCATTGCAGGACCTCTAAACGCTGAACAATGGCAAGACCTTTACCAAACCGTTCCCTTAACCCCCGACCAGGTAGCCAACATACCTCCATATAGACCGTGGAGATATGAATGGTGAAAATCCTTTATTTTATATAGACAGTAAAATAATGCCAAGACACCACGGACAAACGATAAGGAAAGATCACCTTCAACATAAGTAACTAGTTATTAAAGTCATTAATACAAAACCAAATAAAAAGTGCAAAAGATTAGAAATAAAAAGTATTATACAAGACACTTTGTCTTCACCAAGTGATGTAAGAGACTTAGGCAAACATGGCCTTGATTGTCAAGAACTCTTACGATCAATCTTGGATCCCGAGACGACTCACACACTCTATGATGGACAATGGATGATGGTGGTGGATGATGGTGTTGTGATGGTGGTGGGTGGTGGATGAAGTGTGAGAGAGGTGGTGTGCCAAGGGATGAGTTGCAATGAAACCAAGCACTCCTATTTATAGGCTGAACAGAGGCCTGGGCACGGCCCCGTGTTCGCTGGGCACGGCCCCGTGCCCGTCTGACACTCTCTCTCTTCATTAATTGTAATTCGCAATTACAATTAATGCGCCTGCAGTACTTTCGGCACGCCCCCGTGTCCGCTGAGCACGGCCCGTGGTGGGCAATAGAAGCTTCTATAGGTTTGTCTTTTCTGCTGCTTCTTGGGCACGACCCCGTGCTGGCTGAGCACGGGGCGTGTTCAGCCTTCTGTTTTCTCTATTTTGCTTTGGAAGGTGCCGTTGAGGGTTCGGGCAATCCACTAATGTTCCTTTTCTTGTATTTATGTTGGATTTAGCTGTCTTTTTGCTTCTTTTTCGTTTTTGAGCTCATTTAATCCTGAAAATACAAAAGGAAGACAAAAACACTCTTTTTCCAATATTAGTAAAAAAAAGGGTTAGTTTTATGCCTCATTTGATGTAATTTATATGTTGCATTTTACACACATCAAATACCCCCACACTTGAACTTTTGCTTGTCCTCAAGCAAAACTCTTTAATATTTGGCTTACATTCCCAAATGGAATAGGTGGAAGAGAAGGTTTTGGGCTTGTCATAGAGTGTCGGGATTTCCAAAATCTTTTTAGGGTTTTATTTTTATTTATTTACACTCCTATTCGTAATGATTTATTTAGAACTGTTCATAAAAGAAATTACTTATTTGGGCATAACATGCCTTTTTTAAAATTCTATTTATATACAAGTTCACATACCTCGCGGGGAAATCACTCACACTCGGCCGAAGGTGTATTTTTAGTGAATCACTCGAGAGCGGCATGGAACTTATTCCTACCATAGGCTTGCCAAGAAATCAATCCTCCTCCTTTTTAACTTTTATACCTTTGTAGATATCAAGAGGACTTTGTGGGTTAAGGGTTGGCTAGGGTTAAAGGTAGGTGGTTGGGTTAGTGGTTAGTAGAAAAAGGGCTAAAAAGCGTAACAAGTGTCGGTTTTCGTATTTTAGGTGTATATCTATTTATTTTTGATGAAGCTTTTATTCAAACAAAGTTATTTTTGATTACTTTGTTTGTTTATTTTCTTTTTGCTTCATATTATTATTTTTTTTTTCGAAGAACCGAACTTGTTACTAAAATAAATGGTTAAAAATGAAAAAGGTTTTGGTGGGTGAAAGGGTTTTTGTTTTGGGTGATGAAACGAAAAGGTTTAGGCTCAAATGGGCTAACTAGGGGGATTTTTTTGGGTAGGTGGTGAAAAAAAAAAGAAAAATAATGGTGTAGAAATGAAAAAGGGTTAGTCCTAATGCCTCTATCATTTACTTACTCGGGTTTAAGTTGATAAGGACCGGGAATGTATTGTCATGGCAAGTTCTAGAGTCGTAAGAACCAAGCGGCTATTCACACAAGAAACGAAAAATGAGCATTTAGTCAAATGGTATGAAATTGAGTGCTCAATAAAGGCTCAAAACTCACTTTTGTGGGAATGGGTTTTTATGTGATCAAGTATATATAATCAAATTTTAAATAAGTTTGTCATGCCTTTTCATAATTTTCTTATGTTGGTTCTTTTTATCACTACGCTATCGGTTGTAAATTTGTAAAAATATAACCTTTTTGAGAGCTTGAATTTCCCGAGTTAAACCTAGACAAGTAAAAAAAATGAAATTTTTGAAAAAATTTGGGGTGATTAGCGGTTCCAATAGAGTTTTGTGTAAGGCTTGTATTTAGGACTTGCAAAATTCAAGGTTTTAGCATCCCCCCCACACTTAAATTACACATTGTCCTCAATGTGTCCCAAAAATAAATTTTTAGGTTGATTAGATGTGTAAAATAGTGTTTAAAAAGCAAAAATTTGTGTTACTGGGCACTGAACACGGCCCCGTGTTGAGTGGGCACGACCCCGTGTTCAGGTGCCAGTAACAAGAACTTACAGAAGGTGGACACGGCCCCGTGTCCACTGGACACGGCCACGTGTCTGACAAAATTCTGCCGAACAGAAGCCAAACAGCAGGTCAGGGAGGTGAGCACGGGGGCGTGTTGGCTGGACACGTCCCCGTGTGGACAGTCTAGAAGCCTGAAAAACAGGTTTCGTCCTCCGATTTTTCCATCCTAGCCTTATAGGTGCTGAGGCTTAACACCTTAAGCCTTGGTTTGTACCTGTTTGAACACTTAATACCACACCAAGCAATACCAACATCCTACGTTACCAAAGTTAATTGTTCCACGCATAAAGTAAGAAAAATAAAATGCAGAAAATAGTTAGGAAAAGTAAATTGTCTAACACTTGGCACGCAGGCCATCAATTGTTCAAGATTGCAAAGGGTTAACCTGGGGAGCCACCAATCAACCGCTTCCTCCTATGCTCCTCCCGCCTATTCCATGGCATCATCATCATCATCATCATCGTCACCCCCTCCATGGCGTGCAATGTGGTCTCGTATGTATCCGACGTCTTCTTGTATCTCGGATAGGTTTCTCTCGATAGCTCCGACCCGGTGGTAGGTGTTGCTCGCCATGTTATAGGTGTTCCGAGTACACATGAGGTTTTCCTGCAACAAATCATGCAAACTTTGAAAATTAGGAAAACTGCCTCCCGAGGAGGATGATTGGCCCGGATCACCGTGGGGTGGGTATTGGTACTGATGATGTTGCGGTGCTGGGAGGACAAGTGCTTCTTGCGGGTTCCATGCATGACCTTGCATCCTTTGAAAGGTTACCGTCCCATCTTCTGCCTCATAAACCAGGTTCATCGAGCGGCATATGTGAATATCCACCGTACCCGACCATGGGCTTCTCTCAAATGCCCTCGGAATGTGGGCGAAGTGCCTGAAGAGACGGTGCACCCACCCCCCGAAGAAAAGAGGAGTTGGTGCACTAGCAAGGCGGTTGTGATGCATGTTTCGGAGCATAAGGTACGGAACATCGAGCGGCCTACGGTTGTGAATGCAATGGAGGACAAGCAAATCTCTTAACCCAACGACGCCACCACTGTCATGCCTTTGGCTAAGAGAGTAGCCGAGGAGCCTATGAATGTATCTGTAAAGCGGATCCCTCAGCTTGGTACTCTTAGTGCTGCTCGGATTGTAGAACCCTTCCCCAATCTGAGCCCACATGGCTTGGCGCTCGTTGTCTTCGATCTCTCTCAACCCCCCTGTATTTCCTTCGTCTCCCGCATCCTCCTCCGCATACAACCCGATAATCGACCCGAATTGTGCCATGGAAATCGAATACCTCGTTCCGCCACACCTGAATGACACCCCTTCTTCATCGAACGGCTCGCACCTTGACTTGAATGCAAAGGTGCTGTAGAATTCCAAGGTGCATTCATGAACAGAACGGAGTCGGGTTGTTAGTGCGACTCTGAGTGGTCCCGTGACAATGTTGTTGAAACGGTCAATTTGATTCACCAAGGTTAGTAGTTCTGTGCATGCCTGCCTCGGGTATTCCTCCGGCCTTGTTTGGAGAAGCTCGTATCGAGCTCTTGCATCTAGCTCATTGGCGTTGAATCTAGTAAACTTCCTGGCCATCTGCAAGAATACACCAAAAGTTAGCATGAAACAGAAATATTTTTGGACAAAACTGCAAACAGCGGGCTGGACACGACCCCGTGCCCAGCGGACACGGCCCCGTGTTCAGGGGTCTGTTACTCAAAAATCCCATTTTTCGACCCGGTTTCGAAAACTTGAAAATTTTTGAACCAATAGGTGCGGTTTCCCCCGAAAATGAAACCCTAAGTTCCGTTTTTCCCAAAATAACCCGTTTACCCTATCAATTTTATCTTTTTTGGTTCAAGAACAAGGGTTTGGGGTCTTTGCAAGAAATCGGGTGAATCTATGAACAATACAAGTGTATTTACTTCCCTTAACACTAATCTAACTAAATGCAAACAGATTTAGGCAAAAATTTTAGGCTCGATCCGAATGAACATCAAGAACCCTAGATTTTTCCCCAAATTTGTGGTGTATTAACTACATGCAAGTGACTAATCTAACTACTACGAGTGACAGAATCATACCTTGACGTTGTTAGATTGGTAAGAGACGTTGGAATCTCGCGGAAAATCGCCTGGAACCAGAGCTTTTGTGGGGAAACGGGGCGTGTGGAATGAAGAAACTGTTTTGAAAAAGGGGTTTTATCCCGTCTGCAGCGCGAACACGGCCCCGTGTCCAGCGGACACGGCCTCGTGTCGAGCCTCTTTTTTTTTTTTTTTTTTAGTGCGCGTGTGAGTGCCCCTTTCTCCTATAAGCTATGGTTTAGAAAACTTACCGCTTTATTTTGCCGCCTCAATCGTTCATAACTTACCAGGCATGATGTTTTTATTCTTCCATGGTTTGAAGCGAGATCTCTTCTTCCTCATCCTCAATAAATCCTTGATAGAGTTTCAGCCGTTGGCCATTGACTTTAAATGGTGACCCATTTCGAGGTTTAATTTCTACTGCACCGTGTGGAAAAATATGGGTGACGGAAAAAGGTCCTGACCACCTAGACTTTAATTTACCAGGAAACAATCGAAGTCGTGAATTAAACAAAAGAACTAAATCTCCTACCCGAAATTCATTAGGTTTAATATGTTTGTCATGCCAATCTTTCATTCTTTCCTTATAAATTTCAGAGTTTGAGTATGCATAATTCCTAAGTTCGTCTAATTCATTTATTTGACAAAATCGATTTTTACCAGCAAATTCTAGATCTAAGTTTACATTTTTGATTGCCCAGTAGGCTTTGTGTGCAATTTCTACTGGCAAGTGGCAACTTTTTCCATAGACTAGCTTATATGGGGTTGTACCTATCGTTGTTTTATAAGCAGTTCGAAAAGCCCATAAAGCATCATCTAATTTATCAGCCCATTCCTTTCTATTTAACCCTACGGTTTTTTCAAGTATTCGTTTTAACCCTCTATTGGTCACTTCGGCTTGTCCGTTTGTTTGAGGGTGATAAGCTGTCGAAACCCGGTGATAGACCCCATATCTTGTTAAAATTTTTTCAAGTTGATGATTACAAAAATGGGTACCTCTATCACTTATTAAAGCTTTGGGTGTGCCAAAACGAGAGAATAATTTTTTTCAGAAATCTTACCACTACTCTTCCATCATTTGTTGGAAGTGCTTCGGCCTCGGCCCATTTAGACAGGTAATCTACTGCCACAAGTATGTATTTGTTTCCTTTCGATGGTGGAAAAGGTCCCATAAAGTCGAGTCCCCACACATCAAAAATTTCACAAACAAGAATGCCATTTTGTGGCATTTCGTTTTTGGAAGAAATATTACCTGTTCTTTGGCAAGCATCACATGTCTTTACAAGATTTTGGGCATCTTTGTAAATGGTTGGCCAATAAAATCCTGAATCAAATACCTTTCGTGCGGTACTGGCAGCACCATGATGTCCTCCGTATGGACCTTCGTGACAATGGCGAAGAATTCTTCGGGCCTCACTACCATGTACGCATCGTCTGACGAGTTGGTCGGCACACATTTTGAAAAGATATGGATCTTCCCAAAAATAGTGTTTCACATTGGCAAAGAATTTTTTTCTTTGATGATGTGGCCATCCTTTTGCGACTATTCCACTAGCTAAGTAGTTGGCAAAGTCGGCGTACCATGGTTCTTCCTTAAATTCCACCATTTCCAGGGATTCAGTTGGGAATTTTTCGTTGATTTGCTCGCCCCTGGTCGCCTCCAAAGCTGGGTCTTCTAAGCGCGAAAGATGATCTGCTGCGGTATTTTCTGCTCCTCTTTTGTCTTTGATTTCAATGTCGAATTCTTGGAGGAGTAGAATCCACCTAATCAAACGTGGTTTTGCGTCTTGCTTCTTAAAGAGATATCGAATGGCTGCATGGTCTGTGTAGACTATAGTTTTAGAAAGAACAAGATAAGAGCGAAATTTATCAAAAGCAAATACCACAGCTAGTAACTCTTTTTCAGTTGTTGTGTAATTTTCTTGTGCATCATTAAGTGTTTTACTAGCATAATATATTGGGTGGAAATGCTTTTCTTTTCTTTGTCCCAAGACAGCTCCAACTGCAAAGTCACTAGCATCGCACATGATTTCAAAAGGAAATTTCCAATCAGGTGCTATCATGATAGGTGCATTGACTAGCATTTCCTTCAGGGTTAGAAATGCTTGATTGCAATCCTTGTCAAAGATGAAAGGAGCATCTTTTTCAAGTAACTTTGTTAGAGGTCTTGAGATTTTTGAAAAGTCTTTGATAAACCTCCTATAAAATCCGGCATGCCCTAGGAAACTTCTAATCGCTCTTACGGAGGATGGAGGAGGTAACCTAGAAATGGTATCTATTTTGGCTCGATCCACCTCCATTCCTTCGCTTGAGATCTTGTGACCGAGTACTATTCCCTCTGTTACCATGAAATGGCATTTTTCCCAATTAAGGGCGAGGTTAGTTTCCTCACATCGGGATAGCATTCGTTCAAGGTTATCGAGGCATTGGTCGTATGAATCCCCAAAGATAGAAAAGTCGTCCATGAAGACTTCCATTGTCTTTTCTATCATGTCATGGAAAATGGCTACCATGCAACGTTGGAATGTTGCGGGGGCATTACATAGACCAAACGGCATGCGTCGATATGCAAAAGTTCCATAGGGGCATGTGAATGTTGTCTTTTCTTGGTCTTCGGGTGCTATCGGGATTTGAAAGTAACCTGAAAAACCATCCAAGAAACAGTAAAATTTATGACCGGATAATCTTTCTAACATCTGATCAATGAAGGGTAAAGGAAAATGATCCTTTCTTGTTGCTTCATTTAATCGTCTATAATCTATACATACTCTCCATCCTGTGACGGTTCTTGTCGGTATTAATTCATTTTTCTCGTTAGTAATTACCGTCATACCTCCTTTCTTTGGAACTACTTGGACGGGACTTACCCAAGGACTATCGGAAATAGGATAGATAAGTCCTGCGTCAAGTAATTTGATGACTTCATTTTTAACCACTTCTTGAACATTTGGATTTACTCGACGTTGTGGTTGTATGACAGATTTGTAGTCATCGTTCATCAAAATTTTGTGTGTGCACATAGAAGGACTAATTCCTTTTATGTCAACAAGTTTCCAAGCTTTTGCATTTTTGTGTTTTTTCAAAAGACTAACTAGTTTTTCTTTTTCTAGGTTATCTAATTTAGACGAAATAATTACAGGTAATTTACCATCTTTGTCTAGAAAAGCATATTCCAAACCTTTTGGAAGTTCTTTGAGCTCAAGTGGTGGGTCTTTAGGAGACTCCTTATTTGGTTGCTCGTTTCGATCAAGAACTTTAAAAGTTTGTTCTATGGCGACCTCTTCTTCAACAAAGTGGTCCGTCTCTTCACTTGTATCGGGTGGCTCATCTTCATCTTCAATTAGGGGGTCATTATTGCCGAATGGATATTTCATTGATCGTTCGAGATCGACACTTCTTTTAAATGCCCCTAATTGAAGAGGTAGATTATTGAACTTCCGGTTTTTCAAAGCTTCGTATGTCTTTACAAATGGTCGCCCCAACACTAGAGGAGCGTCATCGAGGATGACAAAGTCGGTTGGAACTACCATTTGATTTGTTTGAACCAAGACATCTTCAACTATACCGATTGATTTTATTACTTTCCGATTGGATAGAAAAATGGGTATTTGAAGTGGAGAAAAATCACTAATACTTAATTTTTCGAAAAGGTAGTTAGGCATTATGTTAACACAAAGATCTTTATCGATTGTGACATTACTAATAAATGAATTTTGAAAGAAACATGGAACCGGTGTGATGTTAATTTCAAATGGGTCTTCTTTTATTAGTGAAGTTTGATCATTAGTTAACTTAACACTTACCGTTTCTTCAATTTTAGTGTTAGTGTTTAACTCTTTTAGAAACTTAGCATGAGTGGGTACTAAACAATGATTTTCGAAAGAAGGTGACAAGAGATGAATTTCTTCAAAATTAGACTCTTCTTGGATTTTAACGTTGTCGGACTCACCTTTTTCGTTGTTTAACTCATGTGTCGGTTTTTCACTTATTTGTTCTTCCATTTTTTCATTTTTAGTTATCTCTTCCTTTTTTAATTCTTCTCTCGCGCGGGACTCCTCTTCCCTTGCGCGAGCTTCTTTTATACATCGATCGATAACTCTAATGTGCTCTAATATCCTATCGGTCACTTCGGTTATAGAAAAAGAATCATTATTTTCTAAGCTTGAATCCGGTTGTTCGACCCTTTGTTCCTCATAATACCCATATGAAGTTGATGGTTCGCACCATTGTTCTTCATTGTAAGCATATGATGGATAAGGTTCGTAATTTTGTTCTTCATAATACTCATATGAGGTGGGTTGTTCATGCCAAGGTTCCTCATAATAAGCATATGAAGGTGGTGGCTCATACCTTGGTTCCTCAAAGTATGAGTAAGAAGGCTCATACCTTGGTTCATCAAAATATGAGTATGAGGGAGGAGGTTCATACCTTTGGTCTTCATAGGATGTGTATGAAGTTGATGGTTCGTACCTGGGTTCCTCATAGTAAGTGTATGAATTGGATGGTTGGTACGAGTGATTATCTTGAATTGAACGTGTATTACGACAATTTGTGCAATAATTACCCCTATAATCATCCTCATCATAGGTGTAGTTGTAACCTCCTGAGTATTGATCCATAAGAATCACTCAGCAGACCACAACCGAGTCTCGAGATCAGAAAACAAAAATAAAAACGGAAACAGAGGCTGGACACGGCCCCGTGTTGAGTGGACACGGCCCCGTGTTCAGAATCTGTATCTGGGCGTTTTAATTAAATTAACTGATCTAGTTGAGCACGGGGCGTGTTCAGTGAGCACGGCCCGTGTTCAAGCTACTGTTACTGGGCGTTTATGAAAAATCTGCAGCACGGCCCCGTGTTCAGTGAACACGGCCCCGTGTACAGGATACTGTAAATGCAAAACTAAACTAAATGCAGAAAAATGTGCGCGCGTTTAAAAAGGTTTTGAAAAAAAAACTGATTAGGCCGTCGATTTTAAGCTTTCTTAAAATCCTTGTGTCCCCGGCAACGGCGCCAAAAACTTGATGTGCGATAAAGTGTCGTATATTTTAGGTGTATATTTTAAGCCCTTTTTAACACTTATTTTAGCCAAGTTTTAAATTTATAAAACACGATATTTCACTAACACTAAACACACATATGGGCAAGTGCACCCATCGTTGAGTGTAGCATAGCGTTGGTAAGATACCGAGGTCGTCCAAGGACACAAGAGCTTTTAGTACCGGTTTATCCTCAACGTCTAACCAAAAATAAAAGTTTAGAAAAATGTTGTAAACTAAGAAAAATAAAAACTAACTAAAATTCTGAAAATAAAAATAAAATAAAAACAGATAGACAAGATGAATCACTTGGTTCCGACTCGTATCTAGTATAACCTTTGATTATTTCCGCACTTTTGCACATAATTAAGAGATTATCTTAGTTATTGTAGTAGGCCCCTCTTTTGAAGGTGACGTTACCCTCACCCCAGTAGTTTGAGTCAGCAGGGATACAATCCTAAAGGGGTGGATTATTGGAAGATAATGAATTAAGTTATTAATGCAATATTGTGGTAGGCCCCGCTTTTGGCGGTGACGTTACCCTCGACTAAGTAGTCTGAGTCAGCAGGGATACAGTCCTAAATAGCCGGGTTATAGTATTAATAGTAGTTAACTTATGAGGGGATCAAAGAGTTTGGACCCCCGCCATCCAATACCGTGAAGTATTGAAGGAGGTCCTACTAAATTTGACCCAGGTCCATTGCAGGACCTCTAAACGCTGAACAATGGCAAGACCTTTACCAAACCGTTCCCTTAACCCCCGACCAGGTAGCCAACATACCTCCATATAGACCGTGGAGATATGAATGGTGAAAATCCTTTATTTTATATAGACAGTAAAATAATGCCAAGACACCACGGACAAACGATAAGGAAAGATCACCTTCAACATAAGTAACTAGTTATTAAAGTCATTAATACAAAACCAAATAAAAAGTGCAAAAGATTAGAAATAAAAAGTATTATACTAGACACTTTGTCTTCACCAAGTGATGTAAGAGACTTAGGCAAACATGGCCTTGATTGTCAAGAACTCTTACGATCAATCTTGGATCCCGAGACGACTCACACACTCTATGATGGACAATGGATGATGGTGGTGGATGATGGTGTTGTGATGGTGGTGGGTGGTGGATGAAGTGTGAGAGAGGTGGTGTGCCAAGGGATGAGTTGCAATGAAACCAAGCACTCCTATTTATAGGCTGAACAGAGGCCTGGGCACGGCCCCGTGTTCGCTGGGCACGGCCCCGTGCCCGTCTGACACTCTCTCTCTTCATTAATTGTAATTCGCAATTACAATTAATGCGCCTGCAGTACTTTCGGCACGCCCCCGTGTCCGCTGAGCACGGCCCGTGGTGGGCAATAGAAGCTTCTATAGGTTTGTCTTTTCTGCTGCTTCTTGGGCACGACCCCGTGCTGGCTGAGCACGGGGCGTGTTCAGCCTTCTGTTTTCTCTATTTTGCTTTGGAAGGTGCCGTTGAGGGTTCGGGCAATCCACTAATGTTCCTTTTCTTGTATTTATGTTGGATTTAGCTGTCTTTTTGCTTCTTTTTCGTTTTTGAGCTCATTTAATCCTGAAAATACAAAAGGAAGACAAAAACACTCTTTTTCCAATATTAGTAAAAAAAAAGGGTTAGTTTTATGCCTCATTTGATGTAATTTATATGTTGCATTTTACACACATCACTCGCCAGGAAACTCATTTTTGTTTTTCTAATGTTTTTGTGATTTAAAAATTTTTCGATGTTTTTGGATTTTCAAATTTGGATTTACTCCCCCTAAAATCAATAAACTAAGACAAATTTAAAACACAAAGGTATTTACAAAAATGATTTTCCGATGTTGGTTTTACTCTTGCTTGACCTTAATGCCGTTCACCAATAATAAATAGTCAAATCTTGATTTGTCAAATGCTTTGGTAAAAAGGTCGGCACGTTGGTCATCAGTGTGGACGTAAGCAACATCGATTAGCCTTTTCTCAAAGCAATCACGTATGAAGTGATACTTAATTTCGATGTGCTTAGTCTTTGAATGCTGCACAGTATTTCTAGTGATCTGTAATGCAGCAGAATTATCAACGTAAATAGGAGTAGTTAGGAATTCAAAACCGTAGTCGCGCATTTGTTGTTGGATCCATAGGACTTGGGAGCAACAGCTTGAGGCAGCAATGTATTCAGCTTCGCATGTTGATGTGGCGACGCACGTCTGCTTCTTGCACTGCCATGTGACTAGGCGATTTCCCAAAAACTGACATCCAGCCGTTGTGGATTTGTCGTCGATTTTGCATCCGCCAAAATCAGAATCACTGAAAGCTATCAAGTCAAAGTTATTATCCCTAGGGTACCATAGACCGGTGTCAGGGTAACCCTTCAAATAACGAAAAATCCTTTTTACAGCTGCAAGATGTGAGGCCTTCGGGTTGACTTGATATCTGGCAAGCAGGCACGTTGGGTACATTATATCTGGTCTTGATGCTGTGAGGTACATAAGAGATCCGATCATCGCGCGGTAGTATGAGGGGCTAACAGCTTCACCCTTCAAGTCTGGAGTAATTCCGTGATTTTGCGGCAATGGGGTACCAATGGGCGTTGCATCAGACATCTGGAACCGGCTCAAGATGTCACCAACATATTTAGTCTGATGGATGAATATCCCAGACTCGGTTTGTTGTACTTGTAGGCCCAAAAAGAAAGTCATTTCCCCCATAGCGCTCATCTCGAATTTATCCTGCATGATGCGCTCGAAATTCCTACACAAAACATCATTAGTAGAACCAAATATAATATCATCAACGTATACCTGTACCAGTAGAAGATCTCCATCTTGTTCTTTGATGAAAAGAGTACAATCGATAAGACCTCTGCGAAATCCATTCTCCAGCAGATAATTAGATAAAGTTGCGTACCAAGCTCGCGGTGCTTGATGTAGACCATATAGAGCTTTGTTGAGCAACCAAACCCGATCGGGATGGATAGGATCTTCAAAACCTGGAGGCTGTTCGACGTACACCTCTTCTTCCACCACACCATGTAAGAATGCACTTTTCACGTCCATCTGGTATACCTTGAAACCTTTGAATGAGGCATAAGCCAGAAAGATCCGAATTGCTTCTAGACGTGCAACAGGTGCATACACTTCGTTATAGTCGATCCCTTCTATCTGACGAAAACCTTGAACGACTAGCCTTGCTTTGTTTCGAATAACGACTCCACGGTCATCCTTTTTGCATTTAAACACCCAACGGGTACCAATCTTCTTGTAACCAGCAGGTTTCTCTACGAGTTTCCAGACACCAAGCTTCTGGAATTGTTGCAGCTCTTCCTGCATCGCTTCAACCCATGAGTTATCTTTCAAAGCTTCTTTCCAAGTTCTTGGCTCTTCCTGTGAGACATAACACGCGAAAGACCAATCATTTTGTTGACCAGATTCTCGGATAGATGCATACAAGCCTGCATTGTTGTTGTTTCGCAACATGTTTCTTGTTTGAACGCCACTCTGTACATTTCCGATGATGTTTTGTTGAGGATGGGTATTGTGAATCCTTGTCTCTGGATTATCTTGAACTGGAATATTTGTACCCAGATTGTTGAGATTGAGATCAACAATCAATTCAATACCCGGAATTGACGAAGAGGATGATGCAGTAGCTTCAGCTGTTCTAGGGGCGTCCACTGGAGGAGTACCCTCTGAAGTACCATGAACTGCTGTTATTGGAGCTTCTTGATCTGCATCGAGGAATTCATCATCCTCTGAAGATTCGTTCAATTCGGTAGCATCGTGAAAATCCTCATTGTCGAGAGCATTATTGTTCACTGAAGATGGTTCTTGATTGACAATAATTGGACGAACCAATGGTGAATCTGTTGCATTGTCACTCTCGAAAAACATCCTTGCTGCAGCATTTTCTTCAACTGCTTCAACATTGATCGAATTGAAAAAGTCATCGTACTCAAACATCCAAGGCTGACCAGGATTTCTAACTGGCAAAGTGTGCCTTTGTACTCTGACTTCAGACCATTCCTCGACCCTTTTAGTCTCTAGATTCCAGACTCTTAAGTTCGGGGTGGAATACCCAAGAAAATATCCTTCAATTGCTTTTGCCCCAAACTTTCCATTAGGATCGATTATTGTGCACGGAGCTCCAAACGGTTCAAGATATGACAAATCTGGTTTCCGTTTGTTAATAAGCTCAAAGCAGGTCTTGTTGTGCCTTTTGACTGTAAGGACTCGGTTCAACGTATAACATGCAGAGGCCACAGCTTCAGTCCAGAATGGAATCGGCAATTGTGACTCTACCAACATAGTCCTAGCAGTCTCGATCAATGTGCGGTTCTTACGTTCAGCGACGCCATTCTGTTGAGGAGTATAAGCTGCACTAAATTCGTGAAGAATACCTTTTGAAGTGCAAAACTCCGCCATGGCATGATTTTTGAATTCGGTACCATTGTCGCTACGTATCCGCCTAACCTTCAACTTATATAGATTCTCAATCTGAATGATCAAGTTTTTGATAATACCGAAGGTTTCGCTCTTATGTGCCATGAACGCCACCCAAGAAAATCTTGAATAATCATCAGTTATCACGAGGCAATATTGATCATTCCTAATACTTTTCTGCTTGACAGGACCGAACAAATCCATGTGCAAACGTTCAAGAGGAACAGCCACCATGTTGATTTTCTTTCTAGGGTGTCGCTTCTTCGTTTGTTTTCCTTTCTGGCACGAGACACAGACGTCTTGAAGATGAAAGTTTTTAAGAGGAACACCATTCACCAATTCATTTGACACCAAATGATTCATTTTGCGTAAGTGAATGTGACCCATTCGTCTGTGCCAAGAGATTGAGTCTTTTTCTGTGGCTTTAGAAACGAAACAGGTTGCTTGTGCAGACGTTGTAATAGCTTGGCTCATATCAAGGACATACAGATCATTTATCCTTGGAGCCGATAAGAGAATCCATTCTTTTGGAATTTTGAAGCCGGGTTTCAGCACATAACATCCATTTGCATCAAAGTGTACTGAGAACTGCTTATCACAAATTTGAGAAACACTAAGAAGATTGTGATCAAGTTGTTGTACGAAGTTGATCTTATCAAAGCTAACAACCCCGTTGGAAATCATTCCTTCACCCGTAATATATCCGCCTTTATCTCCAGCAAAAGCAACATAACCTCCTCTAATAGATTTGACGTCGTAGAGAAGCTTCATGTCGCCTGTCATGTGCCTGGATGCCCCACTATCAACAATCCAATGACTACTGATAGTTCCTCCTGGAACACCCTGCACATGAACTCACATGATTAGTTGGAGATGGGGACCCAAGCCATTGTGGTCTTGGGTCTTCCATTTTCATCAACAACAATAACTTCTATTCTTTGATGATTCATAAATTGTGATGGTCCCTCTGAACTTGTGGTCAATTTAGGTTTCCATGTCTGTTGAGTTTTACCAGTTTGATTGTTTGACAATTTAACTTCGTGATTGTTTGAAGTTTTTGAAAATTTTGAGTTTTCTGGCTTAATTGAAACAGATTGTTTTTGAACCACATCAGTTTTAAGTGCCTTTTCAATCACCTTGACTTGTTGGCGTTTCTGTTTCTTTTCCCTTTCTCTTACAAGTCGGGGATCTTGTTTTACAGAAACAGATCGCTTTTGGTGATTGCGTCCCCGGGGATCATCATCCTTTGCTTTCAACTTATGAAGATACGGACAGTTTCGAATTATATGTCCAATTTCACCACATTCAAAACATGATCTTCGTTCAACAAACCCCGAAGTATCATGTGATCGTCTTGCCGATAATGATGAACTTTGTGACCCCGAGGTACTTGGTTTTGAACTACTTGGATCATTTCTTTTCAACACTGTTGCTTGTTTAACAAAATCCAAGTTAGATTTGTTTTCAAAAGTTTCGATTTTGTCCGTTCCCTTTGATTTCACAAAGTTCACATTCTTGTTCTTCTTTCGATTTGGCTTCTTTTGACTTTGAGCCGGCAATTTTCCTTTTTGTTTGTTATGATTTTGCTGCCTTTTCTCTGTTGGTAATTTCTGATTGCCAAATTGTTTTCTAACTTCAGCCTTTGGGATTGGAGGGCATTGTGTTACCACGACGTGTGATCCTTTCTTACCCAGAAATTTACTTGTCAAATTTTCAAAAACTTTACTGATTAAGGATTGATTTACATTCTTAATCGGAAAATCTTTGTCAGAATAAATTTTATTATCACCAACAAGAGTGTACAGCAAATCCACACTCTCCGACTCTTTTGCAGACGTGGACTCGGTTGCAGCAGTCTTAGCGGGCTTTACGGGAGGATCACACAGAATATGATTCTCAAGAGGTATGTCCTCTTCTTTTATCACCGCATCAGACTTTGCTGAATCAGTATCATCAGATTCATCATCAGAAGAATCAGCATCCTCAACAACAACTGGAGGATCCTGATTCTGTTCAGCAGAAGACACACATGTATCTGCTGACACATCCGAATCTGATGATACTTCTTTCTTGTATCCGAGTCCTGTTACAAATTCATTAACATCTAGAGGAACAGATGGTTCAAAGAAAGTTCTGTCCTCCTTGTCAGGCATGGCATCATAATTGTGTCTCACAGGTGGTGGACATTTCTTGTATCCAATGCATGTGACATCCCGTTTCTCTTTCTGTACGTCAATGATGTGATCCAACACATAGCTAGAGCTCAAATAACTGTCTAGCTTAAGTTGGATCGCCTCACTTTCAGTTTTGACACAAGCCATTTCCTTTTGCATTACCTCAAGGCGAGTTATATACAAATTAATGTCAGTTTGTTTTCTGGAAACCATTTTTGTTAGCTCGGTTTTATCTTTCTTTAATTTCTCAATTACCGATTTAAACTCCTTTTCATGGTTTTCATAAAACATGTTGGCTTCAGTGCACTTCGAGAGATCCACAGTCAATTTCTGATTGTGGATGAATGTCACATCATATTTCTCTTGCAAAGCTTCGTGTTTGCTTTGCAATTCACACCACTTATCATTCAATAAAACATGTTTGTCTTGCAAGTCAAACAAACTAGCTTGTAATGCATCATGTTTGCCTTGCAACTCAGACATGTTTGCCTCTAAATCAGCACATTTAACATTTAGACTATCACAGTTATCACAACTAACAGCAATGGGTTCATCGACACATACCTGAATGGAGAGAAGACGAAGAATAAGCAGCTTGATCCACCAAAATAGATCTTCTTTGAATTCCTGCTGCAGCTTCTTCCAATAGCTCATCAATATCTGCATTAACTGACGCACTTGATGTGTCATCTTCCTGATCATTCCCTGAACTCGAGGACTCTTCATCTGAACTTCCACTGTAACCGGAGCTGTCTTCATCTTCAGAAGATTCATCACCATTGGTGGAAGATTCTCCACCACTGACGTGTTTAAGATCCTTGACAACTTCAGCAAAACATGCTGTTCCATCTGGAGCATCACCACTCAGCTGAATTGACCAATCACAACCTTCATCTACTTGAACCACAAGTGCCTGGTTGGCATTAGATGGTCCTGCTTGACTCTGGTTGTTGACAGGCACCAATGTGCGCTCATTGTTCCTTACTTGGTTCTGATTTGCCCTGTTGCCTTGACCTCTGAAAGGATTTTGGTTTCTATGTTGAGATGGCCTCGTACATTCACGTTTGAAATGACCACGTTCACCACAATTGAAGCACTTAACAGCCTGCTTATCAAATCCATACTTGGTGTCTTTCTTGCTTTCCAAGCTGGTTCTGCCAGTTCTTTCCATGAAATCCTTTGCTCGCCTAACAGCACTGGCAAAGGCCCACTTGATGTCCATCATCTCCATCTCCTCTTTATCGATCTGCTGATAGTCTTCTTGAGTCAGATTAATGTTGCCAATCTGACCTTCCACTAATCCACAGTATGCGCTCACCAAAGTGTTTAGAAGCTCCATATGTTCTTTTGCTACTTCAACACTGACTTTAGAGAAACTTGAGGTGTCGAGTCGTACTGTATTTGGCTTTGATTGCTGACTAGCAGATGATGTGCTTCCATAACATGCTTGCTGTTGAGGAGGAAGTGGATTCCCGTATAAATCTGTTGGTCCGGTAGATCGAACAGGTAATGGATTTCCGAACATATCAGTTGCTCTGATAGGTCGTTGGCTTTGCTGTTGTGGTACTGGTTGAGGGACTGGTTCAAGCGGATTTTCATACATGTCTGTTGTTGGAGGAGGATTGCCATACAGGTTAGTGCTAGACACAAACGCTGTTTGAATTGGAGCGTGTGAAGAAGGTTTTGTAGAAGTGCTAGAAGTTCCATAATACATGTCAGGATTTTGTGGCACTGGAACTCTTTTTGCCTTGAGAGTTTCTTCCTGATTCTTGTTTTCCAGGAGTTGAGCAAAGTCATTGAAGTTTGTTGTAGCTAAAGTGCCATTGTACTTCATGATTTCCAAGAAAGTATTCCATTGAGGTGGCAGTGCATCTGCAAACTTTTTCACTACCTCTGCTGAAGTTGTTACAACCCCAATATTTGCCAATTCAGTCAGCAAATGATTAAATCGACTTGTCAAATCTCCTAAAGATTCATTCTCCATACAAGTAAAACCATCAAACTCTTTCTTTAGCAGGTCTTTTCTCAATTGACGTGTCGCTTCATTTCCTACGCCCCTTATCTTCAATGCGTCCCACAACTTCTTCGTTGTCTTGAAACTGACAAATTGATGATAAATATCTTTGCTTAACGCCTGAGTAAGAATGGCATACGCTTTCTTCTCTAAGTCATAGACCTTCTTCTGATCTTCCGTAAGATCGGCAAACGTAGCAGCAGATGAAGCGGCAACTTCTATTGTTTCATCAAAATCTGTGATGAAACGCAACCACAATTCTGTATTTTGACCAAGGACGTATGTATGAAATCTATCAAACCATCCCGGATATTCACTTAAGTGCATCAACTTTGGAGGCCTATTCAAACTTCCCGTTTCACTCTCGCTTAACAAAATGCTTTGAATACTTGGAGTTTGATTTGATACGAATGCCCATTGACCGGTAGATATAGCATTAGCTTGCGAAGATACAGGTACGGGAGATTCGGCCCATGCAGGAGATAAACTGGTATTTCTATACTTTCCCGAATCCGGAGCCGGAGTACCAAAATACATTTCTGTATTTATCGGAATACCCCACATCGAATTCATTTTTGATCAAGAAAAATTGTTACACTAGTTCTCTCGGGTTCTCCTTGTTAACAACCAACCATCCGAAGGATCCCTGATCGAAAGACCTGAAAAACACAAACTTGTTAAACTGAAACAGACAAGGATCGAAGGATCAATACTTGTTCGAAGGATCAACAGTGTTCGAAAGATCACTGTTGAATTTCGAACAATGATTTTGAAGGATTCTCCAATCGAAAGATCCTTATCTTTCGAATCAGAACTGTAGATCGAAAGATGTATTCTTCGAAAAGATTCCTTGGATCGAAGGATAAGTCACAGACTTCGAAGGATGTTCGAAGGATGATTATCTATCGAACTTCCTTTGATCGAAAGATGATCTTTCGACTTCGAAGGATATCCTTCGATCTGAACTGACACAATTGACAAAAGTGACAGGTTGGTGAAAAGGTGATGGGTTGGTAGAAATCTTTCGGCAGAAAGTATGGTCAGACCATACTTTTTACCAAAACAAGATTTGAACAAATAAAATATTACTTCTTATCCAGAAAAACCGGTCACCGGAGTAAGCCGGAATTTGGCCGGAAATTACCAAACTTCTTAAAAACAAGTTTTTAAGTTACCCAAACCGACCTTTAACACACCCGGTTAGTTTAAAACACATTTTTACGTCAAGAAATGCGAGAAAAACACTAAAAACGGGTGCTAAACCATGTGAGTTTTTGTCCAAACACTCCAAAGTCTTGTATAAACTCGGTTTTTAACAAGGAAAAGAGCCACGGCTCTGATACCACTTGTAGGTCCCTCGGAGGTTGAGGTCAAACCTAATCCTTGTTATGTCTAACACACTAGCAAGTGCGGAATCCAAGCTAGAATGCAAACCGGTAGTTTATACGAGAATACAAGCCACAAAGAGAAAGGTAGAGACACGAGATATCAAAGTTTTCTCTTGTATTCCAGTGGACACGGTTACAGCCCTTTACCAACTGAAAATACTCTCTCTACAAGACTAAGTTCACTCACTTCTCACACTTTTGTCTCTTAAAATGAAGTGAACACATTACATGGATATATATATCCATCACAGCACGTCTGGTCGAAGGATCAGATAGACTGATCGAAAGATCATCTATCGA
This sequence comes from Helianthus tuberosus, assembly GCA_030545235.1. Taxonomy (NCBI): domain Eukaryota; kingdom Viridiplantae; phylum Streptophyta; class Magnoliopsida; order Asterales; family Asteraceae; genus Helianthus; species Helianthus tuberosus. The sequence continues at coordinate 234,163,248 of CM060442.1, read as the reverse complement.
TCTGAAACCTATCGAAGGATCCACATATACCTCGAAGGATGATATCCTTCGAGGTCCATCCATATCCATCGAAGGTTTATCCTTCGAGCTCATCGAAGGATATAAACAATCCTTCGAAGACTCATCCTTCGACACACACATCTTACAAACCATGTTCCAACTGTTTGGTCAAGTCAAACCAGGAGGATGGTTGACTTGGTCAAACTTACATCGAACACACATATTAACAAACCTAAGACGTAACTCAGACTAACATAAGACATCGTTTTATATCATGACAAAATACAGACAAAGTACAGACACAAGTGCACCAACACAATATCGCGATTTGGAGGTAGTCCGGGAAGATCCTCTGGAAAAACATTAGGAAATTCTCGAACCACAGGAACGTCCTTTACTTCCTTCTTCTCTTTCTTTTCCTTCTCCGCTGCTACGACGTTAGCCAAGAAAGCCCTGTATTCCTTGCGGAGATACTTGCTAGCTTGTAGGCATGACATAAGCTTGAGACCCTTCGAAGTAGTATCCCCATAAACACACAATGAATCACCGTTTGCGAGCGAAAAATGAATCATCTTATCGAAGCACACAACTTCGGCATGGTTTTTGCGAAGAAAGTCCATGCCTATTATGACATCAAAGCTTCCTAGTTGCATCGGAATAAGGTCGATTGAGAAGATGTGATTGTTGAGCTCGAGAGTGCAATCACGAATAACATAATTTACAGCATAGGTTCTTCCGGTAGCGACTTCAACATCGAATGCAGAGGAGAGTCGAGAACGTTTACGACTAAGGAGTTTCTCAAATTCGAGCGATACAAAGCAATTATCGGCTCCAGTATCAAACAAACATGAAGCATAAATACCATTCACAAGGAACGTACCATTGACCACGTTGTTGTCGGCCTGGGCTTGACGCACATTGAGATTGAAAGTTCTGGCGCGTGCGGCCTGTTGTTGCTGCTGCTGTTGCTGCTGTGGTTGCTGCTGTTGCGGTTCTTGTTTCACTACCCTGTTCGGGCACATGTTGGCGAAATGATTCGGGTCGCCACACGTGAAGCATGCTCTGGCTTTGACTGCGGGTGCCAGAGGAGCTTGTTGACCCTATGGGGCAGTGAGTAGAGCTTGATTGGTAGGAGCTTGGCGAATACGGCAGTTGGCAGTAAAGTGGCCGTATACGTTGCAGTGAGCACAGAAGCGGAATTGAATAGCTGTCGGGTGATGATAGGTGCAAGTAGGGCAGAGCGGGTGTGGTCCAGTATATGCACGCTTTGCAGGCGGTGCATTGGCCACAGGCGCCGCTACTTGACGTTGTTGGGCAGGTACAGCTTGGATCGGTGCAGCAGTAATCGCACAGTTCTTGTTGGTGGAGCTGTTCTTTCTCTTGTTCTTTCTCTTGTTGCTTGACGAGGTAGGTTCAGCAGTTGGTGCAGTAGCGGTAGCTTGATGCAGATGCTTGGAGGTCTTATCCCACACCCCAGCCTTAACCCTTTTGTCATTGATTTCAGCGACCAGCAGATAGGTTTCCTCGATCGTGGCAGTCTTAGCCGTTTGCACGAAATCAGCAACGCAGTCGGGCAAAGCTCGGATGTACTTCTTGATGGTCATCTCAGGAGTCTTGACCTGGTCGGGACAGATAATGCTGAGCTATTTGAAGCGAGCAGTAAGACCAGCATTGTCTCCATCCTTCTGATGTATGTGCCAGAATTCATCTTCGAGCTTTTGACGTTCGTGAGGAGGGCAGAATTCCTCTAGCATGACTTCCTTGAGCTCGTCCCACGACAGACCGTAGGCTGCATCATTCCCTCTCTTGTTCCTCTCGGCCGTCCACCAGTCCAAAGCACGGGACTGAAAGACGCCGGTAGCGTTCAGAGTTCGAAGGTCATCAGGGCAACCACTTTGTCGCAGAGTAACCTCGATAGAGTCAAACCAGTGGAATAGTGCAGTAGGACCTCCTTCGCCCGTGAATTCTTTCGGCCCACATGACTTGAATTGTTTGAAACTGAAAGGTCTTGCGACAGCTTTAGGACCTTCAGTCCTCGACTCCTCGGATGATTTGCTGGCATTCTCATAGGCATCGCTCACAGCCTTTGCCACACTTTTCGCGATGATAGAGGCAAGACGTCTGTCCCTCTTTTCCTGACGAGAGAGCGCATGACGAGATCCAGACGACATTGTCTGCCATAGACATCGCCACGGAACTCAACACATGTATTCGAATCTCACCTCACACGTCTATTACTACTAAAGCTCAGTAACACGTACCATGTACACGCATATAGTCACAAAATCACAGAATTGCACATAATCACATAAACACATAGAGCACATAATCACAATATTCCTAAACACATAAGCATAATAGCAAGAAACACATATACCTAAGTCACTAGGAGCAGTCAGAAAACAGAAACCTAGTATTCAGAGTTTGCGAGTGTTCGAATGTAGTGCAGTGCGAGAGATTTGTTAACGATGTGTTGGGTGGGTTTTGTGTTTTAGCAGAAGCAATAGTGTTGGGTCAAAACCAATAGTACCTCAAAACATTAACAAATAAACAGAAAGTACATAAAATCTTCATAAAGGTCGATAAATCAAAGGTAGATTGTCTGCGGCTAATAGACTTCGACTAACCAAAGTGGCTCGACTATTCGCAAGGATCCTGTGTGCACAATTACCTCCAGGACTATGCCTTTGCCTCGATTCTTGGGCGTCAGCGCAATTCCCATTGGTTATATTGTGTCTTTAGATCGTTGGAGTCCATCGAAACTTTGGTGGGAGTTTTTGTATAAAAGCAGGACGAGTCGTCAAGGTTAGGGTTTCACCCCTATCTTGCAACTTCTGTCCCTGTTTTTGATAAAATTTGAGGAGATTATTCATCAAAATATGGATTTCACTCCTAATTTGGTATGATTCCCTCGTTTGTAGTTAAAACGCAAGCTGATTAGGCAACTTCAGTCGAGAGTTTGCGGTTTTCACACCTATTCTCAGCCTCATTACCTGTTCATAACTTGAAAATTCGAGTGCAGTGATAGAAAAGAGCGAGTGATAGTGGCGAGTTTACGCATACGCGTGAGTTGGTCTATTGGTTCTTAACTATAGACTAGGTCTCTAAGACTTCGACCCGGACTAGGTCGAGTCTTGCCTAATTCCCTATAGTTATGGCTCTGATACCAATCTGTCACACCCCAACCGATGGCGGAATCATCGGGGCGCGGCACTGAGCGAAACAGATTGTCCAGAAGTTTCCATAACAACTATCATTACCATTCAATTTAAGTTAACATGTCCCATACCATGTCTCAAATAGCAAACAAGTTATTACAGACAAAAACTAAACAAATATTCTGTTCCGATAACTCAGATTTAAACATGACGATTTATTTATTGGTTTCTAAGACTCCAGTTCCTAGCTTCAATTTCATCACAGCCCGAGAAGCATATAAGCAACCTAAGCACCTGTCACATACGTTAAAATAAAGTCAATACATAAAATGTAAAGGTGAGCATACAAGTTTGATAATAGCGTATAGAGTTCGAATTCGTTCACGCATAACCAACACGTACACATAGTGAAATGAAGCACGTTAGTTATCGACATAGATCCATCGATACCAATGACTGTGGGTTGACTACCCGAGGCAGTTCGCAATACATGATTACCACCGTAATCCATGCAAGTAAAAGATCCTTAACAACCCCCGTATGAACGGGTGCTGAGTCCAAACTATAGTACTATCGTTGCTAAGGCAGGTAGACAGCATTCCATGTGTAAACATAACAAACAAGCATTCATAAGCCACGTATAACATACGTAAATGGTTTAGCGTTAAAATAGCTTGAGTAGTGTGATAGTTGTAGTTTGAATATTCGTAACGTATGTAACACCCAAAAGTGCTAAAGCAAAAAGGGTTCGAGTATACTCACAGCGATTATGGATTGAAGGGAGCACTTTACAGCGAGTACGGTTAGCCTGAATAGATTCGATAACGTAACGATAAGTGGCGCGTAAAACATTACAAAATGAGAGTGGGTAGGATAACTGATCGTGCGGATCAGCTATCCGTGAGAGGAAGTCATCCGTGCGGGTGAACTATCCGTGCGGATGGTGACCCATCCGAATAAGTTATCCGTGCGCGTGGGCTGTCCGTGCGGACGGTAATCCGTCCGGACTAGTCATGCGTGCGGATTGCTTATCCGTACGGACAAGTTGTTCGTGCGGATAAACGTTCAAGTGGATTGTTTCTTCCTAAGTTAAGGATGTGTTTGTGTATGATGGCTTGTGCTTTGGAGTTCTCGTTGTAGCATTTAGAGAACATTTAAGTGTCTCTACCTTTCAAGCCGGTCGCGCGGACAACAATCCGTACGGATGGTAGTCCGTGCGGACAATGGTAATCCGTGCAGACAGTCTGTGCGCGCGGGCAGAGACAATCCGTCCGGATAGCCTGTCCGTGCGGATGACTTGGCCGTGCGGAGGAACACTGTTTGAATTTATTTTAAGGCCTTAGTATCTCATGATCCGAAGAGTAATTCATTCAGAGGTCGTCCGTCCGGATTGCGCATTCGTCGATACTCAAACCTTGTTTGGAAAGTGGGTCCCAAGGGTAGCTCGTCCGGGTGATAACCCGTCCGTATAGCCTGTCCGTGCGAACGGCTTGTCCGTGCGGACAGCTTGTCCGTGCGGACAACTGGTCTGATTGTTCCGTCCGTCTACTCTTGGTTTCTGTTGTCGTTTATCGAGACGTTCTGATTACGTGGCAACCACTTGGAATCGTATTCTTACCCGCACTACTAAGCCGGCCAGGAACCACCCTGACTCGACATATCGGCGACTCAGAACGGTCATTCCGGTTGACCCCGAAATCAGGTGTCTTGTGGTATAATTCCAGATCTAGGACTAGTGCATCACTATTATCGAGTAGAGACTAGAACCGATCAGATTCGTACCGATCTTAAGGGTAAAAGAAGGAGAGAACTTAGGTTTATTTCTTTCAACTCTTTTATCCTTAGAAAAGTTTAGATTTAGGTGATGCTGTTGTGAAATCTTATGGAAATCGTTCAGATCTGAGCTATTCTTGGTGGAATGAGGTCAAGCTTGAAGTTCATAAGAACTTCATGATGACGTCACCCGAGAATACCCCAAATCTTGATGATTTCATGGTTAAAAGTGGAGATTTGAAAGATAGAAAGGTGTAGAATTGTGTAGTGATCAAGAATGTACAAGAATTAGTGCAAGATCTTACCTGGATTGAGAGAAATCTGAGAAAAAGTGAAGAATGCGTGCGGTTCGGACGTCACTTGCCAAAAGTGGAAAAGTTGGAGAGTGACCCGTGTATTTATAGGATGCTAAAAGGGGAAAGGGTGAGCCGTGCGGATGGCACGTAACCTGGATAGGCTATCCGTCCGGATTGGTCATCCGTGCGGATTGGCAATCCGTGCGGATTGGCAATCCGTGCGGATTGACCATCCGTGCGGATGTAGCCTGATTTGGTGCGTTCGGCGCGATGTTGCTTCGGTTTCGATTTTCGAGCGATTCGATAGGGTTTCCTAGTCAAATTACTTTCAATCCCAACTACTTCTTATACGGTTCGACTCGGAATTTGGGTTCGGGTTCGTTTACATTCGAGTTAGACTTCGAGTTCGATTGAGTTCGCTTGATTATCCCAACGTCACATAAAATAAACATGCACAGGTAACACGTAAGGCACACACACACGTATAAACAACAAGTAAAAATACACAGTTCGAGTTACGGTTCGATGTCGATTTGATTAGCATAGCTTGATTAACTTTATCGCATTGTTACTTCCTATCATTCACAGTCGTAGGTCGATTGAAATATGGTTACCACGATTCGATTATTGTAATGAACGACACTTAATCCACATAATATAAATAAAATAAAAACATTTCTACGAGTCAAGTCGCGCGAAATCGGTCGTTGACTTTGACCTTGACTTTGACTTTCACTTGTGAAAACACGGGGTGTTACATTCTACTTGGCCGTTGCCCTGAGGGTGCGCAACGGAAGAGAAAGTGTGATCAATCTTCATATCTTTCATCCATTTTTGGAGGTCTTAAGAAGTGAAATTGGTGCCATTGTCTGTTTCAATCTTGAGTGGGAGGGCAAATTTCCAAATGATGTGTTCCCATATGAACTTGCGCACCATCATTGCAGTAGTTGAGGCAAGAGCTTTGGCCTCCACTCACTTGGTGAAATAATCGACGATAACGATTATAAACTTCACAGCACCAGGAGCTTCAGGGAAAGGTCCCACCATATCAATCCCCCACTGCTGGAAGGGCCAGGCAGTGGACACAGGGATAAGATCGTTTTTTGGGTGCAGGGTTTTCGGGGCGTGCCTTTGACAAGAGTCGCATTTGCGCAATTCCTTTAGAGCGTCAACGTGCATCCCTGGCCAATAGTAACCAGCATTCATTATCTTCGCGAAAACCATGCACGGGCATGCATGAATGCCATAGATGCCTTCATGGATCTCCCTGATCAGGTAATTTGCATCTTGGGGGTCCACATAGCGCAGAAGTGGCCCCAAGAAGGATCTCCGATACAAGAGTCCTCCATTCATCTCATAGAACAATGCTTTGTTCTGTATCTTCCTTGCCTCTGCTTTGTTTTCAAGGAGTATTCCTTCTTGCAAATACTGGATGATAGGGGTCATCCAAGATGGTTGCCCTATCTCGATCACATTCACTTGACGCAACAAAACCGGCGGGTTTTTTAAGACTTCAATTCTTACATCTTTGGCGAGATGTTGAAAAGCTGTTGAAGCGAGCTTGCTCAAAGCGTTTGCTAGGTTGTTCTCTGGCCGATTGATGTGAACTACTTTGTGTGACTTGAATTATTGCAGCAACTCTTTCACTTGCTCTAAATACAAGGCCATAACTTCACCTTTTGCATCATACAACCCATTAATTTGACTGGCTATCAGGAGAGAGTCGACATGCGCTTGTAGGTTTTGAGCTCCCATCTTGATGGCTAGGCGCAAGCCTGCCAAAAACGCTTCATATTCTGCCTCTTTGTTGGTATTTTTGAAATCCAACTTGATGGCATAGGTGAACTCATGTTTCTCTGGGCTAACAATGCGCAATCCAGCTCATGCGCCATCTTCATTTGAGGCCCCGTCAGTGTATAACAACCATAACCCATCTGACGTGTCTTTGATGGGAGTATCAACAACTTCACAATCTTTGATCTTATCTTCTGGAACTTCAGTGATGAAGTCCGCTAACACTTGGCCTTTAATTGCTGGGCGCAGCCTGTACAGAATGTTGTGGCCCCCCAGCTCGCTCGCCCATTTTGCTAACCGATCTGACGTCTCTGGTTTTTGCAATATTGTGCCGATATGGAAGTTAGTGAGTACGGTAATTACGTGCCCTGTGAAGTATCTGCACAGCCTCCTGGAGGCGTGTAGCAGTGCTAGCACTAACTTTTTCATGGTTGAATATCGAGTTTCTGGATCTGAGAGCACCCTACTAACGTAGTAGGTTGGAGTCTGAACTCCATCTCTTTCTACCAACAATACCGACCCAACCACCTTGTTCGAAGAAGACAAGTACAGGATGAGTGGTTCCTTCTCAAATGGCGCGGTTAGTGTAGGGAGCTTGATCAAACACTCTTTCATTTGTTGGAAGGCAGCTTCTGCTTCTGGTGTCCATTTGAACTCTTGTTTTTTCACGCAATTGCGCAAACTACTGATGAAAGGGTACTATTTTGAACCGTGGTTTGATAGAAATCGATTAAGCACAGCTAGGCGGCCGGCTAATCTCTGCATTTCTTTGATTGTGTGCGGTGACGGCATCCGCTCTATGGCTTGAACTTTTTCGGGGTTAACCTTGAAACCGCCGTTTGTAACCACGAAGCCTAAAAACTTGCATTCCTCCATACCAAAAGAACACTTCGCTGGATTCAGCTTCATGTTCACGCTTCTCAAAGACTTAAACATCTTCTCAATGTCCTTTAACATCTGGTCCTCCTCGGAACACTTCGCGAGAGAGTCTATCTTTTTGTCGATCTCCGATAGTGAATAACAGTCCTTGGGGCACGCCTTGTTGAGATCAGTATAATCGACACACATTCGCCATCCTCCATTAGACTTCTCAACCATAACAGGGCTTGCAACCCAACTTTGGTATCGCACCTCTCTCAGTATACCTGCTTTAAGTAATTCACAGACTTGCTCATTCATGGCTTTAGTCTTATCCGCCCCTAGGCTGCGCCTCCTTTGCACTTTTGGCTCGACGGAGGGATAAGTGTTCAAACAATGTTCAGTAACGTCGAGCGGGACACCGGTCATCTCTGCCGGAGTCCAGGCGAAAATGTCCATGTTCCTGAACAAAAGTTGCTTGAGGTGCGTTCTGATGTTTGGTGAGATTGTGTGGCCTATCGTCACCGTCTGTTCTGGGTATTTGCGGTTCAAAACCCATTTTTCTGGTTCGGTCGTTGAAATTTTTGCTGCCTTTGCTGGGCGTGCATCCTCTGCTGACATTACTTCTTTCTTCGCATAGATAATCGCCACCCCCGTCTCGGTTGGGAACCCGATGGCTGAGTGGGGTGTGGAGGTTACCATGTTTAGTTCTCCTTGGGTTTCTCTCCCAATTAAAACATCATGCCTTGATTTGACTGGCATCACCATGAATTTGACATTTGTGGTTCTTGAATGCTTCCCGTCAGATAGCGTGACGGGGAAGCTGATTTGGCCTAGTGGGAAGACCATTTCATTGCAAAATCCTGATAGAGGATAATCAACCGGCTCGAGTCTCACTTTATCTTCATCATCAAACTGATTGAAGCATTGCTCGTAGATGATATCAGTTGTACTTCCTGGATCAATGAATATATATTCTGTTTCATAATGACCGATAATACCGGGAATGATGACGAGGCGCGTGGCGCGTGGTCCCCCGCGTACTTCCGGAAAGATGACCTGTTGCTCTTCCCATGCAGGTTTGAATGGGCGCTTGCCTTTATCTCTCGTGCTGTATCTTGGTCCGTTGACCATGTGTGTTTCCAGGCGCATGACTTTCTTCTGGTTTCCATCATCGTTGCACTGGATCTGGCGCGTCTCCTTGCGCATATTCTTTACTAGATGGCTTAACTTTCCGCTTTTCAGCGCTCTCTCGATTTCTTGCCGTAAACTGATACAGTCATCTGTCAGATGACCTGTATCCTTGTGAAAATCGCAATACAGGTTCGGGTCTTGCACCTTCTTGTTTGTCATAGGCTTTGGAGCCTTGAAATCATGGTTCTCCGTCATGAGCACCTCTTTTGGTGTCTTTGTGAGTGGAGTCCAGTGTTTTTCTCGATTATCGTTCCTGACTGCCTTTCGTCCGAGTCTTGAGGAGAAGAAGTCCTCTTGACCGTTAGCAAGTATCAGCCTTTAACCTGCACGTGGTTAATTCAATAAACCTCAGGATATCGCCCAAGATGTTAGCAATATCCTCTTCCAGCATCCTGCTCACAAATAAACAAACAAAGGTAAGATATTGGTCAGGATACGTATGTTAAGAAAATGACCCCTAACAATTGTCCCCAAATATATCGGTTGGGATACCAATCCAACGGATATATTTCAAAAATCTTATCCCATAACTCAAGGCATTTAAAACGAAGCGACGGTCAAGATCACATCGTAACTTCCAACGCGTTTTTTACTCAATGGAGATCCACGAAGCCCCTATATCTTCTCTTTTCTTGTTTGAAAAGCAGATATCTTCAACAGAACCTTCAGGTAATTCTCCATTTCTGATTTTCTTCCGGTCAATTTACTTCACCTTACTTGCAATGGACGCCGAGACCTTCACCCAGCAGAATCTTCTTAAAAATCCCGAAAAGGAGATCTGCGCTTTTGACAACGCAGACATTGCAGCTTTAAGAGCCTCCGGCGCTTTTCCTGACAGCACGGTCTTTAGACCATTCGATCGGTCAATCCGATCGGATGTTTCTTCCACCGAATGGGTCTGTTTTCCAGCATATCCTTTTTCATTAGGTCTTCGATACCCTTTTCCTGAATTCATGATGCAATTCTTTCGAATTACCGGCATCTCTTTTGCTCAAACCATGCCCATGGTTTGGAGAGTACTAATTGTACTCAACCAAATCAAAAACCTCCATTGCTCCGACCTCTGCATCGAGGATTTACCTATTGCTTATCGCCTCCGATCCCATGGCTCTAGCCGGTTCTTGCTCTTCTCGACCTCCAGCAAACCCCTGATTCTCAAAGCCACCAAAAACGAAGACGGATGGCAACGCAAATTCTTCTTTGTCAAACGAGATTCCATTGCTGAGGGTGTCAACCTTCCGGTGGAGTGGTTAACCACCGGTAGGATCATAAATATCCTCATAGACCATTTGATTGTTACCTTCTATTAATACTCTTCTTTTTGATCTTTATGCAGTGAACTTCAAGGAAGTTGCTCCCCCTACCGCTGAGTCAGAAGAGAGAATCAATATTGTTTACCGGTTACCTGCAATAGACAGGACTTTCACCACACACGTCCCGAGTTCCAGTCAATACTCGTCATCCGAGATGTCTGGTAAGAATTTCTTTCAAAATAATTAGTCACAACAGCATAATGATAAGATAAAGAGTAAAACTTTTCCCTTTATGCAGCACCAGCTAAGATCCCTGAAGTCTTTGATCTTGACGAATTGGACAGCTATTCTGACCAGATCCAGGTCAAGAAAGAACCTAGCCCCAAGACCACAGCTACATCCAAACCCAGCAGCTCCAAAGCCATCATCATTCCTAAACCTTCACCGGCTACCAAGCCCCGGAGTTCAAGTTCCCGCAAAAGGAAAGAACTCGATTCCCCTGTCATTTCTGACACCTTTCCTTATGAGAAGCACGGGTTCATTGAAGCCAGCGGGTTTATGACTTCTTTTCTTAACCAGGTTAGTATCCTCATATCATATCCTGCAATTTAGATTATTTTCACAGATTTAACAATATTAATCCCTGTCCTCTTACCTTTGTAGGGTCTTGAGCGTTTGGTTCATTTATATCAAGAATCCTGCAAGCTTAACAAAACACTTGAATCTAAGCTAAAGGAAGCAGAAATCACAATCTCCGACCAAGGTATGATTGCGGCCGCCAAATCTCGTCATTACGAGGAGAAATACATAGCTATGACCCAAGAACACCAAGTTGCTCTCAACAAAGCTACTCTTCAAGCCCAGGCCGATCTGGAAGCCGCCCATGTGCAATACGAACGGGATATGGTCAGCTACCGGGAAAGCCTCAAAAGTTCCGTCGTCATTTCTCTCCTCCAAGCCAGGTTGAAGATGGCTCATGAAGCCAAAACATTAGGTTTTGAATGCCCTTCTTGGGATGTTGGCGCTTGGGAGACCAAGCTGAAGAACCTCGGCAGCACCTCTTCCAAATCAACTGTCGAAGAACCTTCCAAAGCAGTTGAAAAAGCAACCGATGCTGAGAAGGATGCTGAGGCGGATCCCAAGACGGATGTTGCTGAAACCACTATGGACCAAGAAGGCACTACCCCCTAGAGCTTATTTCCTTTAAATCATTCGAACAATTTTATGTTTTTATGAACAATTTATATTTCTGTATCGAAACAATTTGATAGCCGAAGGTGGATGGGTCCTGGGTTTCAGGATGAAACCTTCGGTTATCAACCAGTATTGATTGCTTAAGAATAATTTCATCTTTTTATTTTTCTAAGTGTAAATCTTAGCTTTGCAAAAAATTTCATACTGTTATCTTATAAAATATGCTGATCAGTATGCTCAGCGGTATACTGTAAAAACCTTGTATTAGATAGAACTTCCAAACGTTCCTTCAACTTTGTAAAAATCTCTTTAGAAAGTAAAAAACAGTCTATCTTTTTAAAACCAAGTTTTGATAATATTTAAATGATCAAAGTTCCAAACTGATACTAGTTTCAAACACCCTAATCAAATATCCTGAAAAGGACTTTGAGAATATATCAGGATACTTAAAATAATGTTACTAAAAACTTAGACGACGTTTACAAAGGAAAGATCATACTAGAAATAGGGTATAAACCTATTACCAAACTTCAATCCCTTTGCAACTCTCCCAACGATGGTGTCCCCTGTGCAAGGTACTTAGTGCATTAGTTCCGAGCCTCATCCTTTTAGCTTTACATCACCATCTTGGCAGGGATGTCCCCTGTGTACAATGTCTTCAAATACTTTAGAAATCTACTGAATGTCAGTTTCCATTGCATTGGCAATTTTTTACGTCCCAAGGGTGAAACCCAAGGATGTACTGGAGATAAATCCCTTGTATCCTGGGGAAAATCCCAAATTTTCATGCGCTACAGGCGGGAGTTTATAAACTCCAAGACTTAGAAAGGTGAAAACCTTTAAACCTTAGAGAGTATGAAAATACCCTTTCGTGAGAGAGGGTGATCAATCCTCATATACCTTTAGGATTCAGGATATAGCCAACAGTAACGAAATTGTCAGCCACTTTTACATGGACTGGTCCCGCCACCTTGAACTATCCCTGAATAACTTGCGCTCCAGGCGGGGTGTTTAAACCCAATTCGGAAGAAAGGTGAATACCTTTAAACCTGTGAAGGGATCAGTATCCCTTAAACGTGAGAGAGGGGGCCAATCCTCTAATCTTTCGAGTTATCCTGAGTACATATCCTGGAGCTATATCCTGAAACATATCTTGCAAAACAATTGTAAACTAAGGTGGGTGTTAGCTTGGCTAACACCCCTCCGATGCTTAAGTCAGTATTGGGTTACAAAGAACAAATTAAACCAAACATATTTAAAAAAGGTAGAATTCATACCATCCTGAGTTAGAAATTAAATTCTAAACTCACTTGAAATAGAGCTTAAGGTGTATAGCATTCCAAGATCTCGGTAGCATATCCCCCTCCATATTCTTGAGTCTGTATGCTCCTTTCCCTGCTTCTGATTCAACTTCGTATGGTCCTTCCCATTTTGGAGCTAACTTGCCATCGGCAGGATTAGTAGTATTCTGAAAAGCCTTTCTTAACACCCAATCTCCAATCTTAAATCTTCTGGTCCTAATATTCTTGTTATATGCCCTGGATATTCTCTGTTGATATGCTGCCATCCTTAGCCTTGCCGCATCTCTCTTCTCATCTATAGTGTCTAAATCCTGACTCAAGGCTTCAGGATTCTGCTCAGGATCACTTAAGATAGATCTTGCAGTAGGTATTGTCATTTCCGTTGGAATCATTGCTTCTGCTCCAAACACCAAGGAAAATGGGGTTTGGCCTGTTGCATTTTTTACCGTTGTCCTATCAGCCCATAAAACAAAGGGTAGTTCTTCTGCCCATCTTCCTTTTTTGGCTCCAAGCCTTTTCTTTAAGTTATTGACAATTATCTTGTTTGAGGATTCTGCTTGTCCATTTGCTTGAGGATGTACCGGAGTAGACGTAATCATTTTGATTCCCCAACTCTTGCAAAAGTCAGTAGTCCTCTTACTTATGAACTGAGAACCATTGTCACAGATTATCTCGGCTGGTACTCCGAATCTGGTTAGGATATTTCTCTTGATGAAGGATACTACTTCTTGGTCTCTAACTTGAACAAATGCTTCTGCTTCAACCCACTTAGAGAAATAATCCGTCATTGCTAGCATAAAGACTTTTCCTCCCGGAGCTTTTGGTAGCTTTCCCACTATATCCATACCCCACTTCATAAATGGCCAATGGGAAACAATAGGATATAATGGTTCAGCCGGCTGATGCAGTATGTTACTATGTCTTTGACATGCATCACATCTTCGAACATATTCTGCGGCATCTTTTCTCATTGTTGGCCAATAATATCCTGTCCTTAACACTTTCGAGAATAACGACCTGCCCCCAGCATGGTTACCACAATCCCCTTCATGTATATCCTGAAGTACTTCTTTGGCTTCAGGATCCTCCAAGCATCTCAAATACGGTCCTGCAAGAGATTTCTTGTATAAAATATTATTTACAATAGTGAATCGTGATACTTTCATCCTAAATGCCTTAGGATTTTCATTTCCAGGGATGTGTCCTTCTTTGAGATATCTCATGATTGGAGCCGTCCAGGATTTAGGATCCTCTTCAGGATGTTCTGCTCCAGGATCCTGAATACTAGCTACTTCTTTATCCTGAGGATTCGTTGCAGGATATAAGACATGTAATATTGGTATTTGCGTCCCTTCAGGTATCCTGATCGATGATCCCAAATTTGCTAAGGCATCCGCTTCAGCATTATCCTCCCTTGGTAACTGTTCAAGTATAAAAACATCGAAATATCCTGCTAATTTTTTGAGAATATCGAGATATTTGATTAATTTCTCACCCTTAACTGCATAGGATCCATTGAAATGGTTAGTAATTAACAAAGAGTCAACATATACTTGCAATTTTTTGATACTCATGCTCTTAGCCAATTCTAATCCTGCAATTAAAGCCTCATACTCTGCTTCATTATTAGTAGCAGGAAATTCACACCTAATAGCCTGGGGTAATATGTCCCCCTGTGGAGATTTTAGTAGTATTCCTAATCCTACTCCTCTTATATTAGATGCACCGTCAGTATATAATGTCCAGGATCCTGAGGATTCTCCTAACTGTTGAACTTCTAGGTCTACCTCGTCCTGAATGTCACTACTAAAGTCAGCCACAAAGTCAGCTAAAGCCTGAGATTTTATGGCATTTCTAGGTTCATATACTAAATCATAAGCACTCAACTTTACTGACCACTTGGCCATCCTGCCTGACATCTCTGGTTTCCTAAGCACATTTTTGACAGGATAATTTCTTTTTAACATGTATCCTATGTGTCTCGAAATAATGCCTGAGTTTCGTTGATGCCACGACTAATGCTAGTATCAATTTTTCTAAATGAGAATACCTAGTTTCAGCATCTAGCAAACTTTTACTAACATAATAAACAGGATATTGCTGACCTTCATGATCCTTTATGAGAACGGCACTTACAGCATTCCCTGATACAGCAAGGTACAAGGATAGTGGTTCACCATTTTCAGGCTTCATCAATAGAGGTGCGGTTGATAGATATCGTTTCAAATCCTGCAATGCTGCTTCATGCTTCTCCCCCCATTCGAATCTTTTGTTCTTCTTTAGGATATCATAAAAGTCTTTGCATTTCTCTGAGGATCTCGAGATAAACCTGTTTAAAGCTGCTACTCGGCCTGTCAATCTTTGTACGTCCTTCATATTTGAGGGTGATTTTATATTCAGGATAGCTTTGATCTGCTCTGGGCTTGCTTCTATCCCCCTTTTTGTCACCATATATCCAAGAAACTTTCCTGCCCCCACTCCGAAATGGCATTTAGCAGGATTCAGCTTCATGTTGTATTGATCCAGGATATCAAATGCTCCCTTGATATCCTGGAGGTGATCCTCAGCCTTTTTAGATTTCACCACCATATCATCGATATATACCTCCATGGTGTCCCCCAGTTTGTCTTTGAACATCATATTTACCAATCTTTGGTATGTTGCACCTGCATTTTTCAAACCAAAAGGCATAGCTGTATAACAATAAATACCTGTTGGTGTCATGAAGGCAATATCCTCCTGGTCAGAAGACTCCATTTGGATCTGTTGAAATCCTGAAGATGCGTCCATGAAGGTCAGCATTTCATGCCCGGCAGTGGCATCTACCATTGCATCAATGTGTGGAAGGGGAAATGGGTCTTTAGGACAGGCTTTGTTCAAGTCTGTGTAGTCTACACAAACTCTCCATTTCCCATTTTTCTTTTGTACTACTACCACGTTTGCTAGCCATCTTGGGAACTTAACCTCTCTGATCATTCTGGACTTTAATAGTCTTTCAACTTCCTCCTGGATAATAGTGTTCCGCTCAGGAGCAAACTTCCTTCTTTTTTGTTGCACAGGCTTGAATGATTTATCAATTCCAAGCTTGTGAGTGATAATATCTTTGGATATGCCTGTCATATCCTCATGCTTCCATGCAAACGTTGACATCCTGCAATTCAAAAAGTTAATTAATTGTTCTTCAATATCCAGAGGGATATTGGTCCCTACGAGCACCGAAATATCGGGATTATCCTGGTCCAGGATAATTTTCTTCACATCCTGCTCTGGATCCTCCACAATATCCTGGGCCCGCGTCTTTAATTGCTATGCTGCACTAGGTTTGGTTGAGGATTTCATCGAGGATGAGTAGCATTCTTTCGCCTCCTGCTGATCACTATCAACTTTGACCACTCCCCAAGGGGTAGGTGATCGGAGTGTCGCGCTCCGGTCAAAGATAATATTTATAAGCCCAAATTACCCTTAACAATGTGTTAGTGGTAGTAAGGGGTCGAACCACGAAGAGTATGTGGTTTGTGTGTGGATTCGAATGAATTAAAACAATTGTCACAATTTATGAAGCTTGCTAAAGTATTTTTGTATTTTCGTTTAATGGAGAGATATGATTTTTAACTAAATGAATTGATGCGAATGGTTAACAACTACTAATTAACGATTGCAAGAAAAATGGTTACTAGAACAATAATGATAAAAAGGAATCACACCCGGTTTCGTTAATTGTTAACCTAGGATTTCTACAAGTTTTAGTTTCAACTCAAATGCATTCGATTAACGGATTTAGTGTACCGTGACTTAGGTGCTACTAGCTATCAACGCCCCGAAGAACGGACAAAAAGACACTTTGTAATCAACACAAGTAAATCCTAACAACGACAACGTACAATTACATATCACCATTTCGCAAAGTCATAACTTTTAACATCGTTCGACAATTTACGAATTCGTAACAAATGTAATACTATTGTCAAAAGTTTCAAAAACCAAATACAAATTGTCACTAAGATGAAACAAGAACAAATTGAAACCCTAAAATTAACAACTACCTACACCGGGGTGAAACCGAGATGATTAGCCGCTCATGGTTGATGCAACTTGATCACCGGATGCTTGGAATACGGATGGAGTCATCTTGAAGCCTTGAGAATGGTGAATGATGAGGTTTGGTGAAAGATGATGATGGTGGAAGGATTAGGGTTTGTGGATGATGGATTGATTGAGATGATGGTGATGATTCTTGATGATGATTTCGGGTTGTAGAGATGAAGTAAGTTGAATGGTAGGTGAATGATAGATGGTAATGGCTCCAAGATCAAGTTTCAAACTCCAAAACAAGTGTAACTCCCGAAATTGGTTGGTGAGGAAGTCCTTAAACTCGTTACATCCCCCAATCAAACAAAATTATGCGATGCACACATAGAGATGCCGTCGCCAACGGTGGATGTGTCCGTCGGCGACGGTGCGTAGTTTATCTTCTAATGCCGACGGTCAATCTCGCTGTCTACGGTGAATTCTGGCCACGGAAAGTTCTGTCAACCGTCAGCGACGGCCCATGTGGGCGTCGGCGACGGTGCCTAGATGCTTGCTTTTCTGTTTCGTCCATTTCTTGAGTCCGGTTGACCCGTTTCACATCCCGGTGGTTCCGTTTTCGCTCCGGTGACTCGTAAAGCTCCCGAAAAGCTCCTTAAACTCTGTTAAACCTGCAAAACACATATCTAATCAAGAGTAGGCAATTCAAAACTAAAACTTGTGTAAAAACATCAAATTAAACGATTACAAGCACCGGATTTCGACCACGTATCACATCCCCACACTTGTCTTTTGCTTGCCCTCAAGCAAATCTCTTTTTCACTTTCACGTGGGTCGAACAACGAATACATTCCCCATTCCCGAGACAAAGGTTAAGGTCTAATGTCCTACTAAAGTTCAAACTCTTTACAATTTTCAATATATTTAACGGTAATGTGATTTTAAGTACACAAATGGTTACCCAAGATTAACCCGCCTGTAAAACCAACAATTCATGCATGTCCCTCACAATGTTCTCTCCACTCGGCTTATAAATTGGCTAATATTTATAATGTATTAGCACTTCAAAGACTATTCACTCAAAACCGATTAGAACACATACCCGCATAAGCTTGCAACTCAATCATTCTCCACCATTGATCACGACTACTAAGCACAAGTCAAAAGGTCTTTGAAGGGTTGTAATGGGGCTAGGCGAGGGGTAGGAATTAGGATATTTTAATGTAGCTAAGGTGATGAAAATTCGATTTTTTTATTACAAATGACTATTCTAACAAAACTAACTATAAACACCAAAATTAAGGCAACAACATTCGCCTTTTATTCAACAACTATCAACACTTCTTTTTGTTATTTTCTTCAACGATTTTCAATTCTTTTTCATGACATTTTCTGATTTTTTTTTTACATATATGCAAACAAACAAGAACAACTATACAAAAACGACTCCTAAAATCGAATTTCCATCACACGGGTTTAAAAGAAAAGGTTTAACGGTTATGGGCTATAGGGTGGTCAAACGAAAGGTTTAGGCTCAAAATGGGCGACTAGGGGATTTGTTTGGGTAAGGATAGATAAATGGTTTTAAGAGAAAATGTTTACCTAATGCCTTAATCATTCTTGTGCTTGTATTCGGTCTATAGTCTCAAACGTATCAAAAGTTGCAAGTTCTACAATATATGACTAATGGTCCACTCAAACAAAGAAACATAGGTATGTAATCTATGATATAAAAGTGGCTCAAAACCTCACATATCTAAAAGGGTATGGTATGTGACATGCATAAAAGACTAGTTTCTTAGGCGGATTATTCCCAAATAATCACCCGTTAAATACCCGTCATGCTATTAGTTTGAACTTGACCATGACAAAAGACCAAATGGGTTGTGACATCCCTCATTGACTTAGTTACTTGTGCTTTAAGACCGCTTTTGAAACAAGACATTTTTGAAAAATTTTTGAAATTTTCCCCCATCCCCACACTTGAGGTGAACATTGTCCTCAATGTGTAGTATTTAAATGAACGGGTCAAAATCTAAAATTTTTACTACTCCCCCATCCCCACACTTGAGGTACATATTGTCCTCAATGTGTAAGAACTAGAGTTTTAAAACGCACAAGGGATGTGACACGACTAACCCCCCAAAATTTCACCCCGGAAAAAATAATATACAAAATACACTCCACTTATTTGCTAATCTAAAGATCAAAAGTAAAAAAGAAACGTATGCACCTGGTTTGTGAGCTCATTCTTCGTATGCTCCTCTCCTCTTCATGAAAGCGGTTGTCCCACGAACCAAATGTACCTACAAATCTTAACCCTTGTGTAGAAGCATGCTTCTCACAACCATTAAAATTTGTTAGTTACCTAGTTCTACCACTTTTATGAAAATATTACCAAGCTGTACGTTATTTCACTTTGATTTATGTGGAAAATAATTTACAACAACAACACACCTAACTCACTTTCGTAGGAATCACGGTTGCATTTAGCTTATGCAACAAGCCCTTTTAAACCCCCCAATAGCTTGGGAGGACGAGTAGGTCTCGTGAGGGTTATATAGGGAACACACCCACAACGTTCATTTAACTAGGCGAGAATTTAAATAACAAAATGGAAATAACGAAAGTAAAAATAATATACAACAACAACAACAACAAAAGACATACCTCGCCTCTACCGCTGATATTTCTCATTAGGGTTCACTGGCGGGTTCGGCTGGTACGGATAACCAGTGAGGGCCTCAAGCATATCCCTATAGTTATCTAATGGGCTCGACTCTCCTTGTGTCGGCGGTTGGTACGGCATCGGAACAAAACTCGAGCCGACTGCCTCGGGCCAATGAGGGGTTGGATCAGACGGGCCTTGCGGATGAGGAAGATTGGGGTAATCGGTCCACCCCGAGTGTTCAACATATGGGAGACCGGCTTGATAATCTCTTTGATGGCGCTCTTGATCATGGAGCACCTTGAAGTTATTAATCGCCATTTGATTAGAAAAAGCCAACGCTCCCCATCGGCGTTGGTCTAACTCTCTTTGTGCGGTTTGGCTCCTAGCCGCCTCTTCTTCCCATGCCCGTCTATGGGCCCTTTCTTCCTCTTGCAAATGTATCATGCGTTCCATTTGTGACTGTTGTAACGCATGTTGCATCTGTTGTTCCTCCAACTGTTTTTCCACCCTCTCGCGGAAAGATGCTTGAAGACCCCATTGTTGCTGCGAATACGCCCCTTGCGTCTCTTCCCATTCGTTCCTACTAGCATGGTACTCTCTTGCTTCACCAATACCCGCCGACACATTGTCGTAGATCGCTTGATCTCCACGGTTCCACAACCGATACAACGGTATTTTCCTTTGATTCACAAAATCTGCCACATTGGCAGAGATTTCCCTATGCTTCCTCCTATACCTTTGCCTTGGTCCCCGCGGACCGGAAGGATCAATTTCCTCCTCAACATCGGGCATCTCCTCATCGCCCTCTTCTTCATCACCTTCTTCATCACCCTCTTTGTCATTAACCCGATAACTATCCCCTTGCTCATCTTCGACCGTATGCAAATGCCCAAAAGCTTTCACAGTTATTTTCCAATGTCGCCTCATAGAGGCGAAGTTGAATTGATCAATTGGCTTAGACACCCACAGTGAGTCTTGAGGTAATGCATTCTGTTGGAGAATCATGGCGCTAATCAACCTTGCATAAGGAATCATCTTTCGTTTAAACGATTCTCGTGTATCCCATGTGTTGATCATAACAATTTGACGCCACGAGAGCTTGGGCGTCCCATATAACAATGCATGCAAAACCCGACAGTCGGGTGCCTTCACCTTTCCACGGTCTCCGAACCGTACCATAATGTTCTCTAACGAGATACCTTGGAGTATCTTTCCCATCAAAGACAAATCACTTCTCGACTCTCCCGCACCCCCAGAACCTAGTAGGGTGTCCTCTAAGAGCCTCATTGGGTCAGCATCGTTTTTCTTGTTGTCCAAAAACTGATCATACCCATAATATTCATACGCGTCGACCCCAAGTGAGTCAAACCTCGCTATAGCATTCATATGTTCGAAAGACATGACCATTTGATTTTTTCCAATGTTACCAATCAACTTCCACCTATGAGCCGGTCTATCAGAGTGTTCAAAACGAAGGGTGGATAACCACTCACAAACTGCCCCCAAGTATACCCGAGTAGTGATATCTTCACACCAGTCAATCACCCGTTCCCAGCCAAGTTTCTCAAACCTTTTCACTATACCAATCTTCCTAAACTCTTCAACATCTACCGTACGTTCACAAACTGTCCTTTCAGGTACGGATTTTGAAACACCCGTAACCATTTTCATCTTCCACATTTTGGCTTCTAACCTCTTATTGTTGTAACGAGAAAGAGCCTTTGTTTTCTCGTCCTTCCATGCCAAAGCCGATCTACTATTTTTTTCTTCTTCCCAAGCCCAATCCTGCCGAATAAGTTGCCCATCACCCTCTACTACATTACTTAGTTGTTCCCATTGCCTTTGATATTCCCCCGAGCCTGACCCGGCTCCCGAAGACGAGCCTTGTCCGGAAGTCTTTGCTTTCTTGCTTCTTCCAAACATAGCTACAATCAAAAGACAAGACAACAATTAGTGTACCCCAAATCTTCGAACAATCTCAAACTTTGAACTTAATATGTGATGTTGAATTTCAATCAAATTTTAGATGTAAAATCGCCTTTTTAAACTTCCAAAGTCGCACATCTTAGCATCTATATTGATTAAACATGTTTATTCCAAAAATTTCGCAAAATCTCATGTTTTCAACAATATTCAACATCACAACTATGTTCAATCATGCACAAATCTAGTGTAATCACATCACCAAGATTAAAGCATGCTCAAATCCTTCCCAAATCAAGCAAACATTCTTAAAATTATGCTTAAACATCCTACATTGTGATAAACCACCTACTCTTAAACAATAAGTTTAAAATTTCAGAAGAAATCAACAACACATCTGAAAATCATGCATAAATTAAGTCAAAGTTCATACCTTTGGTGAAGATTGACAAGAAGAACTAAGAACAAGTGCAAAACAAGAAACTTGGATGAACACTCTTCAAACCCTAAAACTCACGTCCAGAAATCGTGCAAACGAACAAGATTTGATGGAAACCGTTATAGGGGTTTTGTTCCTCTTGGAAAACTACACAAGTTAGGCTCAAGAATTGACTGATTTGGTGTAGAATTGAAGGAGTTATGAGAAGAGAAGATCTAGGGTTCTTGGTGACTTAGTGAAGAAGATGGGTTGCAAGAGAAGAAGTTAGAACATATGGATCTGCTAGATGAAGTTATGTGGGCATGTGATAAGGTTTTCAAGACTTTTGTATGGTTAAAACCATGTTTGGAACGAGTTTTACAAGTGTCAAAGGGGTTTGGGTTCGAATCTTGACTTAAACAAAAATCAGCGTCGGCTGATGATGCACGTACCGTCGGCGATGGGCACACATGCCGTCGGCGACGGACTTGGGAAATAGTCAAAGTGGGCGACGGCTTAACACGCTGTCTACGGGGATTTTCGGGCGACGGAGGTATTGTAGGGACCGTAGGCGACGTATGTTGTCGCCGTCGGCGACGGCACACCAAAATTTTTTTTTTTTTTTTTTAAATATGAGGAAAATTATGGACTTTTAATAAAAGAACTATGTACATACAAAAATCCTAAAAATTATTAAAAATCTTTTTGTGATTTTTTTTTATAAGTTAAATTTTGAAAACGCAATAACCGTCAACGGCCCTACCACCGTGGTGTTAGCCGATTTGACACCTAAACTACCCCGTGGAATTGTTTCGGATGTGATAGTGAAAATCGAGGATTTCTATTATCCGGTGGACTTTTTAGTGCTTGATTATGTGGCCAAGGACCCAACCAAACAACCTACGGTGATTTTGGGTCGACCGTTCTTAGCAACCGCGAATTCTCAAATTGATTGCAAAACGGGAACGGTTGACATGACATTTGGAAACCGAAGGTTGAGGTTGCATGTTTTTTCCGGACTTATGAACCCTCCAGTTGATGATGAATGCTATATGGCAGACGTCGTTGACACGTGTATACCTCTTTGCGACACAGTCGTAGATGGGGAAAACACAATGGAGGATTGTTATATGTTTGACAGGTCACAGGTGGAGATGGATAAGAGCATAGACGAGGAAGTGAGAAGTTTGGAGGTGCTTGCGGTTAGAGAGGGAAAACCGACATGGACGCACCAAGTTGAGAGTTTACCGGAGAGCATCGACACCAAGTTGAAGCCGTCATTAGTAGAGCCTCCGGAGGTTGAATTGAAGGTGTTGCCTAAGCATCTCAAATATGCTTATGTTGGTGAAGGCAACACGCTCCCGGTTATTATTGCATCAAATTTAACCGTGGAGCAAGAGGATAAATTGATGGGTGTTTTGGTCACTAATCGGGCGGCGATTGGATGGACCATTGCTGATTTGAAGGGAATTAGTCCCTCGGTGGTGATGCACAAAATCATCACGGAAGAGAATGTGACTCCCGTTCGAGATGCACAACGGAGATTAAATCCGAACATGCGGGAGGTAGTGAAGAAGGAAGTGCTAAAATGGCTAGATGCGGGTATCATTTACCCGATCTCGGATAGCCAATGGGTGAGCCCAACACAGACGGTTCCCAAGAAAGCGGGTATACAAGTCGTCAAAAATGATGCAGGTGAAGAGGTAGCCACTCGGCCGGTAACCGGGTGGCGAATTTGTATTGACTATAGGAAGTTGAATACCGCAACTTCCAAAGATCATTTCCCTTTACCGTTCATTGATCAAATAGTTGAGAAATTATCGGGGCAAAAATTTTATTGTTTCTTAGATGGCTATTCTGGTTATAACCAAATCGCCATCCATCCGGAAGACCAAGCAAAGACCACGTTTACTTGTCCCTATGGCACTTTCGCATTTAGGCGAATGCCGTTTGGATTATGTAACGCCCCCGCCACCTTCCAAAGGTGTATGATGAGTATCTTTTCAGATATGGTGGGGAAGTCTTTGGAAATCTTCATGGATGATTTCTCAATTTTTGGGTCATCTTTTGAGGCTTGTTTGGATCAACTAGATAAAGTGTTAAGAAGGTGTGTCGAAACTAGTTTGGTCTTAAGTTGGGAAAAGAGCCATTTTATGGTTCAAGAGGGAATAGTGTTGGGACACGTGGTGTCAAGTCGTGGGATAGAGGTTGATCGTGCAAAGGTACAAGTCATATCTACTTTACCGTATCCCACGACCGTTAAAGGTGTTAGGTCATTTCTAGGTCATGCGGGTTTTTACCGGCGGTTTATTAAGGGTTTTAGTGACATAACCAAGCCTTTATGTAATTTGTTGTTAAAAGATCAACCGTTTGATTTTAATGAAAATTGCCAAAATGCTTTTAACAATTTGAAAGAGAAGTTGGTTGAGGCTCCAATCTTGCAATCGCCAAATTGGTCTTTTCCTTTTGAAATTATGTGCGATGCGAGTGATTATGCGGTGGGGGCCGTGTTGGGACAACGGGTCGATAAGAAACCCGTTGCCATATACTACGCGAGTAAGACTCTTTCGGATGCTCAATTAAATTACACCACTACCGAAAAAGAGCTACTCGCGGTGGTATATGCTTTGGATAAATTTCGGGCATATATATGGGGTAGTAAAGTGATTATTTATTCTGATCACACTGCAGTTAGGTACCTCATGGAGAAGAAAGATGCAAAACCGAGGTTAATCCGATGGGTGTTGTTGCTCCAAGAGTTCGATCTGGAGATACGGGACAAGAAGGGTACCGAGAATGTGGTAGCGGACCATTTGTCCCGGTTGATGGTTGATGAGGATCCTAAATCGTTAGAGATCAATGAGTCGTTTCCCGATGAGTATATTATGAAATTGGATAAGTTGCCTTGGTATGCTAACATTGTGAATTATCTTGTTACAGGTGACTTACCGGCACATTGGGATAGACGGAAGAGGCAACACTTCATGTCCCAAATCAAGTACTATCGGTTGGAAGAACCGCATTTGTGGAAGGAGTGTGCGGATCAAGTTATAAGAAGATGCATTGATGACGAAGAGATTCCAAGCGTGTTGCAGCATCTACACTCATTTGCATGTGGTGGTCACTTTAGTGGTCACAAAACGGGTCATAAAGTGTTAAATAGTGGTCTTTTTTGGCCTACTATCTTCAAAGATGCAAATGAGTTTGCCAAAAATTGCATAGAGTGTCAAAAACTGGGGGGTATTTCAAAAAGGGATGAGATGCCCATGCAACCAATCCTTGTAGTTGACATTTTTGACGTATGGGGAATTGATTTCATGGGCCCTTTCCCCAATTCCTATGGCAATTTGTATATCTTGGTGGCCGTTGACTATGTGTCAAAGTGGGTCGAAGCAATAGCCACCAAGACGAATGACCACTCCGTAGTGTGTAATTTTGTTCAAACCGATATTTTCTCAAGGTTTGGGATTCCTCGGGTCATCATAAGTGATGGAGGATCTCATTTTAAAAATTTTCGGTTTGGGAAACTTCTTAAACGGTTTGGTTTGGCGCCAAAATTTGATCGGAGTGTCGCGCTCCGGTCAAAGATAATATTTATAAGCCCAAATTACCCTTAACAATGTGTTAGTGGTAGTAAGGGGTCGAACCACGAAGAGTATGTGGTTTGTGTGTGGATTCGAATGAATTAAAACAATTGTCACAATTTATGAAGCTTGCTAAAGTATTTTTGTATTTTCGTTTAATGGAGAGATATGATTTTTAACTAAATGAATTGATGCGAATGGTTAACAACTACTAATTAACGATTGCAAGAAAAATGGTTACTAGAACAATAATGATAAAAAGGAATCACACCCGGTTTCAGTAATTGTTAACCTAGGATTTCTACAAGTTTTAGTTTCAACTCAAATGCATTCGATTAACGGATTTAGTGTACCGTGACTTAGGTGCTACTAGCTATCAACGCCCCGAAGAACGGACAAAAAGACACTTTGTAATCAACACAAGTAAATCCTAACAACGACAACATACAATTACATATCACCGTTTCGCAAAGTCATAACTTTTAACATCGTTCGACAATTTACGAATTCGTAACAAATGTAATACTATTGTCAAAAGTTTCAAAAACCAAATACAAATTGTCACTAAGATGAAATAAGAACAAATTGAAACCCTAAAATTAACAACTACCTACACCGGGGTGAAACCGAGATGATTAGCCGCTCATGGTTGATGCAACTTGATCACCGGATGCTTGGAATACGGATGGAGTCATCTTGAAGCCTTGAGAATGGTGAATGATGAGGTTTGGTGAAAGATGATGATGGTGGAAGGATTAGGGTTTGTGGATGATGGATTGATTGAGATGATGGTGATGATTCTTGAGGATGATTTCGGGTTGTAGAGATGAAGTAAGTTGAATGGTAGGTGAATGATAGATGGTAATGGCTCCAAGATCAAGTTTCAAACTCCAAAACAAGTGTAACTCCCGAAATTGGTTGGTGAGGAAGTCCTTAAACTCGTTACATCCCCCAATCAAACAAAATTACGCGATGCACACATAGAGATGCCGTCGCCGACGGTGGATGTGTCCGTCGGCGACGGTGCGTAGTTTATCTTCTGATGCCGACGGTCAATCTCGCTGTTTACGGTGAATTCTGGCCACAGAAAGTTCTGTCAACCGTCGGCGACGGCCCATGTGGGCGTCGGCGACGGTGCCTAGATGCTTGCTTTTCTGTTTCGTCCATTTCTTGAGTCCGGTTGACCCGTTTCACATCCCGGTGGTTCCGTTTTCGCTCCGGTGACTCGTAAAGCTCCCGAAAAGCTCCTTAAACTCTGTTAAACCTGCAAAACACATATCTAATCAAGAGTAGGCAATTCGAAACTAAAACTTGTGTAAAAACATCAAATTAAACGATTACAAACACCGGATTTCGACCACGTATCAGTAGGTATCTTGATGCATTGGTGATATGTTGATGGCACGGCCTTCATATCGTGAATCCACGGTCTTCCCAGTATGATGTTATAGCAGGATAGAGAATCCATCACACAGAAACGTTGAATCGAGTTGACTCCTTCAACGTATACTGGCAACTTTATCTCTCCCACTGTATTTCTAGCCTCCCCACTGAACCCAACAAGCACGGTAGACTTTGAAGTGACATCCATTGGAGATACATTCATTCTCTTCAGAGTTTCTAGTTGGATTATGTTGACGGAGCTGCCATTATCAACCAGTATCCTGCGTACAAAATGGTTAGCCACATATAACGTTATTACCAGAGCATCATGGTGAGGATCCTGGACAGTATCCCTGTCATCAGCATCAAAAGTGATCACTTTGTCCGTTGTGAGGGTAGTCATTCTGACAGGTTTGTCTCCCCTTTCGGCCTTAGCTTCCTTTGCATGTCTCTTTGCTGCCGAATAGGAAGTTCCACAAATGTCGGATCCTCCCGAAATGAAGTTGATTATCTTGGCATCCGCGGGAGGTGATGCTGTTCGCTCAGGATCCTTCTCAGTATCCTGACCCTTATTCTTCTTTCTTCCTAAGAGATCTTTCAGATACCCCTTGCTTAGAAGATAGCTTATTTCTTTCCTTAGAGCAATGCAATCCTCGGTTACATGTCCGAAATCTTCGTGGAAAGCACACCATGTTGACTTATCTTTCCAGTCACCCTTTTGTTGATTCTTTCGAGGCCACCTAGCCTTGTCCCCTAGACCCTGCATAGCATACATCAATTCAAGAATATTAACAGAAAAGAAATATTCAGACAACTCAGGATACTCTTCAGGATCCTCATCTTCGACAGCATTCACTCTCTTGTTTTCATTTCTACCATATGGCTTAGGCCGATATGACTTGAATGAGGATTCTGACTTCCTGTTAGTCGACTCATAAGTGTTAGATGAGTTCATCCTTTCTTGCATTTTCCTGTCATCTTCCAGACGGATATATCTCAAAGCCCTGTTACGAGCTTCGTCGAGATTCCTGCAGGGATTCATTACAAGATCCTGATAAAACTGAGAATCCTTTTGTAATCCCATCTTAAAAGCTTGCACAGCTGTTGCAACATCAAGATGTGGGATATCCAAGGATTCTCGACTGAATTTGTTCACATAATCCCTCAAGGATTCCTGAGGCCCTTGAGTTATCCTGTAAAGATCACTAGTTAGTTTCTCAAAACTCCGACTACAAGAAAATTGACTGTTAAATAAATTAACCAAATGAGCAAACGAAGTAATTGAGTGAGGAGGAACGTTTAACAGCCATTTCAAGGCTGATCCTGTTAAGGTAGAACCAAATCCCTTGCATAAACACGCTTCCTTGAGCTCTGGAGGGATAGGGTTAATCTCCATTCTTTCCCTATATTGAGCAATATGCTCCTCAGGATCCGTAGTTCCGTCGTAAAGCTTCATGTTGGGGGTTTGAAATCTCTTTGGGATCTCAGCATCACATATAGGATATGCAAAACGAGATATCTTGTGGCTGTCCTGGGACACTTCCGGGATCGGCTGGACCACCCCTGGTACACTAGATATCATGTCCTTCAACTTCTGAACTTCCCTAGTAAGTGCTGATGTTACACCTGCATCCTGCAAAGATCCACTATTGTTAGTAGCATGAGTATTATTATTATTTGACACGTTACCCGTTGGAGGATTTTGCCCATATCCTGAGCTCCTCATGGTTGACATCCTGACCGAGGAGGGTATTTCAGGAGTATGATTCTGAGGAAGACTGGGCACAATATTCCCCCTGTTATCCTCAGTATACACAGCTGAACTGAAGTTCAACGCTCTGGGGTGTAATGGAGTGACATTATCCTCAGCAGATCTGCTCGAGCTAGACTTCAGGAGTTGTATTTCCCTTAAAAGCATTTGGTTTGTTTCCTGTTGCTGCCTCATTTGTTCCTGCACACTTCCACATAAAGTAAGAATTTCATCATTAGAAGCTAGAACGGGAGCAGATTCCTGAACACTGCGGGTAGGGATAATATCCTAAGGTCGTGAAGAGGCTGGCATCCTTGGAGGAGGTGGTGGAAGCACCGGACCGGTAGTAGCAGAAGTCATAGCAGACACAGTAGAGGGACTCATGTTTGATCTTGAGGCCATTATGGACAATGTGGCAAAAAGTTTTGAAAATAGAAAGCCGATTAGTGATTTCACAAAAAAATTTAGTAAAGAGAGCACCACTTGCCCCACGGTGGGCGCCAAATTGTTTTGGTCAAAAAATTACCGAAGCAATTAAGTGATCAAATTAGTAAAGTGAGGTAGTGTGCTAGAAAGTGTATTTGAAAATGTGCTTGTCGAGTTAATTAGGAAATCAGTATTCAGGATACGGCTCAGGATATCGAGCTGTATCTATGATCAAACAATGAGCAAAAGTAAAGTAAACGACACGAGATGTACGAGGAAAGCCCTTGATCAATCTAGATCGCCGGCATAAAACCTCGGGAGCTGACAATCGCAGCTGCCTTGTTCTTCTATTGCTTCAAATATCAGGATACAGTGCAGGATGTGGTACGGATCGACTAAGTGTTACAACGAAATTTGAATACAAGTGTGGTGTTTTCAATGAGCTAGAAAGTGAAAGTATGCGAGAGTGTAAGTGGAGATTGTGTGACTTAAACTGATCCGTACCCATCTATTTACAGTAAAGATAAGCTAACAAACTATCCTAAACTTCCGGGATCCACCGAATATTCCTTAATCGAACGTTGTAGACCTGGTCTTTCGGGTTCAACGTCTCTCCTTCAACAAACTCGTCCGAGTCTTGAGGAGAAGAAGTCCTCTTGACCGTTAGCAAGTCTCAGCCTTTAACCTGCACGTGGTTAATTCAATAAACCTCAGGATATCGCCCAAGATGTTAGCAATATCCTCTTCCAGCATCCTGGTCACAAATAAACAAACAAAGGCAGGATATTGGTCAGGATACGTATGTTAAGAAAATGACCCCTAACAACTATCACATCGAATAGCTTTCTTGAAGTGAGCGCGCATGAGCTGTTCGCTTACACCACCGATTTCCAAACACTCCTTATTGAAGCGAGTGATGAAGTCTTCTAAACCTTCATTTTCTCTGCGCCAGATATCTGTTACTTCAGACGTATCTTGCTGATAACGTCTTTGCTGGCTGAAGTGGTTTACGAATTGTGTTCTAAAGTCGACCCATGAACTGATTTTTCAAGGAGGAAGGTTGTCGAACCAGGCGCGAGCAGCCCCTGTGAACGTCTGGATAAATAAATGACACCACATCGGCATATTCCATCCTCCCATGACACCAACACTTGTAAATACTCTAACATGATCGTCAGGGTCTGTTAGACCGTTGAAATTTCCCACTGTTGGAGGTAGCTTCGCTCTTGATAGTGGGGCTAGAGCAATCTTTGGAATGAACTTTGAGTGTTCGGCAGCTTCTGCTGGACTATAGGCTAGGCTGAAATCTCTTTCTGCTTCTTCGTTGTACGCGATGCGCTGTCTTTGCCTGTACAACTAATGGTTTTTCGGCAACCTGTTGAAAACTGACGAACCTTCGTCATCTTGCCAAGTGGGATCATTCAGATCTCTGTCATCCCATTCATTGTTCATGTTGCACGGCCCTAGCCGGCTATGAACTGGACGTTTGTGCTGCATGTAGGATGGGTGTTCGCCGTACGTGTCTGTTTCTCCGTATGTGTCGTGCGTGTCGTGTACGCTTGGCCTTCTCAGATGAGGAGGTCTGTTGATTCTGCCCTGAAAGTTCTGCTGTGGGGGAGTCTGGCGCGACCCCTGAGTTGGACCCGGAGGTGTAACCAAAGATGGTTCTACTTGTAAAATCGCCTGTTGTGCGCTCAATGACTGATACGCAGTATTGATTGTAGCAATTTGTTTGGCGTACCAGGAAGCTAAAGTTTCGCCTTCTGGTAGCCCTAGTAGCAATGAAATGTTCAGATTTGGAGCTGGGTTTGAAGAACCAACGACATGACTTGCTGGGGTTCCCGTTTGGGTGATGCGAGTGAAACTCGCGCGGTGTCCCCCAATGTTGATTACCTCGATTTCACCTATCTCTTCGGCAACTTGGACTTGTACATTCGGATTGTCCTCACCCAATCCTACGTTAGAATTAGTGCCAAAACCGAAATCAGGAATGATTCCTTGACCAGCCATGATCGAAGGAACAAAAAGCTTAGAAAAAACTCAAAAAAAGAAGATGAGAGTGATTGCAAAAATCAGTGGGCGCCAATGAAGAAATACAAAACTAATTTTAGAGCTATTTAGTTTGGCTAATGTTCCTTTCATAAGGGTTCATCTTCTTTTAATTTTCTGAGCTCCGGTTTGATCCGATAATCCTGCAAAATAGAACAGCGTGAGCTCGTTAAGAGGGGAATATGGGGGTTTCCATCTTAACCAGACTCAGGCGTGAGAATAAGTATCTGCTTTGTGGAGATAATTGTGTGTTAAGACTGAGAGTAGAGGGAATGGAATGTTTAACCTGTGCATGGAGGTCTCTATTTATAGCCGGAGAGGTGTAAGGGGAGATGGGTTGATGGGCCTTGGGCCGGAAGGCGACAACTAGAGGATATGCTCTTTGTCTCACTGGTGTCGACCGTTAGTGTAGGATCGTTGTACGACCTAAACGAGTCGATCAGAAGTGTTTTAATCAGAATCAAAGGCGGAATTCGATGATTCGGACTTGATTACAGCTTGATTCTCCTTAATTATCTTGTTTTTATTGATTTCAAAGCAATACAGATCAGTTGACAATTTGGCAGCACCTCGGCTCTGAAATCCGGATCATTACAAATGACAACCAATGCTCAGGTATATATAGGGTGACCATTTCGTACGAAACAGACACATCCCATTTCGTGCGGAATGGGTTTTTCCCATTTCGTGCGAAATGGCTTTAGCCATTTCGTGCGAAATGACCGATGCAGATACAAAACCTAATTTTACGTATACTGAGCACTGGTTTATCCTATCTAGACACACAACTCGATACAAGACGAAGTTAACAGACATTTATGCACCAACAGACTCCCCCTTGGATGTTGACGAAGTCTTTCGGCATCGAGTCTTCAGTCTTGATCAGTCTTTTCGCTCTTTCCAAACTGTTTGACACTGTAAGCATCCTGCAATCTCTTTATCTTCTAATTCTGTTGATCAGATCTCTTGATTCCTTAAGTTTAACAGCATCAGCAATCAGCACTCGAACCTGGCTTTGACAATCTTCAAACTCCCCCTTGAATGTTGATCCAGATTAAGTCTTCAGACTCCCCCTCTCGATAAGCTGGGATCGCAGTCTTGAATAGCTCTCGTTCTAGAATCGTATTATGGCTCAAACTTTGCTCAGACTTAGCCATGGGAATCTCGCTTTGCAGCTTTCTCAGGTTCAGAACTGTTTCCTGCTTCTCAGAAATCTGACATTATAATCTATTGACTTTTTGACTTCTTTTGTTTTTTTTATCAGTTTTTAATAATCCACTTAAGTATCTAGGTCCAAGTTAATGACCCTGGGTACTTAATTTTCCTACCAAGTCCAACTTAATGACCTTGGTTGACTCGAAACAAAACATACTGACATTTTGTTCATTCTTTTTCAAACATTTTCTGAAAATTACAAGTTTCAACTTAATGAACTTGTTTTGACTTTTCATTTTCATCGGTTTAATTTAATAAGCTCCCAACTCTTCTGTCCAGCTCAGAAACTTCCTGCATCTTCTACAAACTGCGAGTCTGAAGATCAGTTTCCACTTTGGTTTGTCGATAAAAACAAAGCAGAAATGTAAAATCTTTTTGGATTTTGAATAAAGTTTCTAAACTAGAATGCTAAACAGAAATAAAATGCAGTAAATGTAAACTATTTACAAACATATTTTTGGTGAGCGTGTTAGGGAATCATATCAACTACTGACAAGCTACAAGTATCGTTAAGCTTTGATTTCATATTCAGAATTAAACAATTCATTTAGATTGCCGATATACTGATCCACTTTAAATTCTCACACAAATTTTAATCTGTTCAGGATACGAATTTAGTGATTTAAGATCTTAACTTTTACAAGTGTACCACCTCAGAATATACTCCCGTAACCAGACCACTAAATTCAGTCTTACAGGTGAGTGCACACTAGTGATATCTGTAAGGGGTTAAGTGCGAGGCCATGAGAGCTCAGGCTATTGCTTCCGCAAAATCAGAGAGATGATGGCTTGACTTTAGGTGGGTCCCCTTTGGGGATCTTCTTTTACAACAGCACATGATTAGCATTTTTTAATGTTTCATCATTTTTTATGCTGAGGGGGGGCTTTATGATTAAAGCAATGCAAAGTATTATACGAGGACTAGGCTATTGCTCCTGCAAAATCAGAAGTCCAGGTATAATACCCCATATATCACCACGTACAAAGACCTAGTATGTTATAAATAGAGTTTTTCAAACAGGATTTCAGGGGTTACCTATATATCCGAGAGATGTTCCCCACGTAAAAGTAAGTTGTGATTTAGGTTTATATCCCAAACAAACCTACTAAATGTGTAAAAACCTACCGGCATATCATCAGTGAGACTGTTTAACACTTTTAAACTTTACATTTCTTTAGCATACTGCAACTGTCTAGCTGATGTACTATCATTTTCCCTTTTTACACAAGCTCCTTTTCAATTTTCTATTGTTTTTGGATTTTGAAATTTTTTTATTGTTTTTGTATTCTCTGAAAAATATAACCTACCTCCCCCTAAATACCAAAACAAGTAAAAAATCGACAAACCATTGAAGATTGCTTTTCAACATCATCTACAGTAGTACCTTCATCTACGGAAAGAATCCCCTCCGCAACCGATAGTAATTTCATACCATTAAGTTTCAAAAGATATTGAAAACTAGTTTTGTCAGAAGCTTTGGTATGTAAATCAACTTTTTGTTCATTGGTGTGGATTTTTTCTATTCGTATCAACTTCTTCTCGAAACAATCTCGAATGAAGTGATGACGAATTTCAATGTGTTTTGTTTTAGCGTGATGAACATGATTTTTTGTTATGTTTATAGCTGCCTCATTATCAACAAAGATAGGGGTGTTAAGAAATTGCAAACGGTAGTCTCGCATCTGTTGCTGGATCCACAAGATCTGAGAGCAGCAGCTGCTAGCAGATACATATTCGGCTTCACATGTGGATAAAGCGACATAGGTCTGCTTCTTACATTTCCAGGTGACCAATCGTGGTCCGAAAAACTGGCATCCCGCAGTTGTTGACTTAGCGTTAACTTTGCAGCATCCGAAGTCGGAGTCAGAATACCCTTCGAGTGTGAAATCGCCTTCTCTTGGATACCACAACCCCAGTGATGGAGTTCCTTTCAGGTAGCACAATATCCGTTTCACAATCACCATATGCGAAGCTCTGGGGCTTGACTGAAACCGCGCTACGAGGTAGGTTGGATACATTATATTGGGTCTTGAAGCTGTCAAGTACATCAGCGATCCGATCATGGAGCGATACATAGTTTCATCCACCTTCTCCCCGGTGAGATCAGGATTTATCCCATGGTTCTTCGCTAACTGGGTGGAAGCTGGAGTAGTCCCGGACATCCCAAATTTCTCTAAGATATCATGAACATACTTCATCTGATGTATGAATATTCCCTTAGGCAGTCGATCAACCTGAAGACCCAAGAAGAATTTCATCTCACCCATCGATGACATTTCAAATTTTTGCTTCATAACTCTTTCAAAATCTTTGCACAGATCTTCATTTGTTGACCCAAATATGATGTCATCCACGTATATCTGAACTATCAGAAGATGTCCGTCAACTTCTTTGGTGAAGAGAGTGGCATCCACTTTTCCACGGATGAAGCTGTTGGTAAGCAAATGTTGAGATAATGTCTCGTACCAGGCTCTCGGGGCCTGGTGTAAACCATACAGCGCTTTATCCAGTAAATAAACCTTGTCTTTGTGGATTGGGTCGGTGAAGCCTGGTGACTGTCCGACATATACCTCCTCTTTTACCTTCCTGTAGAGAAAAGCCGATTTAACATCTAGCTGATAAACTTTAAATCCTTTCCAAGATGCAAATGCTAGGAAGATTCTGATCGCTTCAAGTCTAGCAACGGGAGCATAAACTTCGGTGAAATCGATACCCTCCTGCTGACTAAAGCCCTGGACTACGAGTCGAGCTTTGTTGCGAATAATAACCCCTCGATCATCCCTCTTGCACTTAAACACCCTCTTGGTGTTTATCTTCCTGTGACCATCAGGCAAGTCTACCAATTTCCACACTCCCAACTTCTCAAACTGACTCAGCTCCTCTTGCATCGTGTTGACCCAAGAATCTTAAGTTAGTGCTTCCTTATATGTTCTCGGTTCAATCTGCGAAATGAAACAACTAAGTGAAAACGCTGTTTGTAAAGGAGCAACTGTAGAATAAAAACAAGTAAGGCCTTGGTCAATTTGTCATCTTGTGCGGACGCCTGATTGCAATTCTCCAATAATCAGCTCTTCTGGATGGTACGAAAGAGTTCTAGGCATCACCTCGCCTGGAACATCTACCTCGCCTTCCAAATTTGTGACATTCTGATTTGCACCTTGTTCATTGACTGGAATTGTTTGACTTGAAATCTGGATTTGCTCCCCCTCAGAATCTGAATCACCACGATCAAATATTGGCCTATCATCAGATTCTAGATTATCGTTAACTGTCGTCTGATTGTCAGGAGCATGTTCATGTTCTGAAGATGATGGAGTTTGTTGAATATCATCATGTTCTCCAGCATTACTTGGACCGGCTTCATCATCATTGGAAGTTTGGTATTGACGCCTAGAAGATTCAGCTGGAAATCTTTCTTGTGATGCTTCATATTCTCTCAGAATATCCAACTCGTCAAAGAAATCTGGTTTTTCTTCTATGTCGAATGAATCCCACAGAGTATCGTAATTGAAACGCCATGAGTCGCCGGGATTCTGAGGTGGCATCGTATAACTTTGACACTCAACATTATGTGCTTCGATGATCCGCTTCAAGCTTGGAACAAAGACTCTTTTCAATGGACTTGCATAACCCACAAAAATTCCTTCGATGCTTTTTGGACCAAATTTACCATAAGGTTCTAGAACTGTGCAGGGAGACCCGAATGGTTCCAGATACTTCAATTAGCGTCCTGTTTTTTCTTTCTGCTACTCCATTTTGTTGCGGAGTGTAAGGAGCACTAAATTCTTGCAATATACCTATCTCATCACAATACTCTTCCATTTTATTGTTCTTAAACTCTGTAACGTTGTCACTCCTGATTCTTCTGATTCGGGTTTGGTACAAGTTTTCAATTTTTCTGAACAGCGTCATCAAACTTTCGAATGTCTCATCCTTTGTCCTCAGAAATGATACCCACGAAAATCTCGAGTAATCGTCTGTTACTACTAGACAGTAGAGATCACCAGTTATGCTTTTGACGTTCACCGGACCAAAAAGATCCATATGAAGTCTTTCTAACGGTCTTGAGACTGAGTTAACCTTCTTTTGAGGATGTGATTTCTTCTTTTTCTTGCCTTTGATGCAACTAATGCACTCCCCTTCCAGATGGAAACCTTTTAAATGAACACCATTTACTAAGTCATTGTGTACCAAGTAGTTCATTTTTCGCAGGTGAATATGTCCCATCTTTCGATGCCATAACTGTGACTCCTTTTCAGTGGCTCGTGACATGAAGCAGTGAGCCTGACCCGTGGTAGTAGTGGCTACGCTCATATCCAACACGTACAAATCATTGACTCTAGGTGCTCTCATGATAACCCACTCTTCGGGAACAACAAACCCTGGTTTCAATATCAAACATTCCTTATCCGTAAAGTGCGTTGTATACATATGATCACAGATCTGAGAAATGCTCAGAAGATTGTTTTCAAGCTCGGCGATGTAGTTTACTCTTTCAAACGTGACAATACCATTAGATAGAGTTCCTTCACCAACTATACGACCACCTTGATTACCTGCAAATCCTACATATCCTCCATTAAACCCTCAAACATCGTACAGTAGGGTTTTCTTCCCTGTCATGTGCCGAGAAGCTCCACTATCCATAATCCAATGTGAAACGGATCTTGGAAGCTCCTGCACATATCACAAACACTTAGATAGATTTTGATGCCACCCAAGCCTCTTTTGACTCAGGTAGCTTGACATTGAGGTGAGTTTTTGCAGTGTAAAGTGGCGGAAAATTTTTGTCATTCATCTTTAAACTTTCTTCAGTCCCAACCTCAACCTCTTTGTATAGTAAAGATTCGTCTCTTTGAGGTTGACCAGATGATTGGTCTTTCTTCGAAACATACTTCTTCCCTGGTGAAGTAGAAGTTTGTTTCTCAAGTTTCTCATAGTGATCCAAAGGAACATTCATCTTTACCGATGTGGTAGAAGATGATTGTTTTGAAAACTCTGAAACCTTTGGTTTTGGAGAACTTGCTTTCTTTTCAACAGATTTTGGCTTCCATGTTTGTTGAGACGAAGCAACCCGTTTGTAAAATTTATCAGTTTTAGTTACCACATTCTTTACGGGTTCAATTTTGAATTTGGCGTTTTCATTTTTCAAAACTTTCTTCTCAACAATCATTGGAGCTTTGCCTTTTATATCAACTTTCTTTTTCTGACTCTCAACAACTTCAGACTTAGGCTTTAAGTTGGTGAACTTTCGCGCAATGTGTCCAACTTTGTTGCACTTGAAGCATGTACGGGTATCAACTTCCCGACTTATGCCTTCGGTCTGAGGCTGTGAGTCCTTCTTTTCAAAAAACTCTTCATTTGATTTTGAAAAAAACTCAGATTCTTGCTCGGAATGAGAACTCGAGCTTTTCACAAACACCTTTTTCTCGACAAATTTCTTGTTTTGAAAGTTCTTTCTTTGATTATTCTTACCACCCTGTTAACCACCCGACCATTTATTTTGATTGTTGCTAGAAAAACGTGGCGGTACAACAGGTTTTTTGTAGTAAGCTTTATCTTTTTTAAAGTTTAATTGCCTTTTGGAACGTTTCAAACCTTCGATCTCAGACACATCAATCTCAACCAGTTTGAACACATTTTTCAATTTATCAACATTCACATTTTCCAAAGGAAATTCAAGATCCGAATACAACTTATCTGATCCCGACATCTTGTACATCACAAGATTAGGTTCTTCATTTAAGTTGTTTTTGGATGTTGATTTCGGAATATATTTGTCCAAAAAACATTCTTCATCCTCAGTTGATTCACTTTCAGATTTCAAAACATTTTCAACCATACTTTTAACAACTTCGGACTGAACACTGTCTTCATCGGATGATGAAGTGAATGTGATGTCGATTGATTCTGGAAGTTTAACCGCATTTGCGTCATTATCGATAACCAACCCGGACTTTTTCTTTGAGAAATTATTTAATACTGGCGGTGGAACCTGATGATACCCAACCCCAGTTCCGTCCTAATAAACATCTTCGCCAGCTTTGTTCTTCCCAATTGGTTTAGGAACGATATGTTGAAGAACAAAACTTGCGGAGTTGTAACTGTTGAGTTTCAGATTGATGCGTTCATTTTCAATCTTAGCTTCCTGAAACTGAAGCTTCAAATTAGCAATCTCATCCAACTGTTGGTTGATTTGCCTCTCTTTCGACTGAAGTACTCCTGTCAGTTGGAGATTTTCTTTGATTGTTTTATCATTTCTTTCATCAGAATCTTTTGTCGTTCTTTTTAGCTTCTCATAATTTTCCAAAATTTGACGGTTTTCATGAATTAACTTTTCATTTTCTTTCCTGATTCGTTCTACATCAATTTTATCTTTTTCAAGTTTATCAGTTAATTCTTTTATTCGATCATTTGAAGCTTTTACCAATTTGTCACGACTTAAGATCTGATTTTCAACTTCTCTGACTCTTTCTGTCAGTTCTTCAGTCTTTTTACCATTGAGGTAAGCATGTGTGCTACAAACCTTGTAGTCTTTCATGCAATTTTTGCAGTCACTTTCACTTTTGGCTTTATCAATCTTACCTAACTCATTTGTGGAATCATTAGAACTGACCTTGCTCTTTGACTCAATTCTGGACTTAGTATCTACCTCTAACTCTTTTGCTGCAAGAACTTTGTGAGCCATTTTCTTCAGATTTTCTGCTGTAAATTCTTTCGTCGTGTCGATTATCCCATCATCGACCTTTTTCGACTGTAGCTCCTTTTCTTTCTTTTCTTCTTCACTTCCCCACCACATTCTTTGTCTTGCTTCTTCCTCTTCTGCTATTTGCTCGATCAGAGTCTTGACAAGAAGTGTTGATGGTTCTACAAGTATATTTCCTTTAGGATCCAAATAGCATTCTCTGTCAGCGTCCCATCTCTTCGCGTTTTTTGCTTCTTTCCATGCACGATAATGTTAGTCTTTCATTGTTAGAGCTAACATCTTCCTGTTGACATATTTTACATCTTCTATTCGGGTATCTTTGAAAGGAACGATTTTTGCCATGAAGGCATAACCCACTGCATCTTCTTCCGGTAACACATCACTCCAATCAAATCCCTCATCATCATGGATAACGGCTAGTGCTCTCGACTTGTCTTTGGGAGCATCTTCTAACTGTTTCATTCGTGGAGATTCGGATTTGTTTTGATGATAGATGGCTCTTTTATAACAGTCCTAACGGAAAGGGTTGGCTGTTTCATCAACAGCTGCATTTCGACATTCTCGTTTAAAATGCCCTTTTTGTTTGCATTTAAAGCATGTAACCTTCGATTTATCAAAGCCTAGCTTTGTTAAAGGTCCGCCAATGGAGTGTCTGCCTGTTATCTCCATGAATCTCTGAGCCCTTCTGACCGCACTTGCCATACACCATCTAATATCAATCAACTCCATCTCTTCAGGGTCGATTTGATCATAATCTTCCTTGGTGAGATTGGTGTTTCCGATCTTTCCAGCAACAAGGCTCTCATAAGATTCTAAGATAGATGCCAAAAACACCATTTGTTGCTTGGCGGCTTCTTCACTGAAGTTTTGTGCATTGTTGAGGTCTACAGCAATATTGCACTGGAACATGTTTTTCGGAATTGACTGTTGTTGTTGTCTTGGAGCAGTTGACGATGATCCACCATGATAACCACTGCTTGGACTTTCTTGATTTGACATGTTTGAATTTTCTGCTGAGAAAGCAGTCTTCGGGGACACAGTTTTAGGAGTCATACTTCCTCGATAATATAAGTCAACATTTTGCTGATACGAGGAATTGTTGACTTTGTTTGTTTTCCTGATCTCCAATTCATGACTCTCCAACCTTTCGATTAGTAAATCAACTGTCAGATCAGTCGGCTTCACTGTGTTCTTCAGCATTAAAGCAAAATACTGCCAGTCTTTTTCATCAGGCAGTGAGTCAAACAGCTTATCAACCAATTCTTCCTGAGAATACACAATTTCATATCTTGCGAGTTCCAACTTTAAGTGACCAAATCTTTCTATCATCTTTGACACAGACTCATTTTTCAAACACCCAAACAGATCGAATTCCTTTTTCAACATTTTTTTCTTATTTTTAACAATTTCAGCACCACCCACACACTTCATCTTTAATTTCTCCCATAGATCTCTAGAATCTTTGTAGTCAATTAATGATATAATATCATCTCTCACTGATTGATGAAGTAAAGCAATGCATTTCTGTTCTGCAATGAAATTCTCTTGTGGGGTATCAGTTAAATTTTCATAATCAGTTCTTCCGATGTTAAAACCACTTCTCATACTCTTCCAACTTTGATATGCAAATGCCTGTAGCCATTCCTCAAATCTACTAGCCCATCTGTTGTAATCCTCTATGGCCATTAGCTTGGACGGTTTGTTGTAGGTGTCGTAGGCATTATCAACACTCAAAGAATCAGCAATGGTTTTCCTATTGTTCGGATTTGGTGCTGAGGTGTTCGTGTTGTCTGTTGTAGCATCTCCTGTGCTTCCAGTGTAAGCAAAACCATCACTAAACGGATTCTGAAAATCGTCCATCTTTTAAGTACCTGAAACAATTAACAAACACTTAGACAAATTTTGTGATTAAAACTAGAAATGAATTTCACACGAAATGGAATCCAAGCGAAATGGACAGCTTCAAACGGAATGAACTTCAGGCGAAATGGATGTAACTTTCACACGAAATGGCAGTTTTCACGCGAAATGATCCAATAATGTCCAATTCGCACCGTGATTAGAGCCACGTGTCTCGGTTGTCGGCCTTGTTGTCCCTCTGCCATCAGCAGGTAAGTAGAGATCATGGGGCAGGTGTCGCCGCCCCCTGATTGGTGCCACATAGGCATTCTTGTGTACTTTCTTTCTCCTGCACGTCAGACGATCGTGGAGCACGATAGGGCACAGCCTGGAGGACGCTGATTGGCTTGCTCTTCTGCCGCTTGTACCTTTAGTATTTTCTGAAGTGGCCTTGCGCTTTGACTCCTGCGCGACCCTTGATGAGCACGTTTGTTGCCCGCGCGGGGTTGCAGGAGGTGAAGGCTCTTATCCAGAATGCTAAGTCTCGAAATTGATGTTATCTCTTGTTTGGACCTCGCGCGAGACCAGGCTCTGCTTGAGCATCCCGCGCGGGGTCTAATGATTGATCACCAAAGCGATTAAGGAGTATGGTCCAAAGCGCGACCAGAATAGTCTGCGCAGCATTTTTGGGATCATACCCCTTCATAGGTGTACCATATCAAAAGTGGGTGTGTGTGCATGCAAGCACTATTATTAAATTGGTGCTTTCAAATATAGGGTAAAGTTCTTGTACAAATAATCTTAACATACTAAACATACAAATTGAAGGAAAACTCAAAAAGACAAGGTGGCATTTTTGTAATTATCAATAACTATCAAAGTTACTCTACAAATATACCTAAAAAAACCTAACCACCCCCCACCCCCCAAAAACCTAA
Source organism: Helianthus tuberosus (assembly GCA_030545235.1). Taxonomy (NCBI): domain Eukaryota; kingdom Viridiplantae; phylum Streptophyta; class Magnoliopsida; order Asterales; family Asteraceae; genus Helianthus; species Helianthus tuberosus. The sequence goes on along the minus strand of CM060442.1, from coordinate 234,121,498 downwards.
AAAAACCTAAACCCCCACCCCCCAAAAACCTAAAAAAACCTAAACCCCCCCCCCCCCCCCCGCACCCCCACCCCCCAAAAACCTAAAAAAAAAACTAACCCCCCACCCCCCAAAAACCTAAAAAAACCTAACCCCCCACCCCCACCCAAACTAAAATGCTAAAAACTAAACCCCCAAAAAACCTAAAAAAAATCTAAAAAAATAAAAAAAAAAACACACAAATTATTTTATTTTATTTTTTTAACATTTTTTATTAAAAAATCGCTACTTTTAGTAGAATAAAAAAAAAAAAAAATTTCTAACGAAATGTAGCGATTTTTTAATAAAAAATGTTAAAAAAAAATTTGTGTTTTTTTAGGTATTTTTGGTTGTAACTTTGATAGTTGGTGGTAATTACAAAAATGCCACCTTGTCTTTTTTGGTTTTCCTTCAATTTGTATGTTTAGTATGTTAAGATTATTTGTATTTGATCTTTTGCCTTCAAATATAACTTGGTTTTTGGGAGAGAAAAAAATTATCTAATTTGATGCGAGTGAAATATGTAGTTTGGTTTACAATAAGAATTCGTATATCCAACTATAATAAAACAATTATTTGAATGGCAGTATCATGCTCTATACGTAGTTATACTTGTAATTATGAATAATATTCTTTTAGAGTTAATTGCCAAAATCGTCCCTGAGGTTTGGGCACGTTTGCCATTTTCGTCCAAAATGACACTTTTGTACCAAATTGCCCCCAACGTTTGTAACTTTTTGCCATTTTCATCCAAACCACTAACTTAGTTTATTTTTTCTGTTAAGTTGATGATATTTAGATGAAACTGGCAAATATAAAACCACAGGGACGATTTTGGCAATTTACTCAAACCCTTTTTAATTTCTTTTATTTAATTATTTTTGTTACATATATAATAAAAAAGAATATACATGGAGTTTTTAGAAAGAAAAAAAAAATAATAGTTTTGTCACATAATTTTTATAAATTTTCATCCAAATCACTAACTCAGTTTATTTTTTCTGTTAAGGTGAAGGATGTTTTAGATTTTATAAATTGAGACAGAAATTAATTTACAACTTCTTCATATAAATCAGTTTTATAAAGAGAAAACGTCATTGGTGTGCAACACATAACAATCGATTACAACTTTTAGTATTTATCAGTTGTAGAGATAGAAAAAATTGTCAAACGTTACATATTTTTTAAATGTGTTGAGCACCTAGGAAATATGTTGGTAGAAATAAAATATTTATTTAATTAAGATTATGAGTGTAACTAACTAATATTTATTCTGAGTGGCTTGAGTAAAGAAACTTTTGGTTCATAGCATTATAATTACAATTTGGTGGGTAATTTTAAGGTTTGGTATTTGGTAACGATACGTTGTTTGATTGGGGGGGGGGGGGGGGGGGCACTGCCTTCTGTTTTTCCTTATAAGCGAATTTAAAAAAGTAGAAGATGAATTACAAACTTGGTACATATGATAAGGGATTTTTATTTGACCTTTTTCAATAAGGTCACCAGCATTTTAGTTTGATAAAATTTAGAGGTTTAAGTAGATTTTATTTTTATAAAACTGATCTATATAAAAAATTAGAAATTAATTTTTGTCTTAGTTTATAAACATCCTTCGTCTTAATAGAAAAATTAACTTAGTTAGTGGTTGGATGAAAATTTATAAAAATTATGTGATAAAGCTATTATTTTTTTCATATAAAAGTTGCATGTATGTTTTTTTTATTATATATGTAACAAAATTAATTAAATAAAAGAAATTTAAAAGAGTTTGAGTAAATTGCCAAAATCGTCCCTGTGGTTTTATATTTGTCAGTTTCATCCAAATATCCTCAACTTAACAGAAAAAATAAACTAAGTTAGTGGTTTGGATGAAAATGGCAAAAAGTTACAAACGTTGGGGGCAATTTGGTACAAAAGTGTCATTTTGGACGAAAATGGCAAACCTGCCCAAACCTCAGGGACGATTTTGGCAATTAACTCATTCTTTTATTATAATAGAGCCTGTTTTTTTTTTTCAGTGACCAGTTTTGAATATCATATATTTTCGAAAGCTTATAGTGATTGGTTTTGCTTGAGTAACCAGTTTAATCCCATCATGGCGTCATGCAAAATGTATAAAAGTTAAATATTTCCATCCATCTCGTCAAATTATTAAGAAAAAAATAGAGATTTTAAAGTCATTAGAATTCGTTAGTTTTTCTAGTTTTTAACCTTGAGTAACTTCGACAAGATTAAAATTCCATATACTTGAGCTCCATAGGAAAATACAATATGAGGTACTTGGAACATTAATCAACCTTCTTGTAACATTGAGATCCGGGGCGTAGCACAGGGATGTATGGATTCCGTACCAAATTTTTTTTAGTGTTATATATACATGTATTTCGGCATCACACCTGTAGAAATTTTGACGTCGACCCTGTAAAAACTTTTACACCGAACCCTTAGAAACCTTGACACTAAACTATTATGACACGGAACCATAGAAAATTTCATAACAAACTTTAACCCACAGTTCAATTTAAAAATAATAACTTGTTAAGTCCACATTCTATTAAAATAATCATTAACTCATTTAGCTCACATTCAATTAATATAATAACTCATTAGCTTAAGTCCACCATACAAGGCCACAAGCTATTTAAACCAAATTAAAAAAAAAAAACAAATAAACACTAATGCATAACTTGTATTCTTATGATTTTGATGAAAAAGATAAAGATAGACTCCGTATGAAACTCAAAGTCTATGTTGATATGAAAGAAGATACAAGGTTTGCCAACTTGAACTATATATCTAGTCTTGTAAAATTGATGGGTGAAACAAAGAACCACATTACTTTTACGTTGATCTACTTATTAATTATTTGCATTTAGTTTGATATTTGCTATTTTTATTATACGAACCAACCCGAACTGCTTAACTAGACTAATAGAAAAGGCCTAAACTAGCTAGTGATAGACAATCGGTCGTCTGTCCCTTAAAAATTTCTAAATCTGTGGGAAAAAAATCCTGACTTGGTCAGTGATTGAGATCATACATCATTCTATTTTTCTTTACATGTTTCTTCCCCAACGAAGGGTTTCCACTACTTTAAGAACCATTTTAGTTTAATCTTAAAAAATATAGAATAGAGTTTAGTAAATTGTCGAACATAGTAAAAATGTAGCAACGAGTTTCCCACAATAATCCAACAAACTTTTCTAAAAAGTTTGTTGGATTATCGTGGGAAAATTGTCAAAATCCTCATAGGAAAAAATGCAGTTTTTTTTGAACGACAAAAAATCTCATGTGTAAACCTATCATGTTCAGGGCTATGTCCAAGGTCGACTCCTTGACCGCCGTGAGACTATACCCCCAGATGCGCGAGAATCGGATGGAATCCGTAAACTCTCGCCCCCGTAAGGTTCGAACCTGGGATTAAAGCCCAGATTCATCCCTTCTCCCAGATGTCTGTCAAAAATGGCCCGAGCGGAAATCAAACCTGCGTCTCCACTAGGTAGGGCGCAAACCTCTTATCACTAAACCAAGTTCCCAGGACAGATAAAATTGCAGTTTTCTAGTAGTGGTTGTTAACCAACATGATTATAGTTGGTTGATCGATCAAAGTTAGTTTCTAATCATCAACCATCTAATGGTTATTATGAAAAGTTTATCCCCTTAACCATATATAGTCCTTAGGGTTATGTTAATCAACCAATTAGCTAATTGCCTTCAATTTATTTTGGTTCTTCTTTCGGGGGAAAATGAGTCACCCATTAAAATAGCATCTGCTTCTTGTCCATATGCACATTATTGAAGTATTTTGTTTCTTCAGATTCTTAGGGAATAAATTGGCATTGAAAGCGATTCAATGGATAGCTTTTATTTCCTGTATATATTTACATATTCTCGGTATCTAATAATGGATACTTTTGATTATTATTGTCATTAACTTATGGTTAATATTTGGCGCCAAATGCTTGAATAGTGATTCATAATTGGTCCTTTGAAATTCTATCCATTATATATGAACATCAATAATATGTTTTTTTACAGTTGCGATTCGTATTCTAGTATGGACCGAAGTTCACTAAAGTATTGATGCCCACATACATGTGTGTCTTCTTATGTGCTTGTGTGAGAATGAGGATTAATCAAGATAAGACAAAGAATATTTCAGTGTTTTAAAATTTCATGTAATGAAGATATTACACAAATTTCATGCAGTGTGTGTATATATATATATTGAAAAAGTTTTATATACAGTATTCCTTAACGTACGATGCGTACAATAGTAAATCACACATGTTATAAAATTAAAACCCTAATCACACATGAACAAAATATAACATGTGTGATTAGGGATTATCCCATGCGTGATTTTCTGATTTTGTTCATACGTGATTATATGATTTCTTCATACGTGATTATATGATTTGTTCATGCGTGATTATGTGGTTTGTTCATGCGTAATTAGGGTTTGAATTTTATAACATGTGTGATTTACTATCGTATGCATCGCACGTTATATGCATACGTTAAGGAATATTGTACGATTGTTCATTAACCTTCCCCGACCTATATATATTGATTGTGAACACTGGTGAACTAATTCTAGCCCTGGATTATCAATACACAAGTGTAAATAAATAGCAAGGATTTGATGATGAAAATACACTAGTGTATTTTACGATTTGATGATGTAAATCAATGGTTATGATTTATTCACTCAGTTCACAAATATACTAGTATTCATTTTAAAACCCCACCCTATATATATAGAGAGAGAGAGAAAGACGTGAACATTTGTAGGGTTCCATAAACTTCATGTAAGAAGAGATTACACCCAACATGAAGTCATAAACTAAACATTTTTAAAGAAAAAAAGGGACTACATGACAATGAGAAGAGAACAAATTAAAGAAAACTATTAAATCACAGGGTTGGTTCTCTTCCTCAAATTCGTTTGCATCCTGAAAACGGAAAAAAAATAGTATGAAATTTTCATACACTAATCAGAACAAAAATAAAATAAAAAGTGAAAAGTTTACTTGATTAATTACCTCAATTACTCCTTGGTGCTTTGCATTTGTAGCATTCCATCCTGCTAGCATAATTGTGCAGCCCACAACCAAATCTACTTTAAATAAACAATATATGAACAAAGATTAAGTAACAGTTCACATAAGCTAGATGATTTATTTCACTTGAGAATCTTATTTATACCTATTGCAAATCCAATCTCCGGTTTTCCAGCCTGGAACAACACTTCCTTCATAGCCATACGCGTTTGGAGCAGCCATCATAGCGCTATAATCTCTAAGTGCACCACACATATAGCATGCAGTTCTACTCGCGTAATTGTGTGTCCCACAGTTGAATGTGGCACAATACCAGTCACCGGCTAAGACTTCCGTTCTATTCATACCATAAGATGACACCTCATCCGGGGTGGCGAATTTAGGACAATGGCATCTTTGACAAGCGTCGCGTTTCTTGAAGTTTAAATGTTGACATGCAGCACACATCCAGTCTCCACTGCTCATTTTCTCTTGTATAAGTTTTATAACCTGAAAATACCAAATAATTTAACAACCATCTCATTTAAAAGCATTGAATATGCTCCAAAGAAAGTACAAACCTTGTGAATGTGTAAAAACTGCAATAAAGGACTAGTGAAGCAAATGAAGAGAGGATAGATTGAGTTGGTGATTTTCTTGATTGAAACTTGAAGGGTTTATATACTTGCTAAAAGATTCTAAAACATGGGACCCATATAAGCAAATATAGTACTCCTTGGAATGAGATTCCAAAAGTAGAAAAAAGGCCATTTTGGTTCAGATAAACCTTTCTAATGAGATTTATCTTTGTTCAGATAAACCTTCACAAGCATTTATGTACAAATTTCACCCTTACTAGTGTTACAAAAATGGGCCGGACTCTTCGGTCAGACCGAAGCGCACTACATAACCAGTCTAGTTAAGTATATTTGAATGCACTCCGTTTGAATCTATAGATTATTGCGAACAGGACTAGGTGTTCCATATTTTGTTTTTAGTTATTTATATACATTTTATATCTTATAAATTATTTGGTATCAACCGATTTTTGAAACCGAACTAACTGGTGAACCTAGAAATAGTCGGTTTCATTACCGATTTGTTATAAAAGATTGATCCCAACAATGTAAGTCTAAACATAAGTATTAGTGTGTGATAGAGAATGACATGTATATTAAATTCGTTTAATATGCTTATTCAGTTAAAGACAAGGTTCAGTTGGTGTTTCTTTATTGCCAAGTGTCTTATCTCCTCAATTCATATCTTGTAGACAATGCTATCCTAACTCCTACATATATGAAACAATAAGCATCACTCATTTAGATGAAAGAGTCAATATACCAAAGAACAGTTTCATAAGCTCTAAATTTCCTAAAATGCCCCTCTTTACACGATTCCTCTTGCATTATTTGGACAAGAAAAGGCTTTCAAGTTATTCTCTTTCTTGCAATTTCCACTTGTGGTAATATATTATTAGGAATAGTTATTGTTAGAAAAATCATCAAAATGATCTAGTGTTTGTATCATTTGCAGTGGCGAAGCTTCGCCCCCCCCCCCCACCCATTTTACAGAAACCGGGGGTGGAAACGTATATACCTAAAAAATTTCTATAGGAAAGTACTATTCATAACACTACGCATCGAAAAGTTCGAGGGGTCGGGCGCCCCCTCCGAGCCCTTCTAAGCTGCGCCCGTGATCATTTGACTAACTTTTTATTTAATTGTATCAAATTTGTCACTTAGATCTCAACAATTTTTTTGAGACTATACATTTTTCAAGATTGTATAGCAACTAGAATTTTGATACGTGCATCGATATTCTCATACACGCATCTTTGTCAGAATCTAGTACAATTATGATGAGATTGTGAATTGAGATCTTGAATGGTAAGTCGCGTTAAATGTAACACCCCAAATTTTTATGAATGGTAACAACGACGCATGCTTTAAAAATAGGTGTAGAATGAAAGCCCAAGTTATGAAAAAAGGGTGATTATTGAAAAAAAGCCCAACAAGGGGAACTGATAGGTACAAGGCCTATGAAAGGGTATTATAGTAATTTCAGTTAACCCTTTAATGGAAAAAGGCATGGGCAATCCCATCCAGTCTCTTCATTTGCAAATTTCACCTTCAATCCTTATTAAGAGAAAGTGGGAATCAGGTTGGGTTAACGTCTATTTATTGAAAGGTATCAAGTGAGACGATCATGGTTCCGATCCCGCATCATCTACAAGTATTCAAAGTTAACCGAGATATATGCCTCCATATTCTCGGTTGTATATTTTATGTATTTGTGTATTTATTTTGTGATTCCCTTTCCGTAAGTTAGGCCACAATTATCTCCTCTTTGTGTGTATATATTGTAATGTATTTGCAAGGAAGGCATCAATCAAGTTAATACATTTTTCATGGTATCAATGGCCTAAAGAAGACTTCGGTCTCCTCTGCCGCTAATCAGCCATACCTGGTTTCTCCTCAAACAGCCTTCTGCCACCCATTTTCATGGCTGATCAGCCCCCTGCCACACCTGCTGCCACCGATCCAACATCCCTCAAACTGCTGCATCCCGTCTATGCCGTCACGAATATTCAAAATAAGGTTCGTGTTCTTGATGGTTCAAAAGTTTCTTATTCCTCTTGGGTGCGACTCTTTCTCCTTCACGCGAAAGGGTTTGATGTGCTCAAACACATTGACAGTTTGTAGCCACCCGAAAAGGATTCTACCGAATTTTCTTCTTGGGAGAAAATTGACTCCATTGTTCTCCAATGGATTTACGGGGCACTTTCAGATGATCTTTTGGTCCAATTTTTGAATGATGAATCCCCTGCTCGCGAGGCTTGGTTGCGTGTCCAACGATTGTTTGTCGACAACAAAGGACCACGTTCCCAAGCACTCCAACACGAGCTCAACACTATCACTCTTGCATCTATGCCCAATCTTGAAGCCTATTGCCCGAAAATCCGAGACCTTACCAACCAACTTACTGCCCTTAACTTCCCCATGAACGACCAACAACGAGTTCTTCACATTCTCAAGGGCCTTCCCAAAGAATATGACATCATTGCTTCAATCTTGAACCAATCTTTGCCTTCTTGGGAGGACGCCATTGATCAACTCGTGTCAGAAGTCGGCCGTATAAAAACCCACGACTTCACTACTCAAACCCCTCCCCTAGCCGCTGCCATCACCACACAAACTCCTAAACCCCCATCCGAACCCACCACCAACAAACCTAGGCCCAATCGCCCAACCGGCCCTTCACCCATCGCAACCAACACTCCAACCGTTCCGAAAACCACCACCCCAACCACTACCGTCAGCCACCCTCTCGCAACCATAACCCTAACCAACCTCCTGCCTACCACCGTAAATCCTCCCCATCACCACACTACCCACAGCCGCCTACCCAACCTCCCTACTACCCTCCTTATTGGGCTCCCCATATTGGACCCCTCCACCTTGTCCCTTCCCAACACAAAGTTGGTCCCAACCATGGCAACCCCAACACTTCCACAACCCGAGTAACACCCGCGGTAACCAAAGGCAGGCACAGGCGCATTTGGCTGAAGTAGATCCTCTTCAGCCAACCCAGTTAGAAGATGCAGTATAGGCCCTTTCTGTGGACTCAGGAGACGACCAATGGAATTTTGATACAGGTGCGTCTAAACATGTTTCTCTAAATTAAAATTTACTTGACTCGTTTTCCACTATTGCGCCAATAGCGTCAATAATTGTAGGTAATGGCAACAAACTTCCGGTTTTGGGTTCGGGAGATTCCACCTTAAACATTGGCTCTAGACCTTTGCCCTTAAAATCTGTCCTATATAACCCAAACATGGTCAAAAACCTCATTTCTATGCATCAGCTCAATATTGATAATTATACCTCCATTGAATTTGGCCCATTTGGTTTTTCTATGAAGGATTTCAAGGATGGTACGATCCTGATTCGTCACAACAGTTCGAGTGATTTATACCGCTCACCCCAAATGCTCCCACCACCGCATGTTTTGTTTCCAGTCAAGACTCTCCCTTTTGGCACCACCGGCTTGGTCACCCATGTCAACCGGTCATGGAGTCTCTTCGTTCAAGTCATTTTATTTCTTGTAATAAAACTAAGTTGAATAATCTTTGTCATGCTTGTCAGTTATCCAAGCACAAACGTTTACCTTTTTCTGATTCGGTTTCAAATACATTATCTCCTTTTGCTTTGTTACATTGTGATTTGTTGACTTCTCCTGTTTTAAGTCATGCAGGATATAAATACTACATGGTTATTATTGATGATTTTACTAATTATACATGGGTTTATCCCCTAAAATTTAAGTCCGAAACTTTCACAAAATTTCAACACTTCCATCAATTTGTTCTCACCCAATTTTGTTTACCTATTCAATCTTTTCAGTGTGACATGGGAGGTGAATCTGATAACACAAACTTTAAAAACTTTGCCACTCAACACGGCATTCACCTTCGTTTCTCTTGCCCTCACACCTCCCAACAAAACGGAAAAGCAGAACTTATGATTCGTAGACTCAATGAGATCATCTTCACCCTGCTCACCCATGTGCTCTGCCCCTCCTCTTACTGGGTGGAAGCTCTTCACACAGCCTCTTACCTCCACAACATCTTACCCTCTAAAACTCATCAAAACTGCTCACCTTTCTCGCTCATATACCTTCGTGAACCCTCATACGATCACCTTAGGGTGTTCGGATGCCTTTGCTACCCTAACACATCGGCTACCCGTCCAAATAAGCTCACCCACCGATCGATTGCTTGTGTGTTCCTTGGATACCAGGCTAATTATCAAAGTTACCGGTGCTTAGACTTAGCCACTGGTAAAACCATCTTCTTTCGCCATGTTACCTTTGATGAAGATGTTTTTCCTTTCGCCAAACCCCCTACTCCTCCACCCGACCACTCTTTCCTTTACCCCTCCCCACTTCTATTCCACCCACATAGTTTTTCCACCTCTCCCGACTCCTCACCCGAACAACTAACCGGTCCTCAAGGTCCTCCTCCACCATCCCAATCACCATCTCCTCTCGAACAACCCAACCAAAAACCGTGTGCTAGCCATGTCACACTCCGATATTTCCACGTATTACCGGTGGGGAGTATCGTGACATAGTTGATATCATCATAGTCAATAATCATAGTTAAATGCACAACGGAAGTCTAAAAGTAATAATATTACAAACCGATTTGAAAGTAACATAAAATATTACACAACGGTTGTAAGATGGATCCACAGGTGGATCTAAGATAAAAAGAAATATTGTTCAACAGATTTAAGCATCACAAGCTTGCAAGACTCTTTATTTGATACTAGGAGTAGCCAGCCCATTTCGCTTAGTACCTGCACTTAACCTTTTTGGAAAATACGTCAGTTTACACTGGTAAATACAATTGACTGACACTTTTGAAAATATTTAAGAAAATTGATTTAAATGCACAAGGCACAAATATTCTTTTATAACTTGGGATAATTATTTAAAAATAATCTTGTAAAAGAATTATATGTTTGTCATACATTCAGTAGCCCGGGTTGGAAGTACCGGGTTAAAGATTAATAGACACACCACATAATATAAACCCACGGCGAGTTATTCTCAACAAGCGGGTATATCTTTTTACATACGCACCGACAGGTGTATGCCTACACCCCGTGCTTAAGTCGTGGCCATTTCAATGAATGAGCCGAGGATATCCAAGACATGGTCATTAACCCCCCAAAGGCTTAAAACAAACAAAACAGATTAAACGGGTTATCTCAATGATTTAATCATTATTCGATTAAAGATTCAATACCCGACCAAGCGGTATTATTAAATACCGTACCCCAAGCCCGTATAAGGGAAAATAAGTTAAAAGTATTTACATGAGCTAAATATAAATTAATCCCAGCCGTATATCAAATCAGGAAGTACAGATAGCTTTTACTGGGCTCCTAATCTGGAACGAAGGTTTTAATAACCTATTAGATTCCTAACGGGTCTTATTTAAGTCTTAACTTAGACCGGTTAGTTTTAATGAAAGGTTTACTATTCAAAACGCAAGATTAAGCGAAGACCGGATTAGAATGAAATTTAGACCCGACAAGTTTGAAGACTTGTATAATATGGGTAAACTAAACACATTCTGGATTTTGAAGTAAAATGATAAGGTTTGACCCGTTTCGGTTAATTTATGCAAACTAGTTACATAAACCGTACCGAACGCGTATAATGCATAACGGGTAACCAAATGAGTCATGAACAGGTTCCACAAGTTAATATGCCTTAAATATGTTGTGATATGAGTAAGATACCTTCCATTATGCCCAAAACGAATTTAAAATTAATTTAAGCCCCGAAGGGGTATTTTGGTCATTTTAAAGATTATAAAAGAGGTTTGATAGTAATCTGAGGTTCTGGTCAAAAATGATCAGTAAAAATATTTATTATTACAAGTTATATCAGTAAGATATTGCATATATGTGAAATTTATCATTTATGTCCAAACTATACACCGTAGGGGCATTTTGGTCATTTCACATAAGCTTTAAGGGTCAAATTTGGAAATCATAGTTCAAAACTTTTACTTACTATTTAAGTATAAAAATTTATTTATAACATCAGTAGGTAACAAGTCTTAGGTGCTAAATATGGTTCTAAACCATACTATGCGCCTAAATCGCATAAAAGTCGGTATTTGACGATATTCGGGTTGAATAAGGAATTCTAAGATTTTGATCAGCCTTAACTGTTTAAAATAACATATTTAATATATAAAATTAGTAGAAAAAGGTTTAACATGTAAAGGATGTGTAAAACTCATTTTATTAGCGAAAATGACATTATCGTCAATTACCGAGCCTATGCAAGAACTCTATGTTATGATCAGTTTAAAATTTAATAAAAATTTCCAAAAATCCCTAAATATTATATTACATCAGTGGGTAAAAGGTTTGGTGTCAAAATTTGGGTTTAAATAGGATTTATGTCGAAAATGCCGTTTAATTAATAAAAAGGCTTTCATTTACGATATTGTGCATAACTCTCATTTTAGACCATAAACTGATTTCAAAATTTTAGGACATACTTAAATATCAGTAATAAAGGTTTTTGTCCTCTCACATTTTCAAAAATCTCGTTTTAATATCAAAAAGGCAATATGGTCAACATTTAAGCATTTAACGGAAACATGCAAATGATCTAGGATTTCTATGGAACCAAGTTGTATAACCTCAGAGGGTTATACTAACCTATAATATGGTCCTAAAGGAACCCTAAGGCATATCTAAAACAAGCTAAATCGGGTCAAAACTGAAAGTCAAAGCAAAAGTCTACTTTTGCGACTTTCGGTTCCGAACTGAGCCTAAACTTAGAATTGTCGGGTTGAACATGCCTAAACATGTTCTTATATTATTTACCAAGTTATTTTAGTGTTTAAACATGTTCCATAACCTCTGCATTGCTAGTTATGAATTTATTTGCAAAAATAGATTATGTTGACTTTTTATTAATAAGTTTGACCCGACAATTGACAAAGTTAGAGTGGAAATCAGTAGGTGCCCTTTTAAGGGTTTATTACCTACATAATTACCAACTCATAGCCACTTTCAATTCGAATAATGGATGGACCATTAGTGATTAATCACTAAGTCAAAGCTTAATTACGATAGCTTTGACTTTTGGTCATTAAACTAATAAAACTAAAACTAGAGAGGCTAAGAACACTTACTAGAGTACTTAGCACGAAATAAGAACTGAGGAAAACTTCTTAGAGCTCCAAGGGACTCCAGAGAATGAGTTGTGAAGAAATTTTGAGAATGTGCAAGTGAACAATGAAAAACAAGGGCCTTATATAGCAAACTCCACTTCACAAGATCATTCCACATGCCCCTACATTGATCCTAGATGTTACAAGTGTCCCTAGTGCATGAAAAACCATTGGCACAGTCCCTGGTATCGAATTCATGCCTGCAAAGGCGGTGGAACTGGATGAACATGCAGCAGTCATGTTTTTCTGCATCTGATACTCTTACGCGGGCCGCGTAAGACTTATAAGAAGTCTACGCGGGCCGCGTGGCTCCTTTGTCACCGGAAAACAACTTTTAAAGACTGCAGTTTTGGTCCCTGGTCCAAAATAAGTTTATTTAACTTCTATTTATTGCACTTAGGACCCCCATAGTTAACTTTTAAGGACCTTGGGCCATAAACTAACTCCGTTAAGCTCCCGGTTAGTTGTACGATCACCCGGAAAGTCTTGTTTTTCATCGAAACTCCTCCAAATTAATATCCAACATTATTGAGAGTGAAAAATTTAATTATTATAATGTTTTTGGGATCGTTAAAAGGTCACTCAGAGGTAAATTTTAACATGTTGACACTTTTAACCCCTATGCTTTGTAAAGTTTTAATTTTAAGCGCAAACGGCTTTCAATGTCCGATAATTTTATTCATCAAGGAATATGAACATCTTATGAGGTCATTCAGAGGCACTAGTTTGGCATGATGACACGTTTGATCCTTTTACTTGCATATTTACATTGTTTGATAACTTTAGTCCCTCATAATTAATTCATTACACGTTTAAGTCCATGACACATGTTTTTATTATTTTGGTCATGATTTTACGAGGTGTTACATCCTCACCCCCTTAAAAGAAATCTTGACCTTGAGATTTACTGAAATAAATGAGGGTACTTCTGTTTCATTGTGGATTCAACCTCCCACGTGTATTCTGGGCCTCTACGGGCATCCCATTTTACTTTGACAACTGGCACATGTTTCTTCAAAGCTTCTTAACCTGTCGATCCTCGATCGACAAAGGTTTCTCAATGAACTTCAAGCTCTCATCTATCTGCACGTCCTTCTGCGACATTGCTAGCGACTCATCTGCTAGACATTTCTTTAGGTTGCAGATGCGGAATACATTATGAATTCCACTGAGCTCTTCTGGAAAATTTAACTTGTAGGCCACAGTTCCGACACACTCGATGATCTCGAATGGTCCAATATATCTTGGGCTTAGCTTGCCCTTTTTGCCAAAACGCATCACCCCTTTCCAGGGTGACACCTTAAGTAACACTTTATCACATACCTCGAATTTCAGAGGTTTACGTTTTTTATCCGCGTAGCTTTTCTGCCTATCCCTGGCAGCTTTGAGACGATCACGGATTTGAACAATCTTATCCGTCGTCTCCAGGACTATATCAGGTCCTGACGGTTGGACATCTCCAACTTCCGCCCAACAAACTGGCGTTCTGCATTTCCTTCCGTACAATGCCTCAAAAGGCGCGGCTTGGATACTCGAATGATAGCTATTATTGTACGAAAATTCAATCAACGGAAGATGGTCATCCCAACTTCCACCCAAGTCTATAACACAAGCTCGTAGCATATCCTCCAGCGTTTGAATTGTACGCTCGCTTTGCCCATCCGTCTGAGGATGATATGCAGTACTGAAACTTAATCGAGTGCCTAAAGACTGCTGAAAGCTTTTCCAAAAATGCGATGTGTATCTTGTATCCCTATCAGAGATAATAGATACTGGCACTCCGTGAAGAGATACAATCTCATCCACGTACAGCTAAGCTAACTTGTCAGAGCTATGGGTTTCTTTAATCGGTATGAAGTGGGCTGATTTGGTCAGTCTATCAACTATAACCCAAATAGTATCATTCCCACGTTTAGTCTTTGGTAAGTTAGTAATAAAATCCATAGTTACCATTTCCCATTTCCAGGTGGGAAGTTCAGGCTGTTGCAGCAAGCCTGACGGTTTCTGATGCTCTGCTTTAACTTGCGCGCATGTCAGACATTTAGCCACATAAGTGGCCATAGACTTCTTCAAGCCTATCCACCAATAATTTGCCTTTAAATCCTGGTACATCTTATCACTGCCAGGATGGACTGAATATCTAGAACTATGGGCTTCTTGGAGAATCACATCTCTAAGCCCTCCATGAATTGGAACCCATATTCGACCATTTAATCTTAGGATTCCATCCTTGCCGTATGACAATTGATCCGCAGTCACTCCTAACTTCTCATTCGGATAATTAGCTTCTAATACAGCTTCCTTCTGAGCAGCTAACAACTTTTCATTCAAGCTGTTCTTCAATTCGATGCTTTTGGCATTGATTCTAATGGGTTTAACCCTTTCTTTTCTGCTCAAGGCATCAACAACTACATTTGCCTTGCCAGGATGATACCGTATTTCGCAATCATAATCATTCAGTGTTTCCATCCATCAGCGTTGCCTCATGTAAAGATCCTTCTGATTAAACAGATGTTGAAGGCTCTTATGATCAGAATAGATCACACACTTGGTTCCATATAAGTAATGCCTCCAAAGCTTTAAAGCAAATACAACGGCACCCAACTCCAAATCTTGGGTGGTGTAATTATTCTCATGCACCTTTAATTGTCGTGAAGCATATGCAATAACTTTGCCCTTCTGCATAAGCACACATCCCATGCCGGTGTGTGATGCGTCGCACTAAACCACAAATTCTTCAATTCCTTCTGGCAATGTCAACACAGGAGCATTGCTTAATTTCTGCTTAAGAATATCATAGGATTCTTGCTGCTTGGGACCCCAATCAAACTTTATATTCTTACGGGTCAGTAAAGTTAGAGGTGCAGCAATCCTTGAAAAGTTCTCAATGAAACGTCGATAGTATCCTGCTAGACCCAAAAAGCTGCGAATCTCTGTAGGAGTCTTAGGCTCTTGCCAATTCATAACCGCTTCAACCTTAGCGAGATCCACTTGAATACCACGCTCACTCACTACATGTCCAAGAAACTGGACTTCACGAAGCCAAAGCTCACACTTAGAAAACTTGGCGTAGAGCTTCTCTTGCTGCAGAAGTTTAAGAATACACCGGAGATGTCTTTCATGATCGGCCTGATTCTTTGAGTAAATAAGAATGTCATCAATAAAGACAATGACAAACTTGTCCAAATACGGCTTGCAAACGCGATTCATGAGATCCATGAACGCTGCAGGTGCATTAGTGAGCCCAAAAGGAATCACTAAGAACTCATAATGACCATAACGAGTTCTGAATGCAGTCTTATGTACATCTTCATCTATGACCTTCAGTTGATGGTAACCTGACCTCAAATCAATCTTGGAGAAATAACTTGCCCCTTGCAGTTGATCGAACAGGTCGTCGATCCTGGGTAACGGATATCTGTTCTTGATTGTAACCTTGTTTAACTCGCGATAATCGATGCACAGACGCATCGAGCCATCCTTCTTCTTTACAAACAGAATCGGTGCTCCCCAAGGGGACGAGCTAGGTCTAATAAATCCCTTTTCTAACAAATCATCCAACTGAGTCCTCAACTCTTTCATCTCAGTTGGTGCCAACCGGTAAGGTGCTCTTGCAATTGGTGCTGCTCCAGGAATGATATCGATTCTGAACTCCACTTGCCTATCTGGAGGTAAACCAGGTAGTTCTTCAGGAAAAACGTCTGGATATTCAGAAATAGCGGGGATGTCTTCAATCTTGGGCTTTGGTTCATCAATGGTAACCTGCGCCATATAAATGACACATCCTTTCTTCATACACCTTGATGCATTAAGCATAGACACTTGCTTAGGCAATCCATACTGAGTATCTCCTTGAATCGTAAGTGGCTCACCATAAGGAGTCTTGATAACCACTTGCTTCTTATCACATACAATTTGGGCTTGGTTATAAGATAACCAATCCATGCCTATCACTATGTCGAATCCTGCTAATTTTAATGGAAGCAAAGACAGTGGGAAAGAGTGGTTCCAAATGGATATAAAACATCCATCTAACATGGTTGAAGCAGTCTCAATCGTGCCATCGGCCAATTCTACTTCATATTTTATGCTTAGGGTTTTAACAGGCAGATTTAATAACTTACAAAAAATTTTATCCACAAAAGACTTGTTTGCACCCGAATCAAACAATACTCTAGCATAAACATCATTGATAAGAAAGGTACCTGTTATCACATTGTCGTTCTGAACTGCTTCTTGAGCATTCATTTGAAAAACCCGAGCATTGGTCTTTTTACCCTCTTCAGGTTTCTTTGCATACTTTGGGCAGTTGGACTTGATATGCCCCTTCTTGTTACAGTTGTAACAAGTCGCATCCTTTATCTTCTTACAATCCAACATTTTATGCTCACTTGATTTGCAGATCCCACAAGCTCTAGGCTGCGATTGGGATTTTGATTCGAACCTGCACTTCCCTAGATGACGCTTCTTGCAGGTTTTACACTTGGGTTTCTCACCCGACTGTTGACTATCCTTTTTAAACCCGGAACTCTTTTTGTGATCAGATTTCCCCTTATGCTTCTTATCAGAACGGCATGAGTTCTCATCCTCACGTTTTCGTTTTCCCTCTTCAGAATTTTTGAGCGATCTCTGCCTGACCGCATCGAGAGTAAGAGATAGGGATAGATAAGCCACTGACCTAAAGGTAGTCGGTCTAGATGCTTTCACACTTGCTTTGATCTCCGGAGCTAAACCTCTGATAAAACGAGCTATACGCTTTGGTTCCGGTGTAACCAAGTATGGAACCAATCGAGACATGGTATTAAAACTCGTAAGATATGCCTGACAGTCTAAGTTCTTCATGACCAATGTCAAGAAGTCAGTCTCAATCTTCTCAACTTCATGTTGAGGATATAAATTTTCTTTGATCAATGCAACAAACTGATCCCAAGACATGTTATACAGCGGGATCTTCCTTGTAGCTTGGACTAGGGACCTCCACCAAGTTAATGCTTCACCTTTAAACGATTGCGACACAAACTTCACAATGTCTTGCTCTGCACAACCACTAATATCAACCACTCTATCCATCTCATCGAGCCAAGTCATACAATCGATGGCTCCTTTCTCTCCTGTGAAGTCTCTGGGCTTACAGGAGACAAAATATTTGTAAGAGCAGGTCTTAACACGTGGCTCTTGATTGAGCACAATCTTCTTAGACGGGACACTTTGCTGATTCTATGAGTGACGAGCATCGTCCTTCTTTGACTCATTCACTTTAGAAGGGGGCTTACTATGAGCCGCAGATTGAGTCTTAGAGTGCGTACCACTTGATTCCCTGAACTGTCTGTCAAGTGCCCTAGTAACAGCATTGTCTATCAATGCCTGAAGATCTGCACCAGCTACATTAATCCTGGTGGTATCATTATTCTCTCTCGGGTTACTGTTAACCTCCTCTGATTCAGCCATGTAGCTTGATTGCTACAAAACAATTGACAATATTTTATTCAGAGGTTATTATAGAGTCATAACTTCTGATGATTTATTAACCATGGTAATATAAACCATATTGATTAATTTGTTAATCATATTTATTTAGGATTTTCATTATAAATTATCCTTTATTATAATCATTAAAGATATTAAAGTGGCACAAAAGGCCTAGTCACAAGGACAGTTTTAAGCCATGATTTCAGAGAATCGAGGCATTAAGGTTTGAACGTAGTTCATTACCTTTTATTGACAGGGAGTCGTAGACTACAACTGTCTTTTGTCTTATTTAACAATTATTATAGCCTGTAGGCACTGCATCACTAATGGATGTCTCATATATGATCATCTTAATTGACGATTTGAACCCATGATTTATAGATCATTAGGCTAAATAAGGAATCTGGAAGAATCCAATACAAGGATGACAAGTGTGATTTTACCGAATCACATCTGCCAGGAGTGTTAACATGTTTTCAGATGTTAACAAATAATTGAATCTTTTTAAATAGGTTTTACCATCATGGCCAGATCTATAATGTCATTTAGGCTAGGTTATACCTTTTAAGATTCTCTTTAATATTTAAAGGCTGATCAATTACAAAAAAAGGAATGATATTTTTTATTTATTTCATATATTATATTCATGCATATGATGACAAGTGAAATTTAAATAAAGCATTCCTATAAATTTTAAAATAAGTACACAATTGCCCTAAACGGGACTTGAAAGAAATAACATTGTCCACATAGGGACTAAAATAAGAAATACTAGTCCTCGCAGGGACCTATTACATAAATAAAATTTGTCCACGCAGGGACTTGATTGAAATAAACAACAATACAAACAAATAAATAAGGAATTTCAATAATCACTCTTCTTCTTCCCCTTGATTAAGTCTGCCAAACCCTTAAGTAATCCCCGGCGGCTTCTACGCTCCTCCTGAACCTCTCGTTCCACCTGGTTCAACCTTTGAAGGATCTCCTATTGCTGCGGTGGCTAGATCAGTGGCGGCTGCTGCTGTGGAGGTTGAGGAGGTGGTGGGTATTGATACCCATATGCTTGGTACCCAGACTGGTACGAAGCTGCATAAGGTCCTTCAGGGTGAAGAGCATTATAGTTGGTCGCCTCGAGGTATGGGTCGACGACAGGAGCATTGTAGTAGTTGTAGCCCGGGTAAGCTGGCTGCTCAAAATGGTTATACGCCGCTGCACCAGCGTATGAAGGAATTGGGTTATCATAACCCATGTGTGGTGGCGGTGGTGCGACCGGAGCTGAGTCGACTTCTGAAACTGGGTTTGAAGGCCCACCCATTTGCGGGTCTTCATACAGTGGCGGGTAGTGGCTGCTACCGGAGTGTTGAGGGGTGCTGAAATGAAAATCCCTTCTTCGCACGGACATCCGTGCACCTGATCTTCTTAGCCTCGGTGGTTCCGGAGGCACTCGCTGCACTGGCGGCGGCGTAACCGCCTGAAAACGTCAATCCTCGGAGGGATCCTGCTGCTGCTGTTGAGGTGGGTTGAAAGGGGGAGTGTACTCCCAGTGGTATGTGGCCCACCTTTCAGCAAAGTTGTCTGGGCCCCGGTATGGCGAACCATGAAAAAATGATCCGTCTGAAATCTCTATGGGATGCGTGGGCGTTCCAGTTGGTGGCTCGGCAGGATCGGGGTCATCATCCATATCCATGTCCATATCCTGAGCTTCAGGAAAGTGGTCTTCTGGCCCCAATGGGTTATGGCACATTGGCTCTTCAATCTGATTTTCCGGGTTGAACCGGCTCTGAAAATACGGGGTCGGGTCCTGGAAGGCCCGATGTGAGCTCGACCGCTGCAGCGGTATGAAGGAGTGGTGATAATCATTGGACTCATTTTCTGAGTGTGCCCCAAAGGAGTGGTGGTAAGAGGGCGAAGAGCTAAGCGAGACAGAACGCCTCGCGGGTTCCAAATACGTCCTCCAATCTTCTTGAGTACTAGAGCTCATGGTTGCTGAAGGAGTTCGTCGGTGTAACGGCACGGCCTCATGATCATTTGGTGCAGTGATTAGTGCTTTGCCACGTCCACCTCTTCCTCTGAATCTTGGCGGCATTGTCTTGTTCCTGTCAAAACAAACAAAAGAAATAAGCAAAAAGAAAACAATAAGATTAGGATTAGTCCTAAGTCATTAGCCTAGACTTGGAGGTCAAGGAATGTGCAAACTGTGTCATTGAGATTAAACACAAAAGGCTAGTGTTTAATTCACTCAATGTTAGCTCTGATACCAACCTGTCACACCCCGATATTTCCACGTATTACCGGTGGGGAGTATCGTGACGTAGTTGATATCATCATAGTCAATAATCACAGTTCAATGCATAACGGAAGTCTAAAAGTAATAATATTACAAACCGATTTGAAAGTAACATAAAATATTACACAACGGTTGTAAGATGGATCCACAGGCAGGTCTAAGATAAAAAGAAATATTGTTCAACAGATTTAAGCATCACAAGCTTGCAAGACTCTTTATTTCATACTAGGAGTAGCCAGCCCATTTCGCTTAGTACCTGCACTTAACATTTTTGGAAAATACGTCAGTTTACACTGGTAAAAACAATTAACCGACACTTTTGAAAATATTTAAGAAAATTGATTTAAATGCACAAGGCACAAATATTCTTTTATAACTTGGGATAATTATTTAAAAATAATCTTGTAAAAGAATTATATGTTTGTCATACATTCAGTAGCCCGGGTTGGAAGTATCGGGTTAAAGATTAATAGACACACCACATAATATAAACCCACGGCGAGTTATTCTCAACAAGCGGGTATATCTTTTTACATACGCACCGACAGGTGTATGCCTACACCCCGTGCTTAAGTCGTGGCCATTTCAATGAATGAGCCGAGGATATCCAGGACATGGTCATTAACCCCCCAAAGGCTTAAAACAAACAAAACAGATTAAACGGATTATCTCAATGATTTAATCATTATTCGATTAAAGATTCAATACCCGACCAAGCGGTATTATTAAATGCCGTACCCCAAGCCCGTATAAGGGAAAATAAGTTAAAAGTATTTACCTGAGCTAAATATAAATTTAATCCCAGTCGTATATCAAATCAGCAAGTACATATAGCTTTTACTGGGCTCCTAATCTGGAACGAAGGTTTTAATAACCTATTAGATTCCTAACGGGTCTTATTTAAGTCTTAACTTAGACCGGTTAGTTTTAATGAAAGGTTTACTGTTCAAAATGCAAGATTAAGCGAAGACCGGATTAAAATGTAATTTAGACCCGAAAAGTTTGAAAACTTGTATAATATGGGTAAACTAAACACATTCTGGATTTTGAAGTAAAAATGATAAGGTTTGACCCGTTTCAGTTAATTTATGCAAACTAGTTACATAAACCGTACCGAACGCGTATAATGCATAACGGGTAACCAAATGAGTCATGAACAGGTTCCACAAGTTAATATGCCTTAAATATGTTTTGATATCAGTAGGATACCTTCCATTATGCCCAAAACGAATTTAAAATTAATTTAAGCCCCGAATGGGTATTTTGGTCATTTTAAAGATTATAAAAGAGGTTTGATAGTAATCTGAGGTTCTGGTAAAAAATGATCACTAAAAATATTTATTATTACAAGTTATATCAGTAAGATATTGCATATATGTGAAATTTATCATTTATGTCCAAACTATGCATCGTAGGGGCATTTTGGTCATTTCACATAAGCTTTAAGGGTCAAATTTAGAAATCTGAGTTCAAAAATTTTACTTACTATTTAAGTATAAAAATTTATTTATAACATCAGTAGGTAACAAGTCTTAGGTGCTAAATATGGTTATGAACCATACTATGCGCCTAAATCACATAAAAGTCGGTATTTGACGATATTCGGGTTGAATAAGGAATTCTGAGATTTTGATCAGCCTTTACATTTTAAAATAACTTATTTAATATATAAAATCAGTAGAAAAAGGTTTGACATGTAAAGGATTGTGTAAAACTCATTTTATTAGCGAAAAGGGCATTATCGTCAATTACCGAGCCTATGCAAGAACTCTATGTTATGATCAGTTTAAAATTTAATAAAAATTTCCAAAAATCCTTAAATATTATATTACATCAGTGGGTAAAAGGTTTGGTGTCAAAATTTGGGTTTAAATAGGATTTATGTCGAAAATGCCGTTTAATTAATAAAAAGGGTTTCATTTACGATATTGTGCATAACTCTCATTTTAGACCATAAACTGATGTCAAACTTTTAGGACATACTTAAATATTAGTAATAAAGGTTTTTGTCCTCTCACATTTTCAAAAATCTCATTTTAATATCAAAAGGGCATTCTGGTCAACATTTAAGCATTTAACGGAAACATGCAAATGATCTAAGATTTCTATGGAACCAAGTTGTATAACCTCATAGGGTTATACTAACCTATAATATGGTCCTAAAGGAACCCTAAGGCATATCTAAAACAAGCTAAATCGGGTCAGAACTGAAAGTCAAAGCAAAAGTCTACTTTTGCGACTTTCGGTTCCGAATCGAGCCTAAACTCAGAATTGTCGGGTTGAACATGCCTAAACATGTTCTTATATTATTTACCAGGTTATTTTAGTGTTTAAACATGTTCCATAACCTCTGCATTGCTAGTTTTGAATTTATTTGCAAAAATAGATTATGTTGACTTTTTATTAATAAGTTTGACCCGACAATTGACCAAGTTAGAGTGGAGATCAGTAGGTGCCCTTTTAAGGGTTTATTACCTACATAATTATCAACTCATAGCCACTTTCAATTCGAATAATGGCTGCACCATTAGTGATTAATCACTAAGTCAAATCTTAATTACGATAGCATTGACTTTTGGTCATTAAACTAATAAAACTTAAACTAGAGAGGCTAAGAACACTTACTAGAGTACTTAGCACAAAATAAGAACTGAGGAAAACTTCTTAGAGCTCCAAGGGACTCCAGATAATGAGTTGTGAAGAAATTTTGAGAATGTGCAAATGAACAATGAAAAACAAGGGCCTTATATAGCAAACTCCACTTCACAAGATCATTCCACATGCCCCTACATTGATCCCAGATGTTACCAGGTGTCCCTAGTGCATGAAAAACCACTAGCACAGTCCCTGGTACCGAATTCAGGCATGCAAAGGCGGTGGAACTGCTGAACATGCAGTTGTCATGTTTTTCTGCGTCTGATACTCTTACGCGGGCCGCGTAAGACTTATAAGAAGTCTACGCGGGCCGCGTGGCTCCTTTGTCACCGGAAAACAACTTTTAAACATTGCAGTTTTGGTCCCTGGTCCAAAATAAGTTTATTTAACTTCTATTTATTGCACTTAGGACCCCCATAGTTAACTTTTAAGGACCTTAGGCCATAAACTAACTCCTTTAAGCTCCCGGTTAGTTGTACGATCACCCGAAAAGTCATGTTTTTCATCGAAACTCCTCTGACATTCTTGAGAGCGATAAATTTAATTATTATAATGTTTTTGGGATCGTTAAAAGGTCACTCAGATGTAACTTTTAACATGTTGACACTTTTAACCCCTATGCTTTGTAAACTTTTAATTTTAAGCGCAAACGGCTTTCAATGTTCGATAATTTTATTCATCAAGGAATATGAACATCTTATGAGGTCATTCAGAGGCACTAGTTTGGCATGATGACACGTTTGATCCTTTTACTTGCATATTTACGTTGTTTGACAACTTTAGTCCCTCAGAATTAATTCATTACACGTTTAAGTCCATGACACGTGGTTTTATTATATTGTCGTGATTTTACGAGGTGTTACAAGCCACTCCACTAACCATGCACCATCCGGTTACTCGGCCACCCACCCACCACCATGTTTCCCACCTCCCTCATCCACCACCGTCTCGACTCACCTGCCGCCACCTCTACCATCACCCAAACCCCAACCAACCACCTCACAACACCCGATGCAGACTCGTTCTCGCTCGGGTATTCACAAACCTTGTGTTCCCTTTTCTTTCCACATGGAGACATCATCCACCATTTCTCCTCTACCCAAATCCCACTTGTCTGCCCTTAATGACCCAAAGTGAAAGGTAGGGGTGTAAACGAGCCGAGTCGAGCCCGAGCTTGACCAGGCTCGAGCTCGGCCCGTTAGGTTTTTATGAAGCTCGAGCTCGAGCTCGGCTCGGTTCGAGCCTACTTCTTTGAGGTCGAGCTCGGCTCACAAGTAAAACCCAAAGCTCGAGCTCGGCTCGAACTATTTTGAGAACAACCTTAAACGAGCTAAAACTCGGCTCGAACTCACTTCAACATCGCTTAAACGAGCAAAAGCTCAGCTAATCAATGTTATCATCATTATTAATATATTATATATTAAAAAAATTAAAATTTTGTATGGGCTCGTTTAGGCTCGCGAGCCTAAACAAGCTTTGTATTTCAGTCTCGAGCTCGGGCTCGATAACAAAACGAGCTCTATTTCAGGCTCGGGCTCGTTAAAGCTCGGCTCGTTCGAGCTTTTAACCGAGCCGATCACGAGTAGCTCTCAAGCCTCTTGGCTTGTTTACACCCCTAGTGAAAGGTTGCCATGACTAGCGAATATGAAGCTCTATTTGCAAACAAAACGTGGGAGCTTGTCCCAAGACCTACGAACGCACCAGTTATCCGTTGCATGTGGCTCTTCAAACACAAATTCCACGCAGATGGCACCTTGGAACGCCATAAAGCACGTTTGGTCGTGAATGGTAAAAGCCAAACGGTAGGTATTGACTGTGACAAAACTTTCAGCCATGTGGTTAAACCCACTACAATACGAACAGTCCTTACCCTTGCAGTTTCTAGAGGATGGTCCACATACCAGCTGGACGTTAAAAATGCTTTCCTCAATGGCCACCTCAAAGAAATGGTATATATGTTTCAGCCACCGGGATTTACTTCTCCATCACATCCCAAACACGTGTGCAAGCTTAACCGCTCCCTCTATGGGTTGAAGCAAGCACCACGAGCGTGGTACCAACGTTTCACCGGATACCTATCCAAATGTGGATTCAAAAGCAGCGTCTGTGATACTTCACTTTTTATATATCGGTATGATTTGGAACAAGTATTTGAAGCTTTCAAGCTCGGATTGAAGGTTTCAGCTAAAATCGGTAAGATTCAGGTAAAAGTTGTTATGTTTTGTATGTTGATGAGTGGAATAATGTTATGTTTGTTATGGATCAATCCTTATGCATCTCCAACTAAAAAGGTAGGAACTTGACGTGAAACAAGTTCAGATCTAAAGAACAGCCGCCATTAACGTAACCAAGGGTTTCACAGGTACTTTATGTGCCACTTCAATCATGCTTGTAACTTATGGCATGAATTGTGCCACTTTGCGCTTGGTTCGTTAGCGCGTAGAATAGACTTTGTCCTTGCAGTGATAAGCGCAAAATGTATCATGCATAATGTATAGCCTAGCATAATGTATTCTTTGGGGGCATAATATCGCCCATTCAAAAAAAGCCACATTGAGCATGACAATACTCACCATGAGGAAAGCCCTATTTTGTGCTGGATTTGAGAGCACAAAGCCGATATGTTGTATGTAACCCATAACCGGTTTGACTAAGTATTCAAATGTTGGATTGTACTTGCTTACTATTATGTAGTTATTAATTAATTGATGTTATGTGTTAAAGATTGATTGATTATTAGGTCTAAATGATTGACGATTGATTTTAAATAATTGAAAGTTAGAAAGTTGTTGCTAGCATTAATGATGGGGTCATGCATGTGAGTGTATTAGTATAGCAGGTATGGAGTCTTATACCGATGTAAGCCTATCTGACTTAGTATAGGATTGTTCATGGTGAAGATCGCTTCACAAATTTTAAACTACGATTGAAGTTGATGTGCATGGTTGATGATGAAATTACTGAACATTTAATTTAAATTGCTAAATCTCTGTTTTATTAGAACTAGGACTCGCTTTGCGCATCTGACTTTTTAGCATGCATGTCAGGTTAAACAGGTTGATTTTTGATAAGAGGTTCACAACATGGAATGAAGACTACCCTACTCTTCATAATGTCTTCTAATCAACCCTAGATGACTTATTATGTTTGTTTTGATTGTTTTGTTTAAATTTAAAGACTTTATGTAGTCAGTGCTTTCCGCTACTATTTATAAGTATTATCAGCTTAAGAACTACGTTTTGATCAATGATCCAATTGTAAGGCTTCCCAGGATTGGAATCTTACATTAAAATCTTTCTTTTACTTCACAATATCTATCTTAGCACCTCTCAAAATCCATATTTCACTTTTTTACAATCTTACATTCTTTTTTGCAATTCCACCTTTTTAAAAGGGATAACTTCATTTATCCTCTTAAAACCTGGTATAATATTAAAGTTATCCAACAAAATTATAATATCAAATATACAAGTTTTCAAATTTATGACTTTAGGGTAAGGAGAAAGAGTAGGGTATTAGTCATATTACAATTGTATGAATAAAAATGAGTAACTATCAAAGTTTTTAAACTTATTATAATTGATATTAACTTTTCTTTGTATAATGGTTATATTATGTTTTTATTTTTGTTAACCATATATTACAACAGTAACGGGAATGTGAGTAAACGTGTATATCTTAACCACATAAATGCCTTTGAGTGAAATATAGCTTGTGTTGAAAACTTGACATTAGCAAAGTATTCTTAATTATCAAGTAAATTGCTATTTTGGTTCCTAGGGTTTTGTCCAAATTGTTGTTTTTTGAACATTTTTTTGAAAAAAAAAATTGTCAATAACACAGTGATTTAAAAATCTTGCAATTATTATCAATTCACTTAACTTCATCCAAACCGTTAATTAAGTTTCTATTATTTGCTATCCACATGATGGACATTTTTGATTTCCCATACAACATTAAATAATCAATTCTTTTTCTCACTATAAACATAAAGTGTGTATCATGGTATATATATGTATGTATATAAGAAAAACATTTTGACACTCTGTTCTCGTCTCTCTCTCTCTCTTCACACCACCTCC
Source organism: Helianthus tuberosus (assembly GCA_030545235.1). Classification (NCBI taxonomy): domain Eukaryota; kingdom Viridiplantae; phylum Streptophyta; class Magnoliopsida; order Asterales; family Asteraceae; genus Helianthus; species Helianthus tuberosus. The sequence goes on along the minus strand of CM060442.1, from coordinate 234,094,180 downwards.
ATCACCACCACACCATCTCCAGCACCAAAAATTTGTCGCAGCCTCCACCACCTCCACCACACAATAGTCACAACCACCACCACCTCTTTACCCTTTCTCTACTCTATTTCTCACCTTTAACCACCATTACCACACCACAACCACCATGATACAAAAAAATACTCTATTTTCTAATTAATAGTAATTTTGCTAATTCAACAATGTAAGGTTTCAATCAGTTTGGATAAAAATGGCGATCCAAATCCCCTCAAATCCCTAGTACTAAAATTAAAAAAACAAGGGTTTTCGATACATTCATTTTAGTGTTTTAATATACGGTACACATAAAACTTGAATGAGAAAACTTACTTAAAATAATTGAACTGGGTGAGAAACCAATAATTTGGTTATGGCTTTTCGAATAATCAATTTGCTATGGTTTGGTTATAGTTATATGAATGTAAATAACCAAAGTAGTCAAACCACTATTAAAACCATCAATTTAAATATATTTTCAAGCTTTTTGAAAATGAAAACTTTACAATAACATTTTGAACAAAATTAAGTTTTACCATTTTATATCATAAATATCCTATGTTGGATCCTTCGTTGCTAATTTCTTGCATTTCTTTATATGCTTCTTATTTAAGAGATTCACTTTCTTACCCTTTTTTTCTTTTTCTCAATTTTCTGGTTCTTACGGAATGACTTTCATTATCATTTTCCTCGTTATCTTCAATTTCCCACATGTGATATCTTTCGAGGCTTTTTTCAATCTATAGAATTGGGGAGAATAAAGGCTTGCCTTTAATGCACATGAAATGTTGGGTGGTTTTAGACATTCAATCAAAGGTATCCATGCATCCTCTGTGATCAGACACTCACTCGTACCATATATGTTATTTTTTAGTAGGCTTATACAACCTCGGTCTCACCAAAATCTACCGTAGGAGTTTTTTAAAAGTCGATACTCATTGTTTTCTATGAGTTCAAGTTCCACCAGAGCAACAGTGTGGTCTATATCATCATACATTAGTCTCCTCATTAATCTCTTCAAATAAAATATACCCTAAAAATATAAAAAGATTATATTGTCATTAAATATAAAATCACATTACTTAATAAAAAATATATTGAAACTTACCCCAGTGTCTTCGTCAAAAATCTCATCGGATGCAGTTGAAACTACTACAGTTTGGTTCACAAGAGCTATATGAAGAGCCAGCTCATCATTAGGAATCTGAATGAAACCACAAAATTTAATATCCACAAGCTTTTGCTTGTTAAACAACTTGCAAAACCCATATCTTCATGTATATCGGTAATCTTCAAGTAATGAGACTCCTTTAATTTTTTTCTCAGATTTTCAAAAGCTAATTCGGCCATCCCTTGATACTTTTGAAACCAGTCGACAACTTGTTGTTCTGAAAGCTTAATTAGTTTCCCGGATAAGAGTTTGTATGCTCCTTCGAGGGAAGCCATCGCCCCAAGGCAAAACATGTAGGTATTCTCTCTTGATTCGAGCATCTGTTACAGCTCCTTTTTAGCCAATTGATTGTTCACGGAATTCTAAGCCGCTTATTTTTATCCAGTTTGACATTTGCAAGGGTCAATAGGTTATTTCCACAATTAAACTACTAAGCTCATGAGGTGTGGTTGGTTACTATTACAAAGATCAGGGGTCAGATATGGCATTCCATTCGTCATGGCTTGCGTAAAATTATTACATAAAACATATACCGTCTTTTTAGGGCTTTCTATCACATTAAAACAAAATTGACATTTGTTCTCTCAAAAAACACACACAAATTTTGTAAAAACAAAACCTAGAACAAGAAGCAAAGAAATCCGTATTTATTTTAAAATCGATTGTTATTTATTTCAAATACTTGCAACGGTACTACGCTACACAGTTTTGATGGGCAAAAAAAACCATCTAAAACAATTGTTATTAGAAACAATAACATAAATATTCAATTCCTTCTCAATAATCATTTATTTTTAAAAAAAAAGTATAAAGTTGCAATCATACTAAACAAGATGAAAATAGTGGTTGCTTGAAAAAGTAAACTCCCGAGCATTCTGCGAAAAATACACTCGGGTTTATTGGTCAAAAGCAGAAGGGCGACCATCTCGCAAAACTAGAAAAAGTAAAGTCTAAACAAGATGAAAATAGTGGTTGCTAGTGGTATAAAGTGATGGTGAGTTAGAGAGAGTAGGTGCCAAAGGATCAAGAAAAATGGCAATGCCACACCTCTATTTATTGGCTGAAACAGGATAAGGCTCGACCCTGTGTCTTATTAGGCATGGGTCGTGTGGTTGAATTTTGCATTTCTTTTTGTCTTTTGTGTGTAGAGTTTGTACAGCAACACAAGGCTATGTGAGCTGGGGCACATCCCAAATAAACTTTCTGGGTCCCATTGTCCTTCAATTTGTTGTCTTCTGGCATGCCAAAAGAGGCATGGCCTGTACGTGGTGGTCTATTTTGTCTTATCTGGAGCAGTGTGACATGGGGGTGTATTTGATCAAGTACGGCCCTGTGTCAAATGACTTTTTTTGACTTTTTTGGAGGGAAACAAGCACAGGGGCATGTGACTTTTCTGTTTCCTTGAAAAACAATTTTTTTTCGCCATGAATTTGATCATTTGTTGTTTTAAGCATTTTCAACCTTAAATGTCAAAAGTAAACAAATAAACGACTTATTTCCAAAAATTCATACAAGAAAACGACCAAAATGTGTTTCGATGAATGTAAAAAATATGTTAGGTTTTGCACATATCATCTAGTTTCACACCTTGTATGTATATAATACGTATTAAAACCATTTAATTTTTTAAGTTTTGACTTTTTGTAATAAAGTTTCATTCGTTAAATAAAAAAACAGAATACGTGCAGATTTTGTTTAATTTTTGTTCTTGACATCCCGTTATAATTTCTTTTGAAAATGTTACATTTTTCTTCTTAGCATTCCTCTGATAGCACGACCGAACAACGTTTGTACCAATATCGATATTGTTGGAACTGTTACCATTTTTGGTCGATTTAAAACACGACTTTATTTTTTGCGTTACATGAGACAAGTTTTGTGTGATGAAACCAATATAAATAAACTTTTTAAATATATATATTTTTATAATACGAAGTTATATCGAAATATGGAATTTTTTGGTAGGATTAGTTGTATCGGGTGCTAATAACGGTACCAATCCCGATTAAACAACAATGGTATTTGTATTGTCGAAACCCTTATGTAACAACCCTCAGTAAAACCGACACTCTCGAATAATTTCCGACACCCTATTATATTAAAATGTCCCAATATGTCTTTAATTACACCCCATATGTGAAAACCGAGCCCGAAATACAATATAACATAAAATTTAAATCTGAAATATAAGTTGAGGCGGGCCGCGTAGACCCTCCCCAACCACTCACGCGGGTGGTATAAGGACTAGAACCTGACTTCGTTGATTTCTTAAGCTTAGGCGGGCCGCGTAAGATCCCTTATTAGTTTACGCGGGCCGCGTGAGATCAAAAAGGTGGCGCAGCCCGGTGATGACACGTGTCATCATCGTGGCGAGTCTAGGCAATGACCCGGATCACCTAGACCCTACCCGGGCTAGTACGCGGGCCGCGTAAGCCCCTGCTTACTCTTACGTGGGCCGCGTGAGAGTCAGAATCAGGCACTATATAAGGAGGCCTCGGGCTTTCAAACCAAATCGTTCATTTCTTTTCTGTGTCTCGAATTTCTGAAGTTATAGGCCTTATATTCAAGTATAATACCCCTAATTAGCGAGGTTCTGCTCCGTTGTAAGTATTATAACCCCAGTTTCGTAGTAGATACGCTGCCCGATTGATTTAGGGTTCCGTGACAACTGTTGTGGTTCTGCCCGACGTAGTTGTTGGAATGCCGTCTCGGGGAGGGTATCATTAATATTTTTAAAGGGTTATAATACTAACCTATGTACATTTGTGTAAATTATAGATTATTCCCAGGAAACCCTTACGCAAAGTCTAAGATAGCAAAGTGAGTTTATCCTCTTTTTGATAACATTTTTGTAATATTTTACAAAACCTTAAATGTTTTATAATGTGATTAAGCGGTGATTAAGTCTTTGTAGTTCTTCAATTACTGCCGGTATGTTGGGGTTTTGTATACAAAATTTACTACACTGTGAGTAGTAAGTCGGGGATGACAGTACGTTACCATTGGACAACGAGTTAGCCAATGTGTAATATGACCCACAAGTCAGGATTGACAGTACTGAATGAGTAATTGTGTAGAAATAAACAATGTGATCGCTCTCAATACTGTTTTAATTGATAAAATGTTTCTTGATTAAACTGGGATTCACTCACCAGTATTTCCAGCTGACAAATGTTTTTAAAACACGTTTCAGGTAACACAATGTGACAGCCAGTTAGTAAAAAGCCAGCTGGAGAGCACTAAAGGCTTGGGAAAATATGGCTATAAAAGTTACCTAAAAGACGATGTTTTAAATTCAATAAAATAGGGTTTATCCCTATAAATGTATTGTAATAAGAAACTTGGGTTTTGCCCATGTGATTATTAATATTAAATATGGTGGTTTTACTCTGATAAACATTTCCTAACTACGGTCCTGATGTAATTTCCGCTGCCAAATTAACAAGCTGATACCACCGAACTCTGAGTTCGCGTCCGCCCGTTCCCGGGACAGATAAGGGATCGGGGGTTGCGACAGATGGTGGTATCAGAGCCTAGCCACTGGTCTAAGCCAAAGAAGTGTTCTGCTGACACTTAAATTCTAAATTTTGAGTTAGGAAATAAATTACGGGAATACGTGCATAACTATATTTATTTGTTATGTGTTATTTGAGTATTTGTTAGTTTACAGTATGAGTGATCAAGGACCCTCAGACATGTGTCGTCAGTTGTCTGATTCACCTAGGAGTGAAGGTACCTCTTCACAGCCTGCCCTTTCTGGGTATTCTGCTGATCAGGAAGAAGGGATGTTTGCCTTTAAAGCTCAGTCAGAAGAGCCATTCCCTCATAAGAAACGAGGATGGTTCAGTAAGGAAGCGTTTGCACGTAGGAAAAGAATGCGAAAGTTGCAACAGCAAAGAGTTCTAGCAGCTGCTAAGCGAAAGACAGATGCCCGTACACAGGATATGCTTAATAGAAGCCTAGCCAATTTCCATATCCTAGCTACGACTGCTGTTGACCCAAGTCTGGAACAACTAGTAGCCCCACAATGTCACACCCCGACTTTCCACGTGTCACCGGTGGGCCCGGTGGGGAGTATCGTGACGTGGTTGGCAACATAATAGTCAAACAACACAATATATATAAATGCACAGCGGAAGCAAAAGATAAATATTAATACTTTTCCGAATATAAAGTAATATTCAATATTACAACGGAAAGTAAAGGATCCACAGGCGGATCTTTAAACATATCATTTGTTCAACAGACTTTAGACACCTAGAACTTGCAAGATTCCTTATTAGCGCCCTGAGCTTCCAGCCAATTTCGTTTAGTACCTGTCACTTAACCTTTTTGGAAAATACGTCAGTTTTCACTGGTAAATACACTCAACCGACTCATTTGAAAAGAGTTTAAGAAAATTGATTTAGATGCACCAGGCACAAAACCTTTTGACACTTTGATTAAAATGCACAGAGGCAAAATTAATCTTTTATAACTTGGGAAAATTATTTGTATATAATCTTGTATACAGTTTTACTTATTTGTCATCCATTCAGGGCCGGTTTGTAGGGCCGGACTCGATTAACTGACACGCCACAGGTATAATGCCCACAGGCTATCATCCCCTAAGTGGATTACCAGTTCCGGTATAATGCCCACAGGGATGATACCTTCGAGTGGATTACCAGTTTTTACATAATGCATCTGTCAGGTGTATGCCTACACCCCGTGCTTAGGTCGTGGCCATCTCGTAAAATGATGCCAAGGATATCCGGGACATGGTCATTAACCCCCAAAGGCCATACACCAAATAATAATAAAATAATACATATTAAACAGGTTATGTAAGTACATCAATCACAATCCGATTTAAATGACTACATACACCCGACCAAGCGGTACTTTTATAGTACCGTATCCCAAGCCCGTATAGGGAAAATAAGTTAAGAGTATTTACGGTATCATTATACCGTATTTCAAGCCCGTGTTGGGAAAATAGGTTAAGAGTATTTACCTGAGCTAGCTCCTGTCTTAATTAGCAAGAATCTAATAACTCAGCCGTATTCACTTAAGTAAGCGTATGTACCATTTACCGGAAGTGCTCTAGTCTGGAATGATGGTATAAGCAATTAATTAGAATGCTAACGGGTCTTTAATTAAGCCTAAGCTTAGACCGATTAGTCTTATAGATATGGTTCGTACGCACAATTAAGCGAAGACCGGATAGAATGTGATTCTGACCCGACAAGTTTGAAGACTTGTTTAATATGGGTTCATTACTGACATTCTAGATTTTGAGATAAAACCGATAAGGTTTGACCCGTTTCGGCTAACTTATATAAACTAGTTATATAAACCGATCCGAACGCGAATAACGCGTAACGGGTAACCGAATAGGTCACGAACAGGTTTCCTAAGTTAATATGCCTTAAATATGTTGTGATATCAGTAGGATACCTTCCATTATGCCCAAAACGAGTTTAATCTCAATTTAAGCCCCGTAGGGGTATTTTGGTCATTTACCTAAGGCATATATACTACCTGTCATACAACTACTCGAACGATGTGACCATAAGGTCACTTAATGTGTTTGGTCGGATCCTAATGATCGACCAAACGGGTCGGGTTCGAAAGTATAAGCGATTGTTTAGATCGCTTACCTTCACGACCCTATATAAGCACTAAACTAAAAGTGACGAGCTAAGCATGTTAAAACATGCTTAACTAAGTTAGAAAACAAGTTTGGTATCAAAACAAACGGTTTTGATACCCATAAGTAGTTTGGTTACAAAATACGCAAGAATACGTATTCTGGTCGAAACTACGGCTCGTCACTGAGCCTAGATAACGTGGTAATCAGTAGGTATAGTCACTAGGGACTATAACCATCGTGATCACGCTCACGTTATGAAGTTCAAACGAACTTCGCATCGACCATAAACTGGTCAATGCAGAAAGTCAAACAAAGTTTGACTTTCAGACTCGAAAAGCGATAAAAGAACGAAAGAATACTTACGAAGGGTCCCCGCTAGTAAATCTTGATCGAATAGCTCAGGTATGAAGCAATGGCTTCAACTTAGAGCTCTAGGATCAGATTTGTGGGTTTTTGTGTTGTGAGGGGTTGGGTATTTATAGTAAATGGACAACCGTTAAGATCGTTTATCGAATAACGTGCCTTGATCTCACCCGTACACTTGTCGGAATGTTATGGTAGCTCATTTAGCCACTCACCATAAGAGATCAACATGTGGCATGAGGTTTGGGAGTGGTTTGCAGCTGGAAACAGGCTGTTCGGAAGCTTCTGATCTGCAGAAGATAGCTTACGGACCGTAAGGTCATTAGTGTTGAGGTCCGTAAGCTTAATTTTGGCAGAATTACAGTTTTGGTCCCTGCAGTGCAATAAGCCCATTTTTGACACGTTTAAGGCCCGTTAACCCCATTTCAAAGCTCTAAAATGAAGTTAAAGTATAGGGAACTTAAAATGTGTTCAAAAATATGTCGGATGTTGGTTCGTTTGGCCGTACGATCGCGTTGTTCGGTTAATTACGACGGAATGCGCACATGCGCGAAAAACGATCCAAATGACGCGACGAATGGATTTTTGGCAAGCCAAACACTAAAGCATAATATAGTCATGCTTACATAAATTTTTGGATGTCCGGATGTATTCAGAACGTATGTTATGCGCGAAAATGCAAACTTATGCACTTTTTGACGCTTTTAGTCCCTGATCCTTCTACACTTGATCTTAACATGACTTCTTGCACTTTGAGCCCTCTAACTTGACTTTTAAGGACCTTAAGACATAACCAAACTTTGTTAAGTCCTTGGGTAACTTTATGGTTACCTGAAAAGTCATAAATTTCAACGTTGACGCTTTTAACCCCTCGTACACGAATTTGATCATAACTTCCTCATACGATAACGAAACTTTATGAAATTTTAATTATGCATTCTAGTGAGCATAATTAACCGTTACAAAGCTTTGGGTTTGCTAAAAGGTCATTCAGAGGTATATCTTTAACATGTTGACACATTTAACCCCTGTAGTTTGTAATCCCTCACTTTTAGCTTCGTATGATTCATGATTTATTCGTTTGAAGGTATGAGCATCATGTAGGGCTAATGTGCAATACATTTATTCACTGTTGACATTTAGAACTCGTATATTTACATACTTTCCATGATTGTCAACTTTAGTCCTTCTAGAACATTATTTCACACGTTCAAACATATGACACGTGTCAACACATTATAGGACGTGAATTTTCGAGGTGTTACATCCTCACCCCCTTAAAATAAATCTCGGCCCGAGATTTACCGAAATAAAGGAAGTATTCTCTGCCTAATAATGGCAACTTACAGATGATAAGGAATTTGTGTGATAATATTTGTTGTTTCCAATGCAACTTTCAGGTCTTGAATATTGGACTTACAAATCTATTGTCCTAACAATAGATGTTTAACATTCCATCCTTACAAGGTCTCCAAGGAGCAGCCTTGACGCCTTTATTCTAGCTATTATAGAATAGCTTATCTCAAGGTGAGATGGTTATTCTTAATCGTTGTTAAAATAGGGTTGCGGTAATTAGTGCATAAGCAAAATGAACCGTCTTTCTTATCAAACTCTTAGAATATCGAGTTAGACTATATGAATCTCCTATCTAAAAATTTACTTAATCAGGTTTTCGGTTCTCCCAATTATGGTACTATCCGTCTTGGAGATTTCCTAATAATACAGCCTTAATGGGATATAAATCTTAATTCTACCTGCCTCCCTGGGGTAAGCAAGGTAATCTTAGGAGAAGATAATCGAGGTACAAGGAGGTTACAGAGATTCCATATCTCAGGCTCTAATTCACTCAACAACGCTTGTGCCTATTAAGTGACATATTTATGTTATGAGTCCACATATTTCTTTTCCAGGGAATATGTATTTGGACAATTCTATTATGGATATCTTCTTTGAATACCATTAGTCGACTTTAGTACCATATGATCATTGAGATATCTTTGTGGTTCCATGTATTAAACCTCCATGCTGATCAGACATGGAAATAATCTATGGGACACACTAGGATACGCCAACCCTCACATAACACTTTTATCAACATAGTTTGGCATTCGCAGGCGATAGAAAACAATGAGAAAATAATTAAAATAATATACGTTGTCGTACTCTATGCGAAGAGAGAGTACTCTTAGATTTTCAGAAGGATTCCTTGCCGATGCTAGAAGAATCGGTTACTACGGTTTCCTTGGTAGTTATACCTTGTGGATGAAAAAAAATTGCTAAGTTTATGGTTCATGAAGATTTATTATTGCCTGTATTAAAAACAGGACACTTAGTAGAAATTATCATTGATAAATGATAAGGAAGTTTATTGTACAAGTGCTTATATCTAATAAATAAGGGAAGTTTCACAAACTAGGCACCTAGCTCAGTTGGCTAGGCGCGCGAAAGGGTGCGGCCGGCCTAGACCCGGGTTCGATTCCGGGGACGGCCAGTTCCACCATTTTTTTTTTATGTTTAATATTAATTACTCGTATGGATACGTGTAATTATGAGAGTTGTCTCATAAGGAGTCTTGATAATTAATTGCTTCTTATCACTCACAATATGGACTTGATTTTAAGGCAACCAATCGATTTTTATCACTATATTGAGTCCTTAAGTATGCAACCAAAAGTTTGCTATAAGGATATTAGAAAAGTGATTTCCAATAGATATTAATATCAATATAGGATTTGTTGGGGCATTTTCGACGTAACATCGTCACTTTCTACCGGGCATTAAATGACCGGAGTCTTAATCAGGTGGAAACAACTGTTCTCAACCTTTACCATTCATAATGTATTTACATGTGCTAATATCAAATAAGTTTCTGCATCAACTGTTTGATAAGGAAAGATACATATTATACTATTATTATTCTGCATCATCTCTTGGGCGTTCCTCCTGATAATTCGTGCGTTTGTTCTCTTGGCCTACTCGGGGTTCCTCGCGTACTTAGGGCAGTTGGTCTTTATGTGCCCTTTCTCGTTGCAGTTGTAGCATGTAGCATCTTTAATCTTCCCGCAATCAACAGTCTTGTGCTCCCTAGACTTGCATATCCCACATGCAGGTGGTCCTGATTTAGAATTGGACTCCATTCTGCATTTTCCAAAGTGGCGTTTTTGGCAAGTCGAGCACCTTGGCTTTTCCTCTGTCCGCTGACCATTCTTTCCAGACCCAGACCTCTCAGAGTCAGTGTTTCCCTTGTGTTTCTTCTCAAATCCTCGTGAGTTATCATCCTCACGCTTCTTCTTACTTTCTTCAGATTTCTTTAGCGACCTTAGTCTGACCGCATCTAAAGTGAGGGACAGAGAGAGATCAGCTACTGACCTAAATGTAGTAGGTCTTGAAGCCTTAACACTGGCTTTGATTTCTGGGGGTAAACCCCCAATGAAGCGTGCAATTCGCTTTGGCTCTGGTGTTACAAGGTAAGGGACCAGTCTGGACAGGGTATTAAAACTGGTGAGGTAAGCTTGACAATCTAAGTTTGTCATTACCAAGGATAAGAAATCTGACTCAATCCCCTCAACTTCATGTTGAGGGCAGTAATTCTCCTTAATAAGATTAACAAACTGTTCCCATGACATGCTGTAGAGCGGAATCTTCCCAGCAGCTTGAATGAGAGACTTCCACCATGCCAGTGCCTCTCCTTTGAACGATTGGGATACGTATTTCACGACATCCCTTTCAGCGCAACCGCTGATATCGACAACTGTGTCCATTTCATCCAACCAAATCATACAATCAACTGCCCCTTTTTCCCCAGTAAAATCTCGGGGCTTGCAGGAAACAAAGTACTTATAGTTACAGGATTTGGTATGCGGTTCATTATCGAACACTATCCTCTTGGATGGAGCACTGTGTTCATTAAATGAATGTCGTTCGTCATCTTTCTTTAACTCATCTTTCCTTGAGGGCGGCTTGTTATCAGGCTCTGGATGAGTTTTAGGGATGGATTTAGGGTGGGGTACAGATGAGGCTTTACTATTTGTCTCACTATACTCCTGGAATTTCTCCTTCACAGCTTTAGATACAGCTGAGTTAATCAATGTACGAAGTTCTCCTCTGGTTATGTCAATCTTTTCATCATCGCGATTTTCCAGAGGGTGACTGTTCCCTTCCTCCGACCCAGCCATGTAGTTTTAATTGCTACATAAAAATTAAACAAGGACAAGGTTTTTACGGAAGTTTAAACAGTTTTTATCTTTTTGAACTATTTATTAACCATGTTTTTAATACACATATTGGTTAATTTGATAAATATATAATTATTCAGGATATTTATTATATTCCTAAATTATAAGTTAATAATAGCACAAAAGGCCTAGTCGCGTAGACAAGTTTAATTTATAAGCCATGATTTTATAGAATCGAGGCTTCAAGGTTTGAATCAAAGTTCATTACCTTTTCTTGACAGGGAGTTGTAGGCTACCACTGTCTTTAGTCACAGAGGACGTTAGTTATAGCCCGTGGGCACTTCATCCATACGGGATGATTATATAATTAAGGGAATTTAGTATATCCCAAAATGACTTATGTGATTTTATCATATCACATTTTGTTGAGCATGTTATTATGCTTTCATATGTTTAATAAGGATTTGAATCTCTTGAATAGGTTCTACCATCTTGGCCTCGTATGCCGTGACATTTAGGCTAGGTTTACCTTTAAGATTCTTTTTAATAATTAACGCAGAGCAATCCTAAATTGAACTGTTAACAAGGATCTGAATCTAATTATGGAACTACCATCTTGGCCCTGTCTTAATGTGACACATGGCTAGGTTTTGTCCTTTTTAAATTTTGCCATTTTATTATAATGGTAGATCTTATAATATAGGAATGATACTTTAAATATAATCGTTCCTTTTTAAAATTAACAAGTATATGGTTGCCCTAAACGGGACTTCCATAGCAATTGACTTGCCCATGCAAGGGCTAATCAGAAAAATAACAAAGGAACCAAATAAGGTAAAATGAAACAAATTTGGATTTTTCCTATGTTCTTGTCTAGACTCAAGAATGTGCAATTGTGTAACTGAGATTAAACACAAAAGACTAGTGTTTAATTCACTCAGTGTTGGCTCTGATACCAACCTGTCACACCCCGACTTTCCACGTGTCACCGGTGGGCCCGGTGGGGAGTATCGTGACGTGGTTGGCAACATAATAGTCAAACAACACAATATATATAAATGCACAGCGGAAGCAAAAGATAAATATTAATACTTTTCCGAATATAAAGTAATATTCAATATTACAACGGAAAGTAAAGGATCCACAGGCGGATCTTTAAACATATCATTTGTTCAACAGACTTTAGACACCTAGAACTTGCAAGATTCCTTATTAGCGCCCTGAGCTTCCAGCCAATTTCGTTTAGTACCTGTCACTTAACCTTTTTGGAAAATACGTCAGTTTTCACTGGTAAATACACTCAACCGACTCATTTGAAAAGAGTTTAAGAAAATTGATTTAGATGCACCAGGCACAAAACCTTTTGACACTTTGATTAAAATGCACAGAGGCAAAATTAATCTTTTATAACTTGGGAAAATTATTTGTATATAATCTTGTATACAGTTTTACTTATTTGTCATCCATTCAGGGCCGGTTTGTAGGGCCGGACTCGATTAACTGACACGCCACAGGTATAATGCCCACAGGCTATCATCCCCTAAGTGGATTACCAGTTCCGGTATAATGCCCACAGGGATGATACCTTCGAGTGGATTACCAGTTTTTACATAATGCATCTGTCAGGTGTATGCCTACACCCCGTGCTTAGGTCGTGGCCATCTCGTAAAATGATGCCAAGGATATCCGGGACATGGTCATTAACCCCCAAAGGCCATACACCAAATAATAATAAAATAATACATATTAAACAGGTTATGTAAGTACATCAATCACAATCCGATTTAAATGACTACATACACCCGACCAAGCGGTACTTTTATAGTACCGTATCCCAAGCCCGTATAGGGAAAATAAGTTAAGAGTATTTACGGTATCATTATACCGTATTTCAAGCCCGTGTTGGGAAAATAGGTTAAGAGTATTTACCTGAGCTAGCTCCTGTCTTAATTAGCAAGAATCTAATAACTCAGCCGTATTCACTTAAGTAAGCGTATGTACCATTTACCGGAAGTGCTCTAGTCTGGAATGATGGTATAAGCAATTAATTAGAATGCTAACGGGTCTTTAATTAAGCCTAAGCTTAGACCGATTAGTCTTATAGATATGGTTCGTACGCACAATTAAGCGAAGACCGGATAGAATGTGATTCTGACCCGACAAGTTTGAAGACTTGTTTAATATGGGTTCATTACTGACATTCTAGATTTTGAGATAAAACCGATAAGGTTTGACCCGTTTCGGCTAACTTATATAAACTAGTTATATAAACCGATCCGAACGCGAATAACGCGTAACGGGTAACCGAATAGGTCACGAACAGGTTTCCTAAGTTAATATGCCTTAAATATGTTGTGATATCAGTAGGATACCTTCCATTATGCCCAAAACGAGTTTAATCTCAATTTAAGCCCCGTAGGGGTATTTTGGTCATTTACCTAAGGCATATATACTACCTGTCATACAACTACTCGAACGATGTGACCATAAGGTCACTTAATGTGTTTGGTCGGATCCTAATGATCGACCAAACGGGTCGGGTTCGAAAGTATAAGCGATTGTTTAGATCGCTTACCTTCACGACCCTATATAAGCACTAAACTAAAAGTGACGAGCTAAGCATGTTAAAACATGCTTAACTAAGTTAGAAAACAAGTTTGGTATCAAAACAAACGGTTTTGATACCCATAAGTAGTTTGGTTACAAAATACGCAAGAATACGTATTCTGGTCGAAACTACGGCTCGTCACTGAGCCTAGATAACGTGGTAATCAGTAGGTATAGTCACTAGGGACTATAACCATCGTGATCACGCTCACGTTATGAAGTTCAAACGAACTTCGCATCGACCATAAACTGGTCAATGCAGAAAGTCAAACAAAGTTTGACTTTCGGACTCGAAAAGCGATAAAAGAACGAAAGAATACTTACGAAGGGTCCCCGCTAGTAAATCTTGATCGAATAGCTCAGGTATGAAGCAATGGCTTCAACTTAGAGCTCTAGGATCAGATTTGTGGGTTTTTGTGTTGTGAGGGGTTGGGTATTTATAGTAAATGGACAACCGTTAAGATCGTTTATCGAATAACGTGCCTTGATCTCACCCGTACACTTGTCGGAATGTTATGGTAGCTCATTTAGCCACTCACCATAAGAGATCAACATGTGGCATGAGGTTTGGGAGTGGTTTGCAGCTGGAAACAGGCTGTTCGGAAGCTTCTGATCTGCAGAAGATAGCTTACGGACCGTAAGGTCATTAGTGTTGAGGTCCGTAAGCTTAATTTTGGCAGAATTACAGTTTTGGTCCCTGCAGTGCAATAAGCCCATTTTTGACACGTTTAAGGCCCGTTAACCCCATTTCAAAGCTCTAAAATGAAGTTAAAGTATAGGGAACTTAAAATGTGTTCAAAAATATGTCGGATGTTGGTTCGTTTGGCCGTACGATCGCGTTGTTCGGTTAATTACGACGGAATGCGCACATGCGCGAAAAACGATCCAAATGACGCGACGAATGGATTTTTGGCAAGCCAAACACTAAAGCATAATATAGTCATGCTTACATAAATTTTTGGATGTCCGGATGTATTCAGAACGTATGTTATGCGCGAAAATGCAAACTTATGCACTTTTTGACGCTTTTAGTCCCTGATCCTTCTACACTTGATCTTAACATGACTTCTTGCACTTTGAGCCCTCTAACTTGACTTTTAAGGACCTTAAGACATAACCAAACTTTGTTAAGTCCTTGGGTAACTTTATGGTTACCTGAAAAGTCATAAATTTCAACGTTGACGCTTTTAACCCCTCGTACACGAATTTGATCATAACTTCCTCATACGATAACGAAACTTTATGAAATTTTAATTATGAATTCTAGTGAGCATAATTAACCGTTACAAAGCTTTGGGTTTGCTAAAAGGTCATTCAGAGGTATATCTTTAACATGTTGACACATTTAACCCCTGTAGTTTGTAATCCCTCACTTTTAGCTTCGTATGATTCATGATTTATTCGTTTGAAGGTATGAGCATCATGTAGGGCTAATGTGCAATACATTTATTCACTGTTGACATTTAGAACTCGTATATTTACATACTTTCCATGATTGTCAACTTTAGTCCTTCTAGAACATTATTTCACACGTTCAAACATATGACACGTGTCAACACATTATAGGACGTGAATTTTCGAGGTGTTACACACAACCACTAATCCCTGATCAACCAATGGAGATAGAAAACCCTGAAAACCAAGTGGAAATGCATGACTTCAACCCAGAGGAAATCCCTAGGGTACCAGCACCAAACCCCCTAGACCCAAATTACGATCCTTGGTGGGATGATGTTAGGGACTATGTGCAACGTTACCCAATTCATGAAGACACACCTATACAGAACATAGGAGCATATCCAGGTATGGACCCTTTAGATCCCTATTGCCATGATAACTACATTAGGGAAATCTTAGAAGATCCTTACCGATTTCAGGCACTTTCACCTCCATATCAGGAACCCGCACCCCATATTCCAAACCCAGTCCGAGAACCTGCACCCCCAATGAGTTCAGAAAACATGCAAGAACTTAGGACTTTTGGGGAGGAAATTTTAGAAAGCAATGAGAGAATGAGACAGGTGGGAGAGCGTCTCGTATGGAAATACGATGAGCGCAATATGGATTTTTGGATGAATCCATATCCGTGAATGAAATGGTGGGAATGGTAATAG
Source organism: Helianthus tuberosus (assembly GCA_030545235.1). NCBI lineage: Eukaryota > Viridiplantae > Streptophyta > Magnoliopsida > Asterales > Asteraceae > Helianthus > Helianthus tuberosus. The sequence continues at coordinate 234,078,100 of CM060442.1, read as the reverse complement.
TAATAATAATATAATAATAATAAAATAAAATATGTGTGTACGGATGCCTATTACTATTAGTGTAATTCTATTTCTGTTGGTATTGTAATTTCATTTCAGTACTAGTGTGTAATAGATGCATAATAGTATATAGAAAATAGAGTAAAAGTCGCAATGATCGACGTTTTTGGATAGATTGCATGTCATGTTATTAACTATATTAAGTATTATCTTGTGATATTAATATGGGGTAAATGTTTAAAACTCAGATGGCCGACGAAGGAAATCAAGGAAACCTGAATAATGATAACCAGAGTAACATTAACGTGGTTAATGAGAATCCAAGCATCAATAACAATGGAAACCAAATGGATAATAGTGATATTCAACATATAGTTGCTCAAGGAATCATAGATGCAATGCCATTTATTATTCAAACGATTCAAGAAGCGAATAATAAAAGTAAGCATAGCAGTAAGCGACCCATCGAACCCGAAAACAGTGTAAACAATGGACCTGTACTTCAATTGCCCATTCCCAAAAGAAGAAGAACCGTGTCTTACGGTTGTTCTTATAAAGAATTCTGGTCTTGTAAACCAATGGAATTCTCAGGCAATGAAGGAGCCATTGCAACCCTACGCTGGATAGAGAAAACTGAGGCAGTCTTAAGAATAAGCAAGTGTGCTGAAGAAGATAAGATACTGTTTGCTTCTAATCTATTTAAGAATTCAGCACTAGAATGGTGGAACACTATCCTCCAATCAAGAGGAAGTGATAGAACTTACAATATGGAATGGGAAGAATTTAAGAACAATGTAGAAAGGAAATTCTGCCCACCAAATGAGAAGGAACAGATAGCTAACAAATTTCTAAACCTTAGGATGACTGGTGTGGATAGTAAGGGATACACTAAATTATCCTTCGAATATGCTAGAATAGTGCCAACTCTTGCTTCACCAGAACCAGTGTTAATCTCCCGTTATATTTGGGGATTAATCGGAGAGATAAGACACGTAGTCAAGGCAGCTAGACCTCAAACCATAGAAGAAGCTGTAGAACTAGCAAATACCTTGACAGACGAATTAGTCTGTACCCGAGAAGAAGATCAAAGGAGGAACCTAACCCAGAAGCTCACACAAGAATTTCGTTCTGGAAATTTTAATCGTGGGAAAAATATAGGTTCTACCTCTGCACCTTACTGTAAGAATTGCAAAAGGAAGCATTCAGGAAAATGCTCCATATACTGTAACTTTTGCAAAATATCGGGACACAATGAGGAAAATTGCAGAAAGAAAGCTAATAACAGGATATGTTACAACTGTGGAGAACAAGGTCATATCAAGCTTAATTTCCCGAAATTAGCTCCAGTTACAAACAACAAGAATACTCAAAATGCTAGAGCATTTGTTCTGACTGCAGATGAAGCCAAGTTGATTCCAGATGTCATAGCTGGTACATTTTTAGTTAATGATATTTTTGCTAAAGTATTATTTGACTCTGGTGCGAACCAAAGTTTTATTAATACATCATTTTGCAAATTTCTAAATCAATCATTAACTAAACTACCACAAGAATGTCTAGTAGAGACAGCTAATGGAGAAACCGTTAAGATTTCTGAAATCTTGCAGGGAGCAAGAATAGAAATTTTAAATCAGAAATTTATTGCAAACCTGTATCCCATGAATGTGGCAGGATTTGATGTTGTTTTAGGAATGGATTGGTTAATAGCCAACAAAGCCAGTATTTTATGTGATCAAAAGTCAATTCAAGTAAATTCACCAAAAGGTAAAATGATCACAATAAAAGGAGATAAACCATCTAGATCCACAAAATTCATCTCTGTGATGAAAACTGCAAGATATATAAGAAAAGGATCATTAGTGTATTTGATTTCTATAATCACTAAAGGAAAGGATTTAAAAGATATTCCAGTAGTGTCACAGTTTTCAGATGTATTTCCAGAAGAATTGCCAAGGCAACCTCCAGATAGAGAAGTTGAATTCAGAATCCATTTAATACCAGGAACAGCACCGATTGCCAAAGCACCTTACCGTTTGGCACCTGCAGAAATGCAAGAATTGAAGAAACAATTAGACGAATTGTTGGAGAAAGGATTTATACAACCAAGTTCGTCGCCATGGGGAGCGCCGATACTGTTTGTTAAAAAGAAGGACGGATCAATGCGTATGTGCATTGACTACCGTGAATTGAACAAAGTCACGATTAAGAATCGGTACCCATTACGGATAATTGATGATTTGTTCGATCAACTGCAAGGAGCTCGATTTTTCTCTAAAATCGATTTAAGGTCAGGATATCATCAATTAAAGGTACAGGAAGAGGACATTCCTAAGACCGCATTCAGAACAAGGTATGGCCATTATGAATTTACTGTCATGCCATTCGGTTTAACCAATGCCCCAGTTGCATTTATGGACATGATGATCGAATATGTAAGCCATATTTGGATAAATTCATAATTGTTTTTATAGATGATATTCTCATTTATTCTAAGAATAAGGAGGATCATGCAAAGCATTTGCACGCACTTTTAAGTTTATTAAGAAAGGAAAAACTTTATGCTAAATTTTCCAAGTGCGAGTTTTGGTTAGAACAGGTACAATTTCTTGGACACCTAGTCAATCATGAAGGAATTCATGTAGATCCAACAAAGATCGAGGCAATTATCAAATGGAAAACCCCTGAATCACCAACCGAGGTTAGAAGTTTCTTAGGATTGGCCGGTTATTATAGAAGATTTATTCAAGATTTTTCTAGAATAGCCATTCCTTTAACTAAGCTAACCTGTAAATCTGTTAAGTTTGAATGGGGATTAAAACAAGAAGAAGCCTTTAGAATCCTTAAGCAAAGATTAACTAATACACCCATATTAGCGTTACCAGAAGGAACTGAAGATTTTGTAATCTATTGTGACGCTTCCAAATTAGGTTATGGATGTGTATTAATGCAACGCCAAAAGCTTATAGCTTACGCATCTAGACAACTTAAGAACCATGAAGAGAATTATTCAACCCATGATCTCGAGTTAGGAGCTATAATTTTTGCTCTTAAGATTTGGAGACATTACCTTTATGGTAGTAAGTTTACCATATTCACTGATCATAAGAGTTTAAGGTATATTTTCAAACAAAAAGAGTTGAATATGAGACAAAGACGCTGGATGGAAATGCTTAGTGATTATGATTGTGATATCCAGTATCATGAAGGAAAAGCAAATGTAGTGGCAGATGCTTTAAGCCGAAAGTATCATGAAAAGCCAAAAAGGGTACGTTCTCTTAAATTAAATATGCAAGTAGATTTAAATGATCAGATAAGAGAAGCACAAGAATCAGTAATCAAGGATGATACTGAAAAATTAAAAGGTATGCTAAAAGATTTAGAACAAGGAACTGATGGAATTTGGAGATTCCATGAAAAGAGAATGTGGATACCTAAATTAGGAAACCAACGTCATCGTATATTAGAAGAAGCCCATAAGTCTAAGTATACGATGCATCCAGGAAATGACAAGATGTATCAAGATTTAAGAAAGAATTTCTGGTGGATAGGAATGAAAAAGGACATAGCAGCCTATGTTTCTAAATGTTTAACTTGTTCACAAGTCAAAGCTGAACACCAGAAACCCTCAGGTTTGTTACAGCAATTAGAAATGCCAGTATGGAAATGGGAATTAATAACAATGGATTTTGTTACTAAATTACCTAAAACAAAGAAAGGTAATGATACAATCTGGGTGATTGTAGATAGGCTAACCAAGTCAGCCCATTTCTTACCAATGAAGGAAACTTTCAGTATGGAACAGCTAGCTAAGTTATATGTAAATGAAATTGTTTCTTTACATGGAATACCTTTATCAATTGTTTCTGATAGAGATAGCCGATTTACCTCTCATTTTTGGTCAAGTTTCCAAAAGGCTATGGGAACCAAGTTAAATCTAAGCACAACTTATCATCCTCAAACAGACGGATAAAGCGAAAGGACAATTCAAACGATGGAAGACATGCTTAGAGCTTATGTAATTGATTTCGGAGGTAATTGGGACGATCACTTACCTTTAATAGAATTTTCTTATAATAATAGTTATCACACAAGTATCAATGCTGCACCATTCGAAGCACTTTATGGACGAAAGTGCCGAACCCCAGTCTGTTGGGCAGAAATTGGGGAAAAGCAACTGTCTGGACCTGAGATAGTGCAAGAAACAACTGATAGGATTATTCAAGTCAAGGAATGACTGAAAGCATCACGTGATCGACAAAAGAGTTATGTTGATAACCGACGCAAGCCATTGGAATTTCAAGTAGGAGATAAAGTATTGTTGAAAGTCTCTCCTTGGAAAGGAGTAGTAAGATTCATAAAACGGGGAAAGCTAAGTCCCAGGTATATTGGACCTTTTGAGATTATTAGAAGAATAGGACCTGTAGCTTATCAGCTATAACTGCGAGAGGAAATGGCAGGAATACATGATGTGTTTCATGTATCTAATCTCAAGAAATGCTTAGCCGACGAATCACTGATAGTACCTCTTAAGGATATAAAGGTAAATGAACAACTTAAGTTTGTAGAAAGGCCTCTACAAATTGAAGACAGGAAAGTCAAGAACCTCAAGCACAAGAGATTAGTTCTGGTCAAAGTGAAGTGGGACTCCAAAAGAGGACCTGAGTACACATGGGAGCTTGAATCTGAAATGCAAAGGAAATATCCGCACTTGTTCCAGTAGATCTCGAGGACGAGCTCTAAAACAAGGTGGGGAGGATGTAACAACCCTCAGTAAAACCGACACTCTCGAATAATTTCCGACACCCTATTATATTAAAATGTCCCAATATGTCTTTAATTACACCCCACATGTGAAAACCGAGCCCGAAATACAATATAACATAAAATTTAAATCTGAAATATAAGCTGAGGCGGGCCGCGTAGACCCACCCCAACCACTCACGCGGGCGGTATAAGGACTAGAACCTGACTTCGTTGATTTCTTAAGCTTAGGCGGGCCGCGTAAGATCCCTTATTAGTTTACGCGGGCCGCGTGAGATCAAAAAGGTGGCGCAGATCGTGGCGAGTCTAGGCAATGACCCGGATCACCTAAACCATACCTGGGCTAGTACGCGGGCCGCGTAAGCCCCTGCTTACTCTTACGCGGGCCGCGTGAGAGTCAGAATCAGGCACTATATAAGGAGGCCTCGGGCTTTCAAACCAAATCGTTCATTTCTTTTCTGTGTCTCGAATTTCTGAAGTTATAGGCCTTATATTCAAGTATAATACCCCCTAATTAGCGAGGTTCTGCTCCGTTGTAAGTATTATAACCCCAGTTTCATAGTAGATACGCTACCCGATTGATTTAGGGTTCCGTGACAACTGTTGTAGTTCTGCCCGACGTAGTTGTTGGAATGCCGTCTCGGGGAGGGTATCATTGATATTTTTAAAGGGTTATAATACTAACCTATGTACATTTGTGTAAATTATAGATTATTCCCAGGAAACCCTTACGCGAAGTCTAAGATAGCAAAGTGAGTTTATCCTCTTTTTGATAACCTTTTTGTAATATTTTACAAAACCTTAAATGTTTTATAATGCGATTAAGTGGTGATTGAGTCTTTGTAGTTCTTAAATTACTGCCGGTATGTTGGGGCTTTGTATACAAAATTTACTACACTGTGAGTAGTAAGTCGGGGATGACAGTACGTTACCATTGGACAACGAGTTAGCCAATGTGTAATATGACCCACAAGTCAGGATTGACAGTACTGAATGAGTAATTGTGTAGAAATAAACAATGTGATCGCTCTCAATACTGTTTTAATTGATAAAATGTTTCTTGATTAAACTGGGATTCACTCACCAGTATTTCCCGCTGACAAATGTTTTTAAAACACGTTTCAGGTAACACAATGTGACAGCCAATTAGTAAAAGGCCAGCTGGAGAGCACTAAAGGCTTGGGAAAAATGTGGCTATAAAAGTTACCTAAAAGATGATGTTTTAAATTCAATAAAATAGGGTTTATCCCTATAAATGTATTGTAATAAGAAACTTGGGTTTTGCCCATGTGATTATTAATATTAAATATGGTGGTTTTACTCTAGTAAACATTTCCTAACTACGGTCCTAATGTAATTTCCGCTGCCAAATTAACAAGCTGATACCACCGAACTCTGAGTTCGCGTCCGCCCGTTCCCGGGACAGATAAGGGATCGGGGGTTGCGACACCTTACTAGTATACATTTGTATGGTTTTCGACCGATGTAAAACATAATTTTATATTTTGGGGTAGCAGCGCAGCTTGTTGCTGATTTACCTTTTGTTTCGATATAATTTCCATTTAGAGATTTAATGAAAAAAATGTGGATTATGGGTTACATGATACAATTAACATTTGTGCAATGAAACCATTGTGAATTTTTTTATCATAAACAATACGGATACCGTGACGAAACAAATAAGGTTTAAAATAATATATATTTTTAACCATGTCAGCGTCTTTGTCGCAACGCGCAACGATGTTCACTAGTTAATTAATCGCTTGAATAATGAAACAAAAATATTGCTAGTATTTTAGTGGGACGTTTAACTAATTTAATAATTTAACTTTGACTTTTTTAACGGCTAATGAATACTATACAAGCCGGGTCACTCAAGTAAGCCCATCGGTGAAAGGTCACCCAAGTCCTGCGAACATAGATAGCGTTGGTGACCAGACCAGGCCCATCCACCATTTTAGTGGAACCCACCGTCCGAAGGCCTACTGTGGTAAAACTCATAACCCACATAAAAAATATTGCACCAAGTGAGACTCTAACCCATAACCTCCACATTGCCATGACCATTGGGTTTCGTGGTTTAACGAGAGAAGCAAAACTTCTTAGAGCATCAAATTAGAGAGGCTATGAATTCAAATCCTAGAGTAAAAATTGAAATTTGTGTTAAAAGAAAATGTCCCATTCGCATGTATTTTAATATTGCTTTTTGGTTATTAAAGATATGAGGTTTGCTTGCAACGAGTCGAACCTTATCAGTCACACACGAAGTGTAAAACACAATGTGTAAGACATAATACGCTACACACAATTCATAAAACATAATGTGTAATATACAATGTGCTACACATAATTCGTAAAATACAATGCGTAAAAGACAATTATTAAAAAGTGTAAAACACAACGTTTTTAACCAAGTGCAAAAAATACACCACAAAGATGTGGCATTATGTGAAAGCGTAGGGGTTAGACTTCGTAGGTGACCAAAGAGCATGATGCACGTAAAAAATTAGTTTTTTAAGTAAAATAACAAGTAAAAAAAGATATTTTACAAAGTTATCAAACATAGTGGTTAAAAATGCTACTTGTAAAAGTTGTAAAAAAGTGTAAAATGGAGTAATAGTCTAAGGGTTAAAATTGTAAATTTTAAAAGTTGAGGGGTGTAAAAACAGAGTAATAGTGCATGGGGTGTAAATGAAAACTTTCGAACTTCATGGCTAAAAACAAAAAGTAAATAATTTGAAGGTTTGGTGACGTAATTTAAACTTGTGAGTTAACTAAGCAAACTTCAAAACTTGAGGGATCGGTGGCTAAGCCACCGACATTCCTGATTCCTCGATGAATAGAATGATCCATTATTATGTTAATATTATTATTATTATTATTAATGTTGGGAATTCATGTGTACATAAATTGGAGGATAATGGATACCCGTTACACATATAACCTAAGTTTAGTCCACTTGATACTATATGTTCTTTCATGTCATAGGTCGTGAGTTGCAATTTGGACCTGTCGAATTTTGCCACATTACAGGATTGCGGTACTAGAGATAGGGTATTCGTCACGTACAAGATAGATTTGGAATGCGTTTGGATCTCAAATATGTCACTCATATTATTAAAATATTAGACCTTCATGTGGTCCGACTTTTTCTAATCACATTTTCATATGTTCTAGGGGTTAAACATCTATTTTTCTCTTGTAAATTATTTCATTGACGCTTATTAACTTAGCGTCCTTAGTTCTTAGCCCAGCTGTAGGCATGTTGGAGTTAGTTTATTGACACTTTTTTTTGAATGACAACGTTTGCTCTACAATTCATCAATATTCTAAATTTTTCACCCTTACCCAAGATTGAACCTGAGTGAGACCTCTCCCTTAAGAGGCATATGTCTCTACCAAGTGGGATACCCCACATTGGTTAGTTTATTGACATTTAACTAAACCTTGTAGAGTGTGCCAACGACTAGCGGACAACTAGACATTATATATTTTTGTAGGATTACGAAGAAGGCTCGAGTTGCATTGCTACCAATCTCTCCGACGCCTACAATGTGAAATAGGCGCATAAGGATGTCGTGCTCAGCATTTAATACAATCATGAAGTGTAAATATTTTTAACTATTTCTTTTTAAGCACATAACAAAAATTTATTTATTATGCATGAACTATGAAGCTACAAAGGATTACCATGTGGTCGTGGGCTTGAGTCTCACGAATGATCCCACTTGACTTAAGCTACAAAGTTACTGGTTGTAGGCTGACCAGGTAATCCTATGCTACGGGCTGGAATGAAAGTTGTTGCGAGATGATTACAATCCTGCAATACAGAATCGTTAGACCCGTCACATAAAGGATGTCTATATGTAACTACCCTCTGGCGTGAGAATCAATAATCTATTTACAGTGATTAGGAAAGTTAGACGGTACCTTGTAAAGCAAATATGGGTTTTGGTCTACACCCAAATCTCACATGAGTGGTTCATTGGGGTTTTTGGCTTCATACCCTAGTCTTCTTCTTTGGACATGTTTTCTGTGTTTTGCATTGTCTAATTATCATCGTTGTTCTTGTGTAATAAAAGGTTAAACAAAATTCATAAAAGTAAGAACTTTGGGTAGAATTATTTTTTACCGGTATAAAACTCAACAACAATTCAAGAAAAAAAAAATAACAAAAAAAGTAAGATGGAAAAAATCAAAACAAGTGAAATCTCTTGGCAAACCTTTTGTGATCTAGCAAACTATTCAAGAACATGACATCCATTCACTATCATGTCATAAATTTTGGGACTTGGAGAACATCTCAATGTGATTCGTGGGACTATGAACTCATCTCGACGAAAATTGTGTGAGGTTCTCACAATCACATTGAAGTGAGAATCTCAACACATGCATTAAGATTCTAGTGGCTAGACTCTTGTATGTATGTTGGATTGTTAACAATTTAAAAACAAATATGTCTAAATGATTTGTAAAAAGGGTAGGATTGAATTTAATGGACAAAGTCATTAAAGTTAAGAGTGTAAGGTTAAGAACTCGAACCTCACTTACATCGCCGAAAAATTAAATATTTAGATAACTAAATTGTTGCAATCGAAATATTAATTACGAAGTGAGATGTACATGATACATCCATGTTTCTTTTATCCTCCCCCATTGCATTCTCACATGGATGGCCCTACTCATGAGTGACATGTATATTCATATATCTTCATACATTGTAATAACACTATGTGGGTTTATATAGTTCCAAGTAATTAAGACTATTTGTGGTTAATATTTGATTAAAACATGCTAAAGTTATTTCTTCCCTTCTTTATGAGAATAAGTTCTTTATGGAACAACAATGCACCAATACAAGATTCTATTCTTTTTCACTTACAATTATTTAATGCCAATAATTCAAGTTCCCTTAAATATTCACTCTATGCGAGCAAAACATTAACTTACTGGTTTTTATATAAGTCTAAATCGTCTTTCTTATATTTATAATTTATAAATGAAATTGTATTTGTGCATGAATAGTTGCACACACATACATATGTATTTTTTTTTTTTTTTTTTGAAACTATCAAAACACACGCCATATTATCGGTGAATTTAAAGCATAAAACACGTATTAATGAATATAGGTAGTGTAATCCAATAACAATGGAGTGGTGGTCAATTGGTAAAGACAGAGCCTTTAAAAACCTTAGTTTGAGAGGGAGAAGGTCTTAGATTCAAGTTCGACAGATGACAGGGATTAAAAGAAATTTATCGTTTAGAAAAAAGGTAGTGTAATAGTTAGTAGTAGTTAGTGTTGGTCATATGTGTGTATATATATAATTGAAGAGAGAGAGAGATGCATATAGAGTTGGTCAAAGTGTGTTTTCATGTTGTAAGGGGGGTAGGGGTGGTTTGTTAGTGATAGATTCCAGTGATGGAAGCAACCAATCAAATGATGCCATGTGGCACCCAATATTCTAGTGATAGTGATAGAAATGTAGGAGGGGTGGTATCACTAGTGATAGGGATTCCAATGTACAAATATTAATGCACAATGTACAAGATACATGTTCCTTTTTTTGATTTACAACGCGTTACCCACTCCACGCGTGATAGTTCCACGAGTGATAGAAATGACTGGCGGCGGTGTAGAGTGATAGTTCCACGAGTGATGGGGCTTCATAACGTGACCACCCCGGGTGGCCTAAGTGATTATGGGTATGCCATACCTCCCTTGTGGGTACAAGAGAAATTATGGGTTTTTGTTGATTGTAAGATTACCAAAATCAGAATATACTTATATGGAGGACCAATATAAATAAATGGTCACTAAAAAGGTTCCCATCAACTTGTCAATATTTTGCTGCTGACTTGCAAATTGTAATGCTTAAGTTGATTCCAAGAGTTGAGTGTAAACCTAGGATTGGGTGTGGAAGAACCCTAGTTATCAGCAATCTTTGGACAAGATGAATATTTCAAGAAAAGATTAGAGGGAGTTTGAAAGAATAAATTGAGCCATTTGTCCTTCAATAATTATTTGGAATCTACAAGTCATGCAATGCGGCAAAAAGCCGTTGTTTGTTCAATTTTGGAATATTCTTTATTTATGTGTGTATATATATATATACAGGATGAGGATCAAGGAAAAACTTATATGAGTTGTAGAAGTTAGAGAACTCGGCTTTCTGGTGCCAGTTTTGCCCGTATTTTTTAACACCCATAGATTAAAATGTACAAAAACGGTCGTAAAAAATTAAAAATGATGTTTTTGGCCCCTTACAGCTGTTGACATCAGCTTTTTACAACATTTACGACTGCTGTGAATAAAAAACTAGGTTTTTTTTTTTGGAAAAGTTAATTTCTTTAGGATTTTTTTGTAAAACAAATTGAAAAAAATCTTCTGTAAGGCCATGTCTTACAAAACACCATAACTAAACTGATTGTAAAACACCATGTACTAGAGCAACAACTGATCATAAAACACCATGTCTGAACTCATTGTAAAACACCATATACTAGAGCAACAACTGGTCGTAAAACACCATAACTGAACTTATCGTAAAACACCATAACTGAACTGGAGCCAGGGGCAGACCTACCTCTTTGGTAGGGGTAACCCCGCTACCCGTTGGTCGGAAAAAATTTGGAAAAACTAGTGTAAATTTTGGAAAAATTTGACGTTTTTTCGATTTCGTTACGGCTTATTTATAACACGTTACCTCTTGGTCGGAATCCTAGATCCGCCACTGACTGGAGCGACTGATCGTAAAACACCATGTACTGGAGCACTAAATTACCATTTGAACATGAAAATAAAATATCTTGTTTCCATAAATATCTCAAAAACGGTTAGACATTATCTAATTCATTTAATTGAATTTGCTCAAATTTACATAACTACCCTTAATCTAAACATAAAACTAGCATCACATGTTATTAGGGTGTAAGGGGCACTCCTCTAAGTGGGGAGTGACCTCTCTTACCCACAGCCAATCAGCACGCGCCACGTCAACTCCCCACTTAACTCCCCCCACACCCTCAATTTGATGGCGCCACTCCTCTCTTGGGGGACTTGTTTTTTTTTTGTTTTAATTAAGAAAATATCGTTCAAAAAATCAAAAAGAAGAAGTTGTGCGGTGAACACCCACCGCTCCCCACTCCCCGCTTAGCCTCCCCGAGGGGTCGGCGGCGGTGTTCCCGAGCGGGGAAACCACTCCCCGCACCCCTCCCCGCAAAGCGCCCCGTTCACCCTTACCAGGCTCCTTCTTACAATTCTCACGCAATTAGCCCTTTTCATAGGAACCTTAACCTGTATATATATACACTAGTTAGAAAGTTGTGTATTACACGAAATAGATAAAGGAAATTTTTAACACTTAGTAGTGAAGATTTAAAAGTTATACAACGATATTTTGAGATAAGATATGATTAAATTACGTATAGTTAACCTTCTAAGTAAAGAAATACGGTACAAATATGTGAAATAAGAAAATAATTTCTAGACTTATAGAATTATAGAATTGTAACACGTTACGCAACCAGATAATTATTATAAATACCACAATTGTACACTTCGAAAGAATCATTTGTAAAAACAAAAATGATACTATGCTATTTCTTAAGTGATCATATTTTTTTATATATGTATATTCAAATTTCAAGATCTAAGATTGAAGATGGAAGATAGCAATAAAAGCATATATGTTATGTTAGCTTTATTGTAAATATAGTGGTGTGAATTTCTAATATGACATGAAAACATGGCTGAATTTAACATGAAATTTGTGGGTTTTGGTTTAATCAAAATGGATTTGGGTCAGTCCCAGGTTGAACTTGTGACCCGTTTAGCTATACAGCTCGGGTTTGTGTCAACCCAATGGTTGACCCGTTTAACATATTTATATTTTATTTTATTTTTATCAAAGTGTGTTTTATGTCATAAGTTAAATAATTGGTTGGGCATTTTATGTCATAACTATAATTTAAAAGAGAGATCGACTAACACTATATTTAAAATGTAATTGTTTTATATACATTTGTATTTTTGTTGTATAAATTAAATTGTAAAATATTAATATCCGGAAAAAATAAACAACAAAAAACTCGGATTAAACATGCCGTGTTCAAGTCCATATGTCTGACATAATTTTCGGGTTCGGGTCGTGTTTGGATTCGTGTAAAATTTTCGGGTTTATTCGAGTTGGACCCACCAACCCACGAAGACAACCCGTTTAGCACCCCTTACAACATATGTAAAACATGCATTTACATTTGGTGATCTCTAACATGTTAGATGGACGATAGTTGGTGATTACTACATATACATATACATGATTTCTATTATCTAAGTGATTACTATGTAATTTCTACTATCTATATGAGATGTGATTCGCATAATATAATGATCTCTATCATCTTATAGGGACCATTCTAGTTCTCAATTAAATATCAAATATAGAACGCAAGGTGAGTTAGCTAACATCTACGCAGATCACTGTTTTTTTTTTTTTAATAAACCCAACGCATTCATGTGTGATTGTGTGTTACCAACTTGTCATGACTAAACAACTCCACATATTTTCTTTTGACATATACTTTAATTAGAAATGTAGAAGTTTGCCCAAATTTAAAATCAGTGTGGGCGGATTATTGTTCCATAGGCACAATAAAGGGCTCAAATTGTAATCATCTATTTTTGTTTTTCTTAAAGTTCATATATTTCTTGGTTCAAACTTCCCTAGAATACCCCTTGATGCCCTTTTTGCATTATTCAACTTATACAAACCCCGTGAGGGGCAATAGTTTTGCTTTCAGAATGGTGGGTTTGGGCGGCCATCTTATTTTTTTCTGAATAGTTTTTTTTGTGATTGGCTAAAAGTGTCGGTGTTGTTTTCTTTTATTAATAAGTCTATAATAGTTGTCTATAACTTCTGCTAAATTACAACTTTATCCCAAGTTTAAAATTACGATTTTTCCTCCAATTAAAAATAAAATTTTTATTTTGCCCTCAGTTAAAATTACGATTTTGCCCCCATTTCAAAATAAAATTATGTTTTTGCACCCGCTATAGTCCTGCCAAATTACGATTTTATCCCCAGATTGAAATTACGATTTCGTCCACAATTCAAAATAAAATTTTGGTTTTGCCTCCAGCTAAAAATTTACGATTTTGCCACTAGTTCAAAATAAAATTATGGTCTGCCCTCAGTTCAAAATATGATTTTGCCTCCATTTCAAAATTACGATTTCACCCCATTTCAAAATTGCAATCTTGCCATCGTTTTTTTTTTTTTTTAGCAAAACTATGGTATTTTTTATTTTACTTGGTTCACTCAATATAGTTTTTATTCGTGCCAACAGCCTAGCACTCGCTAATTGGTCCTCACAAATTATTGTTTTGCCCACAGCTCTAAATTACATGCTTGCCATTGTTTTAGTTATTTCTTAAGCATAACTATGATATTGTTTTCGTTTAATTGGTTGACTCAATGCATCTTTTTTTGAGATCGTGTTACAAGTAGCATGTATAAGTAACCGAAATAAATGTGTACATGTTATTAAAGTAGGAAATATTCGGTTTGGTGCCCCGCAACGCGGGCAGCGCATAACCCTAGTTATTATATAAGCACCAAAAGGTTTATATATCCATTTCTTTCTCACATGGATGGCCCACTTGTGGATGACATGGACTCCACGTAAGCATACACTGCATACACACATAGACCTATTCATATGCACACTTGTTAGGTTCATATGCACCAAGAAACAAGTATCAAAACATACAGAATTTTATTGTCTTCAATTTTAGAATAAGTTCCTCATAATGCAACACATTGCTTAAATTCCTCTTTTTATATGTCAACGGTTTTACTGTTTCTTAATTAAACATATTTAAATATATATTTATAATTGGATTTGTAAGTGCTGACCCGACAATGTGTCATCTTCAAGAACAAAACCGACCATTTTCAAAATATGTGGTTGTTTTCTATGTTTCGATGGGTGTTCTCAAATGAAGCTAAACATATAAGTATGTATACATATAGATCATAGCTATGATGGTAGATTAGTTGGTAATTATCAAATAAGATTGAAACTTGAGACTCACATTTATAACTCTTTAAGTTTGATTTTATCTCTAAACCATCTTTTAAGAAGTTTCATCAATGCTTTCAACATTTGGGGTGGCACGATTTTTTTTAACCACGTTCAAGCCCAACCAACTTGCAAAACCAAGTTGGCTTGACCCAAACCGCAAAAACCGGTTCGATCCAACTCATTGGTTTTTTAGTTCAACCGCAAAATTTAAAAA
Source organism: Helianthus tuberosus (assembly GCA_030545235.1). Classification (NCBI taxonomy): domain Eukaryota; kingdom Viridiplantae; phylum Streptophyta; class Magnoliopsida; order Asterales; family Asteraceae; genus Helianthus; species Helianthus tuberosus. Next base: position 234,063,039 of record CM060442.1, on the reverse strand, counting down.
AAAAAAAAAAAAAAACCCTCCCACAAACATGGCCCCTCTTCTAGACTATCAAATCATATTGGTTTGTATCCATCAACCTAATACCATGTACCAATAGAATAAAGACATAGACTTGGTGCATATATATTAAAGGGTTATTGGATTTTATCACTGTGAACTATTGGGTATTGGTCACTGTCACTCTCAACTATCAGTTTGATTCTCATCACTCCCAACTTAACACTTTGTGTGTTGTGTTACTCCGGTTGAGTGGTTTTTGGCTCCCATTTTGTCTTTTAGGAGCAGATTCACCTGCAACAATTAGTAATTCACAAAGTGTTAGCCTAATATCACCAATAACACAAGTCAAACACTAAGAAGTGTTCACATACGGGGTGACACAACACACAAAGTGTTAAGTTGGGAGTGGTGATGAGAGTCAAAGTGATAGTTGGGAGTGACAAAATCCAATAACCCTATATTAAATGGATAAGCCATCAAATACATATACAAAAGTTCCGTTAGATTTGGTGCATATACTATCTACACAACAAATATGGTGTTCTATACTCGTGTTCTTACAAGAAAGCTTTTAATCCAAGTGTGTGTGTATATAGTTTTCAAAAGTAGTAATGATCACTCTACAAGATTCCTAAGTTCTTCACAAAAGCGCGACTACATTGCATTAGTGTATCTATTCTTCTTTTTTCCTCTTTCTCCGTCATAAGATATTATCAGTTGTAAATGTTGTAACACTATCTTCAAGCCGTCAACATACTATATACTATCATGAAGTCGTCAACGTTCTATGTTATCAAGAGTTTAGTTTACCGATATATTAAACCGAAATTTTGGCAACCAAACTTTGAGAAATTTACTGTTGCTACTACGTAGATGGTAGTCTTATGACATGTTAAACCCTTGCTAAGCTCATTACTTTAAAAAAATATAAATAAGACAAGAAATTGTTGCTTTAGTTGTAATTATCCTAAACATTTTATAAAATATGGTATCAAACATACTATGCATCCAATGTAAAGAATATTAAGCATGACCACTTCAAGGAAAAAAAAATGCCCATGCACACTTTCATTTTGTGGATTTGAATAATACTTGAAGAATATATCAAGTCACGTGACAAATATTGCTTTAGAAATGTGAATATCTATTATCTTCACATGTTCGCAATCAATAACTTTATCTCTTCACACTTCTATTATTATTCTATTGTCCTATATTTCTATATATCTTAAAAACCAAAGTCGGTGGGTTTCCAACGGCTTTGGTTTGGTTGGACCTTTCATTTCTTACGACTTTTCATATTTACCCCTCTTGCTTTTTCACCTTGATATACCTTTGCTACAATTATTTCATGCCCCTCCAACTTGTCTTTTCATTGTCGACTCATGTTTGATTTTTGTTTGCTTCGTGCTAAAAACTTAAGTTTCACAAAACATTATTTCTATATATCTTAAAAACCAAAGTCGGTGGGGTTTCCACCGGCTTTGGTTGGACCTTTCATTTTTTAAGTTGTTCATTTTAGTCCCTTCTATGTTTTTACTATCCCTCTACTTTGGCATTTGGCGTTTTTAACTTACGTGTATATTTTTAAGTACGTATCAATATAAATTTGAGTGTGTCTACGTTTTGACGTAATTTTTTTAGAGACAAGTCAGGTCAGATATAATACGTTTTCGTTTAAAACCATTTTTACGTGCATATTTTTATGTATGTTTTCGTAAATTTTGTTCAGAAATGGTTGGAGTCAAATTGTATTTTTTTTCCTTTTTTTAAACCTCTAATGTATCCCATATAATATGTATATAATACATTATTATTATATGGTATTAATTCGATTTACTTTATATTTTGATCTAATCGCAATGCTTATATAGGTTATACTGAGTTCAATCGAATACGTCGAGCACACACGTTTTCGTATGGTTAACGCATCACATAACGTTTGGACTAATCCATTCGATATTTGCGACGTGGTCGCGCCGCAACGCGCGCGGGCTTATTGCTAGTTATATATTAAAAATCAAATTTTTTGAACAGTACAAAATAAACAGTACAGAAATAAACAGTACAAAAAAAGTTAAAATAATATATATATATATATATATATATGGTTTTTTTTAGACTATGGGGTATATGTCGGGGTTGGAGAGAAACGCCCAAGTCACCACCCCGGGTGGGCTTGGGTTTGGGCGTGGCCCCTTGGGTGGTAGTTTAAGGCCAGGCGTGGGCCATGCTAGCGATCCTATGTGGCCGGCTCTTATTGGCTTGTTGGCTAGGGCATAGCGGGCCATGTTTAACTTTTAAAATAGCCACGCCCCAAACCCCCGCCCCACCATACCGTCTTCAATGTGGATCAGCCCAGCGAAGCCCACCCAAGCCACGTGTCAACCCATGCCCCAAACCCCTGCCCCACCATACCCCACGGTCTTAATAGTTTTATTATCTTCCTTACTTTTTAAGTTAGATAATCTTTTGTCAACCGGTACTGGTATCGAAAATACCAGTACGGTTATCGGTACATAAAGATAAAAATCGACACCAGCCTGGTACAGAAAACACCAAAAGACGGTATCGAATTGACCTATATATTAAAAACAGAAGGGATTGAACAGTAACAATAAATAAATATTAAAAAGAGTCTTTAATGAAAAGTAATAAAAATAGAAATGAATGAAATAGTATTGGGTACCGGTATCCAATTTACTAAACTGATTGTATTTTCGGTATTCGTTCGGCACCGGTATTCATCGGGTTTTACCCTCAAATACCGGTGCCGTACCAGTACCGACCGTATAAAGCCGTACTGTACCAGGTATATTCGGTACCTGTACCCATTTTTGGGGATTTCGGTAACGGTATTTTCGGTACCTATTGGTACCGGGCTCATCAAATCCTGTAGCAACGTAGCAATGCAAGTAATTGCACAGTTTAGATTACTTTTCATACACACAGTAAGTAAAATGTATTTCGTTTGAATGAGGTTTTATATACACAACAGCTTATTTTGCTTTATTTTTTGTCTTTTTACGTAATGAATGAGCTGTAGCATGTAAAATTAAGTTGGATATTTAGATTATTAATGAGAAAATCGAATCAAATCCTGTAATCAAACCGGTATCGTATCGGTACCAAATTTACTATACCAAATCATTTTCGGTACCAATTTGGTACCCACCTTTTGGCGTTTTCAGAATCGTTACTTTCGGTTCGACACTGGTCTAGCACCATACCTATATTTATTGATTTTTACCTTCAAATACTATACCGTATTGCACCGAGCATTTTCGGTGCCGGTACCTAATTTCGATGATTTTCCGGATCGGTATTTTCGGTGCCGTTACAGGTACCGAGCTCATCCATATTTTAACGTGTTAGCACCGTAATAACTGAACTGAAAACAACCGAATTTCCAACGTGTAGGTCCTATTATTATATATTAGTTTATTTAAAATCGTTTTTTTAGGACGGATTGACGATCCTTTTCACGACATTTTTATTTATGTTTTGATATTCGGTATCTGCTTGCCGTTACTGACACGCGTTTTGTAGTCATTGGGTCTCCGCCGCAACGCGCGGGCGGAAATTTAACTAGTTTTATGAAAAACATAGAACCCTAAAATTATAAAAAGCAAGTGAATATGCACATTTGATTTAGTTAATGAGAAAGCAAGTACCCGGGGCGGAATCACGGGTCAAGAGGGTCTGCTAATCCGTCGTCCATAGGAATACATATGTTGGGTTTTTATGTAAAAATAATATAAGCTTTTTTAGAAGAAAAAAAAACATGATTCGGATCTTTTAGTTGTAGTTGGTAGTGAAAAGAGTACTATGATGACCCGATAAAGAAGCTCTAGTTCCGCCACACTTAGGGGCGGATCTAGTATGAAAAGACCATGTTCCAAGGAACCCACTCGGTTTGGAATGTTTAGTGGGAACCTATATAGAATATATATAATTTGTAGTGAAAACCTATATAGAAACCCACTGGAAAAAACATTTTCAATGTGAAATCTTGCAATAGCAAAACTAATTGATGGCTAGTGTATAATGGTTAATTGGTTATTCAAAAAGTGGCCATTTAGCCTATGCACGAAAGTTGTTTGATGAAATGCCAGAGCGAAACATAAGCACTTTGTCTTAGATTATTTCTGCTAATACACAATATGTATACGGTGATGTTTCTTATGCTCTAAAGAGAATCTAATGAAACGTTAAATGAGTATGTATTAGCGAGTGTTATTTGCATTGCAACACGGTCAAGGACTGTAATTACGGGTTCTCAGCTGCATAGGTTGGTTATTAAAACATGACCCAAGCCTGTTAACTTTTGTTACTCTTCGTGACGTTTCAGATTCGTTACTCGCTTTAGAACTGAGCAAATAAATTCATGGATTATAACCAAATTTGGTGTCTCAATGGAAGATGCACGCTATATGTTTGATGAAATGTCTGAAAGCAATGTTGACATATTGTGGTATGGAACATGTGATGCTTTTCAGGTATACCCAGATATCAGAAAACACAATCACTCAAAACTTTAACAAGAACTGCAACTTTCATGTTAGAAACCAAACAAGTACACATTTGTCGCACTAGTTATAGCATCTAGCAACCTTGTTAGCCTTCCGTTTGGTTACCAGTTCCATACACAGCTTTTAAAAACCGGTTTAAACCTTGACCCGTTTGTCACAAACGCGTTATTAGACATGCACGCCAAGTGTGGAAGCAAAAAAAAACAGCTTAAAATGTACTTGAGTCCAAAGTTTGCAAAGAGCCAAAGACATTGAGTGTTGGAACTCGATGATATTAACACACAACACGGAGATGCTAAAGAATCTTTAAAGTTGTTTAAAAGAATGTTAAATGAGGGAATGCATCCCAACTACAGCTGTGCTTTTAGCTTGTGACCATGTGGGTCCAGTGAAAGATGGGTTTGACCACTTTGAGTCAATGGATAACTTTGGAATCGAACCAAGGTTAGAATATTATGCGTGTATGGTTTCACTTCTTGGCCGGGCTGAGAAGTTGTATGAACCTAAAGATTATTTTGAAAGATTACCAATACCTCCAGCGGGCATGATCTGGAGGAGTATGTTAAGCGAGTGTAGAGTTGTGGGAGATCTTGAAGTTGGTATATATCTTGTAGGAATGTCGATTTCATATATATTGCTTTCTAGCATTTACTCGAATAACGGAATGTAGGTGAGGTGAAGATGATCTTATCGGATCTCATTGGCACACGGTTTTGATTTATAAAGCGATTAATAATCTAATTGATTGTATTAGAACATGAGTTTATAAACCAGACCCTTGTATGATCTTGATAAATGATTTGAGTAATGAAAAACACATGAGTTAAAAGGAGAGATCTTTGGGCCCATATTTGTTTCTTAATGAGTAGGTGAGTTCAAACAACGATAGATTAAGATTTTTACACCAGAGTCATTTTTCGAATATGTGTGGCTAATGGGATTCCACTCTTCATATATTACACATGAAAACAATAATTTGAAACCGTATAACATTAAATATAATTCGTTGGATCACTTGATCCCAGGTTCCTGAGACATGTCGAAGATATCAAACTTGATTCTAATAATAACAGTATAACACTATCACTCAAAAATGACTAATCATATTATGATACAAGATATTAAAAAATAATATAAAATATCTATAAATTGAAAAATATTATTAACCTTTTCCAAACTAACACTTGTGTATAACTTTTTTTAAGAGCAAAATTTTCATTCCACAAGAGAATAGCAAATTGCAAGATAATGCTACAAGTAATAACACATTTAGAACGTGTGTTATAGAGCAATGCCCTTACCAACGTGGAAGCTTTTCCCGTGTAACCGGCGTTAAACACTGCTTCTAGAGAGCGTGAGCCTTCTCATGGCATGAAGAGGGAAAAAAGTTAAACAGAGTGTATGTGCCAGCTTTTCAACCAAACACATTTTTTCCTTTTTCCAACTTTTCTTTATTTTATTTAAACTAAATATATTATTTTATTATTTTAATGCATGGTGAACAATGAAAATTTATGAAATCATTACACACAAAAGTATAGTAAAAAATGTGTGAAAGTTCATGTCTACATAGCAATGTTTTAAAAAGGGTTATTTTGTCATATCGGATTTGGCTAAAAATAGTTCATGTGGTTGAACCGGATTGTACATGGTGGTTCAACTGGTTTGACCAGTCAACTATATAATTTCATAAATTACACACATACATCCAGATTTATATACACTAACTATTAGCATACACATACATCATACATCATGTATACATATTGACTCACTAAGACTATATAGTATATACACACATCGTACTACTGTCAACAACAAAATTCAAAGAAAACAAAAAATAAAATGAGCTACCAATAGCGTTAGGTGATAAACTATGAACAAACGAAGATGGAAATCTGGAACGAAATTGGAGGATGATGATGGAAATCTGGAACGAACAATGGAGTGAACGATGAAGTGATAGAAGTCTGAAACAAGTCACGAATGATGGAGTGATGAAGCAGATTTTGAGTTTTGATCGACAGAGAAGGAATATTGAAAGTCGCTACTCGGCACTTGCTAAGTTAAAACTAGGGAGTAAACACTGAGATGGGCCAATAAAAAGTAAAAATCCAAACCCAAAAACTAACTTGGGTCAGTACCGGTATAGCGGTTCAAACCGATATAGTCGTTTGACACGTTAAATGAGTTAATCAGGTCATGTTCATGTTACACGATTTTAAGTGTGTGCAGTCTATAATTAATATTTTTAACACGAATTAAAATACATGATGTGTTCACTATTGGTGTTTGAAATCATTTAAAAACACCAACATCTACCTTCTCTCTCAACCAACAATGAAAAAGCATCCTTCTCCTCAGGTTTCAACAACCCGTGAACCCAACCCGCCACCGGAACCTGCATCCTATGTGCCGGTGTTGCACTATTACCCGCCACGCCGCCCAACCCGTGGCCTTACACACACGAGCCCCACACCATGCAACCGTAAATATGACACGATTACCCAATGTTTTAAAAACCGGTTTTTATACCGTACCGTGTTGGGCTCAGAAACGGTTCAACCGGGTGTAACGAACGGTTTAAACTGGTTTTTAAAACATTCCAATTACCCATAACTAATGTCACACCTCAAAACGAGGGCATGTGACATATATAGCAGGTTTAATTCAGAAAACCAAAGTACAAACATCATAGACCATAGTTCAAACATAAACCACAACGAAAGTCTAGCAGTAGTAAATAAACTTAAAAAATAAAAAAAAAGTTGTCTAACCAAAATAACAACCCATAATCAAATAAAACCATTCAAACGCCTATCCATGCCAAACGATCACGCAAGACCTTTAGCATTTCAATAAGTGGTCAAAAGCCTCCCTCCAAACCTTAGACAAAAAAAAAATGAATGTAACTAGCAGTTGGTTAATTTTCAATTCAGATTCAGTTTTTACATCCTTTTGTATTCAATTTATGATACGGGCATGCATGATTCTTCAATATCGATTCAAACAGTTAGATCTAGTGGCGGATCCAGGGGTGTTTTAGGGGTTCCCGTGAACCCCCTACGTTTGGAAAAAATGAAAAAAAAACAGTGGAAATTTTGTAGTATTTAAAAAAAATAGTGAGAATTCTTGAAAATCTATCAAAAGGAACCCGGTGGAAAAAATTCTTGGATCCGTCACTGGTTAGATTTTTTGTGTGAACATGCTTAAATAAATGGTTTGGAGGTTGAATCTGTTTATTTATTTTAAATAACATATTGTTCTTATAGTTTAAACCCAATGTTTTTGTTCATACTTGTATTCTGAATTTGCAATATTTCACGTAACAAAAAGAGGAAGGTTAACGTACATTACGGCTTGACGTACATCACGTATGACAGATAATTATGCACGTTCATTTTAAAATCACGCACGTTATAACTCAAAAATCCAAAATCACGCATGTTGAAAACAATAATCACGCATGTTATAGAACAAAATCACGCACGTTGTCGTACATGATGTACGTTAAGCCGTAATGTATCAAGCATCAACCTGTAAATATTCACATGATTTTTCTTTGTGTTTGAAAACGTTTTGATTAACATTCTATCTATGAAACGAACAAACAGTTACCTTGTTGTTGGCTTAGGGCGTCGTCTTCGTAAAGGCCGCTTGCAAGCCTCACGCTCATCAGGGGTCCAATCGGAGCATTCAACGAGTCCTAGCTTAAAGGAACAATCACCGGTGATGTTGTGCTTTTTTACCCTCTCGAAAGATTGTTTAAAAAACCAAAACCTGAGCTCCTTCTCTTCAACGGTTTTGTAGACTTTGTCACAGCGAATAGCCCATTCCTCAAAAAGAGCCTTCATGTCATCCTTTGATATGGAGTAATCTGCGATCGAATAATTAGAACTAGGTTTACACTTAACAACAGAATCATCGAATACGTCAAGAAATTAATTAAGAAGGTGGTTATGACATCGATACCTACCTCTTGACTGACTAATCCGCCATAATCCTCGCAGGGGAACTACTGGAACTGACTTCTTCCATAGCAGAAGGGCCATGATCATCGACCAAATATAGGCTGAGTGATGAGAGAGAATAGAATAGAACGGCGGCTAACCCTAATCACGGTTTTATATTTTATTTTAAACAGTAAACCATAATCACGGTTTTATTTTTTATTTAAATGTAAAACAAAGTTAGGGTTTGGTACTTAAAAAAAGTAAACACTGCATCCTTCCCAGTTCCACTACTCCTGAGTCTGAGTCTGAGTCTCCATCAACCATCCCTCGCTGGCTCGCCGTCTTCCTGCACACCTACCACGCCTTAGTCTCTCAGGTGATGTTATGAATTTACTGATTTCCTGTTTGAATGAGTCAATGACCAGATTTATACTTTTGGTTTAGGTGATATACTATGTGATTTCTTAATAGGCTTTAAATTTGTTGTGTTTGGATCAATGTTTTCAAAACCGGACTGGACGTTGAAGAACCGGTCTCCTTACCGGGCCGACCGGATGTTCTTCCGGGAGGTGTCGTAAATTTTATAAAAATTGATAGTCTTAAATCTGAAAAAAAATATATATATATATATATATATATATAAGAAAACGGTCCAACCCTTTTAAAAGCACTAGTTTGGATAGACTTTAAACTATGAATGTTCTTGTTGTTATCAATAGGCTTTAGAATGATGTTATCAATTTATCATGTTTGTGTTTGAGTAGGCTTTAAACTATGTTTGTGTTTGAGTAGGCTTTAACACACAACTCGTAGATGCCAAATAATCTTTAAAGTTGTTTAAAAGAATGTTAAATTTTTTTTTTTTTTTTTTGAACGGCTAAATCTTACCCTCTAAATTCAATCCCTATTTTTGCCTCTTATGAGGCTCGAACCCAAGCCTTTGCTGTGAAAACCAAACCCTTTACCACCACACCACTAAGGGGTATGCACATAAGACAAAAAACACTTTTTTTATGTTGGCTATCTACACACTTGGTGGTATACTTTTGTCAATTTGTATATATTTGTACGTAAATAATTTTTTAGGAAGAAATTAGTAGGAAATTGTGGACCAGAATTCACGAATGGTTGCTATGCTTGAATAGCTAGGTTATAAACAATCACACCAATTTGCCATTATAAAAATATAAGAAAATACCAAAATATAGAATATACCATGATTCACGTTTTAAACTGATAAATTGGTTACAGTAGTGGCTGCGCCCGATTTTCATTTCTCAATTCATGCCGGTAGTTGCAATGCAGTTTCCAGGTTGCGCACAAAGCCAAGACAAATCAATTTTCCTCCGGAGAAAGTGAAATGGTTGGAGTACTTTAAATTTCGCACACCCTGTTTTTTTTTTTTTTTTTGAAACGTTATCTTCATAAAAACCGGCACACCCCAAATCGGGGCGACCAACCAAACCAAACTACGTAATTAAAAATTTACACGAATTAGCCTACGATGTACCTTTGAATCTCGACCTATTTTTATATGTTGGAAACTAGGTTATCACCCGGGATTGCTTCCCGGGCTGGGAAAAATTAATTAGATAAATATTAAGTGTTTAAATAAAAACAAATACAAACAAAGTGTTATGTTGCATGAATTAATGACAAAAAAAGAATGTTAAATGAGGGAATGCATCTAGGGGTGTAAACAAGCCCAGAGGCTCGAGAGCTACTTGTGATCGGCTCGGTTAAAAGCTCGAACGAGCCGAGCCTTAACGATCCCGAGCCCGAGCTCGAGCCTGAAATAGAGCTCGTTTTTTTATCGAGCCTGTTTGTAGTTGTGCTTTTAGCTTGTAACCATGTGGGTCCAGTGAAAGATAGGATTGACCAGTTTGAGTCAATGGCTAACTTTGGAATCGAACCAAGGTTTCACTTCTAGGTCGGGCTATGAAGTTGTATGAACCTAAAGATTTCTTTGAAATATTACCAATACCTCCAGCTAGCATGATCTGGAGAAGATTTCTTTGAATAACTTCAAACAACGATAGATTAAGAAATTTACACCAGAGTCATTCTTCGAATATGTGTGGCTAATCGGATTCCACTCTTCATATATTACACATAAAAACAATAATTTGAAACTGTATAACATTAAATATAATTCGTTGGATCAATTGATCCCAAGTTCCTGAGACATGTCGAAGATATCAAACTTGATTCTAAGATCATGTGTAGTCATAAAGCCCATTGTGGGGCATTATGCGAGAAGTGGCGGATTGTGTAAGAGAGGAGTTTATATCACAAGAGTGTCTAGTCATAAAGCTCCATACCTATCATTACCTAATCATTAATTTTCTATTTTTTTCTCTTTTTTAATGAAGGGCAAAATGATCTTTTAACATTCTATTATAACAAATTAAAAAAATCTGACCATTTTGCTCTCCACTAAAAGAGAGGAAAAAGGAAGAAAAAAAAACTGGATGTTAACTGAAAAATCTGACCAGATTTTGCTTTTAGATGAAAATAGCAACAAATTGAAACCACAGGACCCAGAATCAAAAGGTTTGAGTTTTGGACTAAAGTGTCAAAAGTGACCAAATCTCAATGACCATTTTAATAGTTTAATATTTAAAATATTGGACTAAAGTGGCAAATTTAACCAAACCAACCCTTAGGGACCATTTTGGTAGTTTACTCTTTAAAATATGTTTGTTGTTATGTACAGTTTATAAGAAAAGAAAGGGATCCTAAAAAACCCTAATCTCGGCGATAATGGCCCTATGGAAGAGATCATCATTGTCGGTTCTCATGGGGCAACGGTTGCTCAGTTTCCCTCCTCCTACTCCAATTAGTCGTTATCATTCAAAAGGTAAGTAAGTTTATTTGTGTGTTTCGATTCATTCACTCATTCTTGTGTTAAATAAATAAATAAAGGGGATGTTAAATAAATAAAAAATCGCATGCAGGAGGTTTCTTCTCCCCCAGCGAAGAAGAAGAAATAATAAAGAGGCGTTTTGAGGCATGGGCGGTTGAACATGGCAAATCCTACAAGACGGTTGAAGAGAAGGAAAAGAGGTTCAAGATTTTTAGAGAGAAATTGAGTTCCATAGAAAGGCACAACTTCAAGTTCCCTGATTACTGCAAGAGAGAACTCACCAAGTTTTCGGATCAGACCTGGGAGGAGATTCGTCGTATCTATGGTCATAATTGAGACTGCTCTTACTTACTTAAAATTCCATAATTATTTGAAGCAATTTTTAATGTGAAATCTGGCAATAACAAAACTAATTCATGGTTAGTCTTTACTCTTTAATGATTATTCAAAAGTGACCAATTAGCCTATGCACGGAAGTTGTTTGATGAAATGCCTGAGAGAAACATAAACACTTGGTCTTTGAAGAATTCTGCTAATACACAACATGCTTGAGTGATGTATCTTATGTTCCAAAGAGAATCTAATGAAACCATAAACGAGGATGTATTAGCGAGTGTTATTCGCATTGCCACACGGTCAGGGAGTGTAATTACGGGTTCTCAGCTGCATAGGTTGGTTATTGAAACACTGACCCAAGCCTGTTAACTTTTGTTACTCTTCGTGGCGTTTCAGATTCATTACTCGCTTTATAACGGAGCAAACAAATTCATGGATTTATACCCAATTTTGGTGTCTCAATGGACATATATGTAAGCAGTGCTCTTTATATTAGTATACTCAAAATGTTCTTCCATATTAGATGCACGCTATATGTTTGATGAAATGTCTGAAAGAGATATTATGTTATGGAACGTGATGTTTTTCAGGGATACCCTGATATCTATAATAAAACCACTCTCAAACTTTAACAACTGCAACTCTCATGTTAGAAACCAAACGAGTACACATTTGTGGCACTAGCTATCGCAACCTTGCTAGCCTTCCGTTTGGGTACCAGTTCAATACACAACTTTTAAAAACCGGTTTAAACCTTGACCCCACGTTATTAGACATGTACGCCAAATGTGGAAGTAAAAAGAGGCTTAAAATGTATTTGAGTCCATAGTTTGCAAAGACATTGTGTGTTGGAACTCGATGATATTAACACACAACAACACGGAGATGCTAAAGAATCTTTATAGTCATTTAAAAGAATGTTAAATGAGGGAATCTGTCCCAACTATGTCACGTTTGTAGCTGTTCTTTCAGCTTGTGACCATGTGGGTCTAGTAACAATGGGTTTGACCACTTTGAGTCAATGGCTAACTTTGGAATCGAACCACGGTTAGAAAATTATGCATGTATGGTTTCACTTCTGGGCCGGGCTGAGAAGTTGTATGAACCTAAAGATTTCTGTGAAATATTACCAATACCTCTAGGTGGCATGATCTGGCGATTTTGTATATATTGCTTTCTAGCATTTACGCGAACAAGGGAATGTGGGGCGAGGTGAAGAAGTTATGAGAGAAGATGAGTGTAATGGGGTGGTGAAAGAAGTTGGATTGAAATTGATGATAGGTTCCTGTTTTCATTGTTAGGCTAGAGGGTGTGGTAAGGACACCTCAGCGCCACATCAGCCAAGGGGCTTTATAACCCCCCATTGAATTTGCTGGGTGTGGAATTGAGCCCCCTCATCATTGCCTAATTATTTTTTATTTTTAAAATCATTTAATTTTCATATATTAATTTATACCACATAATTTATATATTTTAAATAAAATGCCATAATTGAAATAATATAAATAAAATGTCATAATTTAAATAAAAACCATACAATGCCAGAGTTTAAAAAAAAGTCACTCGTCGTCTTCGTCGTCTCCTCCTTGTTCACGATAAAACCATAGGTGCTCGGTCAGATCGGCTCGAAGGTTATGGTGTGTGTTCCTGTCTCGTACCTTCGATCGGATAGCTTCTTTTTCAGCGTATGTTAGTATTGGGTTCGTCGGTTGGATACTTTCATCATAACTTTCTCCACAAAACGCTCTACCCGAATCCTCCAATATCATGTTATGCAAAATGATGCACGTATACATGACGTTTCTCATTTTTCTTTTTTCAAGTATCCTCGACGACTGGGCGATGATAGACCATCTCTTTTTTAACACACCGAAAGCCCGCTCGATATCTTTTCTTGCTGACTCTTGTTTTTTCTTAAATACAATCTTTTTTCATCATCTGGACACGAAAGAGTTTTTACCAACGTCGCCCACTCGGGATAAATACCGTCTGTGAGATAGTACCCATACTTATACTCCACGTCGTTTGCATAGAATGAAGTATTTGGTGCAACACCGTCTATGACATCGTCGAAAAGATTCGAGGACATTAAAACAGCGATATCATTGTTCGCACCGGCCATGCCAAAGTACGCATGCCAAATCCATAAATCTTGAGAAGCGACCGCTTGTAATATTAGGGTGGGACCATCGTGGTCACCACGATGATGTTGCCCTTTCCAAGCGGTTGGACATGACGCCCAATCCCAGTGCGTGCAATCAAGACTCCCCAACATCCCAGGAAAACCGTTTATGCGCTGATGGGCCTCGTATAGAAGTGGAACGTCCGCGGCGGTTGGCATCCGCAAGTAGCGTCTCCTGTACAGAGAGATAACACCTACAAAAATAATAACCTTAGATAAATAATAGTGTTAAAAAAATTATAATAATATGTAAATAAAAATAATAACGTTAAAGAAAGAATAGTCAACAAAAAAATACCTTCACAGAAATTTTCAAGAGAGTCACGACACATTCTTGCCGACATCCTTAAATATTCATCCCACGCATCACTCGCTGTGCCATACGCTAGTTGCCTGATTGTTGCTGTACACTTTTGTATTCCAGAGAAACCAACTTTGTGACTTGCACTTTCTCTTTGCGTGAAAAAAGGGAACTCGCCCGCAAGATCACTAGAAATTTTAACGAAAAGACGACGGCTCATACGAAACCTGCGCCTAAACTGCCCATCATCGTACAACGGATTTTCACAAAAATAATCGTGCACTAGACGTTCATGAGCACCTAACCGATCCCGTTCAAGAGGCGGTTGCCTGATACGCGACGTAGAGGATTGGGCTTGTTCTTGCAAATTATTAATCACCTCCTGCGTCATTGCGATAACCATGTCGTCGAAACAACCATCGGATGAAGAGCTCGAAGAATCGGATGCCATTTTCTAGTTGTGATTGTTGTGTGTTTGGGTGGTAAATTTGTGATTGGTTTTTGAGATAGAGGTGTGTTTATATGGTGTGAAGGTTTATATATCTATTATATATAATAAACATAAAGATTTGGGCTGATGTGGCAGTAGATTAGAGCATCTAGATTTTCATTTTGGCGGGAAAACGAAATGTGCTGAAAATGAGACACGCGGATCTCGATTCATTTGATGTGGTACCCGATTTTTCGGATCCTATATAACCCATATTTTTTCATTATTTCTTTTCTGTACAGGATTTCCATCATTACCTCTCTCCATATTTTCTTTATTTGTCAGTAATCTCTTGGTATTCTCAAACCTTTATGTCCAATCTTCCATCCCTATTATCATATCAACTATCTTCAATCTGCGATACAATCTTTAGATCATATTCAGATTAACTTTTTGAAGGTACTCAAGTTACAGTCATTTATTTTATATCAGGTTTATCTTTTGGTCTTCATGTTCTTCATATTAGTTTTTGTTTTTTGAATATCATCTGTTAATCATCTTTTTTGATTTCCTGCATAATTTATGGTTTGTTTTACAGTCCTTATTTACTTTGAAGTATTTGTTTTTGTTGTTCAGTTTAATGATAATTTTTTGACTTACTGTTCGTCGATTTATGTTTTTAGATTATGGTTTTTATCCGAATGATCATTTGTTCACAGTTCTGTTAATTGATCTTTATTCTATTTTGTATTATAATTTTTAGTTTTTGATGATTTTAGGGTTTTTGATTTGCTGTTTCTATGCATGTTGAATGATTAATTTTTAGGGTTTTTTTGTTACATCGGTTATAGTTTTCATAATTTTACATACTATATTTTTATTTATTTTACTAACATGATTTTGGTATGAAT
The DNA here is from genome assembly GCA_030545235.1 of Helianthus tuberosus. NCBI lineage: Eukaryota > Viridiplantae > Streptophyta > Magnoliopsida > Asterales > Asteraceae > Helianthus > Helianthus tuberosus. The sequence continues at coordinate 234,047,528 of CM060442.1, read as the reverse complement.
GTTTTCATGCTTATTTCAGGATCAACATTACAAACGCAATAATGTCTTTTTACAAGTCAATGTCTGCACTTACCAAAGATTTTTTGGTACTCTCATCTTCTTTGATGTTCAATTATTTTTGTAATATTTATTTTATTTATTTAACATTTTTTTATATTTTTTTACTCTGAAGGTTATACCTCTTCAGTTTTCAAAGATATGGTTATCTTCTGCTGTTGGTGATAATATGGTAGTCATAAAGAGTATCAACGAAAAGGTTTGGAATGTTAATTTCTCCAAGAACAATGGTACTTTTGCCTTTTCAGAAGGATGGTCAAAGGTTGTAGCTGACCTTTGTTTATCTGATGGTTGTATATAGGGCTGTAAACGAACCGAACGAACACGAACAAGACCATGTTCGTGTTCGTTCGTTAAGGAAATTAACATGTTCGCGAACTGTTCACGAACGCATACCGAACATAAGTTTATGTTCGTGTTCGTTCGTTAAGGAAATTCAATTGTTCACGAACAGTTCGTGAACACCGGTCTCGAACACAAACAAACGCAAGCAAATAAAAATGAACGCAAACAAACATTTAACTTGAAAATAAAAAAAATGAAAACATTGTTATCCTTAAACATTGGATATAAGTAGCTAAATACAACTATCAAATGATAAATCAAAACACAAGAAATCTACCACACCACCAAACGATGAATAAAGTTTAACTAACTTAGACATAATTATCCAAAAAATGTCTTAGAATGTTCAAATTTTAGCTAACTTAGAAAAAAGGGTTTCAAGTTTTCAATATGTTTAGGTTAAATGTTTATTATTTATTATTTTTTTAATATAATCAAATGAACATATTACCGAACGTTCACGAACGTAGTCGAACGAACGAGACCTGTGTTCGTGTTCGTTCGCTAAGCTAACCGAACGAAATTTTTTGTTCGTGTTCGTTCGTTAAGCTAATCGAACGAACATAAACGAACTTCCCGCCGAACGGTTCACGAACTGTTCGCTGAACGTTCGGTTTGTTTACAGCCCTAGTTGTATACTTCTTTTCAAGCAAGTTAATCCGTATAATTATATACTCACACCTTTTTTCAAGGAAACACCTTATCCACTATGTGATCCAGGCATCACTTTGTTTCTATCCATCTCATCTTTGCCGAATAGGAAATACATAGAGTCTTTCTGCCATGTTTTCAATGATCAAAGTGTTAATACACTGGTATGTTTAAAACGTTTTTTTAGTATATAATGTATAATATTTATTTTACAGTTACAATATTAATTGTAATATTTTTTTTTTTATTTTAGCTTCTTCCCACGTATGTTGTTAAAAACACTATTGGTGTTGGTAAACTTAGAAGACCAATGAAGGTTCAACTTAATTCATGGGACTCTTTAGATGTTTTTCTAGAGAAAGATTCAGATAGCAAATGTTACTTTTTTACCAATGGTTGGAACAACATTGTACAACATCTAGGTGTTCGTACTCAAAATCTGGTTGTTTTACGCTATATCTTTGATTACAACTTTCAGTTGACATTGTTTGATGTCAATGGATCTGAGGTCGTTATGCCTAGATTTGGTTTAAAGTTTAATTCTGATCCTGGATTTCCATCTTCAACTCACTTGGTAAACAATGTTGATAATGTTCATCATGATGATGATATCAATTCTGAACTTGATCCGGAGGTAGATGGTTTATTTGAGCCTTCTGATTCTGATGAATCCGTTGTTGGTAGTTCAGACAGTGATTTATCCATTGATGATGATTTCGATGATGATGACGTTGAAGATTCTACCGGTGAATCTGATGATGACAAAAAGGACCCTGATTATCAACCTTTAGAATTTGAATGGGAGTATCATCCACGTCATTTCGTAAGTTTTATTAATTATATATTTGTAAGAATTGTTTGCTGATTATTGTTTTCTTAAATTTTAGAATTTTTGTTTTGTTGTTGAATTTGTTTTTTCTTTTTTTTTTTTGTAGCGACTGAATAGCAAAGTTGCAAGTATGGCTCGTGTTGATGTATCTCGGAAGATGACAGTTCAAAATCTTGCTGGAGTTGATACTGTTGTTACTTTTCGACCAGAGAAACATGGTGGAGGATTTAGATATGTTGCGAATGCATGGCGTACCAAGTTCACTAAGCCCAATGGAATCAATGCACCTCATAGATGCACTTTTGTCTACTCTCCTGATGCAGATAAGTTGATTTTGAAGAAAGTTTCGAAGTAGTTCGTTTTATTGTTTTACTAACAACTCTTTTGGAACAATATTTTATGGTTTTTTATGTTTTTAGTTTGTTTTTGGAACATGTTTGGATAGTGTGTTTTGAACAATATTTTTGATATAAACCTTTGCCTATCTATGATTTTGAACAACATGTTTGGTTATTAAGTTTTGGTTCATGAGTTCAAGATATAATGTCACCCATTTTTATGCACAATGTGTGTCTTTTAATTTTCCACTTAACATTAGATGTCATATGTTGGAAATTATGTTATGAAATAAAAATTATATTTTATGTTAGCTTCGGTTATTTTATATCAATAAAATACCGATTATTTTGTGTAATCAAATAATAAAGTATTTTAATTTTTTTATATTTCATTATATTATATGATTATCTATATAATCACCCTAAGTACAACTGTTATTTTGTGTATCTAGGTAATAAAAATATATTATTTTTGTTTATTATTTCCAATAGGAAATCTTCCTTTAATATGAATACCGTTTACAAAATTGTTAATAACTGCCTAATAATGATGACCCATTAGTAGCGATTCAATATACTTCTAAAAATAAATTTTCAATTTAAATTTGGTTAGAGATTTAGCACTGTTTCTAAACCTTACCTACATAGATACAAACCTTTAACTGCAATTTCGATAAATTAGCTAAACAGTTTTATTAATTTGTCCATTTCTAAAATTAACAATAGATTTCATATACAAATTCAACCTATATACAACTGTTATTTTGTTTATCAAGCTAATAAAAGTATTTTATTTTTTTAATTATTTCGAATAGGAAACCTTCCTTTAGTATGAATAACGTTTCCAAATTTGCATTAATCATTGGCATCCTATATAAATCGATTTCTTCAACAATTGCAAATCACTTTTCTCATTTCATTCAATATTAGATCTCAACGTGGATTGGTAAATTGAATTCCAATTGTAGAGTTTTTTTTTTAATTTTACATTGATGCTAATGCTAATTCTATTGGCACTTACTCTTTAATTTTTAAATTTCAGCTGTGAAATGGAGGTTGCAAAGGTTACTATGCTTAATGATTTAAACAGTTATTCAAATAACTATTCCATTAGAGTCAAGATCGTTAGCACATCAAGGAAGATGATGAATCAGAATAAGAATGAAACATATCGGCTTGATATGATCTTTATGGACGAGATGGTACCGTATATATTCAAGTTTATGTTTTTTTTTATAAATCTAAATAAAGTAATTTTATATGAAATCTATATATCTAATTTCTTCGTTTCATGTTTGTAGGGCAATATGATACAAGCTAGCTGCCTTCATAAGTTGTTAGAAAGATTTGAAGACTTCCTGCAGCTTGATGAATGTCTTCAGATTACTAAACCTTCTCTTGCTGCTAATAAGTCATCTTCTAAAATGGTCAACGGGAATGAAAAAATATCTTTGTATTTTTACACTTCTGTTGAGAAAGTACTTGACTGGTGTGGTCCGAAATTCAAATTTAATTTCGTCAATCTAAAAGATGTTGTTCAGAATAAAGTAGAAGTTAATACTACTATTGGTATGTGTATTACATCATATTGTTTTGTTTCATTTATATGTTAAGTTTTTTTAACAACTTATTTTTTTTGTCTAGATTTTATTGGATTTGTCGAAGTGTGTTTCAACATCGAAGACACAACAAAGAAAGATGGTAGCAAAGGAAATAGACTCAATCTGAAAATTGAAGACCTTGAGTTAGTTTTTTATTTAGTACACAACATTTACAATTTTATCTACGTCTTAATGTTTATTTGCTGTTTTTATATTATATTTTCTTATTTTTAGAGGTCAAAAATGTCCTGTTACGTTGTGGGACTCTTTTGCTGTTGACATGTTTACGTACATGAATGACAAAAAACGTGAGAAATTTGTTGTTATCATTTGCCACTTTGGTACAGTAAATCTTTACAAGGGTACGTTACAAATCTTCAACACAATTTTTTTTATTTGTTTAGTATCTTATAATTTATTATTATATTTAGTTATATTTTAGAAGTTTTATGCTGTAAATATTGATTTAATTGTGTCTTCTATTTCATTTCAGGCAAGCGTGGAGTGGCGAACAGTTTTGATCTAAGTAGACTTTTTATTGATAATGCTGATGTTGAAGAAATTTCATCTTTCAGAGAGAGGTATATTTATTTATACCGAAAAAAAAATAAAACAATATTATTTTAATTGAAATTATAATTTTAGTGATTATTACCCATGCATATATCTTGCAACTATGTTTAGGTATGTTGCCAAAGTTTCTGCTTCGTCCTCATCTAATGAGAATGTTGGTTCTTATATTATTTCAACTGTGGAAGATGAGTTCCTCAACAAAGGAGATTTCATGCTCATTGGTTTACTTGGAACCATATTAGAGGTATAGTTATTTTTGGTTTTTTTTTTTTTTTTTTTTGTATTTTGTAATACCTATATTACATAGTGGTATGTATGATGGTTGCATTTTAAGATTAATAATATTGTTGTTTATTTTTATTAGAAAAAGAAGGTGTTGGTTATTGGCACAGTCACGGCCATATGTACTGATAAGCTTTGGTATTACAATGGTTGTAACCACTGCAAATCACGTGTCGAGGATAGATTTGTAACCAAAGAGGGTGATGACGGTTCATGTGATGCTGCTGAAACAAAGGGTTTGGTTTGTACGAACAATGAATGTCAAGGAGTGGACATTTATGCAATTCCGCGGTTTGATAATCTTTTTAACTCTTTTATACAATTGTAAACTGAAATTACTTTTTTTTAACTAATATTAACATTCTAATTTGGTTTTAATTTTAATATAATAGTTTCAAGATACCTATCAGGGTCCAAGATTCATCTGGTACTGTTTCATTAACGCTATTTGATTATGAAGCTTTCAAAATTTTTAAGAAATCGGCGAAAGACTTACTTGCTGTCCAAGATCAGGTAATCCAATTAGTTAACCCCGTTATTCATTTTTGTACTCGTAGTAAGTAACAATTTGTTGTATAAAATTATAGGTTGTTAATTCCGGTGAGATACCCAACCCCTATCCTGAGGTATTTGACACATTGGTTGGAAAGAAATATGCGTTTGTCATAAATGTTAGCGACTATAACATTGAATATCAAGTTGAGAACTACGATATTGCAATGGCAACAAATGATGATGAAATTATTGCTGCTCTCAACTCCAAATTCAACATTAACCAGGTCTACTTCGTAATTATGTAATTCTTATTGTTTCATATTACTGTCGTTATCGTTCTATATAAATATAACCACTTGTATTTTATTTTATTGTTTATTTTGAAATTGCAGCATGAGCAGTCGGAATCTTATGGTGTTCCTTTGTCCGCCAGTCTGTCTAATGCTTGTGAGGTTACTAAGGTAATATAATAATATATTATTTGACTTAATTTTTTTTAGATTTAGACTTATTGTTTTTTTATATTAGGATGATGTGTCAATCACCGGTGACAATGTTACGCCTATCTCCAATGGAGCTGGAAGCAGTAAGAAGGCGTCTTCTTGTGAAGTAAAACGTAATCTAGGTGAAGTTTATGAAGTAGATGATGCATTACGTTGTTCTTCTACAAAGCGCCGCATGAGTGATGAAATCGTCGAAGATGAAGTTGTTGGTCTTTCTAAGACATTGATTCCGAAGACTGAGAAATAATTTCCTGCATTTTAAAAACAATTTCACTGTTTCTTTTTTATTATGGTTTTTTATTTGAACACATGGTTTTGGGTTTATTATGATTTTGAATTGGTGGTTTTGATTTTTAGTATAATCCTTGGATTTTGAAGTTAATAAACAATTTCACTGTTTGGCTTGATTGTGGTATTTTGTTTCAACATATGTTTTAGTTGTCTTATGGATTTTGAATTAGTGTTTTTTTTAAACATTTTATTATATTGTTTTATTGTAATCATTATACAATCATTATCTTCATTTTACTTTATTTATTAACGAAAATAAATAAAAGAAATAGACCATTTATTCTATATTTCATTACAATATATATTTCATTACAATATATTCTTATAGTACTTTTTAATTATTACATATCGTTTTGTAATTTTTTAGTATTAAATTTGTTTTGACCTCATTACTTATTCTTAAATAACAATTAAATGTATATTTAGAAAAATTATATATTCTATCTGAAATAATTTATTTGATTATTTTGATTGATTCTATACAATACAATTTAACATATTCAAATGTTGATATTTAAATTTGTTTACATTTTATTTAATTTTTCAAATTGGTATTTTTAAATACATAAATCGAGATTATATACTTTCAAAATATACATAATCTGTTACTTATTTTGAATTTAAATTGAAGAATTGTAAATAAATGTTTACCTTAATTTATTGTATTTAATTTTAGAAAAAACCTTTACTATAAATAATGCAAAGTGTCATTTTAGATGATATGATGGTATTATGGTGATAGATAGTTTAATATGTAAAAAGATTTTAAACTTATTTCACTGTATGTTGAAGTTAATAAACAATTTCACTGTTTGCCTTGATTGTGGTATTTTGTTTCAACCCATGGTTTTTGTTTTCTTATGTGTTTTCAATGAGTTTTTATTTTATAAATAGCCCTTTATTTTATAAATTTTATAATTGAAATTATAAACAGATTATATAATAGATTACATAATAAGCAAAAACCATTCGTTTGCATATCACAATTATTTTTAATCCAACCAAAATTAAAACTTGAAATATTATTCATAAGGTAGGAAACAGTTATTATAACGATCAAACAAGCCATAAGGTAAATGTTCCAAAAGACTAATGATTTTTTTCACCAATCGTGTTATCTTCTTCCATTGCGTCATAATATTTTTCCATTAACTTTCTGCGTTTCGATTGAGGAGGAAAGTACTCGTCATAAATGATTCTATATAGCGTTGGGCAATCCTCCCAGAAACTTTCCTGCGTCCATAAATCGGAAATAATTTTGAAGAAAAAACAGACATTGTTGTATAAAGTAATTTAAATTTTGAATGTAAGTACAAGATAAGTATAATATATTACCGCATATTGTTTACCATAGTTGACGTGTAACCATTCAAACGGCCATGATGATAGCCCTTCATTCCATTGTTTGCATACACATTTGTACTGCTCAATGTCTCTACCATTAAGCCTAATTAGAATTTCAAACAGTATAATATCGAAAGGAATATAAACCATTATGAAAGGGCTTTTAAACATGTAATTGAAGATGCTATGTTGATGCTTTATATAGTAGAATTAGTTGGGCCTAATTGAATAAACCAAAAAAAAAAGAAACGAAATCTATTTCAAAAATGGTGATGAAGTTTCTAAATGTTATTTTTCGAAAATATTGTTAACTAATCAATTCCAAATTTGTATAATCGGTTTTTGTACGAAATGCTACAAGAATAAGGTCATTTGGTTACTTTTTCTGTTATGCTATAATTTTTGTTGCATAAACTCATTGAACATAGTCAAATTTGTATGACCAGGCCCATACAACCATTAATTATAATTGGATCGGACCAGGCCCATACAAAATATGATTAAACCCAAATTTTTTTCCTACATATAAGTTAGATTTCTAACCTATTGACTATCGATTGTTAAACTTTTTAAATTTTTAATACAATGGTTTATTTGCCATTTGAGATGGTTCTGTTTGAGATTTTAACAAGACTAAATGCTCGATCAATTGATCGCTATAAATGTGTATGTAGACAATGGCGTGATGGTCTATCATCCTTTGAGTTTCTTCTTCATCATTCTACCTATGTTGAAAATTATTTGGTAAGATCTTATTTTATACTTTTTTTAATATATTTGTTATGATTATATAATGTCTTCATATTAATTTCATATTTTAAACATTTTTGTACTCAGGATTATCTTCGAGACGAAGGCTTCTATGTCGTTAATGAGTATTATGCAGAATTTTGGCCTCCTGAACAGCTTCAGAAGTATAACTTTTTAGATGAGAATTAGTAGTTAAGTTATTTTAAATTCTATGTTTTTGTTTTGGATTATTCATTGGTTATTTTAATTTTGAATAATAAAACAATTTTTAAATGTTATTTTAAGCATAGTACTTATTCACAATTTTTGATTTATAATAATGAAATATACATTATTTTGTCTTAATAAATCACATATATTACGTGATAATGTATGTGCCTCCGTTTATTTTTATTCTTCATGTTTTTTAGTTTTTATTTCTTATTAATTCTTATTTTGATGTTTTCCTATTAAATCACATAATTAAAAAATGGATACTTTGTATATAATAGATAACAGATTATAATAACCAAAAACCATTAACTTGCATGCGACAATTATAAACTCAAATCCAAGAAAAATTAAAACTGAACATATTATTCAAACATAGTAAACACTTATTATAACGAATATAGAAGCCATAACTCAAATGTTCCAGAAGACTAATTATTTTTTTCACCAATCGTGTTATCTTCTTCCATTTCCTCATATTCTTCTATTTTGTTGCGATTCGATTCAGGAGGAAAAAAAGCTTTATAAACTTCGCCATATAGCGATGGGCAATCCTCCCAGAGACTTTCCTGCGTCCGTAAATCGCAAATGATTTTGAAGTAAAAATGAACAATGTTGATAAAAGTAATTTAAATTTTGAATGTTAGTAAAAGACAACTGTAATATATTACCAGATATTCTTCAGCATAGTTGACGTGTAACCATTCAAACGGCCATGATGATAGCCCTTCATTCCATTGTTTACATACACATTTGTACTGATCAATGGATCTACCATTGAGCCTAATTAAAATTTCAAACAGTATAATATCGAAAGGAATATAAACCATTATGAAAAACTTGAAACCTATAATTGAATATGCGGTGTATATCCTTTATATAATAGATTAACTTTGGCATAATTGAATAAACAAAAAATTCGAATTCTAATTCAAAAATGGTAATTCGTTTATGAATGGAAATGAGATTTTATTTTTTATAATTGATTTGTTATTTAAGGTATTTTCTAACCATGAAAATCGTTAATTTACATTTCAAATTGAATTGAAAATCGTTAATTTAGATTATAACCTATTAACTAAAACCGAATTATTTCTTTCACAACTATTTCAAATATAGAAATCATATATTTATATTCTTGCCAATATTAATATGGTTCAACATTTTCAAAAATTCCAATATTTGCAGTAACTATAAAACAACTATTTCAATTATACCATACATACAATATAATCCTAACATAAACAACATTTTTAACATTCATACATATATTTATATATTGTTTCAAAAACTTCACATCATACATATACTGAAATATTAACTAAACATTTAGAAAACAAAGTACCAACAACATGTTCATATGCAAATATATAAGTATCCCAAAATACCATAAGCATTAACAACCCATAAACCACCAAGTAGAACTATTACCATCCTTTCACATGCCTTAAATTCGTTCCACATTTGTTAACTCCATCACCTGTGTTGATGTAACAAACTTGAAGTGAAGAATGTCACCATTCTTCAAACTATTTGCTGACATAAAGTTACCCCACTTGACCATTTTGTAACGTGGTACGTCCCCATTTTTTTCAGTTTCCACTTCGTTCTCCATCATTTTTCCATCCAAAGTTTTAATCTTCAATGCATGAAGCTCCTTTGTTAGACCAGATCTCTTCGCTACTTCAACAGGAAGCCTCTACATAAAATATGTTACATTACATTATTAGAATTTACTCTATAATTTATACATTATGTAACTACAACTCATTATACAAATTATCATACCAATCTGTTTTCTCCTTTTCTTGTAAACTCATAATTTTCTGGATCAATTTCAGCCTTCTTTCGTTTTCCACTATGTTGTCTGGTTTGGCTTTCTTGTCCAACTTTCGATACCTTCTCATAGTAGTTAACAACCTTTCATGTTTAATATCAATAATCAATAATAACCAATAAAAATTTTTAATTTTGGTTCTATATCAGCCACTCATACTTGTATTACACCTTTGAATAGATAAATTGTTACCTCTCTTTTTATTGATGATCTACGACAGTTTGAAACATCTGGTTTGACGACTTTTGGAGTTTGCTCAATTTCCTTTCCTTTTTTTGATGTTGAAACAATAAGTTGTGCAACCTTTTTGCGTTTGTTTTCAACCTATTAACATATAAATTTCTAAATCAAATAGATACTAATCATATGGAATGCGGGTTATATTTATATTAACTTATTATTACCTTTTTTGTTGTTGTCAATTGCTCAACTTTTACAACTCCTTTTTTGTATTCAACATCTTCTCAGTTTCACTTCCAATGTCTTTAACCTGATATGAATTTTTATTCAATTTTAATTTATATAAAAACCATAAAATAAAAAACTACATTACTTCATTAATCAAATTAATATTTAAAAAAAATATAAAGTATAATACACTACTACCTCATTCATCAACGTATCTCCACTTGTGTCGGTTCCATTATCAGATTCAAGAAAGTTCTGTAAATAAAATGTTTAAATATTAGTAATCAAATTTATTTGATAAAGTTTTTTTTTAAACTTGAAGATACTTACATAATAAGCATTTCGTTGGAATGTTGATTGAGATATTATTTCACAGAAATCGCTATCTTCTGATTTTTTTTGAATACCCAATCCAACTTCAATTCCATTCCTGAATGCCCTCAAATGAAACATCACATTACCAATCTTATCGAATATCAGTGTGTCACCATCGCATATATTCAAACTTTCACACAGTTTCGGCCATCCATCCTTAAAAGCATAAGTAACATGAAGTTTAGCTGCCATTACATCCCAGTACCTACCACCCGCAAATATTTGGTAAATTCCGTTTAGCTCGTGGTTTCTGTAAAACATGTTAATAAATTCATCTGGAATTACCTGCAAGTTATGAAAACATATTAATAATTATAATTACTAAATATGTATTTCATTTCAAGTGTCTACAATGTTCACATTTAATTTACTATCAAACAGTACGCTTACCGTAAGACCCAGTTTTGTGTAGTTGTTCTTTGTTATGTATGATTCACCATGCACATTGTTTATGAAAGGATAAACCTCCAACACCGTTTCCCCTATGCTTCTAAATAACAGCCATGTGTTTTTTAACAAATGAAGATTATTAACAACAGCCCTCCATCCATCTGTTAATACTGGTAGATCATCCATGTGTCTAAGTCTTACCATCCAATATCTACCGTCTTCATTACGAACTTCTATGTTCATATGTTGCCAGTCATTGCCCCAATTTTTTTTAACAAATGCAACAGGTACCATCTACATTAACGTTGATATATACATTATACGGTTTTTTTAGATACAAAGTAACATATTTAAGTAATTCAGATGGTGAGAACGTTATATTTGATCAACTTAGAAACGGAAAGTAGACATACCAACGAAAGCTCTTTAGGATTTTCCATCAGTTGAACAAACCATAGAACCATTTTGTACACTGCATTGGATGATAGATATTATTTCGAATTCATATTTTTTATGGTTAAATATGTTATCTTAAAGTTTTTTCCAGAATTATAAAAAACACATAAAATTTGCATAATTCATCCAAACATCTTATACTGACTAAAATTCATAATTTTTAATGTTATGATGAATTGTAAAAATAAAAAGTTATTTGTAACCCATTCTTTATTTACTTATGTATTCCCGTTACCTATTTGTTTAACATACAGACATAATGTTTACATAATTTTTTTAAATAATTAATTAATTTAACCATTGCCTTCGTTTCTTAAGTATAAATGTATTCCTTTTATGAGTTATAGCATATATCAAGTTTGTTAACACTCTAAATCCATGATATTATTAACATGCAATCTATAATTACTACTGAATTTCTGTTTTAATCGATTTCCTGTTCATTCTCTATCAGATGTATACTTAAATATCTAATTAAATCAATGTATGATCCAAAAAATACTAACCGATTAACAAAAGTGGAGATACGAATCTTACCTTTTCTTTGAAATTATACAGCAATCTTTCTTCGGTACGCTTTGATTGTCTGCAAGATTATGTAAGAAACGAACTTGAAAACCCTAACCGATGAGTCTTTGTTGTTGTTGAAGTGATAATATTTTTTTTTAAATTTTGATATAATAGATTAAGTAAAGGTAATGATGGTATTTCATTGGAACAAGTTATTGAAGTGATGTGTATTGATAAGCAACGGATATGTAATCAATTTTTTTTTACATTTTGTATTATTTTAAAGTTTGTATCATTTATCTTTTGGTTATTTAATATACAAATGAGAAACAACTCTATATTATTTATTTTAACCATTGAATTACTTAGATTTTAAATATAAACAATTTTAATTACTTTCCATATTTAAGACATTCTAAATTTTTTTAATATTTCATAGAAGTAAAGCATTAAAATTTCATTATATTTTAGCCATTCAAATCTTTCCAAATATTATTACTTATTACAATTGCTAACTAATATTTAAAAAAACAAACCAAGTTTTTTCATCTTCATCTCCAAATATAGAAGGGATTCGAGATTTTAATTCAGTATTAAAAAAAATCGGTTATTATTCAATAATATTAAAAAGAAATACTATACGATTACACTTAATGGTATTCCTATATTTTATATAATTTTATTTTAAATTTTTTATCATATTTTATAATATTACAAAATCTATGGTATAGAATATATTTGTTATTTCATAATCTTTTTCAAATTTAACTAATTTTGTAACATTATAAATACAACCGGTTTTACATTAAACCTATTATCTCAAATTGAATTTTGCCTTATATTTTCAAACAATCATGTTTTCAAACTCTCATGAAGTGTCTTCTGAGTTTTTTAACAATGCATCTTTCAGTAGCATTGATGTTTTATGGGAGACAACTAAGGTATGTGTAATTAATTTTCCGTTAAAATGTTCAATTATTTATTTTAACTATTTTTTATATTTTCCAATTTTTTTTAGCCAAACTCTCTTATCATATTCGGTATCATCAAGAATATATGTACTGGTTTTGGTTGGCACTACATGACATGTCCAACGTGTTTGCATGAGGCTACTATGGAGATTGAGGAATATCTTCCACTTGATGGTTCTTTTGATTTTAAGAAATATGAAGTTTATCGCTGCTCTAACTATGAATGTTTTGAAGACATCATAAAACCTTTGCCGAAATTTAAGATCAAAATTGAAGTTGAGGATGATACTGATTCAACTCATGTTATATTATTTCATGATCAAGCTGTACAGGTTTTGAATAAATCTGCTGATGAATTGTTAAAAGATAATGAATCGGTATATTTTCAGTTTATAATACTTTTATTCTCTAATAGTTATTTTAACGTTTGTAAAATATTAACAGATCGATGAATATTCGACATTTCCAAAGGAGATTAAGTCTTTGGTTGGGAAGTTGTTTGCTTATAAGATTCAAGTTACCCATGAAAATATCGAAAACTTTGATGAAGTTTATGATATCACTGCAATAAGTAGCGATTATTCAGTTATTTCCCATGTTAAAAAGAGCCTTTTGACTAAAAAGGTAATAATATTTCTTATTAGGAATACATATTATTACTTATTATAGTAAATTGTTAAATATTTAATTAAGTAATCAAAAAATTATTTTGCATTTACAGGAAGAGAATATCGCAAAAGGTAAACGTAATCTGTATGAGCTGTATGACGTTGATCCAGCATTTCCGAGTTGTTCTACAAAGCGTAAGATTGATGAAGAAAAAGATGAGAAAGATTTTCATTGAAGTCTACAGAGTTACTAATGAAGAAATCATTTTTTATTTTTGTTTTGTCACACGAATTTAAGATTTTGGATTTCAATCTTTGTTTTGTGTATTAGACTCGATTTTAATTTTTATAATTGAAGTTCTGGTGTTTTCGTTTGTAATCTTTTTATTTATACTTAATGTTTTAAAATTGACAGTTCACAACTTGATATTGTAATATTTTTTAGTATCTATAAATGGGAAGTTTAAACTTAATTTAGAAAGTATATAGTTGAATATAACCGAAAATCAATTCAGCAAATTTAATAGATAATCTCAATTAATGCAAAATATAAAAAAGACCTTATTTAAGCCTCTCATCTTGCATTAGAATTTTTGTTATGCATTGACGTGTGCGTATATATACATAATATTTTGCAATGAATTACACACGATTGGGTTTTAAATTTATAAAAGTGATTATTACTTTTACATCAAAACACACACGAAAGAGGCAAGTGTACCCCGTCATATATGTAATAAAGTATCGGTAAGAACCAAGTATCGATCCAAGGAAATGGGCGGAGAAATAATACTAGACCTTTGTCACTAAACTACCGGTAAAAACATAAGTTTTGTTGTTTTTAAATAACTAAAGTAAGCGTAAACGAATACATAATGAAAACATAATAAATAATAGATAAATAGCCTTGCTTAATACACAACCAAAGCGTGTCAACTAAGTCGGTTTTGGCACTAGAAGCATTCGATCAATTTTCCAATTTAAAACAGTTAGTATCCCTTTCGGGAATCCTAACATGACAATCATTCGGAAAGTTAAAACGATAGACACACTTTAACCACCTAAAATTGTTCTTTAACGTGCAATTGATAAATGTCTATGAAAATCTCTTAAAAATAAGTTAGGCAGCCGTTAGGATTATTCTAACCTCACTTAAACAAGGAAAGCGACACCGATAAACACAATGCAACCACCGAGATAAGCATAAAATAGATTAAATCACAACCGAGTTCATTTTACAAATCTTGCACAATAATTCACTAAGATAGCAATTTTGGCCTAAACTACTAACTAAGCTAACAAATCATGGCAAGAATTTATAACGACACCATCTAACCCGTTTAGGTCCTTCCGTGACGGCAAGCTCTCTTGATTAACAATAATTACATTTTATTAAATCACTAACCATTTCTAGTATCATGATGCACACATTTTAACCAAGCTAAACTAGTTAACCAAGTTTAAAGTTTACTAATACAAGATTAATTAAGCTTCATTTTTCAACTATCTTAACTAACCAAGCATCAATCATCCAACATAATTACTTATAATCAAGAAATCAATATCAATAACAAGGTTGCAAACTAATCATCAAAGATAAACAAAGAAAATACTTCAAAATGTCATTACAAACAAAGATTAACACACTAATGGTTATAATCAAGCAAGGGATTGTTGTGTTTTTGCCCAAAGGCTACAATAATACATAAATCATAATCTAAGTACTTGAAAGATTAACAAAAACTTGGAAAGATTAGAAAATCAAACCATAAACAAGTACTAGACTAAGGATCCGGGTAGTAATCGAGCTAATCGGGATAATGTGGCTTGAATCCGGGTGAAAGCTAATGCCTCCGGAGCCTGAAAATCGCCTGAGAGCTCTCCAAAAATCCAGAATTTCCCAAGATCCGAGCAGACTGTTTCTGCTGTGTTTTTATAGTTTTTTGCTGTTGCACGGTCGTTCCTCAGAAGGAACGACCGTTCACTTTATTGAATTATTGATGATGGGTCGCCATACTGCATACGTCACCGGATCGTTGACCAGATCTGAAGTTGCACGGTCGTTCTTCGGGATGGAACGACCGTTCAGTTCCGAGCTATATATGTTGCACGTCAGGTCGCACCGACCGTTCAGTTCCGAGATGATCTTCGATGTCGGAGATGCACGGTCGTGCATCAGGTGGAACGACCGTTCCACAGGCACAGTTCTGAATCCTTAACAGAATGTCCGCAGATTTGTCGTTTTGTCCGGAAAGTCTTCGTTTTTGCTATCATCTTGTCTGAAATGCAGTTTTAGGCCTGTAAACACAAATGTAGATAAATAAGTATCCGAACGACGGTTTTACGGCCAAAAACGCATAAAATAGGGGTAAAACGGGGGACTAAAATATGTGTAAATTAGAGTGTATCAAATCTCCCCACACTTAAACCTTGCTTGTCCTCAAGCAAGCTAAACTAAAAAGCAATAAAAGACATAAACAAACAAGAACGATAATTTACACACTATTTTATTGAAAACTAATATATAAACGGTTAGCCGGTTTGTCGAAAGACAACATCAAAAGATTCAAACCCAAACAAGCATATGCAATTATAAAGCGACAACCAAAAAGCCGAGACTAAACATTTAACTGACTCACATGTTAATCTTCACCCAACTCACAATGTTCACACACACTCGGTTTTATTTATGAATCATACATAAAATGTGTATGCGTAAACACTCAACGCCTAGTCAATGAAATGTGCAATATCATAAGCTTGTCATAAGATCTCGTCTCCACCAACTAACATGCAAATAAGTGTAAATCAAGAGGTCTTTACGGGTTGTAACGAAAGGCTTGGGCGAAGGGTATGGAAGTGGACATTTAAAATGGCGAAAACGGTTAAAACTCGGTAGTAGCGTTTAACTAGCAATAAACAATACAACTTTACATACAAACGCCTTAAAAAGGCGACTAAAGCGCAATCGAGCTAGTCAACAAGATTTTTAACATTTAAGCATTCAAAATTGCTCGATTTCTATCAACTTCACCCTATTTTAGGGTGTGTTTTTTTTTTTTTTTTTTTTTTTTAACAAACTATACAATGAAATATAAACAATAACAAGCTAGTTAAACTATTATTTTAACCGAGTTTCAACACTAAAAAGGGTTAAAAACATAAAAAGGCTAAATTTGGTTAAGTAGGCGATAATGTGGGTAAACAAAGGTGAACGGGAAGGCTCGACATGGTTAATCCTAAAGGGTAATATAAGGTGAACGGGAAGCACAACACAAAGAACAAGGTACACAACAAAGGGGTAATCTAAGTGCCTCTATCACGTTTACACAAATCCGCACGTTCATGGTCTTAACAAGCATACTAGTGACAAGTTCTAAATTGCACAAAACATCCGGCTCACTCCTATATCCGAAATGAACAAATATATAACAATCTAAGCTCAAATATGCTCACGTAACGGAAGGAATGGGTAAAAGTGTGAAAACTATCATGCAAGTCTTTCTTTGTTTGTCACGCTTTCCGGTTTCCTTTTTCAAAAATATTTTGCTTGTCGAGTTTTTATCAAGTCCGAAGCTTTCTAAAACACAACCAACCGGTTTATTTACTAAAATATATACAAAATACAGGTATTTTTGAATGATTTTTCTGATTTTCTGTTTTTTTTTTTTTTTTTTTTTTTATTGAGGACAAACAAAGCTATGTTAACAAAGTTAACCCCCTCCCCACACTTGAACTTCGCATTGTCCCCAATGCGAGACCCGAAATATAGAGAAAGGGATAAAAATACTCCCCTCAAGATGATGTTGGTGCCACGAGACTTCCGAAGCTCTAACTGGTACGTGCTCCGGTCCAAGATCCGATAGACAAAATCTGCAAGTATCTCGTGTACACCCAAAATATAACAGAAAAGGAAAAACCAAACAACCATAATGTACATAAATGCTAATATCCAAACAAAACAGAAAGGAAATTGTTTCAAAATACATATCCGGGGTGTTTTAAATACTAAGTCAAAATAAACACCCAAAGAAAAACAAAGTACTGAAACATGAAACACCACCAAGTGCTACCACTCCCGCAAACTACTCATCATCATCGTCATCATGCCTCGTGCCAGATGGGCCCTGATCGCCATAGCTAGGGGGTTCCACGGTGGGAACTCCGGCGGGTGCTGAAAATAGTTGGGGTATGCGTGATGCATCTCCCCGAACAAATAAGAAAAACCCGCGGACACCCCCTGGTATAGAGTATCCTGGCGCTGCTCTAGTCGGTCATGTGCGGCCCGAAGCTCTGCCTGACTGGCCCTAATCTCGTCCTGGCTGGATCTGATCTGGTCAAAGTATGTACCATGCTGCTCCTGTGTGACACGCATGTCCTGGAACTGCTGGTAAAAAGTAGGCCAATCCTCATGCTGCTGAAATGCATGATGCTGCGGCGAGTGTGGTGGTGTCGGTGGCTGTGGCTCGTGCTGCTCTCCCATCTCTTCGTCTTCATCCTCATGTACCTCCTCAGCTGGAGGTAATGGGTCCCATATCTCCCATTCAGACCCCTCAACCTATCTCTCCCAGGTAACTCAGCAATAACCCCCATAAACTTCAAAGACCGGATGTCAATATGCACCCCCTCAGTGATCAAGGTAAGACCCCTAAGCACCCCCGGCGTCATTAATCGCTCATTGTACGCGATCTCGGTCACGTACTGCCCGCCGTGGATCTCACTATTGTGGGTCCGCCCTGAACACTTAACAAAGTATTCAGCCATTCGCGCGGCGAGGTTGATCGGTGCTTTGTCAACCAACGCATAAAGAAAGAGCAAATCAGGCGTTGGACAGTTACCTTGACTGTCCATGCGTCCGCAAATGGAATGGCTGAAAACGTGGTGCATCACGCGCACCAGAGGGTCTCGAAGGCGCGAAGCCTTTGACATCCGTGGGTTGTATGGGCCCCCACCCCCAATAGTGTTACGCGCCCAGAATGCCTCTCGCGCTGCATCATCGGGGAAATTGTACCGATCATTGAAGATGTCGGGATCATCCATGTCCTCCCGCGTATAAATCCCAAGCCTCCGTCCTAAACGACCCACAGACCATGTATGCCATCGACCACACAACCTGAAGGTTACCCGATTCCTCCAACGGAAATCAGGTTCTGTATGTAAAACCGGCTTTTCATACTTATACGAGGCGAAGAATTCGATTGTCAACTCCCGATAAACCGGTCGGTTGCAACCGACCAAGTTTGCAAGTGGGCGGGTCATCATTTCATCTAGGCGATCATACTGGTTGAGGTCACGCATAACCTCCCAGTCCAACCAACGGGGCTCTCCAAACTGATCGCGCCTCGCCCATAATTCATCGCGCTTCGCGATGCATAATGCTTCCTTCTCGATGTTGGGGTTAAATTGTAGGAAAGGGTGATCCATCTGCAATGGGGAATGTTGTTAGGAAGACAGAAACAGGAGAAAAATGAGTAGAAAACAAGCGAGCAGCCACTTATGAAGCTACTGTCCAAACTGTGCTGGGCATATGGCACGGTCGTTCTCCGGGTCGCACGGTCGTGCGTCACCGAGAACTAACAGGCCAAGCCCAGCGATATCGAGAATAGCCGGCGACGCACGGTCGTTCCACACGAAGAACGACCGTTCACTTCCGAGTCTGCAGACTTCGACCCCTGATCTTAGAACAATCAGATTTTTCAAAATTTCAACAAGTATTGGGTCAACAGGGGTCTGCAAATCAACCGGGTGTTCACGATACTTCGATTTAACAAGGGTTAGGGTTTCGATTTGTTTATGAAGAGAACCCCAAAAATTCCTTGAAAAATCGGAAGAAAACTACACTAGAAAGGAAATAAAACAAGAAATCTAACACTAGAGACGTACCGTGCGAAGTTGGGTGTTTGATCGTGCGAAAAATCGTGGGAAACGGTGAAAAATCGCCTTGGAACGAGCTGCAGCTGCTAGGGTTCGCGAATGATCGTTTTAGCAGCAGATAATGGTATATATAGTGTGCAAAATGACCAAATTGCCCTCAGCCTGTCGCACGGTCGTTCTCCGGAATGGAACGGTCGTGCGTCACCGAGGTCGTTCAAACCCAGCAGCGTGTTCTCGGAGATGCACGGTGGGTGCGATCTGCCGTTCCGGCTTGCTCGGCATTGCACGGTCGTTCCATAGATGGAACGGTCGTGCATCAGGTGCAGATGCAGATTTTCTGCAGAAGCTATTTACAGCACCCGTTTAGGCCGTTTTTCGCCGTTTTTTCGACACACCAACTGTTCTAACAATATAACAATAAAGAACCTTCGCCCGGCACGTACGGAAACTAAACAAACAAACGAAAACTACCTAACTAACCTAAATTACGCTAAAACTACAAAAACAAATAAAAGGACAGTTTTGCCCTTATAGCGCCAAAGACGCTCCTGCTGCATTTTTTGTCGGCGAGTCAGCAGCGTAGACTCATGCTAAATTTTTGTCGACGAGTCGATAGCAAGACTCAAAGCTAAAAACTAGAAAAACTACAAAAACTACGAAAAAGACTACAAAGACTAAACTACCCCTAAAGCGCAAAATACGCTCTTGCTACATTTTTGATCCGCGAGTCAGTAGCGTAGACTCTCTCCTCCCCACACTTATGATGTGTGTGGGGTTTGGAGTTCAATCACCTCCACCGCCGATTCTATCGGCCCGGCAACGTACAACTTCAACCGGTGACCATTTACCTTGAATGTAACGCCATCCGCGTTCTCTACTGCAACAGTACCATATGGAAATACTTCCTTAACCGTGTATGGTCCTGTCCAGCGTGAATGAAGTTTCCCAGGAAATAAGCGCAGCCGTGAATTATACAAAAGAACAAGATCACCCGCTTGGAATTCTTTGTGGTCCTTCAAGCGTTTGTCGTGACGTTTCTTCGTGCGCTCTTTGTAGAGTACAGAGCTCTCATAGGCTTGGTGCCGCAATTCTTCCAATTCATGAATTTGGAGAAACCGGGCTTCACCTCCGGTCTTAATGTCCAAATTCGCGGTTTTCAATGCCCACATAGCCTTGTGCTCCAACTCCACCGGTAAATGGCATGCCTTTCCATATACCAACCTAAAGGGGGTGGTCCCTATAGGGGTCTTATAAGCTGTACGGAATGCCCATAATGCCTCATCAAGCTTGTCCGACCACTCCTTGCGGTTCGCTCCAACCGACCGCTCAAGGATGCGCTTAAGCCCACGGTTCGTGACCTCCACCTGCCCGCTCGTCTGCGGATGATATGGTGTGGATAAACGGTGATGCACACCGTATCGGGACAAAGCCTTTTCAAGCTGTGTATTGCAAAAATGAGTCCCTCGGTCACTAATGAGCGCTTTCGGAGCGCCAAATCGGGCGAACAAACTCTTAAGAAACCTTACAACTACTCTGGCGTCATTAGTGGGTAAGGCTTGCGCCTCCGCCCACTTTGATACATAATCAACAGCCACGAGTATGTATTTGTTTCCACGTGAAGGGGGAAATGGTCCCATGAAGTCTATCCCCCAGACATCAAAGACTTCACAAACCTGTATCCAGTTCTGGGGCATTTCGTCGCGTGCCGATATGTTCGTCGCCCTCTGACAAGCATCGCACGCTTTCACCCAACTCTGCGCGTCACGGAAAATGGTCGGCCAGTAAAACCCGGAATCTAACACCTTCTTCGCGGTGAAGTTGGCTCCGTGGTGGCCTCCGGTAGGTCCCTCATGACACTGGCGCAGAATGTCGGTCGCCTCAGACCCAGATACACATCTCCTAATCACCTGATCAGCACCCACCTTGAACAAGAAAGGGTCGTCCCATATGTAATGCTTGAGATCCGAAAAGAATTTTCTCTTTTGCTGGTGGGTCAACCCTTTTATCAGAATCCCGCAAGCAAGATAGTTCGCAAGGTCGGCGAACCATGGCGACTCATCACAAATCTCTACACCCATCAAAGACTCGTGTGGGAACTTGTCATTTATTGAATCCCAACGCGAATCCTCGATGTCTCTGTGCTCTAACCGAGACAGATGATCGGCCGCTACATTCAAGGCACCCTTTTTATCTTGTATCTCAATATCAAACTCTTGCAGCAACAGGATCCATCTGATTAGACGCGGTTTTGCGTCCTGTTTGCTGAAGAGGTATCTAATGGCTGCATGATCAGTGTATACAACGGTTTTCGAAAGCACCAGATACGATCTAAATTTATCGAATGCGAAAACGACCGCCAAGAGCTCTTTTTCAGTCGTGGTGTAATGCTCTTGAGCGTCGTGGAGAGTTTTACTCGCATAGTAGATCGGATGGAAGTGCTTTTCCTTCTTTTGACCCAGAACGGCCCCTATAGCGTAATCACTCGCGTCGCACATGATTTCAAAGGGCAAACTCCAGTCCGGTGCGACTAAAATAGGGGCCTCTACCAACTTTTGCTTGAGGAGGTCAAAAACCCTCAAGCAATCATCTCCAAACACGAACGGAGCATCTTTCTCTAACAAACGAGTCATGGGTCTGGCGATTTTGGAAAAATCTTTGATGAATCGCCGATAGAACCCAGCATGACCGAGAAAGCTCCGTATAGCACGAACAGAGGTGGGGGGCGGAAGTCGTGATATAACGTCGACCTTAGCTGGATCGACTTCCATGCCCGCGTGAGAGATTTTGTGTCCTAGAACTATGCCTTCCTTCACCATGAAGTGGCATTTCTCCCAGTTCAGGACCAGATTGGTCTCCTCACACCTCTTCAACATTCTTTTCAAATTTTCCAGACACTGATCAAAGGAATCCCCAAATACCGAAAAATCGTCCATGAACACCTCCATGGAATCCTCAATCATGTCGTGGAAAATTGCGACCATACATCGCTGGAAAGTAGCCGGCGCATTACACAGCCCAAACGGCATACGCCGGTAGGCGAATGTACCGAAAGGACAGGTAAATGTGGTCTTCTCCTGATCCTCAGGAGCGATAGGAATTTGAAAGTAACCCGAGAACCCATCCAGAAAACAATAATATAACTTCCCTGACAGACGCTCCAACATCTGATCAATGAATGGAAGCGGGAAGTGGTCCTTGCGGGTGGCGTCGTTGAGTTTGCGATAATCGATGCAAACCCGCCATCCAGTGACCGTCCTGGTTGGAATGAGCTCATTCCTATCGTTCGTGACCACAGTCATGCCCCCCTTTTTGGGCACTACCTGCACAGGGCTGACCCAAACAGAGTCGGAAATGGGATAGATCATACCAGCATCTAACAACTTAATCACTTCCTTTTTAACGACCTCCTGCATGTTCGGGTTCAGCCGCCTCTGGTGCTGCGCACACGGCTTGAACTGGTCCTCCATAAGAATTTTATGTGTACAGAAGGAGGGATTTATACCTTTGATGTCCATGATTTTCCAAGCGATTGCTTTCTTATGAAGTTTCAACACATTAAGTAGCCTGCTCTTCTCCTCTCCTGCCAAACCAGATGAAATAATGACAGGCAAATGACGCTCCTCATCAAGAAATGCGTACTCTAGGTGCGGTGGGAGCTCTTTAAGCTCCAAGGTAGGAGGATCTTCCACTGAAGGCTTCGACTTCACTTCACTCTCGCGATCAATTTCTGTGAAACGATCCGGACTCTGGGGACTATCATCACCAATCTGATAGACTGGCTGCTCTAAGTAGTGGCCCTCCTGCGTAATGCCATCTAAGTCCCCACACAAAAGATGTGTGTCCGAATCTATTTCCTCGATCGTACCCTGGAAATGCGTGCTCACATAAGTGTCGACAATGTCAACATAATAGAGCGCGTCGTCCTGACTCAGAGGGTGCTGCATAGAACGTTTAATGTCAAACGTCACATGCTCATCATCTACTCGGAGTGTGATCTCGCCCGCCGCCACGTCCACAATCGTCCGGGCGGTATTCAAAAACGGGCGTCCGAGTATCAGAGGCACTCTCGAGTCCTCATCCATATCCAGGATAACAAAATCCACGGGAAATACAAACTTGTCAATCTTAACAAGCATATTCTCTACAAACCCGCGTGGATACTTGACAGAACGATCAGCAAGTCGAATACTCATCCTCGTAGGTGACGGCTCACCTAGATCCAACTTTGTAAAAACCTTATAGGGCATAAGGTTTATACTCGCTCCTAGATCTGCTAACGCATTACTGACTGACAGATTGCCAATGAGGCAAGGAAGCGTGAAACTGCCTGGATCGCCCATTTTTATAGGCAGGCGATTCTGGAGAATAGCAGAGCAGCTTTCATTCATAACCACACAAGACATGTCCTCGAGTTTTTGCTTGTTTGAGAGGATGTCTTTCAGAAACTTCGCATACTTTGGCATCTGTGCCAAAGCCTCAACAAACGGTATGTTTATATGCAATTGCTTAAACATCTCAAGAAACTTACCGTTTTGTTCATCCATCTTCTGCTTCTTCAACCTTCCTGGATAGGGTACTGGAGGCTTGTAACCTGTGACCGGCTCCTGGACTTGTGCTGTACTTGCTGGGCGGAGCCTGGCATGCACCTCATCCGGTGTGTCGGTCGGGACCGCTTCAGTGATCGGTGGTGAGTCCGATATGACGGGTCCGGTAGGTTTTCCACTCCTGGTCATTACCGCATTCACATCTCTATGCGGGCCCGGGTTTTTCTCAGTATTGCCCGGGAGACCACCCTGGGGTCTCTTTGACATCATCTGTGCCAGCTGACCAACCTGATTCTCTATGTTCTGAATCGAGGCCTTGTGGCTCCTCATTTCTCCCTCATGAGAGAGAAACCGATCCTCGCTCTGCTGATAGCGTTTTTCAGCTAGCTGATTCGCGCTCGAGGAGCTAGTAAGAAGCTGGGACATCATCTCCTCCAGCTTAGAACTAGACTGAGGGGCCTGCTGCTGGGAATTACTCCCAGAGCCTTGATTCTGATGCGGGTATGAATGCTGTTGGTAGGATTGGTTGTACTGCTGATAATGCTGACCCTGACCCTGATGCTGTTGCGCTGGAGCGCGCGGAGTGAATCCCAAAGGATTTTGATTTCCTGTGTTCGCACGCCACCCAAAATTTGGGTGATTTCTCCAACCTGGATTATAGGTGTTACTGTAAGGGTTGTTTTGCGGCCTAACTTGATTACCCACGAAATCTACCTCTTCGTGGCTCTCGTATCCGACTCCCTGGAAACATGCCCCAGGCTCGTGTGACACACCACACTGGTCACAACCCGAGCCCGCATGCGCAATCATCTGGGACTTGTCGAATCTCGATGCGAGAACCGAGATCTGAGCAGTAATAGCCGTATAGTCGTCAACAGCATGCACTCCTGCGCGGGGTCCTGATGATGATGATGTAGCCCGACTTCTATCTCCTTCGCGGCGAGAGCTAGACTTCAACGCAGCCTTTTCAATGATATCGTAAGCCTCATTGGGCGTCTTTGTCCCCAAATCGCCTCCTGAATTCATATCTAAACGCTCCTGCGTGTTGTAGTTCAGCCCTTGATAGAATGTCAAGACTAACTGCCTCTTGGTGAACCCATGATGTGGAACATCAAGTAACAGATCCTTGAACCTCTCCCACGCTGCATGCAATGACTCCCCCTCATCCTGACGAAAGGATACAATTCGGTTACGTAGCTTGTTCGTTTTCTCAGGTGGGAAATATTTCTGCATAAACAGCTCCGCCAGCTGATTCCAGGTCCTGATGGACCCGACTGGAAGCGACAAAAGCCAAGCTCTGGCTTTGTCACGTACTGAAAACGGAAACAACCTCAACCGAATTGCGTCCGCCGAAACACCTGTAATCTTAAACGTAGTACAAACATGGAGAAACGCAGCAATATGCCTCCCGGGATCCTCGTGCTCACGGCCATCAAACTGTACTGAATTTTGTACCATATTTATTACACTAGGTCTAATTTCAAACGTAGGTACATCAATAGTAGGTTGAAGGATACTCGGCTCCAGGCCTGTCGCTCCAGGCTGATTAGAATCATTCAACGGTCGCTCATCGTCTGCCATGGTTATGTTTTCTCCTGAGCCCTCGGCTTCAGTAGGTACCACCGAATCCGGCCCGCCAGATGCGAGCAATAGCCCAACCGCACGCCCTTTTGCGCGAAGACGCCTCCGAAGATCACGCTCGGGTTCGTCAGACGGTTCAACAAGTTCTGGGGCGGGGGTCGAGAACATCAACCTGCAAACGAAAATTCGACACGGTGAATATTTTATTAATTAAATAATGTTGTTTTTTTTTTTTTTTTTCAGCTGAATAGAAGCAGAAAATTATTATAAAAGGGCTGAAAATTTTATAAAAATCCGAAAAATAGCCCGAAATTTTATAAAAATTCAACAAAATAAATAAATGAATCGACTAATACAAAAATTGCTTTAGGGTGCCGAAAACCCAAAGAATAAGCGAATAAATGAACCCGGATCAAATAAACAAATGAAACAAAAATAACGCAAAAATGAATAAATCAAATAAAACAAGAAATATTAACAAATAAATAAACAAATAAATAATCAAGAAATTATACACAAATATTAACAAGTATATACACCGATAACCAAATGACTCGGATCATTCCTGAAACTCGCCATTTCCCCGGCAGCGGCGCCAAAAACTTGACGTGTGCGTATATATACATAATATTTTGCAATGAATTACACACGATTGGGTTTTAAATTTATAAAAGTGATTATTACTTTTACATCAAAACACATACGAAAGAGGCAAGTGTACCCCGTCATATATGTAATAAAGTATCGGTAAGAACCAAGTATCGATCCAAGGAAATGGGCGGAGAAATAATACTAGACCTTTGTCACTAAACTACCGGTAAAAACATAAGTTTTGTTGTTTTTAAATAACTAAAGTAAGCGTAAACGAATACATAATGAAAACATAATAAATAATAGATAAATAGCCTTGCTTAATACACAACCAAAGCGTGTCAACTAAGTCGGTTTTGGCACTAGAAGCATTCGATCAATTTTCCAATTTAAAACAGTTAGTATCCCTTTCGGGAATCCTAACATGACAATCATTCGGAAAGTTAAAACGATAGACACACTTTAACCACCTAAAATTGTTCTTTAACGTGCAATTGATAAATGTCTATGAAAATCTCTTAAAAATAAGTTAGGCAGCCGTTAGGATTATTCTAACCTCACTTAAACAAGGAAAGCGACACCGATAAACACAATGCAACCACCGAGATAAGCATAAAATAGATTAAATCACAACCGAGTTCATTTTACAAATCTTGCACAATAATTCACTAAGATAGCAATTTTGGCCTAAACTACTAACTAAGCTAACAAATCATGGCAAGAATTTATAACGACACCATCTAACCCGTTTAGGTCCTTCCGTGACGGCAAGCTCTCTTGATTAACAATAATTACATTTTATTAAATCACTAACCATTTCTAGTATCATGATGCACACATTTTAACCAAGCTAAACTAGTTAACCAAGTTTAAAGTTTACTAATACAAGATTAATTAAGCTTCATTT
The DNA here is from genome assembly GCA_030545235.1 of Helianthus tuberosus. Taxonomy (NCBI): domain Eukaryota; kingdom Viridiplantae; phylum Streptophyta; class Magnoliopsida; order Asterales; family Asteraceae; genus Helianthus; species Helianthus tuberosus. Next base: position 234,020,207 of record CM060442.1, on the reverse strand, counting down.
TTCAACTATCTTAACTAACCAAGCATCAATCATCCAACATAATTACTTATAATCAAGAAATCAATATCAATAACAAGGTTGCAAACTAATCATCAAAGATAAACAAAGAAAATACTTCAAAATGTCATTACAAACAAAGATTAACACACTAATGGTTATAATCAAGCAAGGGATTGTTGTGTTTTTGCCCAAAGGCTACAATAATACATAAATCATAATCTAAGTACTTGAAAGATTAACAAAAACTTGGAAAGATTAGAAAATCAAACCATAAACAAGTACTAGACTAAGGATCCGGGTAGTAATCGAGCTAATCGGGATAATGTGGCTTGAATCCGGGTGAAAGCTAATGCCTCCGGAGCCTGAAAATCGCCTGAGAGCTCTCCAAAAATCCAGAATTTCCCAAGATCCGAGCAGACTGTTTCTGCTGTGTTTTTATAGTTTTTTGCTGTTGCACGGTCGTTCCTCAGAAGGAACGACCGTTCACTTTATTGAATTATTGATGATGGGTCGCCATACTGCATACGTCACCGGATCGTTGACCAGATCTGAAGTTGCACGGTCGTTCTTCGGGATGGAACGACCGTTCAGTTCCGAGCTATATATGTTGCACGTCAGGTCGCACCGACCGTTCAGTTCCGAGATGATCTTCGATGTCGGAGATGCACGGTCGTGCATCAGGTGGAACGACCGTTCCACAGGCCCAGTTCTGAATCCTTAACAGAATGTCCGCAGATTTGTCGTTTTGTCCGGAAAGTCTTCGTTTTTGCTATCATCTTGTCTGAAATGCAGTTTTAGGCCTGTAAACACAAATGTAGATAAATAAGTATCCGAACGACGGTTTTACGGCCAAAAACGCATAAAATAGGGGTAAAACGGGGGACTAAAATATGTGTAAATTAGAGTGTATCATGCATAATACTTAATGAAATTCAAAACAGACAAGTTCCCGCTTTCAAAGACATTCATACACATATTTCAGTTCTTTATGCTCCAGTTCATCCGTATCTAAATTCTGAAGGTAATTGTATATGTATTCATCATTAGTGCATGTTACATAGAAGATGTAATTATCACCAATTCCATTTCCTTTAGGTATTCTACAATTTTAATATGAACAATTTTGTTTTCTAATAATTTTCTTTGTGGTTGTTTTTAATGAAGTTGTGATTATTCACGTATACTATGTCAAAAAGATCATATCACTCGCGTTCATCTTTAAACGATCAGAATTCATTACAACAAAGATTTAAGAGTAAGTTACATACTAAGTTATTCAGTTTTCATTTCCCTAACCACAAATGATGCATGTTTTATATTAAATTTGAATTCATATTTGTGTTTTTTTAGGTCCTGTTATCAGAACTCCTCTTTCAGATATTTCAAATGGTAAATGATGTTAAATCTAATTAAAATTGTAATTTTTACATTTTATGTTTCGAATGCTACTAATTCTTATGTTCCTTACATATTCTACCTTTTTAATTATTAAGTTAATTCACCTGCTGAAAGGCATAAGCTTCGAAAAATAATACTTGATAACAAGAGCCAAAGAAATCGTCATCATCAACAAATGTTCCCAACATATTGCCTGAGAACATAAGTCCGCTGCAGTCTTCTAATAATAACAAGAGATCAAAGAAATCATCATCAGCATCAAATGTTCCTAACGTATTTCCAGAGAACTCAAGTTTGCTGCAGTCTTCTAATAATACTGATCGTAACATATACTCATTTTCTCCTCATACAAGTATAAGTCATACAAGTTCATTAGTTTCAACCGTAACAGGTATGTCTTATGTTTCTTTTTTCTTACTTTTATATTATATTTTACTAAACAAGATGCTTATACTAACATTTATGATCAAATATGTAACCTGTAGATAACTCCAGAACCAAATCCACACCGTCAAATGACAATCGTCGATATTCCATTTCTCCTCGCATCAATATTAGTAATCATCAAGTTGTATTTGGTAGTACGTCTACAATTACAAGGTTGTCTTCTGGTAAACGTAAGCTTGAGCACAAGAAACGTGACACTACTCCTATACCTATGGTCAATTTGGATTCCGATGAAGATGATGTTGTTTTAGTCAGAGTGGACGACCCGTATAAAGGGGTATCTAAAGGTTTAATTCTATTTCATATTTTTAGGTAATATATTATATTGAAACTGCAATATAACCATTAATCATTTTTTAATAGATTATTTGGACCATGGTGACCAAGTTCTTACATGCCAAATCTGTAGTGCAAAGTTATGGACATCAGAAGGTGGAAAAGGTCGAATAACTATGAATAAGCTGTCTTATAGTATGTGTTGTGGGTATGGTAAAGTTGAGCTACCGCCTTTAAAGGATGCGCATCCGTCTTATCAAAATTTGTTCTCTTCCTCAAATGAAAAAAGCAAGTTTTTCCAGAAGAATATTAGACGATACAACTCTATGTTCTCTTTTACATCTATGGGTGGAAAGGTTGATTCTACTATTAACAAGGGCAACGCTCCATTTATATATCGTATAAGTGGCCAAAATTATCATTGCATCGGTAGTCTTAAACCTTCTAATGGAAATCAACCTCAGTTTTGTCAGCTATACATATATGACACTGAAAATGAAATAACAAACAGACAGAGATTATTCGGGTATGATTCATTATAAGCACCATCGTTTTTACTTATATTTATTTATAAAAAACGATGTTCTATTATTATTATGCTATATTAAGTTTATGTTGTTTATTTATATTTTGTCAGGAAAACAAGCAAGCCTTCGTCCTTTAATGATAAAGAACTTGATGTTGAAATGATACAGTATTTGAGGAATTTATTAGATTCAGAAAATATGTTGGTTAAGACATATAGGATGGTCAGAGACCATTTTCACGAATCCCCAGAGGCCAACCTTAAACTTCGTCTTATGTATAAAAGAGAAAAAGATGGCAGAACATATAACTTACCAACCACGTCTGAAGTTGCTGCTTTGGTTGTCGGAGACATAGATAAAGCTATAGATCATCGTGATATTCTTGTGGAGACTCAGTCTGGAATGCTTCAGCGTATTAGCGAATTACATCCATCATATCTTGCTTTGCAATATCCGTTGCTTTTCCCATATGGTGATGATGGATATAGAATTGATATTCCCCATAGAGATTTCACTGCGACACAAAAGAAAATAAAGCCAAAGTGCACCATGAGAGAATTTTTTGCATATAGGATCCAAGATAGAAATTATGGTTTTTCCTTAATTCTTAATGGAAGAAAGTTGTTGCAACAATTCTTGGTTGATGCATATACTATGATCGAGAGCGAGAGACTACATTTCATTCGGAGACAACAAACAAAACTTCGATCTGAGACATTTGAAAATCTTCAGAAGCATAAAGCTAAAGGTAAACAAACTTTAAAAGACACTGGAAAGGCTGTTATACTACCTTCTTCATTTACTGGAGGTGCAAGATTCATGCAACAAAACTACCTCGATGCAATGGCCTTATGTAAGTCGTACGGGTATCCAGATTTCTTCATAACTATAACTTGTAATCCTAAATGGCCAGAAGTAAAGAGATTTCTAAAAGATTCCACCATCAAAGCTGAGGACAGGCCTGACATATTGTGTCGATTGTTTAAAATTAAGCTTGATTCCATACTCAAAGATTTCAAGGATTCCGAATATCTCGGTGAGATTAATGCTGGTATGTTAGTTTTTTTTTACATTTCTTCTTTTCGTTTATAATTTGCAATTAGTTGTATAAAGTACTAAATTTGTTTTTTTTTCTTTTTATTTAGTTGTTTATACGGTAGAATTCCAGAAGCGTGGTCTTCCTCATGCACATATATGCTTATTTATGAAGGTCGATCACAAACTTCCTACTGTAGATCACATAGATCCATTCATATCCGCTGAGATTCCCGATAAAAATGAAGATCCGGAACTTTATTCGTTGGTAAGTGATTATATGATTCACGGTCCATGTGGAAATGCTAATTTGAATTGTCCTTGCATGGTTGATAAAAGATGTTCAAAAAACTTTCCAAAGAAATTTTCAACACATACAACTGTTGATTCAAGTGGTTTCCCTGTATACCGAAGACGAGATTCCGGCCACATAGTTATAAAATCTGGTGTTAGATTGGACAACAGAAGCGTTGTTCCATATAACAAAAGACTTCTAAAAAGATATCAAGCACACATCAATGTAGAATGGTGTAATCAATCCGGTTCAGTTAAATATTTGTTCAAGTACATTAATAAAGGCCCTGATATGGCTACTGCGGTTGTTTCTGGTGATTCAAATCCAAGCATTAAGGATAAGCCAAGAGATGAAATCAAGGAATATTATGATTGTAGATATATTTCAGCTTGTGAGGCATCATGGAGAATATTCTCAAACGAGGTTCATTATAGGTATCCTGCAGTTATGAGGCTTCCCTTTCATATGCCGGGTCAACAGAATGTTGTGTATGGTGCCGATGACGATATTGATAATGTGTTAAGCAAGCCTTCGGTTGCTTCTTCAATATTTGTTGAATGGATGAAATTAAACGAGTCAAATGAAGATGCTAGAAAGTTGACTTATGTCGAGTTTCCTTCCAAATTTGTTTGGAAACCTCAAGATAGATGTTGGCAGGTACGTAAGACGTACCAAACTGTTGGCCGTATACATTCTGTGTCTCCTGCATTAGGTGAACCTTATTTTTTGAGGATACTTCTGAATAAAGTTAGAGGTCCCAGATCCTTTGAGGAAATACGTACTGTTAATGGTCAGTTATTCCCGACTTTTAGAGATGCTTGCTACGCAATGGGGCTCTTAGATGATGACAATGAATACGTTGAGGCAATTAAAGAAGCAAGTTTCGAAGGACATGCTGGGTATCCCCGAGCGTTATTTGCTACCTTGCTGTTGTCAAATACACTTTCACGGCCAGAGTTTGTGTGGGAGAACACGTGGAAATACTTAGCAGATGATATTTTATACAGACGTCAAAAAGAAACAAATATTCAAGGTTCTTAGCTGTCTTTTTATTTTACGTTCTACTTTTCCGTTTGATTATTAACAACAATTATTATTATTTTTTTTAGGTTTAGTGCTTCCTGAACATCAAATTAAAAACCTTACTTTGTTGGAAATTGAAAAATATTTAGTTTCGAATGGTTCGTCGTTACGAGGATTTAATACGATGCCTTTCCCTGATGATGATTCTTTACGTGATGCTACTAATCGTCTAATCAATGAAGAGCTATCACATGACGTAGATGAAGCACAAGCTGAGTTTAATAATTTGCATCAATGTCTGACAGATGAACAACGATCAGTTTTTGACGAAATAATGGCAGCTGTTGCGAGCCGTAAAGGAGGGTTATTTTTCGTCTATGGTTACGGTGGAACTGGAAAAACGTTTTTATGGAAGACTTTGGCTTCAGCAGTTCGATGTAGAGGTGAGATAGTTTTAAATGTTGCTTCAAGCGGTATTGCTTCGTTATTACTTTCTCGTGGAAGGACATCCCATTCTCGCTTTCATATCCCAATTAATCTCACTGAAGATTCCATGTGTCATATTAAGCCAAATAGTGATATCGCGAAATTATTAAAGGAAACTCAATTGATCATATGGGACGAAGCACCGATGGTCCATAAACATGCCTTTGAAGCTTTAGATAGGACGATGTGTGACGTATTTTCTGATGGTAGGAGTCTTCGTTCTGATGTTCCGTTTGGAGGGAAAGTTTTTGTATTCGGCGGTGACTTTAGACAAATCCTACCAGTTATTCCTAATGGTACTAGACAACAAATAGTTTGTGCTTCTTTAAGCTCTTCATATATATGGTCAAAGTGCAAGCTGTTAAGGTTGACTAAAAACATGCGCCTAACAATTGGAGCTGAAAATTCTGATATGGACTCAATCAGGGATTTTGCGAAATGGCTGCTTGATATTGGTGAAGGTAAGTTGGGAGATGATAACGATGGTGAAGCAATTATTCAGATACCAGATGATCTATTAATCACCGATAATTCTGATCCAATACAAAGCTTAATTGATTTCGTCTACCCTTCAATTATGGAACAATTTCGGAATCCTGGTTTTTTTTCTGAGCGAGCAATTCTAGCACCAAAAAATGATGTAGTTCATGAAATTAACGATCGATTGCTTTCGTTATTTCTAGGTGATGCTAAAGAGTATTTGAGTTCCGATAGCATATGTTAAACTGAACAAATGCTTGATTCATTTCAAGAAGGTTTATACTCAACAGAAAATTTGAATGCTCTTAAGATATCTGGCTTGCCTAATCATAGATTAGTTCTTAAAGTTGGTGTTCCTGTCATGCTTCTACGAAACATCGATCAACAAAAAGGTTTATGTAACGGTACAAGGCTAAAAATTACTTTTCTAGGCAAACGAGTAATAGAAGCTGAAGTAATATCTGGCGGTAATATCGGCACAAGAGTTTTTATTCCAAGGCTTAATATGATTCCGTCCGACAAATAAATACCATTCGAATTCCAACGAAGACAATTTCCTTTATCAGTTTGTTTTGCCATGACAATTAACAAGAGTCAAGGACAATCATTATCAAAAGTTGGTCTGTATTTGAAAGATCCTGTGTTCACTCATGGTCAGTTGTACGTTGCATTATCAAGGGTCAAGACAAGAGAATGAGTTAAAATATTGATATTCGATGCCGATGGAAGACCAACAAATAAGACGTCTAATGTCGAATATAAAGAAGTCTTTGGTAGCTTATAATGTAAACTGTTGCTTTTTGATTTCATATAACATGTCACTTATTTTTTATCATGTTATTTAAGTATGTATTGCTTATAAATAATAGGTGACATGTATAACTTTCTCCAGCCCGGGAAGCATTTCCCGGGTGATAACCTAGTATATATATATAGATAAAAAGTTTAATTTTTTTTAAACGTTTTCAAACGGTCATATTGACCTTTCTGTCTCGATCCACGCAATTGCATGCCGTTAACATGTTGGCGAGGGGTCTATAGCGCCCCGACTTAATCTCCTGGGTGTGGGTGTATAGCGCCGGGGGCGCTATAGGCGATGACCTGGCGAGGGTGGCGCCCCCCACACCCTCCGGCCTTAGAGACGAATCTCATTGGCACATAGATTTGATTTATAGATCGATTAATGATCTGCTTGATTTATTAGAACATTAGTTTATGAATCAGACCCTTGTATGATCTTGATAAATTTGAGTAATGAAGAGATGTGAGTTAAAAGGAGAGATCTTTTGGTCCTTTTTTATTTCTTGATGGTGATGACAAGATGAGAAGAGTTCAACCAGTAGCGGATCAGGATATTTTTAGTGGGTCATTTTTTGAATATGTGTGGCTAATCGGAGTCTACAATTCGTATATTACACATAAAAAATGAGAACTAAATGCTAGATGACACTAAAAATAATTCTCTAGATCACTTGACTCTTATCATATTCTTGGCTCTACTTGCCGGTTTTGAACTTGAGTTTAGTATTAACACATCACTCGCAATTGATAGATGAAACTAGGGATGAGCAAAATGGACCCGGTACCGGTACCGAATTTACCGAACCGGGTACCTTTTCGGTACCGATTCGGTACCGACTTTTGACATTTTCGGTACCGGTCCGGTAACGGTATTTACCGGTTTTTACCCTCAAATATCGGTACCGTACCGGTACCGAACCGGAACCGGTACCGAACCGTACCGAACCGGGTATATTCGGTACCGGTACCGGTACCCACTTTTGATGATTTTCGGTACCGGTTCTTTCGGTACCGAGCTCATCCCTAGATGAAACCACTATGAATTAAAATGTTTACAAAACAATATAAAATTTCTACAATTTGAAAAATAAATATTATTAATATTTTTCATACTCAACACTCCTATTACATAGGAGTGTAACCAAACCAAGTTGTTGTGAGCCACTCAAAACCAGCTTGTTAAAAGTTAGAATCGAGCCGAGCTAACATGAGCTCCAGTTCAAACCCAAACTTAAATTTAAAAACAAGCTTGTTTAATAAACAAGCATGGGCCTCAACTTCACTTATCAAGTTCAATCCAGCTAAGACTATGGGGCGGGGGTTGGGGCGTGGGTTGGAGAGAAACGCCCAAGTCACCACCCCGGGTGGGCTTGGGTTTGGGTGTGGCCCCTTCTATAACAACCGTAAACCGACACCCTCATAAATTTTCAGACACCCTAAAAATATTTAAAATATCCCAATATGTCCTAAAATACACCCCATACGTGAAAACGGACCCCGAATACCTTAAATATTATTAAAATTAATTAAAAATCCAACTTTTGGGTTTGACGCGGGTCGCGTAGACCCCTTAGGGAACTTACGCGGGCCGCGAGAGATCGAAAATGTGGCGCAACCCGGTGCTGCCACGTGGCCCAACACTCGTCGACCCTATACAATGACCCGGATCAGCTACAACCCTAGCCACCTACTAGGCAGGCCGCGTAGCCCCTGGGTTACACCTTACGCGGGCCGCGTAGAGCCCAAAATCAGGCCCTATATAAGAGGGCATCGGGCCTTCAGTTTACGTCGCTCAAATTTCGACTTTCTCTCTCAATTTCTTAATAGTAGAAGCTATACTCGGGCATAATACCTCCCTAAATAACGAAGTTCTGCCCCGTTGTAAGTATCATAACCCCTGGATACGTATTAGATACTTTGCCCGATTGATCTAGGGTTTCGTAACGGCTGTCGTGGTTCTGCCCGACGTAGTCGTTGGAATGCCGTCTCGGGGAGGGTATTACTAATGTTAAAATGGGTTATTATACTAACACGTGTGCATTTGTGTAATTTATAGATTATTCCCAGGAAATCCTTACTTAAAACCTAAGACAACAATGTGAGTAATCTTCTTTTTGTAAATTGTTTTTACAAAACCTTAAATGTTTTACAATGCAATTTAGCAGTGATTGAGTCTTTGTAATTCTACAATTACTGCCGGTATGTTGGGGTTTTGTATACAAAATGTGAAACACGTTACCATTGGACGACGAGTTAGCCAATGTGTAATATGACCCACCAGTCAGGATTGACAGTACTGAATGAGTAATTGGGTAGATGTAAACATTATAATCGCTCTCAATACTTTTTAAATTAAATTAACCTTTCTTGATTAAACTGGGCTTCACTCACCAGTATTTTCCACTGACAAAATATTTTCAAAACCCGTTTCAGGTAACACAATGTGAAAGCCAATTAGAAGCCAGCTGGACAGCACTGAAGGCTTGGAAAAGTGGGTATAAAAGTTACCTAAATAAAAGAAGGCGTGTATTTCAATAAAATGGGATTTATCCCTATAAATCAGTTTATAATAAAAACTTGGGTTTTGTCCCAATGTGTTTATTTATATAAAATGTGGTATTTTACTCTGATAAAATATTTCCTAACTACGGTCCTGATGAAATTTCCGTTGCCAAAATTAGACAATACCAGATACCACTGAAACTGGTCGCGGCCGTCCGTTCCTGCATTTGAATAAGGGGACGGGGGTTGCGACACCTTGGGCAGGAGTTTAAGGCCGGGCGTTGGGCATGCCTAGCGATCCTATGTGGCCGGCTCTTATTGGCTTGTTGGCTAGGGCATAGCGGGTCATGTTTAAATTTTAAAATATAACCGTTGGCCAAGCCAAACGGTTCACCCACCCAATTGTCCACATCGCTATATAACCCCCAACCCCACCGGCTGTCCCCATCGCTACCCCAAACCAAGTCACCTACCCGAACCGCTACTCACAAACACTTGATCGATGGCCTCTTGGACGCACGAGGAAGAGCTAGCCCTTGCAACGAGTGTCGTGGACGCGATGAAGGGCCGCCAACCCGATGAGACCCGTTACTGGCCGGAAGCTTTCGCTAGCTACTGGCACAACGTGGGAAACGACCAGCACAATTTAAACGCGTGCCAACACAAGTGGCGCGAGCTACGACCGAAACTCGCTCGTTTTAAAGCCTACTACGACAGCGTCTCGGGCGGTGAGATAAGTCACGAAGACCAGGTGGCGGTGGCCAACATCGAGTTCCGGGGCAAGGAGCGGAAGTCGTTTGACAAGCTCGCCCTTTTCGAAATCTACCTAACGCTTTAGTTTTTTTTTTTTTTTTTTGTAATCTTTTTTTTTGTAGAATTTTGTAATGTTTAGGAAATTTTAATAAAATTTTAGGCCTTTTTTTAAAGGTTGTGTGTATTTTTTAATTTTAGATTTTTTTTATTTTAATACACCTGGCCAAGCTACGCGGGCTAGCCCCGCCCCGCCATATCCCACGGACACGTCACTCACCAGCTGGGGGCTCGAAATCCACGTGTCAACCCATGGCTCAAACCTCGGCCCCACCATACCCCACGGTTTAAACAAGACTTGTTATTTATATAATTATTTTTATATAACAATTATTATCAAATATAAAATTATGATAAAAAAAACAAAATATTATATGGTCAAGTTTGAGAAGAGAACTCGAGTTTGAGCCTAGTCTAACTTGCGTTTGGCTCGAATCGGTTCGAGTCGTTTTTTTATAAGTCTACAGAGTGTGGGTCGTTGGTTGGGGCGGGGATGCTAGGCAACGCTTGTTAATCCACACCGTACCAGCATTGGCCAAGGCGTTACCCCTCTAGCGTGGCTTTGAAACCTGGCATTGGGCGGGGGAGGTCTGAGGTGAGCCCTCACTCACCAGTCACCTCGTGTCGAGCAATGCCCCAACACCCCATAGTCTTACGATGGAGTACATCACATACGATTATTCTGCTTTCCCCTGAAAACCTGTCTGTAATAAGACTGAACAAATTAGAAACCCTCAAAATCTCACTTTCGTCGTCACTCCATCACCGAAGATGTCGACTTTCTTCAGAAGACTAAGCAAAGCTACGCCCATCGCATTCTCCCACGCATTCCGTACTCAATCGCAATCGTCTTCATCGCATTTCCGCTTTCCAGTCGGAGCGATCGCTGCAATCTCCGGTGGAATCTCCTATTTCTATTACTTTTCGGAGCCTAATTTGGTAAATATTCTTCATATTAATCGATCTGATATGTGTTATCTTGTTGATGAAGCTGATTCGTTAATGTCTGACATGCGGTAGTTTAACCGTTTTGTTTGATTTGAGTTGTTAGGGTTCGGTTGTTTAGGTTTGTGTGTTTGGTAGTTAGGAATTAGTTATTTTGATTGTTTGTTTGGATCTTTTAATTTGATTGGTGGTTTTATAATGTTATGTTCTAATTTGATATGTGTTGTTCCGGTAATGTGATATGTGTGTTAGGTATTTTGTTTGATTTGAAATTTTAGGATTAGGTTGCTTAGGTTTCTTTGTTTGCTAGTTAGGAACTGTTTGTTTGATTGATATGTGTTGTTCTGATAATGTGATATGTGTGTTAGGCAAGCGGACAAGTTAGTGCAAAACGGAATGGTGTATGATTATTTGATGATATGTCGTGTGGAATATGTGATGTGTGTGTTGATGAAGCTGATTCGTTAATGTCTGAAACGAGTTGGCGCTATCCGCGCGTTGCGGCGGAGAATGTAATGTTATTTAATGCATTGCGTTTCTGTTGTTAATTGAGTGTGACTGGCCCATACACGACCGAGATGGCGTCAATGCCGGAGGAATTGACTCCATCAGAAGTTGCTAATTGTGTATATAACCATGCAAAAATCTGGGTTATGTAAATATCAATAAAAGAAGTATATATAAGATTAAGAAGGTCAAATTTATCCAAGTAATTCGATATGGGCCTGGTCTACTGGTCTTTGTAACAGCAAAACTTTTGTTATCACAAAACCAAATTAACCATTTTGAATGGTTCACTGTCACATACAGATCCATAATATGTAAGGAAAATAATTGAATGTTGTTAGCATACAACGTGAAAATGAAAGAAAAAAAATTGTCGTGCAAAGGACTTACGGAAAATTATGAGTGGTGAACCATTAGAATACTTATAACTTTAACATGTATATGCATATGTATTATTAGGACTACAAACAAAAAATCCACATACACATTCTAAGCATTGTTTTTGTATTACAAACAGGGAACCGAGTGATGCTAAAAGAACCCGAGTAATCGAAACCACAAAAGGACTATTAATAACAATTTCAACCAAAAACCATAAGAATAGTCGTAGATTAACATGAATTTTGATTAATCGTAGGTTACCCCTGTTTCTGTCTCAATCCAGTTTTAAAAATTCATATCCCAAATTTTGAGGGACTGTTGAAATCATATTTAAACTCATACAGACGGAACCAAGGTCTGTTAAAATCATATCCAAACCAAACACTAAATCTCAAAACCGATTCCGCGATCAGATTACGAATCAGAAGAACAGTGTTTTGTGTTCGCATCAAGCGCGTTACAGTCGATTGATTGCGTCTGATAATCGGTCGGTAACAGAGGAAAATATGAAACCGCATGTATAGATGGTGATGTTACGGTTAGGACACCGTATGTGACGGTGGTGAAATTAATTAGCGTCGGAGGGTGCAACGGTTTGAAGGTTGCTTTTCGTAATCGACATGAACTTGCAAGTTGGAACAAAAAGAAACTCTTTTGAGAACCAACCGTTGCGTCCTTTCCCAAAGTCAAAACGGTGTGTCGGTCCATTTTAAGGCATTGTGACTTTCTGCATGGGTATGGATTAGTGTACAATAAACAAAAGGGTGTGTGTATGTCTCGATACAATAAACAAAAGGGTGGGTTGGTGTAAATAAAGGGACATGTGTTTCAAACAAAAGGGTGTGTGTATGTCTCGACAATAATGAGAGTTCATTAGAAGGATAATGAAAAGACAACTCTAAAAGACGTCACTTTTAAACGAAAGGACATGACTCAACAATATACAACATGTATTATAATTTTCTAACGGATACGACTTTTAAACGAACGGACATGACTCAAGTTACTTTTTGTAGGATATAGTAATGTGGTTTTTAAAGCATGTTGTTTGATTTGAGATGGTAGGATTAGGTTTGTGTGTTTGGTAGTTAGGAATTGGTTATTTTGATTGTTTGTTTTGGATCTTATAATCTGATTAGTGATTGGTGGTTTCATGATTTTATTTTCTAGTTTGATATGTGAATGATATGTGATTTTATGTCGTTGTGTGGAATATGTGATGTATGCGTCAAGGAAGCTGATCCTTTAATGGGTGTAAATGTGGTTCTTAAGCATTTTGTCGGAATTTAGATGCTAGGATTCTGTTGTTTAGGTTTGTGTTTTTGCTAGTTAGGAATTAGTTATTTGATTATTTGTTTGGGTCTTATAATATGATTGGTGGTTTAATGATCCATTGTCTAATTTGATATGTGTTGTTTTGGGAATGCGACGTGTATGTTACGCAAGCTGAGAAGTTAGTAGCTGAAAAATTGGTTTTCAGCGTTTTGTTTGACTTGAGATGTCAGGATTCGATTATTTAGGTTTGTGTGTTTGTTATCAACAGAATCCTAACAATCTCAAATCAAATAAACTGCTGAAAACCGAATTTTCAGCTACTAACTTGATATAGACAAGAGAGTAGAATGTTTTGTTTAAGGTGTCACTCTAAAAAGGATCTTCAACATTAAACAAAACTCTCAATGTTTATACATTCATTCGATGTAACATACTTGAATCATTTGTTTGGAGGATTACACCATTTGTTGCTAAAAAAATCTCTAAATCTACTTGGAGAAGAAAATGGTTTACACAAGACTTGGTTAGCTTAAGAAAAAATGCAAACCGTGGAACTATTCCTAGGATATGCTGTTGAGGTTACAATGACAGATATAGAGATAGCGAATCCGACAATGGGATCACTGACAAATCAATGGTTTTCTTCTCCACTTACAGGTTCATTTGGATCAAATCAACGAGGACACAGGCCCCAAAACCGGTAATTTTTTGTACATTTTTCTCATCTTGTCTAAAACCGCTGACTACCACCCTACCAGTGACGTTAACTCAAAGGTTTTTTTATTTTTTTATTTTAGCTCTCATTCCTGATAAATGGGTAGAGTTTAAGCTTCAAGAGAAGGCTAAAGTCAGCCACAATACCCACTTATACAGGTTACATTCATAGTTCTTTATTCTCTTATATAAAATTATTTAAAAAATGATATCACTATCTCTGTGGTAATATTTTGTTCTCAAAAATTGTAGGTTTTCGTTTGATCCAAATCTCAGATTGGGACTCGACGTTGCATCATGTCTCATTACAAGGCAAGTTTGTGAACACCTTTATGAAATCAAAATATATAATGTTAGCAATATGGGTTAACTACGTGGTTCTAGAAATAAACTTCACACACCTCACTGATGTATTTTATTCTTGATATGTAGGGCTCCATTGGGAGAAGATGCTGAAGGGAAAACAAAATATGTTGTTCGCCCGTAAGTTTTATATGAAAATGTGCATAGTGTCTGTATGGGCAAATTCATAAAAAAACAGGATACTTTTTTTTCTCACAAAAGTCACTCCGTAATTTTTTGCATATAAAAAACACTGTACTTTCAAAAAAAAAATCGCAAAAGTCGCTCAATATTTTTTTACACATAAAAGCCATTCAACTTTTTAACTCATACCAAATAAGATGTAAATGGTTTAAAAGAGAATACACTTACATATAATAATAATAATATTCAAACTTAAAACTTTTAAATTCAGAACATATTGATTATTGAAAAAACCATAGTTAGCTATATTGATCTGTTTGATTTACGAATGTCGAAACAATTCAATTTCCTCTTCAAATTTTAGATGAATTCTTGAGATGTTCTAACTAAATAATTTACAACTGGTGCAAGAATATTAAAGAATGTTAGGGGCTGTTTGTTTACCTCTTAATGGTTCAGACCTCTTACTGGTTCATACTGTTTGTTTCGTGAGCAGATGTCTGAATGGTTCAGACATTTGCCTCTGAAGGGTTAAGCATTATACTGCCTCTTAATGGTTCTGACCTCTTACTAGTTCAGCACTTAACCATTCAGAAGTTGCCAAACAGCCCCTTAATATGGAAAATTGGAACTTAACACATGTCTCCACA
This sequence comes from Helianthus tuberosus, assembly GCA_030545235.1. NCBI lineage: Eukaryota > Viridiplantae > Streptophyta > Magnoliopsida > Asterales > Asteraceae > Helianthus > Helianthus tuberosus. The sequence continues at coordinate 234,005,169 of CM060442.1, read as the reverse complement.
CGTGTTCTTTTGTGTCATATCTTGCTCATATATATTTTTTATTCTTAAAAAAGGATTCAAAATGATGAAACTGTTGAGTGACTTCTGTGAGAAAAAACAGAAAGCACAGTGTTTTTATGTGCAAAAAATTGTTGAGTGACTTTTGTGAGAAAAAAAAACATAGTATATGTATAGTGTTTTTTTATGTGCAAAAAACTGTAGAGTGACATTTGTGAGAAGAAACAGAAAGTACAGTGTTTTTTATGATATTTGCTCTTTCTGTAACTGAATAATTATTTAAAAGTTGATCACAGATGGTTTTTTTTATTTAATTAATATCATTATGTTTTCTTATGACCTGTGTATGTTCAGGTACACCCCGATATCAGATCCAGATTCTAAAGGTTACTTTGATTTGATGATCAAGGTATGTCATACTGAGTTGGCAACTTATAATGATTTAAGTTTTTGCTAAATTTTATTTTAACACTTATATAATTATATTACAATTTTTTTCCAGATTTATCCTGAAGGGAAAATGAGCCAACATTTTGATAAACTAAATCCAGGCGATGTGGTTGAAGTAAAAGGGTAAACCGTAAACCATCTAATTAAGCTAATATAGAACTCTCTAATCGTCAGTAAATTGTGTGTTTACTTACAACTGACGGAATTGATCTTGTGCAGACCCATTGAAAAGATCCGATACACACCCAATATGAAGAAACACATTGGCATGGTGAGCGCAATTTGTTAAGTTCGTTCTCATGAACGTTATTTTGAAGTGTGTAATAACTTTATTTTTCCAGATTGCAGGTGGGTCGGGTATCACCCCAATGCTTCAGGTTATCGAAGCCATTCTTAAGAATCCCGACGATAACACTAAAGTAAGAGATTCTTTATTCTTGTATTAGCATGTTAGCGTTGGTTTTTAGATGTTTTTGGTTTTTATTTCGATCTATTATTTTTTTTATTTAATAAAATAAGAAGAAAATAGAGATTGGAGATGATTACGATGTAGGGGTGTGCAAATGGCGGTTCGGTTAATTAACCGATCTAAGTTTGAACTAAAATTTAAACTGAATGAACATATTAGGCAATTATTATCTCAGTTACAATCATTTTTTACAAATAAAAAAAAAGAAAAAAAAAACATACACATGCATAAAGTGATAAAATGAGTCAAATTTTGTACAATAATTATTTTCTTAAACATTTTAAAACTAATTATATAACATAAAAAGCTTTCGTATATGTTTTTTATGTATATTTGATTCCTTGAACATGTATAATTTAAATATATATTTTAAAAGCATGTCTTAATTCATTTCGGTTCAGTTCGGTTATGGGATACCTTTAATCATATCCATAACCGACTTATTGGTTAATCAAATAGCATTATCCATGACCGTCGGTTAATATCGGTTATCGGTTAATATCGGTTATCATTTAATTCGGTTCGGTTAAGTGTTAAGGGTTTGCTCACCCCTATTAGGATGTGCACATGTCAAGGACGGAAAAAGTAATTTAGCGCTGATTTTAATTTCAGGTATCTTTGATTTACGCAAACGTGTCACCCGATGACATTTTGCTGAAAAAGAAACTTGATATGCTTGCTGCTAGCCACCCCAATCTAAAGGTACCGCATTTTTTTTTTGTTTCTTGAACACCCAATGTTTTAATATAATTCATTGTATATTCTTATTATGTTTTGAATTTGAAATTTCAGGTATTTTATACGGTTGACAGTCCATCGAAGTACTGGGTTGGAGGTACAGGTTACATATCAAAAGATATGGCCTCAAAAGGGTTACCTGCTCCAAGTGACGATACACTTATACTCGTAAGATTTAATCATAAGTTCATAACCCAATACGACCACTGATTATCTGACTACAAAATTCCGGCTGCAAACTGGTTAATTCAGGCCGCCCCTGACAGGTACAAGTTTTGTTTTGTTTTTTTATTTTGATGTTATGCGATTTTGTTCAAGAGTCATGAGATAATAGGATTTTAGGATGGGTTAAAAAAGTTTAAACTTTTATGTGTTTTGAGGTTATTTGGGGTTGTTCTAGTCTTTATAGTATGGGTTTGTTGTTTCTTAATTTCTTATTGATTATATGATTCTAGTATAGGGTTTGAAAAGATGAAATTCAAAAATTGAACTTAAATAGGTAATTCGATTTGTTTTGATGTTTTATTGGGTTTTTTTTAATAGAAACAGATGTATATATTTGTTAAAAAGGTTTAAAATTTTATATGTTTTTATGTATTTTTTAGTTGTTCTAGTCTTTAGTTGGGTGGTTTTGTTGATTATATGATTGTTGGTTGGTAAATAACAATTACTAGGGCTTGAAATTCAAATGTACCTGACCCGATCTGATTGTTAATGTGATAAGAAGTTAGGAACTAAGGTTTAATTGTTTGAAAATTGAAATGGACCCGACCCGATCTGATTCGACCCGCTATGAAACTTTGTTTGTTTGTGTTTACTTGTTTTACATGACCTGACCCGACCCGATCTGACCCGCTATGAACCGATTTTTTTTATATAGCTAGGGGTTTAAAAGCTTTAAATTTGTTGTGTTTGGATTAATGTTTTTAAAACCGGTCCGGACGTCAAACCGGTCTTCTTACCGGTTCACATGGGCGACCGGATGTAAAGATTTTGGGGGGGGGGGGGGGGGGGGGGGGAGGAAGGGTTATTTTAAAATATGTTTGTTGTTATGTACAAGAAAGAAAGAAAGAAAGAAATTTCTTTGGTTTATATAAGAAAAGAAAGGGATCCTAAAAACCCTAATCTATCATACAGGCGGCGATAATGGCCCTCTGGAAGAGATCATCATTGTCGGTTCTCATGGGGCAACGGTTGCTCAGTTTCCCTCCTCCTCCTCCAATTAGTCATTATCATTCAAAAGGTAAGTAAGTTTATTTATGTGTTTCGATTCATTCACTCATTCTTGTGTTAAATAAATAAATAAATAAAAAATCGCATGCAGGAGGTTTCTTCTCCCCCAGCGAAGAAGAAGAAATAATAAAGAGGCGTTTTGAGGCATGGGCCGTTGAACATGGCAAATCCTACAAGACGGTTGAAGAGAAGGAAAAGAGGTTCAAGATTTTTAGAGAGAAATTGAGTTCCATAGAAAGGCACAACTTCAAGTTCCCTGATTACTGCAAGAGAGAACTCACCAAGTTTTCGGATCAGACCTGGGAGGAGATTCGTCGTATCTATGGTCATAATTGAGACTGCTCTTACTTACTTAAAATTCCATAATTATTTGAAGCAATTTTTAATGTGAAATCTGGAAATAACAAAACGAATTCATGGTTAGTCTTTACTCTTTAATGATTATTCAAAAGTGACGAATTAGCCTATGCACGGAAGTTGTTTGATGAAATGCCTGAGAGAAACATAAACACTTGGTCTTTGAAGAATTCTGCTAATACACAACATGCTTGAGTGATGTATCTTATGTTCCAAAGAGAATCTAATGAAACCATAAACGAGGATGTATTAGCGAGTGTTATTCGCATTGCCACACGGTCAGGGAGTGTAATTACGGGTTCTCACTTCTCAGCTGCATAGGTTGGTAATTAAAACACTGACCCAAGCCTGTTAACTTTTGTTACTCTTCGTGGCGTTTCAGATTCATTACTCGCTTTATAACGGAGCAAACAAATTCATGGATTTATACCCAATTTTGGTGTCTGAATGGACATATATGTAAGCAGTGCTCTTTATATTAGTTTACTCAAAATGTTATTCCATATTAGATGCACGCTATATGTTTGATGAAATGTCTGAAAGAGATATTATGTTATGGAACATGATGCTTTTCGGGGATACCCAGATATCTATAATAAAACCACTCTCAAACTTTAACAAGAACTGCAACTCTCATGTTAGAAACCAAACGAGTACACATTTGTGGCACTAGTTATCGCAACCTTGCTAGCCTTCCGTTTGGGTACCAGTTCAATACACAACTTTTAAAAACCGGTTTAAACCTTGACCCCACGTTATTAGACATGTACGCCAAATGTGGAAGCAAAAAGACGCTTAAAATGTATTTGAGTCAACAGTTTGCAAAGACATTGTGTGTTGGAACTCGATGATATTAACACACACACAACATGAAGATGCTAAAGAATCTTTGTAGTTGTTTAAAGAATGTTAAATGAGGGAATCCGTCCCAACTATGTCACGTTTGTAGCTGTTCTTTTAGCTTGTGACCATGTGGGTCTAGTTACAGATGGGTTTGACCACTTTGAGTCAATTGCTAACTTTGGAATCGAACCACGATTAGAATATTATGCATGTATGGTTTCACTTCTGGGCCGGGCGGAGAAGTTGTATGAACCTAAAGATTTCTTTGAAACATCACCAATACCTCCAGCTAGCATGATCTGGAGGAGTTTGTTAAGCGCGTGTAGAGTTGTGGGAAATCTTGAAACTGGTATATATGTTGCAGAAATGGCGATTTTGTATATATTGCTTTCTAGCATTTACGCGAACAAGGGAATGTGGGGTGAGGTGAAGAAGATAAGAGAGAAGATGAGGGTAATGGGGTGGTGAAAGTAGTTGGATTGAAATTGATGATAGGTTCATTTTCATTGTTAGAGACGAATCTCATCGGCACACAGATTTGATTTATAAATCGATTAATGATCTGCTTGATTTATTAGAACATTAGTTTATGAATCAGATCCTTGTATGATCTTGATAAATTTGAGTAATGAAGAGATGTGAGTTAAAAGGAGAGATCTTTTGGTCCTTTTTTATTTCTTGATGGTGATGACAAGATGAGGAGAAGAGTTCAACCAGTAGCAGATCAGGATATTTTTAGTGGGTTATTCTTTGAATATGTGTGGCTAATTGGAGTCTACAATTCGTATATTACACATAAAAATGATAACTAAATGCTAGATGACACTAAAAATAATTCTCTAGATCACTTGACTCTTGGCTCTACTTGCCGGTTTTGAACTTGAGTTTAGTATTAACACATCACTCGCAATTGATAGATGAAACCAATATGAATTAAAATGTTTACAAAACAATATAAAATTTCTACAGTTTGAAAATAAATATTATTAATATTTTTCAAAATCAACACTCCTATTACATAGAAGTGTAACCAAACCAAGTCGTTGTGAGCTACTCAAAACCAGCTTGTTAACAGTTAGAATCGAGCCGAGCTAACACGAGCTCCAGTTCAAACCCAAACTTAAGTTTAAAAACAAGCTTGTTAAATAAACATGTGCCTCAACTTCACTTATTGTCAAAAAATATGGCATCAAGTGTATAAGAACTCAGAAATACCCAAACCAAAATATCATTAACCCTAGAATGAATACACTGAACAAATTCACAGTTTGAAACCCTAATTCGCCACAAGAGAGATGAAAAAATGAGATAACAAAGAAAATATCCCAGCTCCTTTCTCAATCTCTTCACAAAATAAGGTGAACTGCCATTTATATAAGGGTTCTTGAAGCTTCACCCATCATCAGCAACAAGCCTAGTCCATCGTCAAGCCCAACACAATAGTTTTGTTGTAATTATCCAATAAGAAGCAGCCCATACCTCACATGTACAAATGACACTTATTATTAGGAAAAATAATATAAAATACAGAAGTATAAAAATATAAAACTGATGAATTATTTATACATTTTTAACACTTATCAAGTTCAATCCAGCTAAACAAGACTTGTTATTTATATAATTTTTAGTTAATATACCAAATATATACTTATGTAACAATTATTATCAAATATAAAATCCCCCACCATAGCCCAATTGGTTAGGCCGGCTTCTTCCCTTTGCGAGACGTCCCAATGATGGATCGTTACCTACCGAGGCATGGTGCGGTCCTGAGGGCAACCCGGTTTTCATCCTGTTGTTACCCCAGCGAGTCTCTCGTGTGGGGGCAGTATGGTTTCCGGGCGAAGGTCAGCTAGCGCGCCGGCCGGGGCCCGATAGAACATCGCGTTCGGTAAGCGGGGCTGATGGGAGCTTGTCATCGACAAGCTCTCAGTGACCTATTACTGGTCAGTACATAGAAAGTCACCCTTCAAAAAAAATTATCAAATATAAAATTATGATTAAAAAAAACTAAATATTATATGGTCAAGTTCGAGAAGAGAACTCGAGTTTGAGCCTAGTGTCACGGGCCAAATGTTTGAAGATCGCAATGCTATGGGCTGCGCTTGAACGCTTGGGTTACTGGCTAGCCCTAGACTTTATCAGGGGACGGAGTCAGTGTCAATGAGGAGGTGTACGTGCCTAGTCGTGCAAACGACGAACGCACCACTGGTCGAGAGCTGGCGCCGCTCTCCTGATGAGTCCAAGGCAGGACGAAACCAGTGACCCACACAAAGAAGCGGGATGGATTGGCTTGTCCCCGGGGACTCGGGGACGCCACACGGGGGTCGAAAAGTAACCCCGTGACAACCTTGTATCAGAGCAGAACGATTCTCGGATACGTTGGAACGTGACTCTTAACCAAATGAGCTTAACATTTAGAGTAGCGCAATGGTGGTGGGAGAAGATCAAATATGGGTTTGCTTCGGCAAAGGTCTTTGTCCTCCGCGAGTATGGGATCGTGAGAGCCGCTCAAGTATAGTTGCAGTGAAGCCCTCCGTGTTATGTTCAAAAATATATACGGTCCAAGCAGCGCCGTAACAAGGAAGTTTTGTGAAAGCTGCTACAACTATTCAGGTCCCCGTATTCCTGAAACAAGGTGAATCATCGGCACCTAATCCGATGCAGGCGGACGTCAGCGCCACTTAAAATCAAGACTGACGTACTATATTGAACATGCACAACAGAAGATCATTGTTGCTGAGCTTTCGGGTGTCCTGCCCTCCCAAAGTGAATCATGCTCAACATATGGGGATCTTCATGCATTGTCAAGTATGCGAGCTGGTATGGGACGGCGAGCATGCACGAGGACGTGCATGAAATGGTGGTGGGAGAGTGTCACGGGCCAAATGTCACACCCCGAAATTATCAGAGCATTGGCGTGACTGGACTGGTATCTTCATTGCACAGCGGAAGCAAATAGCAAAGACTTCTAGAAACTGAACGCCTACTAAGTACTCGAATTCTCGATGATCCTCCTATTCCAACCGTGCCTGGTCTTAGAACTGTAACCTGAGAAACAAACATGCGAAAAATCAACATAAAGTTGAGCGAGTTCATAGTTTGTTCGTAAAAGATTTGAAATAAATCTTTTGAGTTGTGAAAGGTTTGAAATAAATCTTTGGTATTGTGAAAGATTTGAAATAAATCTTTGGAATAACCGGTTTTTGAAATAGTATTGAGAAAATGAATTTAAAAATCATTTTCTTGCCAAGTTATATGGAAACGTTGTGTTTGTAACACGTTATGTTCATAAAACCATGTATTTGTAAAACCTTGTATTTGTAATGTTCGCATAACCGTCAATGCCCACCCTGACTTTGACTCCATACCCGCATAATGCTTTGAAATTTGTATAAAACATGGTAGTTAATTTGTATGAACAAGAAGTTTCCGTAAGTATAAAATCCCTGGTATGTAGCAGATAAGGAAAAAGAGATCACCAATGGTTTGCAAGGCCATTGATATGTGTGAAGTGCAAGTAGGAAGACTCAAACCTAGCAGATTTCGCGTTGGGCACAAAGTCACCCCAAGGTCCGTACTGTTGGGCCTGGGGTTGGGCTCGCTACACCCAGATAGATCTACCGCTTACGTCCCTCGGTCCTACAATGAGGATTAATGGCCTCCAGTTCCCGCCTACCCACTCACATGATCTAAGTAGTAACCCTCCTTACGCTAACCATACCATGTATAAAATAAATCCCTGGTCACCCTGACCAGATCCCTGGTCACCCTGGCCGAATATCATTCACATTTCGAAAATAAGCATTTGTTTTGTAAAAACCGGTATATTTAGTATAAACCTTTCGTAATTCATTTGTGTTCCCCGAAATCCCTTCGTAATATGATTTAGAAATACGAGTTTTGCGTTAGTTCAAAACTTTGTATGTTTTTGTAAAATGTGCATGTCTTTCCACCCCGAAAACATTTATAAAAATGTAAAATCGTAAAAAGTGGGGGTTATGAACTCACCTGAACATTCCTGTGCAAAGCTAGCTAAATACGACTTCGTGATGTCGTTTCCAAGATGAGACTCGCTAGCGTGCATTCTACAATTTTTCCTAACACGGAATATCTAATAAGTTTCTAATAAACGCAGTAACTAAACTACGTGTCGCCGAGCTCTACCGAATCGTTGACCGAACAATTCAACGGTAAGTTGTTAACTTAATAAAAATGATTAAGTTATATTCGTTTAGCTTCGTTTTGTGAAGTCGTAGGAATATTCGTATGAAAGTAATATATAATAAACTTGTATTATATATCGCGTCTTGTATGAAAATTATCGAACTATGTGTATATGCTGTTTAGGCGTTTGAAATAAATATAAAAGAGTTATATTTATTCTACAAAAGAATCGTCGAGTTGTATTTGGAAATAAATATATAACTATATTTATTTTTATAAAAGAACTCGTGTCTTACGATACCTGAAATAAATATAAAATCTATATTTATTTTATAAGACGAAATCGTGTCGCGTGATATTTGAAATAAATATATATACTATATTTATTCATAAAAGGATTCGAGTTCGTTTGAAATAAATATAATAACTATATTTATTTTTGTTGTCGAAATAATTTCCGTATCGTTGTTCTCGTAAGTTGTAAGTTGTTGTCGAAAGAACTTCATATTTGTATCTCGTTTTTATAAAAGTCGCTCAAAAAGCACGTTTTGTTTTATAATAAAACTCGTTAAATTTTTACGGATTTTCTCGAAAAACGGGCAGAGTTTCCTCTGTTTTTGGACGATCCCGACATCTAAGTGTCGCTATATTTTTCAAAATTCAACCAATAGTCCAATGCAATGTAATCAAGTATATATAGTTTTCGCCAAGTATTTCAAAATATAGCTAAATTATAACGAAATGGTTCGAGCTCGTTTTGCACGATAATAGTCAAAACTATAAAGATAATGAAATAAACGCGCCGTTAAAATCTTTACCGAATCCTTTTGTCGAACCGCGGACTGAGTTGACCGAGTTGACTCACCGAGTTGACTCGCTGAGTTGACTCGCTTGACTGAGTCAACCGAAACTGATCTGACCGAAACCACCTGGCCCGAACATCAAACTAAGTTGACCCATCTTGACTGTGTTGACCCGAGTTGACTCGGGTATGACCGAGTTGACTCGGTTCGACCGAGTCGACCTGACCCGCTTCACGAAACCCACATCTTGCACCGAAACTGATGAGTTGTTGACTGAGCCGAACCCGACCCGCATCGAAACGAATTGCTGGAATCTGACCGACCCGAACCGTCTGGCCCACGTTGACCGTGCTTGAACTGTTGTTGACCCGAGTTGACTCGGGTGTTGACCGAGTCAACCGGGTTTGACCCGAACCAAAACTCAGCCCGACCTCACCACTGTTGTCGTTACAGTTGTGTCACCACCACCACTTTGGCCGTTCAACACCACCATCATCGTAAAACCCGACGGACCGAAACTCGAACCGCCGGACCCTGCTGTTGACCACCAGTTAAACGAACCGACCGGTGGTCCGAATCTCCACCTTGCTCTCTGCTGCTCGAACCCCCAAAACCGACCCGACATAGACCCGAGTCGAACCCGAATCCGGTAAATTCGCCGGGTAAAGACATTGTCCGGCGGTCAAAGGTACCGACCGCCGGTTTCTCTCATTCTTCTCGGCTCTCTCTCTCTCTCTCTCTGATATGCCGCCGTACACCACCACCGGTTGGTGGTGGCCGGCCCCCTTTTGGGTTTGTTGAAGTTGCATAAGTGATGGGGGTGGGGGTGTTATCGGCTGGATGTTGAGAGGGGGGAAGAGGGAATGGAGGTGAGGTAGAGGGAAGTATATTTTCTCTGTGCTTTGTTTGTGTGGTATCGAGAGGGAGAAGGGGGGGTAGGGTTGAGAGGTGTGAGATGTCTGCATTTCTTTTGTGTTGTGTGTGTTGTTGTTTAGTATGCGGACAAAGGGGAGTTCAAGAGGGTATTAATAGAGTGGGAAGTTTTATTACCTTTCATGCATTCAAATTATATTCAGGTAACATGTTTTACCTCTAGAGATGATATCTTTTGTAAAGATTTCTAAATCTTGTAGGATCTAGTATAGATTTGTCAAGATTTTGTTTAAGATCTTAAGGAGAGATCTAGTATTGTAGGTGTAGGTTTAGGCTTGTGGGTGTTGGGCTTGGGCTTGGGCCCAGGGCCCACAAGCACATCTCGTGTGTAAGTGGCCCGTAATATCTACGAGACCCGATATCGCAAACCAAACTCCATAAACATAAAAATATTCGTGTAACATCCATATTTGTCGGTGTCGTCAGTATTTTGCACGGTATCAGTCCGTTGTCGCGTAATATTCAGCAGCTTTTCTGTAAATCACCACACGCGCACTGTAGGGTCGGATAAGCGTTCCTAGGCACTCCAAAGGCCTAATTATGTTTATTTGCGCTGTAAACACTATTTATTGTCGCGTTAATTACCTGTTAATCACGTAATTAAGAGCCGTAAATTACGGGTTGTCACATTCTCCCCCTGTTACAAAAATTTCGTCCTCGAAATTTAGACTATGTTATTTCCTCAGAATTGTGTTGTTTGCAGGTAAGTCCGAATAATAACAAAGTGAATGACCGCGTAGTCGAAACAAGACTTATTCGAGTCATGTGAATTTAATGACATTCCTCCACAATAGGAATCCCAACGGTTTAAAAGAAAATGTGTCTCAGTAATTGATGTCAAGGGAAACGAGACGTAATGATACAGTCACCAGTGCGACTAAGTTAACAAGGATCCAATAATGAACAGGAACTTCGACCAATCGAATTCCATATGAATGTTTATAACATGTAAATGAGTTCTGGAAGCAATAACATCCGCTAGATGAACTTAGAATCAACAACCTCAAGTATACTAGTTTGAACGAAACGCTCGATCGTGATCAGCACAAGCTGCAAGTTATACCGACGCCACAAGGTGTCGCAATGAATGAAACAATTCAATAATAGGGGTGATCGAACAAGTATCACCTGTGTTTTGCATGAAACGCTCAATCATGATTAGCCGAAGCTACAAGTTTGTACTGACACCACAAGGTGTCGTAGTGATTCAAATAATTCAATAATAGCGGTGATCAAACAAATCCACCGTGTTCGAAGTCAAATGAAAGCGTAATAAGGTGAATCCGAAAGTTTGTTTCAAATGACATCATAGAATTTTCAATTGAAATTTGAACATCAAAGAAATAATGTTTTCGATCGAAGGTGAAGAAGCAATGAATGTCGCAAAGCATTCGATCGATGTTGAAAGAATCGTTATGAGGTGTAACACCCTTAAATTTATACTTGAATTTATCATTTAATTATATCAAAAGATACTAGTTTAACATAAGTTTCAGAAGTATCATGAGACTTAGTCGACTAATGACTAAGTTAGAACATACAAAAGTTGTTTGTTAGTTTGTTTACAACCCATGAACAATATTTAAGTAAGATTAAACGCATAGCGGAAGCTTCAAAAATCGTGTTCGGTTCTTCGGCGTTGCTTGACCACCATCCGTAAAGTTCATTTAATCACCTAGGGTCAAAACCAGTAAAACATTAGTTTTGACTTTAGTACATAAGAATTAAACATATGATCCAATCATCAATTAAAATAAAAAAAATTTAAAGTTTTCTGGATTTACCATAAATTACGGTATTACCGTAATTTACGGTGGGTTCTGGAACTATTTGGTCACCGTAAACCAGGAGATCCATACCGTAAAACATTTCACCTCTACCGTAAATTACGGTAATACCGTAATTTACGGTAGTACCTGGAACTTCATGTTTGGTTTTGTATGTTCATTACACCAAGGTTTCCAACTCTCGGATTTCAATTTTTCTATGACACCGATACATTAAAACCTAGTATTTCTCATATATTATATTAACCAAGCATCAAAGAACAATCTATCATATTCCGGAGCTTTGATTATGTCTTACTTGATTGTTCGACCCGTTTGGATGCCAAGATTTGGGCATTAAATAAGGTATTACAAAAATCCAATTTCTATCAAACGTTTGACCTGTTTCACTTGTTTAAGGTACAAGAGTCACTTCCGTGACGTATTGATCTATCTTGTTTACCATGTTTTCAAAAACTACAACATAAAACTAGCAATTTATTTATAATGTAACGAAACGATAATTCCGTACCTTTAGAGCACGTCTTTCCCTCGTGAATTCCCTCCGGCTTGTCCGCTTGATGATCCGAACTCTTTGCCTAGAAGATTCAGTTTACAGCTTGTTTAGAATTCTTTTCATGACCATATTCAACATGATCAAATCTGCGTTTTCATCATATTTTTATCATTTAAATCCTCTCTTAGGCATTTCAACAAACACCTAACGGGTCAGATTCTTCTATAATTATCACCAAGTTCATGATTTGTAATTAACATCTATTTTCTCTAAATTAATAAATTTCACATACAACTTGACATCTATATTTCTGAATTTACTTTAACAAATTCAGATTTCACTATAACAATAATCATAATTCTAGTATTCTTCAAGCTCATAGCCTCCTAACATGTAAACCCCAAACTTTACAACTATGATGCAAAGTTTTCACAAGGAATCACCTAGGGTTTGATTCTGAACATCATATTAATTCAACATTCATTCATGCATGTCATAACTAGGCTAAATTTCAGTTTTTCACAATTAACCTAGAATTCATGATGGATCAAAGTACCAAAATTTTACATACCTTTTGATCCTTACAACGAGGTGATTACTAATTTGTGTTTAGAATTCGATTTGGGATGGATTTGAGGCTTTAATTTTGCAGATTTTCATGTGAAGCTAGAGTTTGGAGAACACCCTGGTCGCCCCCTTTCTCCTGATCGACCAGACACACAAGTTTTTGTGTGTTTGGTTTGATTTTGTTACTATTAGTGATTATCTTTCACATTTGACAAGTTTAACCCCTCAACTATGATTTTCCTTTAAGTTTAAATATTTTAACCATGTTATGAATTATTTCAAGACTTGAATTTAACTAGGTTAAGTTCCTAGTTGATAAATTCTTGTTTGTTATTTCATTAGAATTTTAAATATAAGGATTTATATTTTCGGGGTGTTACAAGTTCACCCCCCTTAAAAGGGTTTCGTCCCCGAAACCGAATTACGTACCAAATAAAGTAGGGTGAAGACGTCGCATCTCTTCTTCGGACTCCCACGTAGTGTCCGAACCTTTCCTATGCTCCCATTTGACTTTAACTTGGTCAATTTGTTTATTTCGTAAATGTTTGACCTTTTTGTCTAAAATCTCCACCGGTCTTACCACATAATTCAGACTATTATCCACTTCGATATCATCGTAATGGATATAAGCCGTTTCGTCTGCTAGGCACTTTCTTAATTGCGACACGTGGAACGTGCCATGGATTCCACTTAGCTCCTCCGGTAATTCAAGGCGGTAAGCTACCTTGCCAACTCTCCCGATAATTTTAAATGGTCCAATAAACCTTGGGCTTAGCTTCCCCCTTTTTCTGAATCTAATAACACCTTTCCATGGGGAGACTTTTAGCATGACCATGTCACCAACTTGGAATTCGATTGGCCTTTTCCTTTTATCAACATACGCCTTTTGCCTGTCTTGAGCCGCTTTCAAGTGTGCCCGAACTTTATCGATCTTTTCATTTGTGGCTCGTACTATATCTTGGTGGGCGAGTTCACGTGGACCCACTTCACCCCAACATACCGGAGTTCGACACTTCCTACCGTAAAGCATTTCGTACGGTGCCATCTTAATACTAGATTGGTAACTGTTGTTATACGAAAATTCTACTAACGGTAGATGAACATCCCAACTGCCTCCAAAGTCGATTATACACGCCCGTAGCATGTCTCCCAATGTTTGTATCGTTCTTTCACTTTGCCCATCTGTTTGAGGATGGTACGCGGTGCTAATGAACAATTTGGTTCCCATTTGCTCTTGGAAATCCCGCCAGAAATTCGAAGTAAACCGGGTATCCCTATCAGACACGATGGACACCGGCACCCCATGACGGGCTATTATTTCATTGGTATAAACTTCCGACATCTTTTCTGACGTGTAAGTCTCACGAATCGGAATGAAGTGAGCACTTTTCGTCAATCTATCCACCACTACCCATATGGCATCAAAACCACGATTCGTCTTAGGCAGTTTGGTTAACAGGTCCATTGTAATATGTTCCCATTTCCAAACCGGAATTTCTAACGGTTGGAGTTTGCCGTATGGTTTCTGATGCTCCGCCTTGACTTGTAAGCATGTCAAGCATTTTTCCACATACTTCGCCACATCCCTCTTCATTCCGGACCACCAATAATTTTGTTTCAAATCATTGTACATCTTGGTCGCACCCGGATGAATTGAATAACGGGATTTATGAGCTTCATCAAGTAGAAGCGCCTTTACTCCACAGGTATGTGGGACCCATATCCTTCCGGATCGAGTCTTTAACCCGTGATTCCCATCCGACAAATCTTTCAACTGACCAATTATTCTTTCTTTCTTCCAATTCTCTTCTTTTACTGCTTCTAATTGCGCCTCTCGAATACGTTCAAGTATACCCGAGGTTACCACGAGTTGCATCGATCTTACTCGTATCGGGACATAATCCGCTTTTCTGCTCAGAGCGTCCGCTACCACATTTGCTTTTCCGGGGTGATAATGTATCTCACAATCATAGTCTTTCACCGTTTCCAGCCATCGCCTTTGTCGCATATTTAACTCCTTCTGATCGAAGAAGTATTTCAAGCTCTTGTGGTCGGTGAATATGGTGCACTTTACCCCATACAAGTAATGCCTCCATATTTTTAATGCAAATACCACCGCTGCCAATTCGAGATCGTGCGTGGGATATTTCTTCTCGTGTATCTTCAATTGTCTCGAGGCATAGACTATTACCTTGCCCCGTTGCATCAACACGCAACCGAGCCCCGATAATGAAGCATCCGAATAAACCACCATGTCTTCGACTCCGTCCGGCAATGTCAATACCGGAGCTTGAGTTAACTTTTCTTTTAGCGTTTGAAACGCTTTCTCTTGATCAGCACCCCAAATAAACTTCTCTTTCTTCCGTGTTAGTTTTGTTAGCGGTGACGCAGTCTTGGAGAAATCTTGAATGAATCTCCTATAGTACCCCGCAAGCCCCAAAAAGCTTCTAATTTCAGAAGGGTTCTTTGGGGAATTCCATTTTGACACGGCCTCTATCTTTGACGGATCCACCAATACTCCGTCGGCACTTATAACATGGCCAAGAAATTATACCTCTCGTAACCAAAAGGCACATTTAGAGAATTTTGCATATAACTTCTCTCGTCTAAGGGTCTCTAACACTTCTTGTAAGTGATGTGCGTGTTCAGCTTCACTTTTCGAATACACCAAGATATCATCAATAAACACGATGACTGACTTATCTAGCATTGGCTTGCAAACCCGGTTCATGAGGTCCATGAAAGCTGCGGGTGCGTTTGTTAGCCCAAATGACATTACGAGGAATTCATAATGTCCGTATCTCGTGCGGAAAGCCGTCTTCGGCACATCTTCTTCTTTGACCTTTAGTTGGTGATACCCCGATCTAAGGTCAATTTTGGAAAACCAGTTCGCACCTTGTAGTTGGTCGAATAAATCATCTATCCTCGGGAGCGGGTATCGGTTCTTTACCGTGAGTTTGTTCAACTCCCGGTAATCAATACACATGCGCATGCTCCCGTCTTTCTTTCTCACGAACAATACCGGTGCGCCCCAAGGAGACACACTCGGCCTTATGAATCCCTTGTCAAGCAGATCTTGGATTTGGGACATCAACTCTTGTAATTCCGACGGTGCAAGTCGGTACGGGGCTTTTGCTACGGGTTTCGCGCCCGGAATCAATTCGATCCCGAACTCTACTTCCCGTTCAGGCAGTATCCCCGGTAAATCTTCCGGAAAAACATCTTCATAATTTCTTACTACCGGTACATCTCCAATCTTTCGTGATTCTTTCTCGGGCTCATTAGCGTATATAATGAATGCCTTGCATCCTCGCTTCATTAGCTTGTGAGCTTTCAACATTGAGCATACTATGGGGTTGCCTCCTTTTTCGCCATAAATGGTGACGTGTTTCCCGCTCGGAGATGTTAGTTTTATCTCTTTACGGAAGCACACGACCTTTGCATGGTGTCGAGATAGCCAATCCATCCCAACGACTACTTGAAATTCTCCCATCGACATCGGGATTAGATTTATCAAATATTCTTCATCATCGATGCTCAGTTTACAATTTTCACATACATCACAAACAATAAAGCTTTTGTTATTACCTATCTCTACTTCTAAAGGCACAGGTAATTTTGTTAGAACAAACGAAGGATGTCGAATAAATCCATATGAAACAAAGGATTTATTCGCACCCGTATCAAATAACACGTGTGCAGGAATTGAATTTACAGCAAATATACCTGAGACCACGTCCGGTTCAACCTTTGCTTCTGCAGCGGTTAGTTGAAAGGATCTTGCCTTTGCTTTTGGGGCTTCACCTTTCGGTTCCTGCCCATCCTTCTTTCCAACCAATTCCGGGCATTCCGACTTCTTGTGACCCGTTCGATAACAATTGTAACAAACCGTCACTTTCTCCGGGCACGATGTAGCCATGTGTCCCGTTTTCTTGCATATGGGACAAGGCTTATCCTTGTAACGGCATTCTCCTTTATGACCCTTCCCGCAGATTCTACAACTTGGCGACCCGCCTTTCGTCTCAGATTTCTTTGCGTTTTCGTTTGTTCGTGCCTTCTTAGTAGGGCTTGGATTCGCATCTTGTGCCCTTCGTTCACCCCGTTCTATGCTCTTTTTCAATTCGATCTCCCTTTCCCGAGCAGCATTGACAATCTCGGTAAGGGTCTCGTATTTTGAAGGGGTTATGAACTCTCTATACTCCGCACTTAGCATGTTATGGTAGTAATAGACTTTTTGTTCTTCGTTTGTCACCAAATCATCACAGAACTTTATCTTGTCCATAAACATCCCCGTGATCTTGTCTATGGATTCACCCTTGTGTCTGAGTTGCATAAACTCTTCCTTGATTCTATTTATGACCGCTTTGGGACTATGGTGTTTAAGAAACGGCGTCTAAAACTCCTCCCATGTCATGGCCTTAGCCGCTTCACTTCCAATCTCCTTCTTTTTGTTATCCCACCAATCTTTCGCTTGACCTCTTAATTGACCCGTACCATAAGCTACGTAGTCATTTTCATCATAATGAGTTCTCTCGAATACTCCTTCGATATCACTTAGCCATCGTTGGCACACAATTGGATCAACCTCCCCATTATATATTGGTGGTTTACAGGCCATGAATTCCTTGTATGAACAAGGCTTTCGTCCACCATGTTTTTCCTTTGCTGAATTGGAATCATCTTCCAATTTCTTATTCTCTCTTCTACTATTGATAAAACTGTGTTTTGAATTTTATCAATAAAGCCCGACAAACTGTTTTCGATCGCCTTTCCAACCTGTTCGGCAATCACTTCCTTCATTTGTTCGGTGACTCTTGGCACCGCATTATCATTACCTCCATCAGCCATCTCTATTTCTGAAATGTTTACATAGATTGTTAAACATTCCATTTATAACACATGCTTTACTTGTTTTGATTTAATCAAGTTCATAACTTGATTTAATCATTCTTGTTTCAATTCAATCAAGTTCGTAACTTGATTTAATCATTCTTGTTTCAATTTAATCAAGTTCGTAACTTGATTTAATCATTCTTGTTTCAATTCAATCAAGTTCGTAACTTGATTTAATAATTCTTGTTTCATGCATTTCTTGTTTTTGAGTGAGCTTACACACTCTTTTCATTTTCATGCATATTTATTCATTTCTCGTTCTCTACGTAGTACATAATTTATTAACAAAATAAGTTAGTTCTTACCGGACGATCGATCAAGCTTGAACCGAACACTTATTGACAACCTTGAGCTCTGATTACCAACTTGTAACACCCTTAAATTTATACTTGAATTTATCATTTAATTATATCAAAAGATACTAGTTTAACATAAGTTTCAGAAGTATCATCAGACTTAGTCGACTAATGACTAAGTTAGAACATACAAAAGTTGTTTGTTAGTTTGTTTACAACCCATGAACAATATTTAAGTAAGATTAAACGCATAGTGGAAGCTTCAAAAATCGTGTTCGGTTCTTCGGCGTTGCTTGACCACCATCCGTAAAGTTCATTTAATCACCTAGGGTCAAAACCAGTAAAACATTAGTTTTGACTTTAGTACATAAGAATTAAACATATGATCCAATCATCAATTAAAATAAAAAAAAATTTAAAGTTTTCTGGATTTACCGTAAATTACGGTATTACCGTAATTTACGGTGGGTTCTGGAACTATTTGGTCACCGTAAACCAGGAGATCCATACCGTAAAACATTTCACCTCTACCGTAAATTACGGTAATTTACGG
This sequence comes from Helianthus tuberosus, assembly GCA_030545235.1. Lineage (NCBI taxonomy): Eukaryota > Viridiplantae > Streptophyta > Magnoliopsida > Asterales > Asteraceae > Helianthus > Helianthus tuberosus. The sequence goes on along the minus strand of CM060442.1, from coordinate 233,986,587 downwards.
TATTACCTGGAACTTCATGTTTGGTTTTGTATGTTCATTACACCAAGGTTTCCAACTCTCGGATTTCAATTTTTCTATGACACCGATACATTAAAACCTAGTATTTCTCATATATTATATTAACCAAGCATCAAAGAACAATCTATCATATTCCGGAGCTTTGATTATGTCTTACTTGATTGTTCGACCCGTTTGGATGCCAAGATTTGGGCATCAAATAAGGTATTACAAAAATCCAATTTCTATCAAACGTTTGACCTGTTTCACTTGTTTAAGGTACAAGAGTCACTTCCGTGACGTATTGATCTATCTTGTTTACCATGTTTTCAAAAACTACAACATAAAACTAGCAATTTATTTATAATGTAACGAAACGATAATTTCGTACCTTTAGAGCACGTCTTTCCCTCGTGAATTCCCTCCGGCTTATCCGCTTGATGATCCGAACTCTTTGCCTAGAAGATTCAGTTTACAGCTTGTTTAGAATTCTTTTCATGACCATATTCATATCATTGTGAAACATGATCAAATCTGCGTTTTCATCATATTTTTATCATTTAAATCCTCTCTTAGGCATTTCAACAAACACCTAACGGGTCAGATTCTTCTATAATTATCACCAAGTTCATGATTTGTAATTAACATCTATTTTCGCTAAATTAATAAATTTCACATACAACTTGACATCTATATTTCTGAATTTACTTTAACAAATTCAGATTTCACTATAACAATAATCATAATTCTAGTATTCTTCAAGCTCATAGCCTCCTAACATGTAAACCCCAAACTTTACAACTATGATGCAAAGTTTTCACAAGGAATCACCCAGGGTTTGATTCTAAACATCATATTAATTCAACATTCATTCATGCATGTCATAACTAAGCTAAATTTCAGTTTTTCACAATTAACCTAGAATTCATGATGGATCAAAGTACCAAAATTTTACATACCTTTTGATCCTTACAACGAGGTGATTACTAATTTTTGTTTAGAATTCGATTTGGGATGGATTTGAGGCTTTAATTTTGCAGATTTTCATGTGAAGCTAGAGTTTGGAGAACACCCTTGTCGCCCCCTTTCTCCTGATCGACCAGACACACAAGTTTTTGTGTGTTTGGTTTGATTTTGTTACTATTAGTGATTATCTTTCACATTTGACAAGTTTAACCCCTCAACTATGATTTTCCTTTAAGTTTAAATATTTTAACCATGTTATGAATTATTTCAAGACTTGAATTTAACTAGGTTAAGTTCCTAGTTGATAAATTATTGTTTGTTATTTCATTAGAATTTTAAATATAAGGATTTATATTTTCGGGGTGTTATAGAGGTACACCGGAATATGAAATGAATTTGTGTACCATTGTCTTAACACACGATTGTGTTAAGACTGCTTTAATATGATAATTCAAAGCGGATTTAAAACAAATTAATAAAGAAATAATTAAATCCGTGCATGAGACGCGTAAACGAGTTTAGCGCAAGCTTCAAGTTAATGAATACACCACCACAAGGTGTCGAAATCAACAAATGACTTATTGGAGTCGTAGACCAAACAAGTCCACTATGACTCGGAACAAATGAAACTCTTGTTAAAACGAATTTGAATATGATGTCTTCAATACATCACATGGTATCTTGAATTGAGTATGTGTAATGCAGAAGTTCAAACAATCGAACTTGGTTTTAGCGTAATCCGACAATAAGTATATGTATCGACAAGAAAACTTTCGGCATGGTCACAACGAAAAAAAACCATGTATGTAACTTGTAAAGAAATGATCGTGACACAATGACCATTAAGAGGAGTAGAGATACGAAAATCTACTCAGTAAATGTGAATTTCGAAATTTCAATAATAGAAATTTGAGGACTTTACCTGGGGTTTCGTGTGACGACCAATTGTTAGGTGACATTACCATGGAATGTCGAACATAGCGTATTCATCGTTAGTTAGGTAAGGGGGGTGCGGAGACAATCGTCTTCTCCCTGGCATGATTCGTGTCGTTGCAGGATCGTGTGACAAGTTGTCGTTTCCTGATCGTTAGTCCTCCTGCTGACAGGGATCTAGCGTCGTCGTTAAATTTGCGCCATCGTTCCTTCCCAAAGGCCTTGCCTCGATAGTCGTACGTGTCGTACTTCAACATCCGTTGATGTATAGCTTAAGTTTCACGTATACCTGTGCACTAGCGTTGTGTGCCGCGTAGAAGGTGATGTACCCCGACATCCGTTGACGTAGAAATTGAGTTCCATGTATTCTCGTGCACTAGCATTTCGTTATGCGTAGGCTGTCTGCTCGGGAAGTTAAAATGTCATAGACAATATGGATAATAGTGTGTACCCGAGTTAATATTCGCGGTTCCTACGTGATGACCTTTAATAAACACACACATGCGCAAATAATCAATCATATAAATAGTCCTCCTAGTCCCACTAGCCTCCCAGCCTCCCAGACTGAATCTCCTAGTCCCACTAGACTATCCTCCCAGCCTCTCAGACTGAATCTCCTAGTCCCACTAGACTATCCTCCCAGCCTCTCAGACTGAATCTCCTAGTCCCACTAGCCTCCCAGCCTCCCAGACTGAATCTCCTAGTCCCACTAGACTATCCTCCCAGCCTCTCAGACTGAATCTCCTAGTCCCACTAGCCTCCCAGACTGAATCTCCTAGTCCCACTAGACTATCCTCCCAGCCTCTCAGACTGAATCTCCTAGTCCCACTAGACTATCCTCCCAGCCTCTCAGACTGAATCTCCTAGTCCCACTAGCCTCCCAGCCTCCCAGACTGAATCTCCTAGTCCCACTAGACTATCCTCCCAGCCTCTCAGACTGAATCTCCTAGTCTCTCAGACTACCTTCCCAGCCTCTCAGACTGAACTCCTAGTCTCTCAGACTGCTCTTCCTAGTCTCACTAGCCATATTCTTCCAGCCTCTCAGACTGACTCCCTGTTCCGAAGGTCTTAAATGCATGTTTCCTAAACTCTCAGATTGTTGTGTACTGTATGTAATCGTTTCGTGTACTGTGTATAAAACATCACAATAGCGTATGTTTGAAAACAAAATTTTGACTGTTTGCTTTTCGGCAACGGTTGGAGACCATATTCGAGTACTAGGCGTTCTGTATGTATTCAACGTCTTAATAGTCTAAGTCCCAGAGAAAAGTGAGGTTAGAGCCTAGGTATCACAACAGAAACCTAATTCGCTGTAACCTATAGCTCTGATACCAATCTGTCACACCCCGAAATTATCAGAGCATTGGCGTGACTGGACTGGTATCTTCATTGCACAGCGGAAGCAAATAGCAAAGACTTCTAGAAACTGAACGCCTACTAAGTACTCGAATTCTCGATGATCCTCCTATTCCAACCGTGCCTGGTCTTAGAACTGTAACCAGAGAAAGAAACATGCGAAAAATCAACATAAAGTTGAGCGAGTTCATAGTTTGTTCGTAAAAGATTTGAAATAAATCTTTTGAGTTGTGAAAGGTTTGAAATAAATCTTTGGTATTGTGAAAGATTTGAAATAAATCTTTGGAATAACCGGTTTTTGAAATAGTATTGAGAAAATGAATTTAAAAATCATTTTCTTGCCAAGTTATATGGAAACGTTGTGTTTGTAACACGTTGTGTTTGGAATAACCGGTATCAGTCCGTTGTCGCGTAATATTCAGCAGCTTTTCTGTAAATCACCACACGCGCACTGTAGGGTCGGATAAGCGTTCCTAGGCACTCCAAAGGCCTAATTATGTTTATTTGCGCTGTAAACACTATTTATTGTCGCGTTAATTACCTGCTAATCACGTAATTAAGAGCCGTAAATTACGGGTTGTCACACCAAATGTTTGAAGATCACAATGCTATGGGCTGCGCTTGAACGCTTGGGTTACTGGCTAGCCCTAGACTTTATCAGGGGACGGAGTCAGTGTCAATGAAGAGGTGTACGTGCCTAGTCGTGCAAACGACGAACGCACCACTGGTCGAGAGCTGGCGCCGCTCTCCTGATGAGTCCAAGGCAGGACGAAACCAGTGACCCACACAAAGAAGCGGGATGGATTGGCTTGTCCCCGGGGACTCGGGGACGCCACACGGGGGTCGAAAAGTAACCCCGTGACACTAGTCTAACTTGCGTTTGGCTCGAATCGGCTCGAGTCATTTTTTATAAGTCTACAGACCCTTAGACTAGTGGGTGTGGGCTGTTGGTTGGGGTGGGGGATGGCAGGCAACGTTGGCTAATCCACACCGTGCCAGGGTTGGCCACGACGTTGCCCCTCTAGCGTGGCTTTGAAGCTTTGCGTTGGACGGGGGGAGGTCTGAAGTGGGTGGCTGGCTGGGATTGGCTGGTAGGAGATGTCAACTATATAAAAAAATCAACATGTCACCCCAACGCCGCCTGGCCACGCCGCTTCCACACCCCCACTTTTTTTTTTTTGTGGTCTGATGGAGCCCACACTCATCACGTGTGGAGCAATGCCCTCAACCCGAACACCCCATAGTCCCATAGTCTTACGATGGAGTGCATCACATACGATTATTCTGCTTTCCCCTGAAAACCTGTCTGTAATAAGACTGAACAAATTAGAAACCCTCAAAATCTCACTTTCGTCGTCACTCCATCACCGAAGATGTCGACTTTCTTCAGAAGACTAAGCAAAGCTACGCCCATCGCATTCTCCCACGCATTCCGTACCCAATCACAATCGTCTTCATCGCATTTCCGGTTTCCAGTCGGAGCGATCGCTGCAATCTCCGGTGGAATCTCCTATTTCTATTACTTTTCTGAGCCTAATTTGGTAAATATTCTTCATATTATTCGATCTGATATGTGTTATCTTGTTGATGAAGCTGATTCGTTAATGTCTGACATGCGGTAGTTTAACCGTTTTGTTTGATTTGAGTTGTTAGGGTTCGGTTGTTTATGTTTGTGTGTTTAGTAGTTAGGAATTAGTTATTTTGATTGTTTGTTTGGATCTTTTAATTTGATTGGTGGTTTTCTAATGTTATGTTCTAATTTGATGTGTGTTGGTCCAGTAATGTGATATGTGTGTTAGGCATTTTGTTTGATTTGAAATATTAGGATTCGGTTGCTTAGGTTTCTGTGTTTGCTAGTTAGGAACTGTTTGTTTGATTGATATGTGTTGTTCTGATAATGTGATATGTGTGTTAGGCAAGTGGACAAGTTAGTGCAAAACGGAATGATGTGTGATGATTTGATGATATGTCGTGTGGAATATGTGATGTGTGTGTTGATGATGCTGATTCGTTAATGCCTGAAATGTGGTGTTTTAAGCGTTTTGTTTGATTTGAGATGGTAGGATTAGGTTTGTGTGTTTGCTAGTTAGATTGTTTGTTTTGGATCTTATAATCTGATTGGTGGTTTCATGATTTTATTTTCTAGTTTGATATGTGAATGATATGTGATTTTATGTCGTTGTGTGGAATACGTGATGTATGCGTTAGGGAAGCTGATCCGTTAATGGGTGTAAATGTGGTTCTTAAGCATTTTGTCAGAATTTAGATGCTAGGATTCTGTTGTTTAGATTTGCGTGTTTGCTAGTTAAGAATTAATTATTTTGGTTGTTTGTTTGGATCTTATAATCTGATTGGTGGTTTAATGATCCATTGTCTAATTTGATATGTGTTGTTTTGGGAATGTGATGTGCATGTTACGCAAGCTGAGAAGTTAGTAGCTGAAAAATTGGTTTTCAGCGTTTCGTTTGACTTGAGATGTCAGGATTCGGTTATTTAGGTTTGTGTGTTTGTTATCAACAGAATCCTAACAATCTCAAATCAAATAAACTGCCGAAAACCAAATTTTCAGCTACTAACTTGATATAGACAAGAGAGTAGAATGTTTTGTGTAAGGTGTCACTCTAAAAAGGATCTTCAACATTAAACAAAACTCTCAATGTTTATACATTCATTCGATGTAACATACTTGAATCATTTGTTTGGAGGATTACACCATTTGTTGCAAAAAAAATCTCTAAATCTACTTGGAGAAGAAAATGGTTTACACAAGACTTGGTTAGCTTAAGAAAAAATGCAAACCGTGGAACTATTCCTAGGATATGCTGTTGAGGTTACAATGACAGATATAGAGATAGCGAATCCGACAATGGGATCACTGACAAATCAATGGTTTTCTCCACTTACAGGTTCATTTGGATCAAATCAACGAGGACACAGGCCCCAAAACCGGTAATTTTTTGTACATTTTTCTCATCTCGTCTAAAACCGCTGACTACCACCCTACCAGTGACGTTAACTCAAAGGTTTTTTTATTTTTTTATTTTAGCTCTCATTCCTGATAAATGGGTAGAGTTTAAGCTTCAAGAGAAGGCTAAAGTCAGCCACAATACCCACTTATACAGGTTACATTCATAGTTCTTTATTCTCTTATATAAAATTATTTAAAAAATGATATCACTATCTCTGTGGTAATATTTTGTTCTCAAAAATTGTAGGTTTTCGTTTGATCCAAATCTCAGATTGGGACTCGACGTTGCATCATGTCTCATTACAAGGCAAGTTTGTGAACACCTTTATGAAATCAAAATATATAATGTTAGCAATATGGGTTAACTACGTGGTTCTAGAAATAAACTTCACACACCTCACTGATGTATTTTATTCTTGATATGTAGGGCTCCATTGGGAGAAGATGCTGAAGGGAAAACAAAATATGTTGTTCGCCCGTAAGTTTTATATGAAAATGTGCATAGTGTCTGTATGGGCAAATATCATAAAAAAAAGGATACTTTTTTTTTTCTCACAAAAGTCACAGTCACTCCGTAATTTTTTGCATACAAAAAACACTGTACTTTCAAAAAAAATTCGCAAAAGTCGCTCAATATTTTTTTACACATAAAAGCCATTTAACTTTTTAACTCATAGCCAAATAAGATGTAAATGATTTAAAAGAAAAACTTAAAACTTCTAAATTCAGAAAATATTGATTATTGAAAAAACCATAGTTAGCTCTATTGATCTATTTGATTTACGAAGGTCTAAACAATTCAATTTCGTCTTCAAAATTTAGATGAATTCTTGAGATGTTCTAACAATATAATTTGCAGCTAGTGCAAGAAAATAAAGAATGTTAACATTGAATTTGGAACTTAACACGTGTACACGTGTTCTTTTGTGTCATACGTTGCTTTTGTATTTTTTTATTCTTAAAAAAAGGATTCAAAATGATGAAACTGTTGAGTGACTTCTGTGAGAAAAAACCAGAAAGTACAGTGTTTTTTATGTGCAAAAAAATTGTTGAGTGATCTTTGTGAGAAAAAAACATAGTATAGTGTTTTTTTATGTGCAAAAAACTGTAGTGACTTTTGTGAGAAGAAACAGAAAGTGCAGTGTTTTTTATGATATTTGCTCTTTCTGTAACTGAATAATTATTTTAAAGTTGATCACATATGGTTTTTATTTATTTAATTAATATCATTATGTTTTCTTATGACCTGTGTATGTTCAGGTACACCCCGATATCAGATCCAGATTCTAAAGGTTACTTTGATTTGATGATCAAGGTATGTCATACCGAGTTGCCAACTTATAATGATTTAATTTTTTGCTAAATTTTATTTTAACACTTATATAATTATATTACAATTTTTTCCAGATTTATCCTGAAGGGAAAATGAGCCAACATTTTGATAAACTAAATCCAGGCGATGTGGTTGAAGTAAAAGGGTAAACCGTAAACCATCTAATTAAGCTAATATAGAACTCTCTAATCGTCTTCAAATTGTGCGTTTACTTACAACTGACGGAATTGATCTTGTGCAGACCCATTGAAAAGATCCGATACACACCCAATATGAAGAAACACATTGGCATGGTGAGCGCAATTTGTTAAGTACGTTCTCATGAACGTCATTTTTAAGCGTGTAATAACTTTATTTTTTCCAGATTGCAGGTGGGTCGGGTATCACCCCGATGCTTCAGGTTATCGAAGCCATTCTTAAGAATCCCGACGATAACACTAAAGTAAGAGATTCTTTATTATTGTATTAGCATGTTAGCGTTGGTTTTTAGATGTTTTTGGTTTTCATTTCGATCTATTATTTTTTTTATTTAATAATATAAGAAAATAGAGATTGGAGATGATTAGGATGTAGGGGTGTGCAAATGGCGGTTCGGTTCGGTTTTTACCTTTAACCATATCCTTAACTGCTAGATTCGGTTATGGAATTTCCTTAACCATAACCATAACCAAACTTCGGTTTGGTTAATCGGTTATGAGACTCGGTTATGGTTCGGTTTCGGTTAATTAACCGATCTAAGTTTGAACTAAAATTTAAACTAAATGAACATATTAGACAATTATTATCTCAGTTACAATCGTTTTTATAAATAAAAAAAACATACACATGCATAAAATGAGTCAAATTTTGTACAATAATTATTTTAAACATTTTAAAACTAATTATATAACATAAAAAGCTTTCGTATATGTTTTTTTATGTATATAGAGTTTGATTCCTTGAACATGTATAATTTAAATATATATTTTAAAAGCATGTCTTAATTCATTTCCGTTCAGTTCGGTTATGGGACGCCTTTAATCATATCCATAACCGACTTATTGGTTAATCAAATAGCATTATCCATGACCGTCGGTTAATATCGGTTATCGTTTAATTCGGTTCGGTTAAGTGTTATGGTTTGCTCACCCCTATTAGGATGTGCACATGTCAACTGTCAAGGACGGAAAAAGTAATTTAGCGCTGATTTTAATTTCAGGTATCTTTGATTTACGCAAACGTATCACCCGATGACATTTTGCTGAAAAAGAAACTTGATATGCTTGCTGCTAGCCACCCCAATCTAAAGGTACCGCATTTTTTTTTTGTTTCTTGAACACCCAATGTTTTAATATAATTCATTGTATATTCTTATTATGTTTTGAATTTGAAATTTCAGGTATTTTATACGGTTGACAGTCCATCGAAGTACTGGGTTGGAGGTACAGGTTACATATCAAAAGATATGGCCTCAAAAGGGTTACCTGCTCCAAGTGACGATACACTTATACTCGTAAGATTTAATCATAAGTTCATAACCCAATACGACCACTGATTATCTGAATACAATTCTTACATGACATAAATCATAATACTCTGTTGGTTGTTTGTCTTAGGTGTGTGGTCCACCGGGAATGATGAAACATGTGTCAGGCGGGAAAGCGAAAGATTGGACACAAGGTGAGGTGAGCGGTGTGCTTAAGGAGCTTGGATACACCGAAGATATGGTTTACAAATTTTAGAACAAAGTTAATGGAATAAGTTTCGTCACAAAGAGCAGTTTTAAAAACTATTTTGAGTCCATACCGAGAACGAGTCAATACCCACGATTTGGTGGATGTGTAAGATTTGACTCGCCTTGTGAGTATGGTTTTTGCCCTTGTGTGGTGATACTTGGGTTGGTGGTAAGTTGTAGTAGAATAAATGTATTGGTTATTTAACTTTTGAAATTGTATGAATTATCAGTAATTTTCCTATGTTGTCGACCACCTTGAGGGCCAATCTCGAGGAATTGTGATCACATTATTGTCGTTTTAGGATACAAATCCCGGATCACCACCATCAATAGTCAGTACCCACATGGATTTTTAATAGACGTAAGCAATGACGTTTATAAAGATCAGTTATACACAATTTCAATTTCTCAAAAATGGATGACAGAGAATAAAAGAATATTTGCAAGACGATTTCACTTGTCGTTTATAATTATGTAACTCTTGAAAATTTTTAATTTCTTTTTGCAATAATGGTAAGTTCATTACTGGACATTTGTTAGTGGTAAAAACAATGGATGACACAATTTCACTTGTGGTTTATAATTATGTAACTCTTGAAACTACTATTTTCTTTTTGCAATAATGGTAAGTTCATTAGACCATGTGTAGTGGGGCGTTTTTTTTAAAAAAAATTCAAAAAAAAACGCCCAAAAACGCCTCCCATCCCATTACATAGGGCGTTATTTGGGAACTTTTTTGAAAAAATTGTACTCTGGCGTTTTATTTAAAACGCTCAAACAACTTTTGAATAATGCCCCATATTTGAAAAAATTGGACTCTAGCCAATCACTTTTCCCCACATGATGCTCTGACAACTTTTGAAAAAATTGGACTCTAGCTAAATATGTAGTGTATGTTTCGTGTACATGTTTCATGTCCCACTTGCATAGGCATTATTGGAATAATGCCCCACTACACCACTTTTGCAATAATGCCCCATGCTGACTGGGATGACACGTGTCGAATAATGCCCCATGGTGGGGGCATTATTTTGTTCCACCACTACACAGTCTTACTGAACATTTGTTAGAGGTAATAGTGTAGGACACTAAAATCTTTGCCTATATATAAAAGACATTTTGTTCGATGTAAGGCATCCGAAAACTAATAATATTTTGCATTTACTTTCGCTTCCATGGTTTGCTAAACATCCCATCCATCCTCTTTAGTCCATCAGTTAACTGTCATTTTCGTCTCTGTGGTTTGTTGGAAAATGACACTTCAATCCAAAAAAAAATTGCGCCAGTTCCGTCCTCAACATTTTTGAAACATGTCACTCCAGTCCAAAAAGATAACACGCCATTAAAAACGTTGAGGACGGAACTGGCGCAAGGCGTTATCTTTTTGGACTGAAGTGGCACGTTTCAAAAATGTTGAGGACGGAACTGTCGTAAATTTTTATTTTTGGACTGAAGTGGCATAATTTACCAAACCACAGGGACGAAAATGATAGTTAACTCTTTTACTTTTTTTTTTCCCTACACTTCATATACATACATATATATTCTGTTAGAATGTTTTAGTGTCCACAACCCTCTTAAGCATTTTTCATCATATAAGGTGTCAAGTCATATGTGCAAGTTGACATCATTGTTTCACAAGTAGATCTCCCATGACATAAAAACTTGTTCTATGATCAATAAACATGATTTGATAAAAGGCAACTCATTCCAAAATGCAAATTTCTCATTCTGAATCTATCATCTACATAAAAAAATCCCTTTGCCAAACATGTTAAATTCTTCCTCATCCTTATGTGTAAAACAAAATAGTCTCCCATGAACAAAAAAAACCTATAAAAACCAAATCTTTTAAATCTTTATTATCTTTCAAAAAAATCTCAACTTCCCCTTCCGGGCCGGTTCTTACGGTTCATCATCTTCTTTCTCAACCAGTATTTTCTTGCACGCCTCGTAACACATGAACGAAATGCCAGCAGCCGGAACTATCTTAACACAACTCGGGCCCAGCCCACGATACAATCCTCCAACCCCTTCTTTCTCAAGAATGTTGAAAAGCGCGTGAAGCATGTTATCATAGACCCGCCCGTTTACAGCACCCGCCTGCATATGTTTACGCGCTACCTCAAGTGGGAACGTTGCACTACTTGAAATCGCGCCCGCTGCTGACCCGATTAACAAAGTTGCAATGTTGTTAATCTCATCTTTTTTCAAGATTTTCTTGTATGCTTTTCGTAATGTATCGTATGCGAAATAGTTTGCCGCAGCGTATGGGACTACACCGATTAAACTTGGTGTGAGGCCACGGTAGAGTTCTGTGGGGCCCTCTTCTTTCACAATTTTTAAAAACGCGTCTACCAGATTCTTGTACACGCCCCTCTGAAGATAAACAAGACCACGTGAATACAAGTCGAAACGAGCCACAACAAAAGACCACAAGTTATTTAAATGCAAGTAAAATGGGTTAACTTTTTACCTGAACCGTGAGTCGGGTTTTGAGTAATTCAAGAGGGTAGGTGCATATGGTGGAGCTAATTCCAGCAACCGCACCTGCAATTAACGACTCGGGTATACGGGGCTTTGACTTTTCACCATGTTTAGGAGTCAACCTTTTCTTGACAGTATCATAAGCGAATAACTGCAAAATATTGCATACGATCTCATAGTAAATAAAATGTAGCATGTAAAGTTAAACACATCATCAAACACACAAAGAAAAAAGTCGGTAGCAAACTGCTACAATCTGCAGTTAGTAAAATACACCGAAGGTCCCTGTGGTTTACCAAAACTTTGGATTTGGTCCCTAGCTTTCCAAAAGTACACGAATGGTCCCTATGGTTTGCACTTTGTAACGTATTTAGTCCCTAGCTTTTTCCAAAAGTACATGGATGGTCCCTGTGGTTTGCACTTTGTAACGCATTTAGTCCCTAACTTGGACATGCTAAAACCTTTAGAATTGCTGGCTGGGGACTAAATGCGTTACAAAGTGCAAACCACAGGAACCATCCGTGTACTTTTGGAAAGTTGGGGACCAAATCCAAAATTTTAGTAAACCACAGGGAGCATCCGTGTACTTTCCGATTATATAATATAGCACATGAAATCAACCTAAAACAACATCAAATTGGCAACTACAAAAGGTACAGAATACTATCGAACATAACACGTTTGATACCAAACAGCAACTAAATATACTAAAACCAACACTAAACAACGACAAATACGATTAAATTAGAGTGTATATATATAAAGATTGAACAAAAAGAAGTCATGCCTCGATTGCTTTGCTTGGAGCAACACGAATGACATTGACCATATTGCCCCTGAAGAGGCCAGTCCAACCTTCGGTCTGCATAATATCCTGAAACACTTCGGTACTAGAATGCCCACAACTACCTACCATCAAATGAGTTCTTATAGTCTCTAACGGAGCAACACATGTTCTCGAAACCGCCCCTGCGATCGCACCACTAATTAACCTCCTTAACGATGGATTCCCAATCTTGATCTTCAACTTCAACCCACCTTTTTTCTTCAAACCAGATTCGGGTGTCGAAACAACCTTGGATAAACATGGATGTTTGACACCTTCATTATCATTGGTTTTTGTCGAATTCGGTGAATTACGGTTTAAAGTTGCAAAACCGCCACTGCCCATTTGCCCGACACTTGCAAAAAAGGTTCCAGATTGCGAAAAATGATCATCTCTAGAACACCAAAGAAACCCGATTCCGGAATTTGGGAATAACCCATCTTCATTGTTCTCTAACAAAACTCTTGTATCCATTCAACTCACCACCAAGATTACGATAAACTCGATAAAAATGTATTTTTTCTACAAGAACATGATTATGAAACAATAATTAGTAACATAAACCTTAACATATGGCTGTGTCTTTAAGCTAAGAATATGCTAACAAACACCAATGATAGCAAATTAAAAGAAATGTAGAATCTTTTTTTTTTTAAATATTGTAAATCCATTTGGAGGTGAATAACTGAATATCATGAAGAAATACAAATCTTTAAACAACATGCATTTAAACATGAGATAGCAAAATTGAGAAAGATTGAATCTTTTTACAAATTTAAAGAACCCAATCTAATGAAAAACAATAATCAACAAAAAAACCCAAGATATTACAATGGCAGTGTGTTTAGAAATATAATCACCTAATTTAAAGAACCAAAATTTATCTTTAGAAATACAATCAAGATTGAATCTTTTTTAATGAATATAAAGAACCCAAATTAATAAAACAAAAATAATGATCAACAAAGAAAACCTCAAGATATTGCAATGGCAGTGTCTTTAGAAATAGGCTTCCACTATTCTTACATCCCTAAATATCAAGTCCCTTTACAAAAAAAACCCAATTTAATCTTTAGAAATATAATCAAGGTTGAATCTTTTTTAAGAATTTAAAGAGCCCAATTTAATAAAAAAATAATAATCAACAAAATAAACCCCAAGATATTACAATGGCAGTGTCTTTACAATATAAACAATAATCACCCAATTTATTGATTAATTGGGGGTTTTGAATAAAACAAGAGGAAATGGGTTTACATATGAATGAAAAACACATAAAGATTGAACCTTTTTTGAGAATTTAAATAACCCAAATTAACTGATGAACACTTTGAAGAACTAAGATTGTTTTTTGTTAAAAAAAGAGGGATTTACCAGGTGAGTTGTTTGTTGAAAATGGAAGTCAGAAGGCAAATTCACTCATTCGTTTACTTGTTGGTCTCTCTCTCAATACGATTGCAGAGAGAGAGAGAGAGATGTTTGGCGGCAATGGAGTGGTTTGGGTGATATACGTATGAGACAATATGACCTAATACAACATAGAACCACAAGATACCCTTGATTCATATGTAAAACTAGTAATAAGACCCATGCGTTTTGCGGTGCGGGTACCTCGCAAATATCGAATGAATTAGTCCAAGCCTTATGTGATGTGTTAACCATATAAAAACGCACGTTTTGACATATCCGATTGAACTCAATGTATCCTACAGATGCATTGCGATTGGATCAAAACGTAACGTAAATCGAATTTATATCGTACAATCATAACATATTATACGCGACCCGACTAACTCGAATTTATATCGTCAAGACAAAAACTCTCGAGGAGGTCAAGGTGACATTTACAAAGATAATAAAAAGTTAAGTTGTTAAAAATTGCATTTTATAAACTTAAGGGCTAAGAAATGGTAAAGATAAAATTTGATAAAGTTTTAGGGTAAGAAGGAAACTATAACAAAGTTGGGGCTGAAAAGGAAACTACCACAAAGTTGGGGTGCCGAAAGCAAACTATTTGTAAAATAGAGTAGTAGTTTAAGGACTAAATTTGCCATTTTATGAAACTTTGAAGATACCAAAGTCAAGGGGATAAAATTGAAACATCCGTAAAAGTATGGGGGGGGGGGGGGGGGGGGGGAAGGCAAAGCCGGTGTCGTCAAGACAAAAACTCCTGAGGGGGTGAAAGTGTCATTTACAAAGTTTATAAAAAGTTAAGTGGTTAAAAATTGCATTTTCTAAACCTAAAGGCTAAGAAAGGGTAAAGGTAAAATTTGATAAAGTTTTGAGGTAAGAAGGAAACTATAACAAACTTAGGGCTGAAAAGTAAACTACCACAAAGTTGGGGTGGCCAAGGCAAATTATTTGTAAAATGAAGTAGTAATTTAAAGACTAAATTTGCTATTTTATGAAACTTTAAAAATAACAAAGTCAATGGACTAAAATTGCAACATCCATAAAAGTAGGGGGAAGACAAAGCCAATGGGGTTTCCACTGACTTTGTATTTTAAGATGTAGTAGAATGTTTATCATTCATATTTAGTTGTGTTAAGTTGGATGGTGTGGGATATCGCCCTCGTCTAGCTCATTATGATACACTACTGGGGGCGTTCAAGGGCACTTTCGTGAAAGGGATAACGATCTCTGATGTGAATGTTGACATATGGGGTGAGGTGGATGTGTTATGGGTAAGATTATCGTTTGATTAAACAAGCAAGATTACATATGAAACAATCAAGTATGAGTATGCTTCCATTTTTCCTCATGTTTGTGGGCATGAGATGGAGCAATTTCATCTAGAACATTAACGTGGAATCTTATCTTCTTAGAACAACGATACACACTCCCTAATTCTACACCATATAAAATCCATCTAAATACTCACATTGAGGTTTGATTGTTTAAACCCTCATCACTTGATTGAGGGGAATTCACTAACGCCATTAAGCCATATTATGCTTCTCACATTATGCATGGTTGAAGCAATTTGAAGCTCTTGCTTTTATGACATTATTTATCCAAGGTCCGGGTTTTCTTTCCCAGTGAATATGAAATGTGTGTATTCTTATAGTTAGAATGTTTTGAGTTATTGCTTAGAATTTAATTATTCTTTTAGACTCAGAAATTGTTTTTTAATGACTATTGTCTTGTTGGTTGTGTTAAAAGGGTTATTTTGGGATAAACCCATATACGATAGTTTTGTTAATTTTTCCAGACCATGAGATATAACATGTAAAGAAGGTGAGGTTGTAGACAGGGGCGGATGTATTATGGAACAAGGGGTAGCCTCCGCTACCGCTTGGTCGGAAAATTTTTGACGTTTTTAGTGTAAATTTTGGAAAAATTTGACCTTTTTTCGATTTCGTTACCGCTTATTTATAAAACGTTACCGCTTGGTCGGAATCCTAGATCCGCCACTGGTTGTAGACAGAATTTGAAGTCCTAAGAACATCATGCGATGATCAGATCATTAAAACAAAGGAGAGAGAATAATATAAAGCATGTAAACATGCATATAAGGAAAAAAAAAGGATGGGACCATTGTAGTGGTACAACCGAAAGAGATATTTTCCCTAGAGAAAGCCATGAGATACTGGTGGAATGAGACACCAGATATTTAGTGGAACGGAGGAAGGCCATATGACCATGTTCTTACTTTTTCCTTATAAGTTATAAAATTAAGAGGTGTGGGTTGCGTCAAGTCCAATAGACCCAAAACATCTAAGTTCGTATATATTAAACCACATCCATGACCCGCAACATCATTTCCATTCGATGTGAATATGCGATATCCAACTGCTATTTCTTAATTTTGTTTTTTAATTAATCTTGGGTGTGGCTAAATGAACCTCCATTTTTACTGTTTATACCTCCATTTCTAAAAATATCATTTTTATAATTTTTTAAATTCCACCATTTACCTTTTATATGTTATTGTTTTGTTATAATTTTTTAAATTCCACCCTTTACCTTTTATATATTATTGTATTGTTCGATTGTTTACGGGTTTTTTTTTTTTTTGTTCATTTTTTGTTTGTTTTTTTTTTATCAATTATTGATTGTTTTGTTTAAGTTTTTTTTTTTCTCTTTTTACCCAGATGCTTTTGTTTTGTATTATTTGTTGACTGTTTTGTTTAAGTTTTTTTTTCCACTTTATATATCGAACTGTTGATGTATAAACAATATACATTAAAACAAAAATATAATACATAATAAGTGAATATAATCATTAATTGAATTGAAATATAACATTTATGAATCGATACTTCAAAAAAAAATAAGATTAAGACTATGATGAGTTCGTTACGTTTAAAACAAATGAGTAACACATTAAAAAAACAAATGAAGGTTAACCAAAACAAATTAAAGTTGAGATTTAACTAACACAAATAAAGTTTAACCGAAATAAATTACAACTGAAGTTTAACCAACATATTGTACAGTTCGGTCTGGAATAGGGATTTTTAGCTCCTATATGTTTGAAAACGTGACATGGTTGTTAGGATTTTGTTTGATTCATGAATTCACTTCACTGTTACACGTTCAAAAATATACCAGAATTATTAAAAGAGTTCGTATAATGATTTTTTTATCTTTATGTATGTGTACTTTTGAAAGTACAACGTAGGCTATGTTTGTAAATTCGAAGACACCTTTGGCAATTCGTAAAATTAAAGAGGATCCATCAAAATAATTTGTATAATTTTATGACTACAAAGGTAAAAAAATCGTATTAAAAATCAATACTAAAATATAATATACATAATTTAATACAAGGTTTGATTGTATTTTCTTAAAAACTTTAGAGGGAGGTGCATTCAGTAAAACTTAAAAAAAGTGGAATACATTTAGCAACACCCATAATTTAACATCATCTTGTAATAGAAAAAAGAACTTTTATAACACAACTAGTCTACTCAAAAAACATGTGAAAGATAGTTTTGAAATGTTAGAAAATTGAATATGTGTATCAAGATTAATGTAGAAAAGCACCAAAAATATATTCCAAAAGAATCAATAAAATGAGCAAGTTGTCAAATTGTCGTCAACAACAACTTCATACAAAAAGACCAAAAAGCCCTTAGCAGCCAAAAGCCTAGTAGCTTCATCTTTAAACCCTTCACACCATAAACCCTAGCCACCCTGTTTGTTTCATCTTCTTCTCTCTCACACCCACCCAAACCCTAAAAATGGTAACTTTTTCTCTCTCATATTCTTCCCCCATCAAAATTCATGTATCTTTAGCAATCTTTCATGTGTAAATTCAATATTTCTCATGTGGGTCTTGATAATCTTGATTTGTTGTTGCAGACAGGTGAAGCTGTGAACCCAAAAGCATACCCACTGGCTGATGCTCAGCTAACCATTACAATATTGGATCTTGTTCAACAAGCTGCTAATTACAAGCAGCTTAAAAAGGGTGCTAATGAAGGTATGAAAATCTTGATTTTTTTTACAAACCCTAGTTTTTTTAATTGTTATTTGGAAGTTTAGATGTGTGTTTGGTGATTTTAGGCATATGGGTATGATTCTTTTTTGGGTGTTTGTTTGTTGGTCATATGTTGGTTCTTGTTTGGTCAACGTTGACTTTTTTGTTAGTTTTATGGATTTTACATGAATATGAATATGTTTTATGGAGTTGGGGGAATTTGTGTGAAGTAAGATGGTCTTTGAAATATACTTGTTTTAGTTACAAATTTAAATAGTTTTTTTTTTTAAAGATGTAGATGAAAATATGAAATCATGAGAATGGTCATATGTTGATTGGAGACTTGTGCTTTTGTTGTTTATATTTGGTGGATGTCATGTCGATGAAATCTTTATAAATCATCGATTTTATCGTTCTTCATACAAGTTCTTATAGATATTTTTAAATCATGAAAAATGTTAATATGTTTGGAGAATTGTGATTTTGTTGTTCATATTTGGATGAATTCATGTTAAGAACATTCAAAAAATCGATTTATTGTTGATTGGAGAGTTGTGCTTTTGTTGTAAATATTTGGGTGAATTCATGTCAAGAAACTCATTAAAAATCGTTGTGTTGTTTTTATATACAACTTCTTATAGATGTCGATGAAATCATGAAGAAATCGTGCTTTGTTCATTTTATTTGGATGAATTCATGTCAAGAAGATTAAAAAAAATCGATTTATTGTTTTCTTCTATACAAATTCTTATAATTGTCGATGAAATCATGAAAAATGGTAATATGTTGATTGAAGAATTGTGCTTTTGTTGTTCATTTCATTTTAATGAATTCATGTCAATAAAATCACAAACCATATATTTATCGTTTTCAAAAAAATTCGAACAGATTCTTGTAGACGTAGATGAAATCATGAAAATTGGTAATATGTTGATTAAATGTCAAATGTTTATGAATATATTGGATTTACATGGATGTCTTTTTCTTGGCAGAAGTTTTTTTTTAAATTTAGTGACTTGAATTTTAACAAACAGTGAAATAAAATAAAGCTTATTATTTGGATTTCAGATAGGTGTTTCTTAATGTTGGCTATATCGCTCTAATTTTAGTTTTGACTTTCTGATTACAGCTACGAAGACTCTTAACAGGGGTATATCGGAGTTTGTAGTGATGGCAGCAGATGCTGAGCCTCTTGAAATTATTCTTCATCTTCCCCTTCTTGCTGAAGATAAGGTATCTAAGGACTATTTATATTTAATATAATGTGTATTTAGTTATTCATTCATGCAATTTTGAGTATTTGTATAAAATGATGACTTAAAGCACGAATATCGTTTTTTTAATTTAAAATGAGTAAATGACAAAAGATCGATAATTTTATCGGGTACCACCAATAAGTGGTCTTATATTTTCATCATGAGATTAAAGTGGTGAAATAAATCATGATTCTTGATGCTTTGATTAAACTGACGAAACGGATCATGACGTTGGTGCCCTTACATTAACTCGATGAGTAAATCAAGAATTTTAGTGGGGCCTTGATCAAAGGTCTTTAAAATTTTTGAGTAAAGTAAACAGATGGTCCCTGCGGTTTACCAAAAAATTGGATTTGGTCCCTAGCTTCTTAAAAGTACACGGATGGTCCTTGTGGTTTGCACTTTGTAATGCATTTAGTCCCCAACCAACAAATCTAAAGGTTTTAGCATGTCCAAGTTAGGGACTAAATGCGTTACAAAGTGCAAACTACAGGGAGCTTTCATGTACTTTTAGAAAAAGCTGGAGACTAAATGTGTTACAAAGTGTAAACTGGAAACCACAAGGACCAGCTGTGTACTTTTAGAAAGCTAGGGACCAAATCCAATACTTTGGTCTACTCCTTTTTTTATCATCATAACAAGAAAAACTTAGCTTTCACTTTTCAGTTAATTAATAACTTTGTTTCGCAGAATGTACCCTATGTTTTTGTGCCCTCAAAGCAAGCGCTCGGACGCGCATGTGGTGTCACCCGGCCTGTAATCGCATGTTCAGTGACAAGTAACGAAGGCAGTCAATTGAGATCCCAAATACAGCAGCTTAAGGTTCTCATTATCCGCCATTTACGATGCAACTATTTTGCTCTAATATCCTGCATAAACATTACTAAAGTTTTTTATATTATCTGCAGGATGCAATTGAGAAACTTCTGATCTAAAGATGAAATATGGAAATTCGGTGTGATGGGTTGTTCTCTTTCGGGATTTAAGAGGCAGCTTTGATCTTTCTTTTCCTAAAACAACTATCTTGATTGTACTTGAGATTTTCTTTCTGCATTATGCATTTTTGTACTGTCAAATCATAATGACTTCTACATTTGTTTTCTTTACTAAAGTTTCGACGACATTTTAGGATGGATACAACTTTTGTTATGTTTGTGTTCGTGTTTTGTTGTCGTTAATGTTTTTAGACGAACGGTATTGATAGTATGTGTTGAATTAGAGTGTGGTTGTAGGCGTAGCAATGTAGCAACACTAATTTGGTTATTCATTACTTATGATATCAATAAACATATAGAATCTAGATAGTTTTGTAACTTAAAGAATTTGGCACTAAAATGTCATAAAAACATTGTTAAAGAGGGTTGTAAATGATGATTAAAGAATAAAACTAATTAAAACATGTATATGCTTAAAAATTGGTGAGTGTGAATGGGGATAGAGAGAGACCGATAAGAGTTAGGGATGTTAATGAGGCGGGTTTGGTTTCATACGACGCATACTTGTTATGATGTTCACCATCGGAGATGATTACACGAGCCCCTGATTGGTATGCCTCATACTCATTAGAAAATTCACCGCCAAGCAGATAGTTGTTGTCCCAAAATGACATAGCTAACTAGAAGAGTTTGAATAAAAGAAAGCTGAATTAAAAGTGAAGACGCATATATTAATTTATATACACAAGGAATCTTACGTCGTATCAAATAACTGGCACACATAACGAGGAATCTTATGTCATGTCAAATAACTGGCACACATAACGAGGAATCTTACATCAAGTAATATAATTTGTTAAATTAAAAATAAAAACATTTATATGACTCATATAGCCTTATACAAGTCCTATACAATATCGTATATAGACCACACGAGAAAAAGGCTATACAATTCGTATGAGCCAATACGAGGCGTATACGTGACATAGAGTCAATGGTGTGACCATCACAACTTTTTTCTTGTGAGTAATTGTACCAATAACATATCTAACTATACCCACGAACACGACCAGTTTAACACCCTTACAGACAACGCATCCACGCATGATGCGACCTGTTGAATCAGCAAAAAATGGTATCAAAGCAAACTAATTTACTTTGGTTCACAACAGTAGGAACACAGCAAGCTATGTATAAATGTTCAAGTTTCTCTGTTTTATTAGAGTAAACTGCTAAAATCGTCCCTAAGGTTTGACCAATTTTGCTAGATCCATCCAAAAAAGTTTTTTTTCTCACCTGAACCACTAAGGTTTGTAAATTATTGCTAAATCCATCCAAATCTCTAACACCATTAAAGTTCAAGGTTAAATGAGGGGTAGTCTTGTCATTTTACCTGGGTAGTCTTGTTAGTTTTTTTTCTCACCTGTTTTTTTTAATTTTAAAAACAGAAAACTGTTTTTTAAACAGAAAACTGTTTTTTTAATTTTTAAAAACAGAAAACTATTTTATTTATTTTTAAAAACAGAAAACACTTTTAAAAAAACAGGAAACAGTTTTAAAAATCAGAAAAACAGTTTTTAAAAAACAGAAAAACAGTTTTTAAAAAAACAGAAAAACAATTTTTAAAAAACAGAAAACAGAAAACTGTTTTTTTAAACAGAAAACAGTTTTATAATTTTTATATTTTTTGTAGACCCAAAATCCACAAAGTGGAGCGAGCGAGGCGACTATCATAAAAAACGTCTTAGAAGACTATTGCCGAACATACAAGCATAAAAGTTTTCCACACTTGGCGGCATGGGAGGTTGCGAGACATCACCCGAAGTGGGTACCGGTTGAGTTGGTCGACATGGATGGCCGACGGCTCCAAGAAGAAGAGGAAGTCCCAAAAGATCAAAAACCTCCGAGTCCGAGAACTACACTACTTTCGAGTCGGGTAACATGCCCCAAATGAATTTGAACGACCAACCCGATGACGAACCCAATCAAGATGATACACCGACAAGGCCGCACCACAAGAAAAGTGGTGATTCGGCAAGTAAAGTGGTCATTTGGGGCATGTTACCCGACTCGAAAGTAGTGTAGTTCTCGGACTCGGAGGTTTTTGATCTTTTGGGACTTCCTCTTCTTCTTGGAGCCGTCGGCCATCCATGTCGACCAACTCAACCGGTACCCACTTCGGGTGATGTCTCGCAACCTCCCATGCCGCCAAGTGTGGAAAACTTTTATGCTTGTATGTTCGGCAATAGTCTTCTAAGACGTTTTTTATGATAGTCGCCTCGCTCGCTCCACTTTGTGGATTTTGGGTCTACAAAAAATATAAAAATTATAAAACTGTTTTCTGTTTAAAAAAACAGTTTTCTGTTTTCTGTTTTTTAAAAATTGTTTTTCTGTTTTTTTAAAAACTGTTTTTCTGTTTTTTAAAAACTGTTTTTCTGATTTTTAAAACTGTTTCCTGTTTTTTTAAAAGTGTTTTCTGTTTTTAAAAATAAATAAAATAGTTTTCTGTTTTTAAAAATTAAAAAAACAGTTTTCTGTTTAAAAAACAGTTTTCTGTTTTTAAAATAAAAAAAAAACAGGTGAGAAAAAAAACTAACAAGACTACCCAGGTAAAATGACAAGACTACCCCTCATTTAACCTTGAACTTTAATGGTGTTAGAGATTTGGATGGATTTAGCAATAATTTACAAACCTTGGTGGTTCAGGTGAGAAAAAAAACTTTTTTGGATGGATCTAGCAAAATTGGTCAAACCTTAGGGACGATTTTAGCAGTTTACTCGTTTTATTAATAAGAACCATAGGTATTAAAAGCCCTCGATTCATGCGCCGAGGCCCATTTTCCAGCCGAGGCCCATTAATTACACTTCTACTTTCTAATTCCTATGCGCTCGCTTCAGCTCTCCAGGCGCACTAAATACCAATTTAAACTGTGTTTTTAATGCAAACTTATTGATCTTCACTAATAAGCTTCCTCTATATTGATTGAAGCAAGTTTCATTCAAATTTGTGACCTAAAAAGAGCCACAAAACTTTCAAGTTTTGGTTATTGGATTTTATCACCCCTAAGTATTGGCTATTGGCCGTTGTCACCCCCAATTATCACTTTGACGCCCGCCACCCTCAACTTAACAATTAGTGTGTTCTGTCACCACGTCATTAACTGATTACTAACTTTTAATCTTCTTACTATACTTTTGGGGGTGTCCTAAGATCCCTAAAACCTTCCTAAGATCCCTATGACACCCCCAAAAGTATAGTAACATAATCAAAAGCTAGTGATCAGTTAACGACATGGTGACATAACACACTAAGTGTTAAGTTAGGGGTAACGGACGTCAAAGTGATAGTTGGAGGTGGCAGCGGCCAATAGCCAATAGTTGGGGGTGATAAAATCCAATAACCCAATTACGTTCGTATCTTCACTATTTTAGAACTTTTGGTACTAATTAGATGATATTAAATTTTATATAATAGTTTTTGTTTGTTTTATTTGAAGAATATTATTATTCTAATATATAAGATAGTTTCTTTTTCATTTATGTA
The DNA here is from genome assembly GCA_030545235.1 of Helianthus tuberosus. NCBI lineage: Eukaryota > Viridiplantae > Streptophyta > Magnoliopsida > Asterales > Asteraceae > Helianthus > Helianthus tuberosus. The sequence goes on along the minus strand of CM060442.1, from coordinate 233,962,847 downwards.
CGTTTTCTTTTCTCCAGCCCTAGTTATTTTTTATTTTATTTTTTTACGCCTTATACATAGTCCCCAGGTGAGGCCAATCACATGCGCCTAGCGCCTTTGATAATTATGGTACATACTAGGATAAAAGGTTACAGTTGAAAAACAAATAAGCAAAAACTTTATTTACTAAACACGTAGGGGCGGACCTAGCATATAAGAAGGGGTAACCTCCGCTACGGCTTGGCGTTCCGGCGGTAGTGTAAAATTAGTGTAAATTTTGGAAAAATTTGACGTTTTTACGATTTCGTTACGGTTTTTTTATAAAACGTTACGGCTTGGCTGATTTTCTAGATCCGCCACTGTAAACACGTACCTTACAAGGACTTTCAAATCTAAGAATTTTAAACCAATACAAATCCTTTGATCTTCATCTAACTAATTAGATAAAAACAATTAATTTAATAAACTAAAGATAAATATGAAACTTTCACATTAAACGTTTGGGGCATTCATATTGGTATTGGATAGGGCTTTTCACGAGTTGATCCGAGCCGAGTCAGGACAAGCTCGGGCTTGGCTCAGATTTAAAACCGAGTTGAAAATCTTAGCTCGAGCTTGGCTCGAATTTAAAAATAAATAGTAATACATAGCTTTCAAAATTCAATAGTTTAAGATATCATTCGATAATTCAAATTGACATATCCAAAATAAGTTCAACCTACTACATTACAAGCCAAAGTCGAATTCAATCAAATACAAAATAAGTTCCAAATCTCAACGAAATATAATATTTGTTCATTAGCATCATAATCAACTCCCAAATATGTTATAGATATCTAACTGCAATCCTAAATACCTGCAAATAATAACCAATTATCTATAATATATTATGTGTACATAAAAATAAAGCATATTAAAAGTAAAATACTTCGAGCTAACAAGTGAGCCAAACCGAATCAATTTGGCTCGTTACGAGCCGAGTCGAGCTAGGCTTACTTTCTAAACGAGCCATATTAAACAAGCTTTTTCCGAGCTAAATCCGAACGAGCTTCAAGCCGTGAGCTTTTTGAATATTACATCAAGTTTCACAAACCACTCATCCAAGATAAAGATCACATTCATGTTATTTTGGTTTTCTTTTTTAAAAAGGCAATAATTTTAATCTGCAAACACACGTTTATATAATAATAATAAAGAGAATCAGCACACTTGTAACATCAAAGTGGACGTGCCGGAGTGGTTATCGGGCATGACTAGAAATCATGTGGGCTCTGCCCGCGCAGGTTCGAATCCTGCCGTCCACGATTTTTTATTTAAACTATTTATATAAGTCCTTCAACTATTGGCCCAGTTGCAAAATTAGTCCTCACCCTTTTCCAACCTTTTTAAATCAACCTGTATTCTATAATGAATTAATCATAGAGGGGTGAATGAGCCGAGCGTCGGCTCGGTTCGAACTTGCTTCGATAGTTTAAATGAGTCAAAGCTTGTCTTGCCATTGTTGTATGGTAGACATATTATATTATATATAACCAACGACATTCCTAAATACAACGCAACGTATCGGAACGACGACACATGCTACACAACCGACCACTTTTGTAAACGAACCTCTCGTTAAAAATATCAAAAAGCCACGTGACGTATCCATTTACTTTCACCCCAATCTCACACTATATGTATGTGTTATTATAATTTTACTATTGTGGTTATAACATTTATTCAAATATTTTTTTACAAATTATTATTACTATCATATAATTATACTCATTATCATTTTTATCAGCATCATACTATAAAAAGCATTCACATCATCCATTAAAACACACATTAAAAACATGTGTGAAACTGTGATCCCGATTCTGAAATCTTGGTCGTGTTTGTTTTGTACCAAACAGTAGGCGTAGCGCGAAACCATGATCCCTGTTCGCTTTGTATTATTAAGGAACTTTGAGTATCAATTCGTCAAACAATTATGTAAACTAATGTTGGTTATCTTGGATTGTGCTAAAGTGTCCAAATTGAATTGGGTATTCCAATGTAAAATTTAATTCGAATCTTAATAAATTATATTTTAGCAAATGACATTTAGAATCAACATTCCAATCCAACGCACGGGTTAGCATAAACTAATAATTTGTGTGTATAAGTAGAAACAATAACAATCAAAATATACCTTAAAGAAACCATTACAGTACAAGTGATAACATAACTCTAATTGATACAAATAATGGAAAGTGGGATTTCTTTATTAGTGAAAACATAGACGATTACACACTAGTGACAGATAGACGGGCAACAAACTACGCAGCTACCCCTTCTAAATAGCAAACCCTACCATGCTAAACACAAAATTCTGCCATTTAACATGCGCGGTGTTACTGCTTACCAACTGCTGAAACCGCTTGAGAAACCGCACCGTGTCAGGGGCGAGAGCGCCAAAGGTATCGAAAGCGAACGGGACGAACACGTGCTGATTCTCGATGCAAGCTTTTTCATGCTTAGCTACTTTGCCCGCCTCCGCCTTGGTTATCGCTTGACCCGCCACAAACCCGTGGTCCCTTAACCCAACGAGGGGGGACACACCTGTCAAATCGACGCACGCGTGTTTCCCTCATTCCCATCCAAAAACAAGAATGTCAGCGGACCCCATAGGGTAGATCTCCCTTCTAATGGATCGGTCAAGAAGTTCACCGGAGCTTCCTTTTGCGACAGCCCTGCCCTTAAGGACATCATGAAGCACATTTCAAACTAAATTATGTAGATATTTAAAGCACGGTAATTCTTTACAATGGACTGCATGCTCCTCAAAATACTCTAAGCAAACCTTCCGATATACATTTCTTACAAAGAAACGCAAGAATTGTCCGAGTTTAATTATTACTACAGTCATGCTTCTTCTACTTTACCTTAGTTGAATGAAGCGCTGACAACACTCTGTGGAAACCAAATACAACTTCCAAATTAAACAGAGAAAACACGATTGGAGGTAAAACCATCTCTAAAAACTTATCCACCGGACCCATTTCAAATCGAACCCCAAAACCAATAGATCCAACTTCCATCAAGCGTTTGCATAATAATCAAATCAAAATTAGATCGAAACAGAACCTCAATAATATCGGAAGTATTGTCGGCTAAAAAGACCAAAGTGGGTGTGTTGTAGGAGAGGCGAATGGTTAGTCTATTCTTTTATAGCGGTGAACAATTTAGGGTAAAGGGTGTGGAAATTACCAAATTGACCTTAGGATGTAGTAAAAGTCATGACATTATACGTGACATCATTAAATAAACATTGTAGAATAAACAGTTAAAACACAAAAAAAAAAAAGGGTAAATTGCACGGTACCCCCGACCGCGGAAGGGTTCTCCCTTCCCAGGCTAGCACCCCGACACTGCTGCCTGGCGGTGAGTCCCCAGCCATCGAGTGGACCTCGGGTGACTAAATTGTCACCGACCGGAGTCGAACCCAGGTCCCCACGATTTATGTGGGTGTCGGTGGCCACTGGGCTGACACCCAGTGGTTCAGTTAAAACACTATTATATTTTAAAATGCTTTTAATAGTTGGTAGATATATTGTCTATCAAAATAATATTTAACAGGCTTGAGCTCGGACTCATGCTCATTAAGACTTGGCTCGTTCGTGCTTTTTACTGATTTGATCTGGGTAGTTCTCGAGCCTTTGTCTCGTTTACACCCCTAATCATAGTCATAACTTATTAACTCCTTTGAATAAAACATCAAACTCCCATCATAACACTTTAAAACACTACTATTTTTCAACAATTCCTGTAACAAAAAAACTCATGTTTTCAAATCTGTTCATCGCTACAAAACTTTAACTTGCTCGATCACATCGTCCGTCTTTACAGACTTCATTTCCGACCCCAAAAACCGCACCATTCGATAAATCTCATCCGTCCGTGGATGAGACGTATCATCCGACGAAAACGCATGAGTCGACTCGTTAACATTATGCACATCGACCCAACTAAACCCGACAACTTTCTTCACATTATTCTCCCTCATCCCTTTTCGTATTCTCGCAACCTCATCCCAATCCGCTCGTTCCGCATACAAATTCGACATCAACACATACGAACCCGATTCTTTCGGCTCCATTTTCAACAAAGCGTCCGAAACCCGTTTCCCCATCTCCATATTCCCATGAACTTTACATGATCCCAACAAGCTTTGCAGCACGGGCAGCCCGACCCGGCCCGGTATACGGGTCAAAAACTCTTCTGCCTCGTTTAACTGCCCCGCCCGCCCGTACATATCGACCATACACGAATAATGCTCCGGGGTTGGCTCGATTTTGTATAGTTTGACCATTGACTTGAACACTTCTTTCCCCTTTTCGACCATTCCTTTTCTTCCACACGCAGTTAATACCGATAAAAAGGTTATCGAATCGGGTTCGAAAGATTGGTTTGTTATGTCATCGTATAGTTTCATGACGGATTCGTAATCTCCATGTCGTGAATGAGCCGATATGATTGCGGTCCATGCGACTTGGTTCTTGTTTTTTATTTCGTCGAACACTTTACACGATTCGGTTATACTTCCGCGTTTTGCGTACATGTCGAGAAGTGCTCCCGACACGATAGGGTTTTTGTCTAAACCGAGTTTAAACAAATACGAGTGACACCATTGACCGTATCTTAACGAGATAGATTCGGAAGACGCGACTGCACTTAACACGCTCCCGAACGTGTATTCGTTCGGTTTTGATTCCATGATCGTAGAGGAAAACGTTTTCAACGCTTCTTGAAACATTTTGTTTTGAGTGAACCCGGAGATTAACGCGTTCCATGTAATGATCACTTTGTTTTCGATTTCGTGAAATACTTTGATCGCGTCGTTTATCGACTCAAACTTTGCGTACATTGTAATAAAGCTGTTAGCAACGACTAACTCTTCGAAAAAGCTAGACTTTATGCATAACGCGTGAACCGTTTCGCCTTCTTTCACCGCATTATTCGCACATATAGCGTGAATCAAGCCGACAAACGTAACCTCGTTCGGATAAACGTCGTACATTCTCATGTCATTGAATAAAGATACCGCGTGTTCTTCACTTATAGATATCATAGTCGTCCACGATACTACATTACGGTTCACCATACCGTCAAAAACCAATTTTGCATCTTCAATGTGATCACATTTCGAATACGTTGAGATTAACACATTGCATACCGATTCATGTGTTCCGTATCCTTTTTTAATAGTGAAACCGTGTATCTGTTTCCCGAGACGTAAGTTTCTAGCATGCCCACAAGCGGAAACCGCACTTGTGAACGAAACATGATCAAGTTTCAATCCTAATCGAACCATTTCGACAAACGTCGTAAACGCTTCCACCTCGTAACTTCCTTCTTGACTATACCCCGAAAGGATAGCGTTCCACGACACTAAATCTCTGCTAGGCATTTCATCGAACACCTTTTCAGCATCAGCTATACGCTCCCATTTCGCGTACAACGTCACAAGTGCATTCGCGATAAAACCTTCACCCTGCATTCCGTTTTTCATTACCAGCGAATGCATTTGAGTTCCAAATATAAACTCTTCACAATCTGCACAATGTGCCAATGCAGTAGTGTAAGTCACCGCATCGAAAGTAACCCCTATACGATTCATTCGACAAGCGAAACTTAACACGTCGCTGTTATCTTTAAACCCCGAGAGCAACGTGTTCCAAGAAACAGTGTCCGGGTTAGACAACTTGTTAAAGATCACCAACGCGCGATCAAGCTGTCCGGATTTCGAATACATATGCATCAAAGAGTTAGATACAGACAAAAACGAATCAAGCCCAGATGTCACTGCAAACGCGTGGATTTGAGACCCGAGTTTCGGGTCTCCACGACACGCCTTGACAGCAAGAGCGGTCGAAACTTCATCGATATGAGCAACACCCGCTTCGTAAATCTGTTTATTGAACATGTTAAGGGCTTGAAAGGGGCGGTTTTGGTGCAAAAGATCAAGCATGGAGTGGTGTAGAGAGGGGAAGTTTGGTTGGGGCATTTTGTCGAACAGTTGGTGTGCATTGTGAAACGAATGGGAGTTTAATGGACTTTTAGTGTGGGAATATTTGAAAAATAATTGGCGGGTGATCATTAGATTAGGAGAAAGATATGATAATGAATTTTGTGGGTGTGTTCTGTTTGGATTTTGATATTGTTGGAATGAAACTGTTCATCTATTTGTTTCAATAAGAATTTTTAAAAAATGGGTAATGGGTAAATTAGGGCAAATGCTAGTGGATTGGATTTGATGAATGGGAAGCAATATGAATAACTTATGATCGTCGAGGATCGTGAATTGTAAAACAGGCTCTGATGGGTTGTGAAGTTGCATTGTGTTTGGCTACATGTCTACGTAGTACTAGGGGTGTAAACGAGCCGGGCCGAACACAAGTTCAACTCGTCATGTTTTTATGAAGCTCTAGTTCGAGCTCGGCTTAGCTCGAGTCTACTTATTTGAGCTCGAGCTCGGCTCGCGAGTAAAACCCAAAGCTCGGGTCGGCTCGTCTCAAGCTATTTTAAGAACAACCTTCGACAAGCTAAAAACTCGGCTTGAGCTCCCTTCAATATCGCTTAAACGAGTTAAAGTTTGGCTTGAGCTCGGGTCGCCAATGTTTTTATCATTATTGTTATATTATATATAAAATAATTAAATTTTTGTTTGAGCTCGCGAGCCTAAACTAGCTTTTTATTTCAGGCTCGAGCTTGGGCTCGATAACTATAAGAGCTCGGGCTTGTTAAAGCTCGACTCGTTCAAACTTTTAACCGAGCCAATAACGAGTAGCTCTCGAGTCTCTGGGATTGTGTACACCCCTACCTAGTACCTTCACTACTTTATTAGGGTTTATTTATACTCATGATTATAAAATAACTCATAAAGAATTGATGACAGTATACATGTGATAAAGCTAGTAGAAAACCCGTAACTTGAAGCTCGTTTGTAAATTAAGCTAATTTGATTCAGTGCATGTTTGGGATTCTTTTAAAAAGTACTTTTGGAGGCTTTTTTGACTTATTAACTTCCAAAAAGTTAGAAGGAATACTAAACACCCTCTGAAAAAGAACTTTTTTTATTAAAAGGAAATCCAAACACCCCTTGAAAAGTCTTTTTATGCCTTAAAAACCCTTAAAAAGGAGAAGTTGATAAGTAAGAAATTCTTACTTATTACTTTTGAAAAGGACTTTTGGATCAAAAGGAATCCCAAACACCCCCTCAGATCATTTATAAAACTGAGCTAGCTCGGTTCAGCTTATTTACAAAACCTAGTCAGCGCGTCTCAGCTCAAATTACTAGCAGGATTTCTTCGCACGAAATAATGGGAATTCAGTTGGTATCGTTTCGGTTTGTGACGGTATCTTTATGGTATTGGCACTTGGTTTGAAGACATGATGTGCACAAAAGAATGTGTTTTACATTGAAAACCATAATAACAATGTTGATACCAATGTTGATAGCAAACCATAAAAACAAATACTAGTACCGGTTCCGATAATAACAATATCCGTACCAAATTACCAATGATTAGTAGTTGTTGAATAAGTTTGATTTTGAATACAAAGCTTTTATATATAAACCGGCTATATGGCTTGATGAATTTGACATATTTTGTAACCAATGGTGATAATTTTTACCTTCGAATACAAAGCTTTTATAGGGAAAAGATCAAATAGGAAGTTTATTTTGGCTAGGAAGTGTAGGAAGCAATAGGATTAGGACATGTGGCAACATTTAAAATAAAGAAAAAGGGTATTTTAGTCAATCCAACCCTTTCTTCTTCCTTTTCAAAACCCAGTAACTTCAAAACCCACCATTTTCAAAACCCACCATCTTCAACCATTTCTTCACTTTCTATCTCAATAATCACTACATTATAGTGCGATTTTCAACACAAATCAATTATTCAAACACCCGATCAACGTGTTCTTCAGCTTTTTTGAAGAAAACCCAGTTTAATTTCATAAAAAATCTCGTTTTTCCGGTGATTTTGGAGATAATCACTCGATTCATTCGATTCGAGAGCTGATAAGTGTTTCAATCATTCAAACTTCGTCAATTGTTGGAGAAATCATTTCGATCCATGTAAGAAATTCTTTAATTTCATTTTTACGATCTGGGTTTTCCATTTAGTCATTGCGTTTTACGATCTTGGCGGGGGTCCGGGGGCAGCGCCCCTGGTAGCGGGGTCCAAGGGGCAGAGCCCCTGGCTGGGGTTGAGCTCGGAAATTTTTTTTTCCTATTAAATTGTTGTAATAAAAATGCATCAGAAAAATTAATTTTCTGTAAATTGCCTCTGGAAAACTGCATTCGTAGACAGTGTTTCTGGTTCTGTAAACAACAGGTTCTGGTCATTGCGTTTTAGTTAGATTCTGGTTCTGTAAACAACAGTTTCTGGTTCTATGAACAACAGTTTCTGGTCATTGCGTTTTAGACAGTTTCTGGTTATGTGAACAACAGTTTCTGGTCATTGCGTTTTAGAAATAAAACATTTTTGAAGTGTTTTTACTCATTGCGTTTTAGGTAAACACATTTTTATGTGTATTCAGTTCATTGCGTTTTAGAGAGAACAGTTTCTTTTGTGTTTTTAGGCCATTGCGTTTTAGAAATAAGACATTTTTAAGTGTTTTGGGTGCATTGCGTTTTAGGTAAAACACATTCAGTCCATTGCGTTTTATAAAGTACAATTTCTTTTGTGTTTTTAGGCTATTGCGTTTTAGAAATAAGACATTTATTTGTGTTTTCTGGTCATTGCGTTTTAGAAATAAGGCATTTCTTTGTGTTTTTGGTGCGTTGCGTTTTAGAAAAAGTCATTTTTTTACGTTTTTTTTTTCATTGCGTTTTACGCAACTGGGTTTTCAAATTTTTTTTTTCGAAAATATAGCAATAGTATACTCGTTTTAAAGATAAAAAAACGCTGGTTTTTTTGGTGCAATTTTTATAAAAAAATAATGTCGTATGAAAAAGTTATTAACGTTTAAAAAATGGGGGGGGGGGGGGAATTGGAGGAGAGAGAAACTATTGTGCTGGATTGACTAGAATGCCCCTAACAAACTGAAGGGGTATGGTCCCAAAAAGCCACGCAAACCTCCGTAAGGGTTGCGTGCGAGACCATACTCCTTATTCAAAAGGCTTCCTATCTTTAACCTCGCGCGAGTTACACCACGCACTACTGTACGTTGCGCGAGTCTTGAACAATGAGAAGCTCCAATTAGCAAACACTTAGCATTTTGAAAAGAATATCTGAAAGTCCATGCCTCGCGCGAGGTAGTAACGTGCTCAGCAAGACTCACGCGTGACTACGGCAAGGGCCTTTTCAGGTAGTACACAAGGTACAAGTGGCAGAATAAAAGAGCCAATCAGGGTCCTTCTAATCCTGCGCAATCGTGCTCCACGATCGTCTGACATGCAGGAGACAAAAAGTACTTAAGGACGCCTATGTGGCACCAATCACAGGGCAGAGACAACTGCCCCACGATCTCCACTTACCTGCTGATGGCAGAAGGGCGACCAGGCCGACAACAGTGACACGTGGCTCCAATCACATTGCGCCAACTCTATAAAGCTCCTAGAAGCCACTAACGGTCGACACCAGTGAGACAAAGAGCATATCCTCCATGTTGTCGCCTTCCGGCCCAAGGCCCATCAGCCCACACCCTCTTACACTACTCCGGCTATAAATAGAGACCTCACTTCACAGGTTAAACATTCCATTCCCTCTACTCTCTCACTTAATACTTAATTCTCTCCCAAAGCAGTCGCTTATTCTCACGCCGGAGCCCGGTTAAGAGGGAAACCCCCACATTCCCCTCTTAACGAGTAACGGTGTTTTGTTTTGCAGATAAACACGGTCATTAAGGAGCTCAGGAAAACATAAGAAGATTAACCATCATGGTGGAAACATAAACCAAACTGATTAGTCTCATAATTAGTTCCGTGTTTCTTCATTGGCGCCCACCGGTTTTTTATACAAACCACTTTCATCTTCTTCTTTCCTGAGTTTTTCGTTGTTTTTTCTTCCTTCGATCATGGCAGGTCAAGGAATCGTTCCCGAGTTCGTTGGTTTCGGTGAAAACCATAATGCAGCGTTGGGGGAGGGTAATCCAAATGCCCAACCTCAACACATCGAAGAAGTTGGTGAAGTCGAAATAGCCAACACTGGGGGTCCGCGTGGGAGCTTCACCCGCATTACTCAAACTACCCCAGGAAACAATGGTGCTGGACCTTCAAACCCAGCTCCACCTCAGAATATCTCGGCGCTACTAGGGCTACCAGAGGGCGAAACCCCAGCCTCATGGTACGCCAAGTAACTTGCCACCATTAACGAGGCATGTCAATCTTTGAGCGCGCAGCAAGCAGTCTTAACGGCAGAACCATCCTTGGTTACACCAACCGGCCCCAGTCACGGGCCGCGCCAGATGCCACCACCGCAAAACGTCCAAAGAAGAGTTAACAGACCTCCCCCCACCCGAAGGTTAAGCGTGCAGGACACGCGCGACACACGGGGAGAAACTGAAAGCTACTATGACGATCCGTCAAACTTTCAAAGAGGCCCAGTTCATAGCCGGCTTACGCCGCGCAACATGAACGATGAATGGGAAGATACTGACCCAAATGATCCAACTTGGGAGAACGATGAAGGATCTTCGGTCTTCAACCGTTTACAAAGAAATCATGAATACTACAAACCAAGACAACATGTGGGATACACCGAAGAGGCAGAGCAAGACTTTCGCCTCGCCTACCGGCCAGCTGAAGCCGTAGAGCATTCGAAGTTCATTCCGAAGATAGCGCTTGCGCCGCTTAAAAAAGAAAAGTTACCTCCGACAGTTGGAAAGTTTAATGGATTGACTGATCCCGATGATCACGTCAGCTCTTTCACAAGCGCCGGTTGCATGGGGAACTGGAATATGCCCATGTGGTGCCATCTGTTTATCCAAACGCTTACCGGGGCTGCTCGCGCCTGGTTCGACAGCCTTCCTCCTGGAAAGATAAAATCATGGGTAGATTTCAGGACCCAGTTTATGAGTCACTTTAGTCAACAACGACGATACCAGCGCGACACAGCCGAGGTTGAAGACATCTGGCGCAGAGATAATGAGGGTTTGGAAGATTTCATCACTCGCTTTAACAAAGAGTGCCTGGAAATCGGTGGCGTTAGTGAGCAACTCATGCGCTGCCATTTCAAGAAAGCCATCCGCTGCGATAGCCTAATTAGAACCATCACTGGGAAAGATGGAATGCCCAAGGAATGGGATAAACTCATGGAAGCCGCGAAGATAGTCGCGCAAACTGAAGAGTCACTTGCACGAAACAACAGCTATCGTTCTGAAGATAGATTTTCTAAAGGGGGTCACTCGCGCGACGATAACAGACGCAACAAAGGCAAGAACCCTGGGTGGAAGGCCAACCACTCCAGCGGTTATAATGAACGACCCCGTTATGAAGAACGATCCCGTTATAAGGAAGACGCGCGAGATACTATCGATCGCATCGGCTATAGAAGGGCAGTCCGAGACGATAATCGTGACAAGCATTGGACTCCGCTCATAAAAACACCAAAAGAGGTGCTAATGACGGAGAACCATGATTTTAAGACGCCAAGACCAATGACGAACAAAAAGGGGCAGGACCCCAACCTGTATTTTGATTTCCACAAGGATACAGGCCACTTAACTGATGATTGTTACAGCTTACGCCAAGAGATCGAAAGAGCGCTGAAAAGTGGAAAGCTGAGCCACTTGGTGAAAAACGTGCGCAAAGAAACAAGACAGCTCCATCGCCACGATGAGGGAAATCACAAGAAAGTCCGACGCCTAGAGACACACATGGTCAATGGACCAAGGTATAACGCGAGAGAAAAAGGCAAGAGACCTTATGAGCCTTCATGGCAAGAACAGCAAGTTATTTTCCCGGTGGTGCGCGGGGGTCCCCGAGCCACACGACCCATCGTCATCACCGGTATAATCGGTCATTATGAAACTGAGTACGTCTTCATTGACCCGGGGAGTACGGCAGACATCATCTATGAGCAATGCTTTAACCAGTTCAACGATGAAGACAAAGCAAGACTTGAACCAGTTGATTATCCATTGTCTGGATTCTGCAATGAAATGGTCTTCCCGCTAGGCCAGATCAGCTTCCCCGTCACACTCTCTGACGGGAAGCATTCAAAAACAACAAACGTTAACTTCATGGTGATGCCTGTTAAGTCAAGACATGATGTGCTGATCGGGAGAGAGACACAAGGCGAGCTGAATATGATAACTTCCACCCCGCACTCAGCGATTGGTTTCCCAACCAAGACCGGGGTGGCAATTGTTTATGCAAAGAAGGAAGTAATGTCAACAGAAGAGTTGCGCCCAACCAAAGTGGCGAAGGTTTCAACAATCGAACCCGAAAAATGGGTTTTAAATCGCAAGTACCCGGAGCAAACGGTGACGATAGGGCACGCAATCTCACCAGATACCAGAACTCGTCTCAAGCAGCTCCTGTTCAAGAACATGGACATCTTCGCCTGGACCCCGGCGGACATGACCGGAGTCCCGCGCGACGTTACCGAACACTGTTTAAACACCTACCCCTCTGTTGAACCGAAAGTCCAAAGAAGGCGAAGCTTAGGGGCAGGCAAAACAAAAGCAATGAATGAGCAAGTATGCGAGTTACTTGAAGCCGGCATCCTGCGAGAAGTACGTTATCAAAGTTGGGTTGCGAACCCCGTGATGGTAGAGAAGTCTAATGGTGGATGGTGAATGTGTGTTGACTACACAGATCTCAACAAGGCATGCCCTAAAGATTGCTACTCTTTGCCTGAGATCGACAAAAAGATAGACTCTCTCGCGCCATACAGATGGAAATGCTTCTTGGATTGCTACAAGGGATATCATCAAGTTCAAATGAAGCTCGAGGATGAAGACAAGACGGCTTTTCGTACTGATCTTGGGATTTTTTGCTATACAAAAATGCCATTCGGCCTCAAAAATGCTGGCGCCACATACCAGCGCCTGATGGATAAGACCTTCGCGGGAGACATCGGGAAGCACATTGAGGTCTACATCGATGATCTGGTGGTCAAAAGTCCCGAAGAGGACCAAATGTTGAAGGACATCGAGAAAACGTTCAATTCGTTGCGCAGCGTAAATATGAAGTTGAATCCAGCCAAGTGCTCTTTTGGCATGGAAGAAGGAAAGTTTTTAGGCTTCATAGTCACAAACGGCGGTTTTAAAGTGAATCCGGAAAAAGTCCAGGCAATAGAGCGAATGCCGTCGCCGCGAACAATCAAAGAAATGCAACGGTTGGCCGGCCGCCTAGCCGCGCTTAACCGTTTTCTGTCAAATCACGCCTCAAAATCATATCCTTTTATCAGCACTCTGCGCAACTGTGTAAAAAAACAAGAGTTCAGGTGGACCCCTGAAGCAGAAAAGGCTTTTCAGCAGATGAAAGCATGTTTAATCGAGCTCCCTACCCTGACTGCACCGTTTGAAAAAGAACCACTCGTACTGTATTTATCTTCTTCAGATAAGGCAGTAGGATCGGTATTACTGGTGGAAAGAAATGGAGTTCAAACTCCAATTTATTACGTCAGCAGGGTACTTACTGACCCGGAAACGAGATATTCCACGATGGAAAAATTGGTGCTTGCGCTGCTACACGCCTCCCGAAGGCTGCGCAGATACTTTACAGGGCATGTGATCACCGTACTTACCAATTTCCATATCGGCACGATACTTCAAAAACCAGAAACATCCGGGCGGTTAGCAAAATGGGCCATCGAGCTGGGGGGCCACAACATTCTGTACCGGCCGCGCCCAGCCATCAAGGGTCAAGTTCTTGCGGACTTCATCACAGAAGTCCCAGTTGAGAAAATCAAAGATTGTGAGCTGGTGGAGACTCCCGAAAAAGACACGACAAATGAGACTTGGATGCTTTATACTGATGGGGCCTCAAATGAGGACGGCGCGGGAGCTGGATTGCGCCTAGTGAGCCCTGAAAACCATGAATTCACTTACGCCATCAAGTTGGATTTTAAAAACACCAACAACGAGGCGGAATACGAGGCATTTCTGGCAGGCTTGCGCCTCGCCATCAAAATGGGAGCTAAAAACCTACATGCACATGTTGATTCACTCTTGATAGCCAGCCAAGTCAACGGTATATACGATGCACGGGGTGAAGTTATGGCCCTATATCTAGAGCAGGCGAAAGAGTTGCTTCAACAATTCAAGTCTCACAAAGTAATCCACATCAATCGCTCTGAAAACAAACCAGCTGATGCTTTGAGCAAGCTTGCTTCAACCTCCTTTCAACATCTCGCCAAAGATGTAAGGATTGAAGTGCTCAAGAATCCTTCAGTCTTGCTACGACAAGTCAACGTGATCGAGATAGGGCAGCCATCCTGGATGACCCCTATCATCCAATACTTGCAAGAAGGAATACTCCCTGAGAGTAAAGCAGAGGCAAGGAAGGTTCAAAACAAGGCTCTGGAATACGAAATGAATGGTGGTATCTTATACCGCAAGTCCTTCTTGGGGCCGCTACTGCGATGCGTGGACCCCCAGGATACGAGTTATCTGATAAGGGAGATTCATGAAGGAATTTGCGGCATTCATGCAGGGCCACGCATGGTTGTCGCAAAAATTATGAACGCTGGGTATTACTGGCCAGGGATGCATGTGGATGCCCTGAAAGAGCTGCGCAAATGCGACTCCTGTCAGCGGCACTCCCCGAAAACCCTGCGCCCCAAGAACGATCTGATCCCCGTATCCACTGCCTGGCCCTTTCAGCAGTGGGGAATCGACATGGTGGGACCCTTCCCAGAGGCTCCTGGCGCCGTCAAGTTTATAATAGTGGCCGTCGATTACTTCACGAAATGGGTGGAGGCCAAGGCCCTTGCTTCAACTACAGCCATGATGGTGCGCAAGTTCATTTGGGAACACATCATCTGCAGATTTGGCTTACCACTCAAGATTGTAACAGACAACGGCACCAACTTTGCGTCCGAGGACCTCCAGAAGTGGTTGAAAGAGATGAAGATAGAACACACTTTCTCCTCCGTGGCGCATCCTCAGGCCAACGGACAGGTTGAAAGTGTGAACAAGTGTATCGTCGATGGGATAAAGGCCCGACTGGGCACGAAGCGAAGAGGCTGGGTGGATGAGCTCCCGAGTATCTTGTGGGATCACCGAACCATGCCGAAAACAAGTACTGGCGAAACCCCTTTTAGCCTAGTCTATGGCTCAGAAGCGGTTATCCCGGCAGAAGTTGGCATGCCCTCTCCGCGTTTGACAGCAGCCAACGCAATCGACAACGAGGCAGAGCGTCGTCTTGACTTGGATTTGCTAGAAGAAAGGCGCGAAATAGCGCGAATTAAAGAAGCCAAGTACAAGACCCAACTGGAAAGGTACTACAATGCGCGAGTCCGCATCTGTACCTTCACTCCAGGGGAATACGTCTTTCGAGACAACGAAGCCTCAAACGCTGAACGCCCAGGAAAACTAGCACCCAAATGGGAAGGCCCATACTTGGTTCACGAAGTGCTAGGGAAAGGGGCTTACAAACTGCGCACCATGGATGGACACATCATCCCGCGCACTTGGAATGCGCAACAACTGCGTAAATGCTATATGTGACTACTCCAGGCCCTGCGCCTTTATCCACTAATGTTGGCCATGCGCCTTTTTTACTTTCCTATGTTGGCTACACGCCTTTGACGTTGCAAGCAATGTATGATTGGCCTAAGCGCCTGTTTCTAAATTAATGAAAGCATACGACATGTTTTCTTTTACGCTGACTCCTTTCGTTACAAATGCATGTTAAACTTCTGATTAGCACGAAAACACTCCAGTTGCGCTCGCACAAGAGCCACCCTTACATTTATTCGCGCTAACTTAACCAAAGTTTCTAACAACAGTGCAATAATTGTAACGGGAAAGGATGAACAAACATTATATTTAAAACAAGCGCAACCGCGCAACAGTTATATAGACAATGGATAGTGTTCCCTCTATTTAAAATTAGCGCGACCGCGCAAAAGCTTACATTCAAAGCATAAACAAAAATTTTACAAGGCACAAAGCCCAAAAAGTACTAGCCTATTCAAAGCTATCATTAGGATCATCGTCATGCTTATCGCCATCACCATCACTATCACCTTTACCATCGCCATCATCACCCGCAGCTTCCTCCTCATCCGAGAGCTCAACAGTCTCCGGTGGGTCAAGGATATTCTTCAGACGCTGACACCAGTCATCATGCTTCAGCGCATCAGTAACCAAATCCATCACCGGAATTGATAAATGATCATAACCGTGTTCAGCGCGAGCTAGTTCAGCCTCAGCTTCATCAGTCACTGAGCAGTGACTAGTGTCGAACTCCTGTCCAAGCATAACCGTTGCATGTTGAGCACATTCAAGATAGCCCTTACGGTGACCAACTGCGAGAGAAGCATCTATAACGGCCGCAACAGCTTTATCCAATTCTCCAGCATTCAGGATGGAGTTGGCCATCTGCAACAAACGCAATACTTTAGCTAACAGGTCTAAATAACTCAATAAAGTCAAGAGGAATCATACCAGCACCATTCCGCACCCGCGCAACCACTCGGCTTCAGAAACCAAAGTATCCACGATACCTTGAGCTTCGGAGTAGTTGTTTTGTGCTACGTTAAGAGCAGTGGTGCTAATGTCGCGCGCCTCCTCAGCCTTTTGTTTGGCCTCCTCAGCAGTTACGGCCTTAACCTTCTCCGCCTCGAGGTCGATTTCTAAGGATTCGCATTTATCAACCTGATCATTCAGGCGGCGCTTCAGTTCGGCGATCTCAACGTCCTTGGCCTGGAGATCCTTGTCCTTGCCTGACAGCTGCAACTTCACATCAGCCAACTCAACCTAAAAAGCGACAAATGGACTTAATATATGTTGCAATCAAAGCACAGAAGGAAAAGGTAGAAGTACAAACCTCAAGCTGCTCCTTAGCAGCCTTAGCAGCTTGCGCATCCTCGAGTTTCGCCGTCAACTCCACAACCTTGGCTTCAAGGTTGACAATCTTGTTATGAGCCGCAGCCGCGCGCTCATTATCCTTCTCGCATATGCGCCTGAACTCAGCTTTCTCCTTAGCCAGCTGCTGTTCGGCAGCATGAAGTTTATTTTTCAGGCCCTCGCGCCCCCATTCTTCGGCCTTCTTATCAGCCTCAAGCTTGGCCCTCTCTTCATCAAGGGCAGTTTTCGACTTCTCGAATTCACTAATACGCTTCAGCATCCGCTCGCGGTACCTCTCCCAGTCTGACCGCTCCCTAACCATTGTTCGCCACTCCCGTACAATCTCCTGGTTAGCAGCGCGTGCATTCGCCTCCCCGAGCATATAAGTACGGTATAGCCCTTCATGAGTCTTCGCCCTCTGCCGGTTAACCTCTCCAGGAGTGAAGGAGTTGAAGAACCAATCGCGGCAAGGGCCGAACTCTTGAAAGGTGTCCTTTTGCCTTAAACTCCAGGGAGCCTGATGGGGGGCATTACCGCGTTCTTCTTCGGTATAACTTTTATAGTAGATATCACCGAGGGTATCCTTCGCCCCGATAGCTTGCGGATTATAACCCCCGGCACCACCAGAACTCGCGCCAATAGAAACATACGAACCTGATCCCCCAGTGGAAGTCACCCTAGAGCGATGGGGGATATCAGTATGCGTAGGGCGGGTAGGTTTTTCAACCTCAGGTTCTTTTCGTTTCTCTTGATGGGGCTTTGCAGACCCCGCGACGCTCAAAACCTCGGGACCCTGCGCTTTCTCTTGAATAGTGATAGCAGCGGCACCGGTATACCTCAACGAATCATCAATAGGCTTTTCAACAGCTTTTTGTTTTTCCTTCTCCATATCAGAGGCTCTCTTCCTTTTCGCCTCCTCAGCCTTCCTATCTTCCTCGGCTTTCCTCTTCTCTTCCTCCGCCTTCTTCCTCTTATCCTCATCAGCCTTCTTCCTACGCTCTTCATCAACCCTCCTCTGTTCTGCGGCAGCCTTCGCCTTATCACCCCCAGCAACAGGTTTGTCCTTGGCAGTCTCAGCCCCAGCAGCCTTGGAAGACTTAACGGTAATCTTTGGCCTCTTTGGCTCTGGCTCCGTAATCACAATACCCTTCTCTGGGGTCGTCTTCTTAACCTCTGCAAGAACAAAGTGTTAAAAAGAGCGAAGGTAGCAAAATAACGTAAGTAAAGAACTAACCCGGAGAAACTCTGTAAAGCGAGCGCAAGTTGCTCCGCTTCCCAATCAAGGGAACCTCTCCAGCTCCGGGCGCAGCTGAGACAACAGCTGTAGTTTCGCTTCTAACTCTCTTTCGGCTGATCAATTTTTCAGCAGCCTGCTCCTCTTCCTCCTCATCTTCATGCGCAACAAAGGATGGAGTAGCGCCAGCATCCGGGTTACGAGAACCCGCGCTACCTCCACTTTTCGAGCCACCCGCTCCAGCTTTCTTCTCGCCTGCGCGCGACAAGCCCTCAAATGAGTCACTAATTATCACATAATCTTTCAAGTCACTCTGACGAAGCCGAAGAGTACCTTTACCAGCAGCTGCGCGGCTGCTCCCACCTTTTTTACTTGTCACTTCAGGCTCAAGGTTCATCACTTTCTTCTTTTGGGTGGTTTTTTCTTCTCTTCAGGGTCAATGCCCAAATCGCGCAGCACACCTGCAAAGATGGTAGACCAGGAACTTAACTCCCCGTTTGAAGACCCCACAGACTCTTCGCTGGAAAGATGGACAACCTCTTTCCCAGCAGAAGTAATAGAACGCAAGGGACGAGGGTTAGGTATATGCGCACCTTCAGTTGCGGTAGGCGGCGCGGCAAATGCGTCAGCAACCGGGTACATAAAGTTACCCTTAATCTGGTCATACCAGTATTCTTCTCCAGCTTGGAGGGGGCGCGCGCTCATAGACCCACCAAAGGTAGAGAACGCAGCTTGATACAGGCGCGCCTCTACAAGACAAATTGTATAAATAAACAGTTGAGAAACGGATATCAACGAAACAAACGAATTAACTAACCTTTATCCTCGAACTTTAAGACAGGGACGTCTTGGCTCTCAGGCGGCCATTGATCACTCATCCGCGCCGCAACAAGGACATTTTCCCCAAACACTCGGTTGGGGGTAGCAGTAAGCTCCCGATACCAAGCCTCAGTCTTAGGAATCGGTAAGTCTTCCTTCACAATCGCTTCATTCCAGGCACGAAACGTCATGGCAATGGGAATAACCTCCTCGCGAATATAGAAGAATTTTGGTTTCCAGTCATGGAAACTCTTGGGTGGGTTCAGCAATATCTTCTTGGCGGTGCCACGGCTGGCAAACGAGTAGAAACCCATATTTCGCTGAAGCTGATAAAAGACTCGGAATCTATCGACAGTTGGTTCGATGCCATGAGCCCAACACAGGAACTCGAAATGTCGAACCCGAACCATTCCGGGTGGGCTCATTTGAGATATATGGAACCCGTAATATTGAAGAATGTGAGCCATGAAGTTCGTCGCCGGCAACCGGAAATTGCCCTGATGAAAAAAGTCTTCGAACAAAATGATGTACCCCGGTGGTGCATCAGCGGCCGTCTAGTTCTGGCCGGGGTACCTGGCATCCCACTCCGGCGGAAACCGGAAGCCACGAACGATCTGCTCGAAAAGACCCAAATCCCACCGGAGAACGGGAACGGGACCCTCTTCTCCGGGATTATCTTCATGCTGTTCTTCAGCCATTGACAAAGATCTTGAATAGTCTGGAAGCAAGCTTGATGATCTGCTATGATGTTCTTCAAGAACTTGAAGATCTGCTGCAACCGTGTTCTTCAAACTTTGAAGATTCAAAGGAACTCGAGAGGAAATAAGGAGAAGAGTAGAAGAGGAAGTGATCAGCCCTCATGCCTCTTCGGATATATATACCCATCGCATTTAATGCGATGGGTAACCGTGCCGAAATCGCCGCAAGCGAGGCCAATCAGAGAACGCCACGTAAGGCGTATTTCCCGGAGTGACGGTTACCACGCGCGCGTGGGCATCACTCTCTGACGGAAATACGATTCGTCAGGGACAAGTTGATGACAACCGTCAGAGGTCAACTCAGTCGTCACCAACCACGACTTTCTTCACCAACCTGTCAGAGTTCAAATTTCGAAGTTTTTCCCGCCATAAATTACGAAGAAACTTCATGCAGAAGCAATTACGGCCGCGCAATGTTAACAGTCCCTTATTAACCCTGCGCGCCTACACAGAAAGACAATAACTAACCCAGAACCAGTCCAGTAGTCGCGCCGTTATAACCGATAAGGTCACACGCGCCCCGTCTACCAAAGCCTCAGAAGCATTTCCCACAACTTTTATTTTAAGTCCAGAGCTCCAACCACTTGCCTTGCGCATGGTGCAGCACTGGACTGGGGGGACTTGAAGGGGTATGGTCCCAAAAAGCCGCGCAAACCTCCGTAAGGGTTGCGCGCGAGACCATACTCCTTATTCAAAAGGCTTCCTATCTTTAACCTCGCACGAGTTACACCACGCACTACTGTATGTTGCGCGAGTCTTGAACAATGAGAAGCTCCAATTAGCAAACACTTAGCATTTTGAAAAGAATATCTGAAAGTCCATGCCTCGCGCGAGGTAGTAACGTGCTCAGCAAGACTCATGCGTGACTACGGCAAGGGCCTTTTCAGGTAGTACACAAGGTACAAGTGGCAGAATAAAAGAGCCAATCAGGGTCCTTCTAATCCTGCGCAATCGTGCTCCACGATCGTCTGACATGCAGGAGACAAAAAGTACTTAAGGACGCCTATGTGGCACCAATCACAGGGCAGAGACAATTGCC
Source organism: Helianthus tuberosus (assembly GCA_030545235.1). Classification (NCBI taxonomy): domain Eukaryota; kingdom Viridiplantae; phylum Streptophyta; class Magnoliopsida; order Asterales; family Asteraceae; genus Helianthus; species Helianthus tuberosus. The sequence continues at coordinate 233,942,020 of CM060442.1, read as the reverse complement.
CCACGATCTCCACTTACCTGCTGATGGCAGAAGGGCGACCAGGCCGACAACAGTGACACGTGGCTCCAATCACATTGCGCCAACTCTATAAAGCTCCTAGAAGCCACTAACGGTCGACACTAGTGAGACAAAGAGCATATCCTCCATGTTGTCGCCTTCCGGCCCAAGGCCCATCAGCCCACACCCTCTTACACTACTCCGGCTATAAATAGAGACCTCACTTCACAGGTTAAACATTCCATTCCCTCTACTCTCTCACTTAATACTTAATTCTCTCCCAAAGCAGTCGCTTATTCTCACGCCGGAGCCCGGTTAAGAGGGAAACCCCCACATTCCCCTCTTAACGAGTAACGGTGTTTTGTTTTGCAGATAAACACGGTCATTAAGGAGCTCAGGAAAACATAAGAAGATTAACCATCATGGTGGAAACATAAACCAAACTGATTAGTCTCATAATTTGTTCCGTGTTTCTTCACAAACCCACGCACCTCTTTTTTTTTTTTTTTTTGCTTCAATTTCATTCATTTAATCTTAGCCATTGATTAATTAAATGGATGGTCAAGATCACTTCCTAGCCAAATAAACTTCTTATTGTATCTCCATCCAGCTTTTATATGTCTCAATAACATCTCTCCATTTATTTTGGGTAACATCTTTGTCTTTTTAACTCTCAAAACAGAAATTCCCCTGTTATAAACTTATAATAATATTATTAAGAGTTAAATGTCATTATAGTCCCTGTGGTTTGGGCCATTTTGTCAGTTTAGTCCAAATGTTTCATTTTTCACATGTGGGTTCAAAAAGATTTCACCGTTGCCATTTTAGTCCACTGAGTTAACTTCATCCATTTTTCTAGTTAACGAGAAAGGCAATTCAGTCATTTTATATGTAATTCCGTTAACTAGAAGGGCAATTCGGCCATGTAAAATGACCGAGTTGCCCTTCTCGTTAACAGAAAAAATGGATGAAGTTAACTCAGTAGACTAAAATGACAACGGTGAAACCTTTTTGGACCCGCAGACAAAAAATGAAACCTTTGAACTAAACTGGAAAAAACAACCTAAACCAGGGACTAAAATGGCATTTAACTCTAATATTATTAGTTACACTTCAACTTCCCCCCTTCCAAACTAACCGCCACCTTTCCCGCGTTTTTCTTTCACAAACACAGACTCATTCTTTCTTTCTTTCTTTCTTTCTTTGTTTCTGTTTCTCCCACTCAAACCCTTTGATCACAAACTCCAAATTCATCACACAAACACCCAATTCAATTCATTTCAATCACCTCAACCAATCACAACCATCTAAATCAATCAATCAATCAATCAATCAGATCAAATTCGAACAATGGGAAAAGGCGGATCACTAAGCGAAGGCGTATTAAAAAACATAATCCTCTCCTACACCTACGTAACCATCTGGATCTTCCTCAGTTTCACCGTAATCATCTACAACAAATTCATCCTCGACCGCAAAATGTACAACTGGCCCTTCCCAATCTCCCTCACCATGATCCACATGTGTTTCTGTTCTTCGATAGCCTTTTTTCTCGTCACAATTTTAAAAATGGTGGAACCCGTTCAAATGACCCGCGATATTTATTTCAAATCCGTAGTACCCATCGGGTTGCTTTACTCTATCAGCTTATGGCTGTCGAATTCAGCTTACATTTACTTATCCGTTTCGTTTATTCAAATGCTTAAAGCGTTAATGCCTGTTGCGGTTTACTCAATTGGAGTTTTGTTTAAGAAAGAAGGGTTTAAATCGCAAACCATGGTTAATATGTCGTCCATTTCCTTCGGTGTAGCGATTGCTGCATACGGTGAGGCGAGGTTTAATACATGGGGGGTTATGTTGCAGCTTGGTGCGGTGGTTTTTGAAGCGACTAGACTCGTTTTGATTCAAATTTTGTTGACGAGTAAAGGGATTACGTTTAATCCCATTACGTCGTTGTACTATGTTGCGCCGTGTTGTCTTGTGTTTTTAACTATACCTTGGGTTATTGTTGAGGTTCCGAGGTTAAGAGAGATGTCGAATTTTGAATTCAATTTTGTGGTTTTTGGGACGAATTCTTTTTGTGCGTTTGCTTTGAATCTCGCGGTGTTTTTGCTTGTTGGGAAGACGTCGGCTTTGACTATGAATGTCGCGGGTGTGGTTAAAGATTGGTTGTTGATCGCGTTTTCTTGGTCTGTGATTAAGGATACGGTTACACCGGTTAATTTGTTTGGGTATGGGATTGCATTTTTGGGTGTTGCTTATTATAATCATGCGAAGTTGCAAGCGCTTAAGGCGAAAGAAGCCGAAAAGAAGGTTGTTGAAGAGGCTGGGAAGCTTTTGGAGGAAAATAGATGTGATGATGGATCAAGGAAGAATGAGTCAAGTTCTTAGATTTGATGCAATTTTGTTATGTTTTGATTTGGTTACAAATTTTGGTATTTGTTGATGTTAGAGGACATTGTGTGAAGAGTTTTGTAATGATTTTAATCCCAACATGGTTCAAGGAAATTTTTTATTTTGATCCATGTAAACATAACATTTACTTAGATACGCTCGGGTAACCCCTTTTCACGGTGTGGAATTTGGTGCTTTAACCATTTAGCCATGGATGCTTAGTGGGTCCTAGTGAATGACTAGATTCCAATTCAAATAAACCTTTTCAACTAAAGTAGTGACTAATAGATGTTTAAATGGAATTCTTTAGTTCTAATAAATTCGAGGAATATAATGACCGGACATGAATTCAAGTGATTACCTTTTCATAAAAGTTTGTAACCATAGATGTGCGACGTTGAAACCTTAGTACCTTTTCACCTTTTTTTGACGAAAAGTGATAGTCGAGTTGTACACGTCGGTCCATGGTAATCAACACCATTAGCGTTTACAAACTTCATCGGTAACCCCTTGAGCTCTACTATTTACTACGCATTCGTTGTCCTTCACACCTCTTAACTCGTTTTATAGCTTTATCATAGCCCATTTTAATAAAATAAATAAATATAATGTAAATGTTATATTATTATAACGGTATGATTTTAGTTATCATAATCTAACACATTTATACCATCAAGATGATTCAAGTAATCAAGCTTTTATACAAACACAAATATAAGCACCAAGAAGCCAAAAGGTACAAAATTTTTGTGGTTAATTATCATTATCTATGTATTTTACAACCATAGTTGGTATCTAATTTATAGCACCATTGTGGACTCAATGTATAACAAACAACATCGACAGATTCATGTCATTTAGCTAATTGCTCATGAAGAGGAAGCTTATTCCAAGTTTCCTCAATCCCACTTACTTGCAAAGGGGGCAACGAGAAGACGCTAACCGTCGAGCTTTTGCTTCTTATTTCCTTCAAAGCCCTCAAAGCCGAAATGGTACTTTTTGTGTACAAGCTTTTCATGTACTCTAGCTCAGCTAGTTCTTTAGCTTTCAACGGTGCATCACTGTCGTCGGCCGCACTGGTGGAGGGTCCCTCACCATCTCCACCGCAAGTATCATTGTCGGCTTCTTGAGATGGAGGTGGTAGTTCGGTTAGCGGGAAGTGGCGGTCGAGCATCGTCTCGACCTCATTCACTAACTTGTAAAGCAAGTCGGTGGTGAAGAACGGTTGTTGTAGGACTTTTTGAATGAAAGGTAGACGAAGGAGGGCCCCGGTTCTTTTGTCGTATTTCTTTAGTATCTTTACTATTCCTGTGTAGTTAAGTGCACTATAGTTCTCCAGCAATACCATCTCTCCATGGAAATCGACTATTTCTTTTCGTATCTTGATCATCTCTTCGTTCGAATCCTTGGCTTTCATAACACTGTCTTGAAATTCCTGTAAGCCAAAAGCAGAAACAAACATGCTTAACTACAATCAAATCTTGACTTCAAAGTCATGTTTTGACTTTTAGAATTGACCAAAAGTTTCATATCACATCATATTTATATCCACCACTTGAAGGTATTGAGGGGCTGCCAATGTGGTTTACAACATAAAGAACCTCTTTTGTCTTGAATATTATTAAAAATACCAAAAAAGGGAGAATCTGATATCCATAGCATCAATTCCTTTAATAAGAAAACAATGGAAAAAAAAGCAATTTATAATATTCTCATAAACATGAATGCTTTTAGCCCATAGCTAGAAGCCCTGTATCCGTATGTCATGCAATTCTTCACAGTATTCTTAAATTATTAATCACCAATTAATAGTGATGATCATGAACTAAATTCGGAACATACCAATAGAAAAATGACCTAACCGTAGAAGACGTCTTGCCTAAAATTCATTCGCAAATAATCTATATACAAACACAGTTTAACAGAAATGACAGTGATGGTATAAGATTACAAGCACACGATGCATCAGAAACTGAATACAAAACATACTAACAGAAACATTTTCTACTATTCATCATTAGGTCATGCTTCTAGTAGTATGTTGTGAATTCAGTTTCTCCGATGTGTAGTGTGCTTATAATCTTATATCGTCACTGTCAATTCTATATAATTGTGTCCGTATATAGATTATTAGCAAATAATCTACATACGAACACAGTTTAACAAACTTGACAGTGACGATATAAGATTAGAAGCACACTACACATCGGAGAAACTGAATTCACAGCATACTAATAGAAACATGACCTAATGATGAATCGTAGAACACGTTTTTGTTAGTATGTTTTGAATTCAATTTCTGATGCATAGTGAGCGTATATAATCTTATACCGTCACGATAAATAATCTACACTCTACAGATTAACAAACCTGACAGTGACGACATAAGATTATAAGCACACTACGCATCAAAAACTGAATTCAGACACAAACTAACAGAAACATGACCGAACGATGATTCGCATAACACGTTTCGCCTAAAATTCATTCACAAATAATCTATATACGAACACAGTTCAACAGATTATAACTTATAAGCACACTAGCTATAGGAAACCGAATTCACAACACACTAACGGAATCATAACCTAATGATGAATAGCTGCAAGTAATCTAATTCAACAAACTAAACATTAACGATATAACATTATAAGCACACTACGCATCAAAAACCTAAATTCAATGACCTAATTACAACATTTTGCCTAAAATTCATTCGAAAACAATCTAAAAAATGGAAACAAATCCAGATCTGATATTGTAATACCTTCAATTTAATAATATACTCTTCCTCCTTCTCAACGAAGAAGGAATTGAACTTCTCAACCTCCTGTTCAAGCAACTGAACGAAATCAGCCTCTTCGTCGGAGATTTCAGCACCGGCGGAAACCTCGTCGGAAAAGCGCGTGCGCTTTGCCGGACGGTGAGAATCGTCACCGGATCTGATGAGTTTCAAGCGTTTTTTGAGCTCTTTGTAGGATAAGAACTTGTCTCGCCATTCAGGTAGCGTTTCGTCAATCTGGTTGCTTAAACTCTTACCGAATTTCATGGTTGTTGTGAATTGAAATGAGTTTTGATTTGTTGTTTGTGGAGATGAAGGTGGAATATAAGAGAGGGGATAAAAAGCATATTCTGGAGAATATTTGTGGTTTTATTCTCTTTGAAGAGAGAGAATAATGAAGTGCTGATGGTGTGTGTGTTTTTTTTAAAGGCAAATTTAGATAACTGACGGACTATTGGGGTATTATCGTGTCATCAGCGAAACCACCTGATTATATTCATCTTCACTAGGCAATAATGCATATACACCAATTCAGAAAGAAACCCAATAAATCTGGGAAAAACTCCCCTTATGGGAATCGAACTCATGACCTAATGGTCATAAACTTATCCCACCCCCAAAATACCACTAGGCTATAATGCCATAGGTAGTGCTGATGGTGTGTTAATTGAAAGTTTAAACACCCAAATTGAAGCACCATTTTCGTTGTTTGTGGTAGTATTTCGAGATAAATTTTACACTAATCAACTCGTATCTTCGTTCTAATCAAAAGCCCTAAAACATCGGTTTGTAATTCGGAAAAAACTTAACTTCGTTAAGATATTTTTAACGCAGACTATTATCGGCCAAAAGTGGACCAGTTCGGATTATTATCGGCAAATAACTGAGTTTGAATTATTATCGGCCAAATTGAGAAAAGAGTTAGAAATTTTTAGTTGATAGAGATGGTTCATTAATTTTATACTGTTCAAGTCTCCGTGTGAATAAATATTGTAAATTTAGGTTGTTGTTAAAAAATAGTTTTATATTTTAGAAATAAAAATAAATAAATAATAAGAAGGTAAGTGATCAGTTCCGCTTAGACTAGAAGGTATGGGGGCCGACCCCATGCCCGTCCGCTGCTCGCCGCCCCGGCTCCCCCACCCCCCCTCTCCGGCGCCGGACCAGGCCCGTCTTCTCCGTCCGCTCACAGCCGAGCTCGTCGTCCCTCACTCCCACATACACACATATATATATAAAGGGGTTCATCCCCCACCCCCTAGGTCCATCCCCTTTAGGCCCCCGCTTACGTGGCGGTGACGTGACGACCCATCCCCTTGGGAATGAGGCTCACCATACCTTCCAGCCTTATACGCATGTTCTAAGCTTCAAATCGTGGGTTGGAATAGTAGTGTGTCAAACCGTAAAAGCCAAAATGTAACTGAACTCCATAAATAAAAAAATTGATTGAATTGCTTTTGTTTATACACTTAAACGGTTTAAATACATTATTATTGTAGAGGAAGGAGTGATAATTAATAAAATCAAAATATATATATAGCGTAAATAACTAGCGCTGGAATTACTACAATAACGCTAAACAATGTGGTGTCTTCCTCGTTCCCTTCCCTTACCCTTCACCTAAGCTTCACATCATCTTCCCATCCTCCATCGGCCATCCCCATCAAGAGGTGTGGCGTCTTCCAATGGCGAATGCAAAATTTTATTCTAATAGATTCCTTTTGATAAATTCTCTCTCAATTGTTGAGTTATAAAATTATCAAACTAACTTAACAAATGTATGAATAAGTTGAGTTATAAGATATTTAAATTTTATTGTACCATTTTTACAGTCAAAAGAGTAAACCTCCCTTTAAGTAGATTTAATTAATACTATGTTATTATTATTAATAATAGACAAAATTGCAGAAAACAACCTTTATGTATACGCCAAACTGCACTTTATACATTTCACTATGAAATCCGCCAAAACCAACCTTTACGTTCATGTTTTGTTACACATCACAATCTTTACACCAAACCTAGTCAAAAAAGTCAGTTAAGTTGCCCCATGTGCGATGCATGTGAGGGCATATATGTCTTTTCCTTTGAATAATATATTTAAATAAATAATTAAATCAGATTTTAATTAGGAAGAGCTTTAACTGTTAATACCACTATTCAAAATCATTTCTTTTGTGGGGGTTAGATCTGTAATCACGCAGATTTGTCGGTGAGCGGTTCCTTTGGTGGTTGTGTGGTGTTAGAAACCCCGGATCGCAATTGTTTCGACGAAAATTCAACTTGGTGTTGTTGATGTTGTTTTCAACAGCTATGTGAATGAGATTGCAAGAAGTCAAACATGATGAAATTTAAAGAAATTAAGCATCTAAACTTTGAGAAAAGATGGACATTCACATTAGCCATAGGTTCAATCATATCAATCTTCCTATTGGCAGCATGTTTCAATTTGGGTACAGTATCTTCACTATACAAAATCAATTCATTTTTCCCAAAATTCGGTGATAAAACGACCGATTTTGCTGACCAAAAGACCCAATCTCCACCCCCTCCGCCTCGTCCGACTGTTCCTCGGTTTGCGTATCTGGTTTCCGGATCGAAAGGGGATTTAAACAAGCTGTGGAGGACGGTTAGAGCGTTGTACCATCCGTAGAACTATTATGTTCATCTTGATCTTGAAGTGGCCGCCGTCCACCGCTCCTCCGCCACCGTGTCCTGCCCCACCTGCAACTGCATAAATCTCCCAAACTATGATGAATTTCGAAATTCTGTTCAATGGGTTTTGTTCGTCTTGAAAAGTTACACAATTTGCACCCAAGAATTGCTTGATTTCATTAAGATTTGAAGGAGACATGGTGTCTTGAAATTCTAGGGTTTATAAGACCTTTTTATGAAGAAGATGATGTTGATGAAGATTTCAGATGATGATGATGTATAAATGGTGAATATTGATTTAGGTTTTTTTTTTAATTTTAGTATAGTTAAATTACCAAAATACCCCTTAACTGATTTTTTTTAAATTAATACCACAATGTTTTAAATGAATTTTAGTAAAAGACTTAAATGCCCTCACATGTAAGGCATGTGAGTCCATTTAACTGAACTTTTTGACGTGGTTAGTGCTAAAGGTTATAGGGTGTAACAAAACATGAACGTAAAGGTTGGTTTTGGCGGATTTCATAGTGAAAGGTATAAAGTGCAGTTTGGGGTATACATAAAGGTTGTTTTCTGCAATTTTGTCTTAATAATATTGTATGTTATTGTCTAATATAATATTATACTAGTATAATATCCCGTGAGTTGCGACGGAATATCATATCGTAAATTAAACTCGATTAAAACCGTTAGATAAAAAACACTCATGACGAAATGTAAATAAAAACACATGTGACGGTATATTCATAAATTAAAACAATGATATATCCAAATTTGTTACAGTTAGTAAACAAATTTAACAAAAAAGATAAAACTATAATTATTGTAAAACTAAAATAAGTATAGAAAATATAACACACAAATTGTTTAACGTATTTGATAAAAAAACATAGGACAAAAAATACGAGTATAAAATTCATAACTATTTAATTTTCTATTTAGTTTATAAAAATCAAATAAAAAATGCCTAGATTTCATGTGACTAAAGTGTAAAAAGAAAAAAATTTGAAAAAATCTCGAAATTAGCCTTTGACCAAAGTTTTTTTTTTTTTTTTTTTTCAAAAATAGCCATGTGAACCGTCACTAGGAGCTGTTTCATGGCTGTGAAACGCCTTAGGCAAGTTCTTTCAAGTCCCACCAATCCGTGAATTCCACGTGTCCGACAAAACCTGAAACGGCTTAGAGCCGTTTCAGACGTCATCATTCGTTTGAAAGCTCTCAGCCGAGCCGTTTCAGTTGGTTTGTCCTTTTGAGCCGGTTCAGTGGATGGCTTGTCTTTCGGATTGAAAGATCTCAGCTAAGATCTTTCCACAAAGCTCAAGCCGTTTCATTTGGCTCAACGTGCACGCCGTTTCAGCATTACTTGAGTCAGTTCCGTACAAGCCAAGCCGGTTCAACCTAACCTAAGCCGTTTCAGCAACGACTGAGCCGGTTCCGTACAAGTTCAGTCGGTTCAAGTTAAGTTGTGCCGTTTCAACTGACTCTGAGCCGTTTCAATTATTGCATGTGTCGTTTCAGCAACGGCTGAGCCGGTTCCTTTGAATTCCATTCTTTTCAAGTATGTGTGCTATATATTATGTCGAAAATGTTATGCAAATAAGTTAAATAAGTTTTGTAAGCCAGTTTCTATCCAATTGTTTTGCTATAATCGGAAGATTGTGATGTTATGAAGCCTTGTGGGTGTCCATATAACATAGAGACTCTTGGCATTGATGGTTGTGCTTCCATTAGTTCTGTTCCATCGATGGCAGAAGTTCTCCATACGATGTTTTTCTATGCTTTAAAGTTTGGTCTACCTATTGAAAAAACCGTTCGTGCAGCCTGTACCTATTGAAAAAACCGTCTGTACAGGACAATGATCGTTTTCCTCCACCGCCTTCTCGCGTATGGTCTCCTTGAGCTTATAATCTTCTTTGAACGAGAATGTTCATTTGTGGAGAATGTTCTGGGAACTGTACGTTAACAATGATTCGCCTGATGCTCATGATTCTTCCCGGCTTTGTCTGTTGATGTTGGATTATTGGTGACGGTAGGTGGAGTAGAACGATCATCTAAAACCCGTTTTCCTGGGATAATGAGGATCACAACAAAGATTTTGCCCCAAGTTTACCACGTATAACTTGGAGACGAAAATGTGTTGATTGGATCCTATCAATGTGTACAGCTGCAGCAATAGATTCAACGTTACTTCTTCTTGAACTCGAATTCAGGAAATGATGAGTAATGTAAGGAGATCCGTTGGGATTCAACGATTTAGACGCGATGTCGCAGAAGGATTATCTAAAACCCGTTTTCCGTTGTATTTTTTTTCTGTAACAATTCAGTATTAAAGTTGAAAAACAATATACTGTTGTGTAATATTGCTGGATGATATTGTAATGTTTTGTAATATTTGATGGTTGATACTCTTTGTCTTTAATTATTTAATCTGAAATATATTTTTTTGTCCGAGCATTGAAACATCTTTCATAATATTGTATATTTTTCTGTCAAATATGTTTTTGTCCGAAACTATAAAGCAGTAAACATCTAAAGCAATGCATAAAAGTTAAGGTCCCAGGTTCGATCATTGACAAAACGAAACAATAAACAGTTAAGCAATGCATAAAAGTTAAGGTCCCGGGTTCGACCCTTGGCCAAACGAAACAATGCAGAACCGGGTTTTGCCATTTTTTTTGCTTCAATGAATAAGTTGAAACAATGCATAAAAGAATTAAGAACGTGTGTATATGTTGGGTTAGACACTTGTCCCATTGGAAGGGACGGGTGCACACGAGCTTAAGGTCGCGGGTTCAATCCTTGGCCAGAATCGGGTTTTGGCATTTTTTTGGTTTTTTGAATAAGTTGAAGTAGTGCATAAAAGAATTAAAAACGCCGGTATAACTTGGGTTAGACACTTGTCCCAATGGAAGGGACGGGTGCACACGAAACTAAGGTCACCGGTTCGATCCTTGGCCAAAACCGACTTTTGGCACTTTTTTGGTTTTGTAAATGAATAAGTTGAAGCAATGCATAAGTTTTGCCGTGTGAAAAGATCTCGGCTGAGAACTTTCATCCGGCTTGAGATGCTAAAACGTCTTAAGCCATTTGGAAAGATCTCGGCTGAGAACTTTCAACCGGCTCGCCACCATTGAACCGGCACAACCCACGAGCCTATTAAAACGGCTCGGCTGAGATCTTTTAAACAAATGACGGTGTTTGTAACGGCTCTGAGCCGTTTCATGAGTTTGTCGGACATATGGAAAGCATAGATTGGGGGAAGCCTAAGCCGTTTCAGAGCCATGAAACGGCTCCTGATACTGGTTCACATAGTTATTTTTGAAAAAAAAAAAACTTTAATCAAATGTTAATTTCGAGATTTTCCCAAAAGATTTAGTGACCAAATTATTGCAGCTAGAGCTAGTATGAAGTTATTTAATATATTATAATATAATGTGTCATGTTAATAATATAATATTATGTGTGTGATGGTTAGATGGGATAGAAGAGCATATTATGAAAGATCCCTTAAAAATTTCAAAGTTTAGAAAGCATCCAAATGAAAAGTGGGATAAAGGTATATTCTAAGGTTTGGTTCTTTTGTCCTGCTCCACTCCCACCCTCATGTTCATCTCAACTTTATATCCTCAATTCATTTTTTTTATTTTATGTCATTTTCACATTATACTTTTCATTAATTTTAGAGTTAATTACGGTTTTTGTCCATGTGTTTTGTCAAAAATCACTATTTCATTTCATTAGTTTAAAAATTACGATTTTAGTCCCTATGGTTTCACTTTCGTAACCATTTCAGTTTCTGTGGTATCACTTTCGTAACCATTTCAATCAATTATTCTGTTAAGTACAGAGACTGAAATGGTTACGAGGTGGACTTAAATGGTTACGAAAGTGATATCACAGGGACTGCAATCCCAATTTTTAAACTAATGGACTGAAATAGTGATTTTTAACAAACCACAGGGACGAAAACAATAATTAACTCTTAATTTTAATATATACTAGTTTTTTTTATGTCGCACGTTACAGAGAAACCGAACAAATGATAATGTAAAACAAACGTGATATGAAAATAAAACATGCTGTTTAGAAAGCCATACTATTATAACGGTTTAGTTTATTATTGTAGTGTTTTATGTTACCAAATAAATATTTATTTTGAGTACAACATCGTTTTTAACAAAACTTATAATGGAATGTTAAGGAAAAACTCAAACACAACTACGTACTTAAGTTTTAGGAAAAAGGTCATAAACGTAAATTATTAAAAAAGTATCAAATTAATCGATGAATTAATATATGTCCCAAAAAAAGAAAAAAAAATTATTAAAAAATGGTAAAGGAAACAGTGGCGGAGCTTGAGATTTCCGACGGGGGGGACGAAAATGTATATACCAAATTTTTTTATAAAACCGGGGGGTCAAAAACGTATATACCCAAAAATTTCTATACGAAAACTACATACTCTTCACTAACGAGCGAAAAGTTCGGGGGGTCGGCCGCCCCCTCCCGCCCCCACAAAGCAACCCCCTTGAAAGGAAATATATGCTTTTAAAAAGTAAATATAATAATAAACTATTATAATATATTAAATAAACAAATAATAAAAAGCTATATATTATTATTATAAAAATAAAATTACTATTTATCGTAGTTCATCAACAATATATATATATATATATATATATATATATAACTAGTATTAAGTAGCCCCCGCGTTGCGGGAGGGAGGGTGACACTAATGCCACACTACTGCCAGCGACCACCGACACTGAAGTTGCGGCGTGTTAATACGAAGAGATTAAACCGAAACGTAAAACATAGAATAAAGTAATAAGTTGATCTAGCACTCACGCGTTACGATGAACCCGCGTCTATTTTTTCCCGTTTGACAGGTTCATCGTAATCTATATATAATATATATCATTACCATTATACAAACCATAATGCATACATTACAACAACCATTGCATCAATATATTGCAAATTATAGTTATACAAGATTTTGGCTAAATTAATTAGATTATTATAAATAATAATAATTTACAAAAAAACCAAAACAACTTTGAATGGATCAAACTGATTGAATATGGTAAGATAATAAAACCATTATTTGATTAGAGTACAACCACTTAACCACAATTTATAACCATACATGCATACAAAACAGATTGAATTTGGTAAGGTAATTTAATCATTATTTGATTAATGTACAACCACCTAAGCACAATTTACAACCAAACATGCATACAAATGTTCCGGATTAATAGCATATAATTTATAAATAATGTACAAATAACCAAAGAAAGGGTACAACTAAAAACAACATAAACTACAACTAAAGCCACACTTACAATATCATATTGCACTAGCATGTTGCAAAATAATAGTATATATATATAATATAATATAATAATAATTTCACTTTTTAGTACATTATTTTATTAGTATCTTATTTGACACTTTGGTTTAGAAAACATGATAATCTCACGCGATGATAAAATGTTATTATTAAGCTATCGGGTGTGGTCACGACTCTTATCACTATTATGATACTTCGCGTCAGTGCCATGTCACTTACTTCTAATCCACAATTTAAAACCACTACCTTAGACCCTAAGGGTGTGGTCATGACGCAAACCACTATCTCCTTATTTATTTTAATTTATCTTTGTCTAAACAAAAAGGAAATGATTACTTGAAAAATGGAAAGAAGGACCATGATTGTCATGGTTTAATCCATGCAAACTAGGGCTGCAACGAACCGAACGAACACAAACGAGACCTTGTTCGTGTGTGTTTGTTAAAGAATATATGTGTTCACGAACGGTTCATGAATACCTACCGAACGAGATTTTATGTTCGTGTCCGTTTGTGTTTGTTTGTGTTAGACAACGAACGAAAACGAACGTTGATGAATACAAACGGAAATAAACAAACACAAACACGCGTTCATGAATAGATCATATAAAACACTTATTAAATATTTTATTTCTCGGGATCTTGTAATATTTAAATAATATATAAAAACAAAACACTAATTAACTATCGAACACAAACGAACACGTTACCGAACGTTCACGAGCATAAATGAACGAACACGACCTTTGTTCATGTTTGTTCATTTAACTAAACGAACGGAATTTATTGTTCGTGTTCGTTTGTTTAATAAACGAACGAACACAAACGAACTTCCCGTCGAACGGTTCACAAACTGTTCGCCGAATGTTTGGTTCATTTACAGCCCTAATGCAAACCATGGTGGATTAAGGAAGAGGATGGTATATCGTTCCATTCATGTTTCTACGTGGCGAATCATGTCCAAACCATGTCACTTTCACATTCGTATCTTAAACTACAGATTAAAAATTGATGATATCTGTAGGAATATCTATCTATATGTATATTTACTAACGCGTTGTAGAAAACTTGATCTAAAACAAATACACAAAAATTATTCTAGATTCTAAATTAGGCTGTTGATATCTTTTCAAAAAATGATAATGGATTTGATCATGTTTAATCAGAAGACAAAAGATTAAATACAAATAACTTTAACGTACAAAACGTACGAAATGAAAGTTTTGCTGGAAAAACGCGGTGACACTTTCGTAATTATTTACATTGTAGAGTAATTATCAAAATTACTCTACAAATGATCTTGTAGGGTAATTTTGATCTTGTAGAGTAATTTTGTAAAATGTTCTTGTAGAGTAATTTTGATAATGTAGCGTAATTATCAAAAATACTCTACCAGTGTATCTTGGACAATAATTTTGATCTTGTATGATAATTATCAAAATTACTCTACAAGTGTATCAAAATTACTATGCAGGTTTATCAAACAACATATAATTCAAAATTACCTTACAAGATCAAAATTATCATACAAGATCATTTGTAGAGTAATTATGATACTCTACAAAATTACTTTACAAGATTAAAATTACGCTACAAGAACATTTTACAAAATTACTCTACAAGATCAAAATTACTCTACACGATCAGCTGTAGAATAATTTTGATAATTACTCCACATTGTAAATAATTACGAAAATCTTATCACGTTTTTTTTTTGGTTTTTTCATACCTTCTGTAAGTTTTGGCATGTGGGTGGGGTGTGTGGGTTGGGTATTAAATAAGAAAAAAATAATTCTTTATATGTGTAGATATTTATAAGTTAAAATACAAATTTTAAACTTTATAAACAAACTATAATATTTTGTTTAAGTAAAATTTTGTTAATCAATATTTTCGAAAGTTCAAATTTTAAAATGTAATTTCCTTTAACAAATTTAAAGTTTCAATTTTTCTCTCCAATAAAAAAAACATTTGAATGTTTTTAGTAAAATATTAAAAAAATAAACAATAGGTAAATAAAAATGAAGGTAAAAAGTGGTGTTGATGTCGCAATGTTTTTGGTGTTTTTAGGTTGTATTTTATGGTCGCAAGGGGCTTCGCGTGGAAGGCGGGGCACACCACCAGTAGGGGCGGGGAAGGGGGTTGGCGTGGAGGGCTATGTTGTGGTGGGCCCAATCTTTCTCAACCAATCAAAATATTTTATTTATTTTAATGTTTTAAGTTTATCTAATATCAGTATTATTTTAATGGGTATCGGTAGTAAAGGGGTAAAATCACAGTCGGTATTAGTGAAAGAAAGTGAATGGAAGTGAGGTGGTAGTGATGTACGGATGTTAAATGAATAAACGTGAGCCCATAAGAGATAGTCCTAAAAAAGAATGTTTTATAACGTGTGAGCTGACTATATAGTTTCTAAATGTTTTTAGGCATTTTTGTTGTTGATGGTCTTATTATGTCTTTTAACAGAAGCTGTGAAGTAACAAAGAAAATGATACAAATGAGTGGCATAATTTCTAAAAATCCTTTTTTTTTTTACAAATAAAAAAAATCGAAACTAGTGACCCCCGTATTTCCATTATTACAACAGATTTTAAAAAACCCTATAACTAGGGCTGTTCATTTTTATCCAAAACTCGAAACCCGACCCGAATTCAAAACCATCCAAACCCGAATTAGCAAAAACTCGAAAAACCCGAACCCGACCAACCCGAACTTTAAAAACCCGAACAACCCGACCTGAAAACCGAATATTATAATAGCATATGGTCAACTAATCTTTGAACTTTGATGATATTTTTAAAATGGCAATGTGAATTTTGATGACATTTAAAAAAAACATTTATTCTCATTTTACAGCTAAACTCGAAAACCGAATACCCCAACACGAACTAACCCGAACTTTAAAATGGGTCGGTTATCGGGTCAATTTTTTCCAGAGGAAAACCCGAACAACCCGACCCGAAAAACTCATAACCCGAAGAAAAAATCTGATAAACACCCCTATTGGTAGTGATCTACGAAAGAGCATTTTCTTTAATTTTTTTTTAACAATAACTCGACTTTGTATCTTGGTTTTTCAAGTAGTTAGAATAGGAGGCATGTAACCCGCTAAGGCACCAAGAACCCGAGCCTTTGTGTCCGGGAAGTACTCGCACCCAGGCAGCTCGGTAACCTCCCCTTCTTCCGTTACTCCAATAGGGTAGCTGAGCAAATGTCCCGGCATGTCACGGTCCAACCTCTCAGAACAAAAAAGATCCCAATATTTCATCGATATCTGATTCACCTTTCTAATGCAACTCAATTTCTCCGGACACGTTAAACAATCGTCAAGAAGACCCAAATGCTCATACCACAATGACATCCTGAAACCATATATCTGACCTCTCGCTGGTTGTCTTTTAGATAAATGACACGGCTGGAAAGCCCCCATAGCTATCTCGGAGTCTCGCGCTCCGTCCATCGATCTTTGGTTGATGTTTGCTGATCCGATGATCATATACTCATCATCAACTACAAAAATATTCATAAAATTTAGATTACTGTTTCATTAACGTCACAATTTATATTCTACAAAGTTCCAATAAAATATGATTAGATAAATATTCGATAAACAATTCAATTTCACCCATGATATTATAAATAATATACCGAGTTAAATGTCATTTTAGCCCCTGTGGTTTGAATCATTTTACCAGTTTAGTTCAAAGGTTTCATTTTTCGCCCCTGTGTCCCAAAAGGTTTCAACGTTGCCATTTTAGTCCACTGGGTTAACTTCTACCATTTTATTGTTAACAAGAAGGGCAATTCGGTCATTTTATATGTAATTCTGTTAACTAGAAGGGCATTTCGTCCGTATAAAATGACCGAATTGCCCTTCTCGTTAACAGAAAAAATGAATAAAGTTAACCCAGTGGACTAAAATGGTAACGGTGAAACCTTTTTGGACCCATAGGTGAAAAATGAAAAATTTGGATTAAAATGACAAAATGGTCCAAACCACAAGAACGAAAATGATATTCAACTCTAATATACTTCTTAGCTCCTTTATTTTATATTTAATTTAGTTTCACGTTAATTTAAAAAAAAAATGGAACACACAATTATGTTTAATGTTGTTTCTTGAAATTTCAATATAAATTTTAAAATTTTTAAAGAAAACGAAATTGTATAAAAATGTCTTTTTTTTTTCTCACAATTTATACTGAGTTCATGTATTGTATTTTCGCCGTAACAAATCAAACCAACACCGATCCTAACCGAAAAAGGACGATACCAGTTTTGGTACTACCATCGGTATTCGTTTTTATAGTTTTAGATCGATGTAAAACACGTGTGTATCAGTATTCGCTTCCGGTGTTATTAACTTTGATTATAGAGAGTAGAGACTAAAACTTCACCTATCATCATTTTGGCATGAACATATATCATAAACCGCCGTGATTCTTGAGCCCGGCTGTAATTACTCCCAACATCCGGCTTCTCCGACGGTATATACTCGCCGGACTTCTTAACCTCCCGGTTTCCCAAACAAAAAAACGTCAAATAATCTTTCGGGTTCGCCACAATATGCTTCGCTTTCAAAGCATGAACAATATCTGTATACATCATTTGCATTGTCCTCCGTTGCCAATCCAGTATCGCCTGAACCGATGCACTCTCCGGCTCACCCTCCGGCCACATTGGTAACACGACATAAACCCGAAAATCTTCTCCGGCTTCGATTTTGCTCACAATCTTTAGTGATAATTCTTTTGGTATTAGATGCAATGCGTTGATATCTTCATCTTTAATGTCATTTGAATTCCACCCAAATGAGCTTCCTAAAAAGTATTGATTTTCAATGTAAATAAACTTTTTTGCTCGCCGGATTGCGTTGATGTAACCGTCTTGAATGCTCCGGTCGATGATGTTGTCTTTTCCGCTTATTAATCCGGCGCGTGCTGCGTCTTCGGGTTTGTCTGGAAACCCGAAGGCAGCGCCGCCGTCGATGGAGCGGAATAGTTGTACATTCCATGTTTCGTGGTCGTGCGGAAGCATGACCGGAGACGGTGGGATAATGATCTGGTCGAGGTCGCGGACGTCGTTGAGTAAGTCTTTTCCGCCTTGTTTTAACCATCGTTGCTCGAAATTGAAGAGCACGTCCCACGCGATTGGGCCCTCGAGTTTGCAATGGATGTCGTGCCATGGTTCGCGGGGTCCGCCTTTGTGGATCGAGGCGTTTGGGAAGTTTGGTTGGTGGAAGTCGTCGTGGTGGACGGAGTCGAGGGTCCGAAAAATAGGATGGAATGGGATGTCGTATCGTCCGTTGCAAAGATCGATACCGCCGATGAAACTTACTATTCTTCGTTTTTCGTGGTTGCCGCTAGGCAACGCGCTATCGACCACCACTATTTTTTGGTGGTGGGTTAGCATAATGGAAATCTCGATGTCTTGAGTAATTCGTCGCGTGTCATATCCCCACCGGGCTTTTGCCTTCTCAAATCCCTAATCAAAGTGATTTCAGTATAAACCGACCACCCCGTTATGTAGATTAAATGTTTTGCGTTCGAAATGGCATCAAATATGTCCTCCCAACATCTATGTGGTTCATAATACTTTCCTCCACATAAGGGTATTTTTGGCGTAAAATTGTCAGGCAAATGCGCGTCTTGATAAAGGGTAACCTTACACCCCTTTCTTTGAGGAAAAAATGTGAAGGGGACTCCCGGGAACTTTACGCTTTGTATACCTTTAGACCATTGGCATTCTCGTGTGACTTCGAAAAATTGTACCCTGACATGGATCTTGGTATGTCCGTGGTGTACTGGTTTGCCACGATCGTCGACTACTTCTAGCCATTCATCAATTACTTCTTGTGTGAGCAGTTTGGTAACGGAGATGTTGGCACGACCAAGTACAGTCGCGCCAATTGGGTCATCTTCTTTGATAGTGAAGATGAGCTTGGAGGCCATATGGGCACAATAGATGTGGAAAGACTCGTACCATCGTGGGTTTGAGTCATGTTCCAACATTCGGGTGCGACCCACTCGGGCCTTTTCCAAGTCTATGGTTGCATAAAGGCTTGCAGCATTTTTCTTTAGCCCCACAACATGTTCTAGCCCATCTACTATCTACACAAAATAAAACCAAACCAAGTGTTTATTAAACAATAAAAGTTTATTAAACAATAAAAGTTGTACCAAACTCTTGAGTGTTTGTTTATTGGGGTAGGTGGGTTTGAAGAAAAGTTAGTGTAGAGGCGGCCAATTAAAATCAAACTTCTCCATGTGCACTTATTGGTGAAAAAAACAACTTTTTAAAAGTTTCATGTATAATATTCTTTGAAAATCATATGTACAAATGGGAATTTAAATTTTGTTCCCATGCTAATGTAGCAATGTGGTGGTAATCTATTGATAAAGGCAAAGCCTGTAAAAACATCTTAATTCGAAAGGGGGAGGTCTTAGGTTCAAGTCTCACTGACGACAGGGGATTAAAGAAATTTTCCATTTAAAAAAAAATATACTAATCTAATATGTAATTTGTGGATTGTATTCAATAATTCTAAACAAGATCGGGTTAGTGTCATGTCAAACCTATAAATACGTTTAGCTAAACATGTCTATATCGCTTTAATCTCATAGATTAACCAACTTATTTTCTAAACGTGCAAGTGGTGTTACATAATTACACGTCAAAACCTAAGCTTGTTGATATATCATGTTAAAAGTAACCTAATATAAAAGCAAGCATGATGAGTAAAGGAGATAAATGATTTCAAGCTGAGCCTAGTCAAATTGGGTATAAACTCATTCTAGATGGAAAGAAATGATGAAAACGATATATTGACTATAATATATACATATATACATATATATATATATATAGAGAGAGAGAGAGTAACCTTGTGGAGGAAATTGGACTTGAGTTTGTCTACTTCATAGATGGTGGCATGAAGTGTTCCATGTAGCAATATTTGAGCCATAGATCTCTCCCACCTCCAAAAAAACTGAACTTGATAGATATATCTCTAGGAGAGAAAGAGGGTTGTGTGTGTGTATATATATAGAGAGAGAGAGGTGTATGTCTAGTGAGAGAGAGAGAGGATAGTGTGTATGTATAGAAAGAGAGGAAGGAGAAGGTACTTTTATAAAACAAAAAAAAACAAAAAGAAAACAAGTTGAAGCCAACTAAGAATAATAAAACACTTAATTAACAAAGACATAGGAGATAATTAGGAGGTGTATTAGGTGAGAATTATCAATAATCAAACCCCATATGCTTCATATTCAACTCTCTCTCTCAGACAAATAAGAATTGGGAGATCTAGAAAAATAAAAAACATGACTACGAGGGAGGAGGAGGAAGGTCCGTGGATAGACGTCCCTACCAGGGACAACCGTAGCAGTGGTGGCAACAATGGAGTCAACGACGCCAAGAGTAATCTAACGAAGTTCTACGTCACAAACCTTCCTATGGGATGTAGGCCTTGGGATGTCTCGGAGTTCGTCAAAGTGTTCGGAGAGGTGGCCGGGGTTTATGTAGCAAGGAAGAAGGATAAGGAAGGTAGGACATTTGGGTTCGTAAGCTTTAGAAATGTGTCGGATGTTAACGAAATGGATAGGGCGTTGAATGGTACTAAGATGGGGGGTAACAAGATCATCGCCAACTTAGCTAGGTTCACAAAGGAAAATGTGGGAAGATATGTGAGTGGTGGCTTTGGAGGTAGAAAACTCCCTCACGGAGCTCAATGGCAGCAGCAGAAAAATGCCATTCATAACCATGCATACGTTAATCCAGGAAAAGGTAAAGGTAAGCTGTTCAGTGAACTTTTTTCTGATGATAATATAAGACCCAGTGAGGTCTCGAAGGAACCTTTGGGGGGTGTAAAATCAGTTACGGTTGGTGAGGAGTCGTTGGCATTCAAGGAGCTGACGGGGAAGGCTCTTGTTGGAAGATGCAAAAACGTCAATATTCTCAAGTCTCTTAATTCTTTCTTGGGTCGTCTTAGTATCCAAGGGGTGTCACTTAGCTATCTCGGTGGCTTCTTTATGTTAATTAAGTTTACCAAGGTTGAGGACTGTAAAAAATTCTTGTTAGACCATGGTACTTGGGAAGATTGGTTCGGTAGCCTTGATGCTTGGGACGGTCAGTCTCTGCCTTACGAGAGACTGGCCTGGGTAAAGATTATAGGTGTTCCTTTACATCTGGCAGACAATAAAACATTCAATAAGATTGCTGGACTTTACGGGAAGATTGTTCATGAGTCTCAAATGGATGCAGAAGACAATAATTTATCGGTTAGTCTGGTCGGAATTCTGGTAGGGGAAGGGACCAGGATTGTCGATCAGGTGGATCTTTGCTGGGAAGACAAGCATTTTAGGGTATGGATCCAAGAAGAAGACTCTAAGTGGACTCCGGATAGTGTAGGTAATGTGAGGGTTTCGGATGAAGAACGAGAAGATCACCAAAATTCGGAGTCTGTTCCGGCTAAATCGGTTGAAGGAGTCGGAGATATCCAACAGTCTCCGGCTAGGGTAACTGAAGAGAATAGAATTCTAGAAGATGGCGGACCTAGTTCCGAGGTTCCCATCGATAATAGGGCCTACCAGAATACCGAGACGGTATGTCATCAAGATTCTCTTAGGCGTGGGAGACAAACAACAGCAGGAGAGTATGGTATTCTGAGGAAAGAATTATTCTTTTTTAAATCGGTGGACAAAAATTCCAGGCCCAATAAAAAGAGAAATAAACATAGGCCCAGGAAACTTTCTCTTAACAAAAATGGATCAGGTAGCCCTTATTCCACTGAGAGGCCCAAGAAAAGAATGAGGGATAATGAAGAATTTAGCTTTGACTTGAACAGGAAAGCTCCAGAAATTATGAGTGATATTCCCCAGAGTAACTCTCATCAAGAAACGGCGGAGAACAGCACCCAGAGTCAGAACGCAGTGGAGATCGTCTCTAATCCGGGTAATTCAGAGCCGGGAAATTCAGAGTCGGGGAATCCGGGAGGCACGAGTGGCAATATTATAAACACCGGAGGAAACCAGATAGAGAAGGAGATTCAAGCTACGATTGGACTGGGCAACTTGGTTGGGGTTCAACTTGAAAGACACGTTGGATTGATCAGAGAGGCGATTAACGGAGAAGGTAATAATGTTGTTTATCAATGAATATCTTGTCTATTAATATTCGAGGTATTTGTGGGGGGGCAAAAGCTTCATGGATTAAGGAAATTAGATCGTCGAACAGAATTAGTGCAGTTGCTATCCAGGAAACAAAGGTAGAGTCAGTGGCTATGTCAGATTTAGTAGGTTACTGGGGGAACCGGAATTTCGAGTTCGCCTCTGTGGACGCGGTGGGCCTCTCAGGAGGCTTAATTTGGCTTTGGGATCCTAAAATTGTAAAAATTGAAGGGGTGATTAAGAATAGAAATTACCTTGTGATTAAAGGTTCATTGGTAGGAAGTGAAGAGCAGATCAGTCTCGTCAATGTATATGCTCCTCAGAGACCTGCAGATAAGCAAAATCTGTGGAATGAGATTTCGGGTATTATCAATTTCGCTGATGGTAAGTGGGTGTTAGCTGGGGATTTTAATGTGGTCAGAAGTCCAGAAGAAAGAAAGAGATCTAAGTTCAAACAGGTTTGCGCTGAAGACTTTAACAAGTTTATATTCGACAGTGAACTGCTGGAATTTCCTATGCAGAACCGTAAATTCACTTGCATTAGAGATAATGGGAAAAAACTGAGTAAGTTAGACAGGTTCCTAGTATGTACGAACTTTTTCAACAAGTGGCCCACCTCGTGTGTTAGAGTTCTTCCAGGCAGATTCTCTGACCACTGTCCTATTTTGCTGGAAGTGGTTAATCTGAATTTTGGGGCTCGCCCGTTCAGGGTATTTAGTTCGTGGATTGGGAAACTTGGCTTTGAAGACGCGGTTAAGGAGGCGGTGGAGAACTTTAACAGCTTTAATCCCCCTGATGCTAGTCTCACCGCCAAGTTTGCTCACATTAGATCCGCCATTAAGGTGTGGAGAGAGGAATTTACTGCCAAGGAAGGGGAAAAAGTTAAAATGGCTCTCGCGGAATTAGAATGGTTAGAGAAGGACATGGAAGACAGGGAGCTCACGGAAGAGGAGGAATGGACCATGGCGGAAAACAAAAGAGTAATTAGGGAGGAAGAAATCAGAAAGGCCACGGACCTAAAACAGAGAGCTCGGTTGAGGTGGGCGTTAGACGGTGATGAAAACTCTAACTTTTTCCACGCTATGGTTAATAACAGGAAAGCTACCAACTCCATCCACGGCCTCAGTATTAACGGAGAATGGTGTAACAAGCCCGCCAAGATTAAAAAACAGGTCCTTTCCTTCTTTCGTAACAGGTTTAAAGAAAGTTTTCTAGCAAGACCAGCCCTTAATTGTCAAAATATCAAAAAAATTTCGGAAGTCGACAAGTCCTTTTTGGTTGAAGAATTTTCGGAAGAAGAAATTAAATTGGCGGTTTTTGAATGCGGGGATGATAGGGCCCCGGGTCCGGATGGGTTGAACTTTAGATTCATCAAGACGTTCTGGGAACATTTAAAGAACGATTTCTCTCGTTTGCTTGCCTGGTTTCATCAACATGGTAAAATCAATTTAGGGAGTGGGGCGTCCTTTATTACCATTGTTCCTAAAATAAGTGACCCGGTCTCCCTAGATAACTATAGGCCTATCAATTTGGTCGGGGTGATTAGTAAGGTAGTCTCCAAAGTCATTGCAAATAGGATGAGGAAAGTTATGGAAGGTATTATCTCTGAATCTCAATCGGCTTTTCTTCGAGGAAGATACATTCTTGACGGTCCCTTAATCGTCAACGAGCTTATTACATGGAGTAGAAAAAAGAAATCTAAGGCTTTTATCCTCAAGATCGACTTTGAGAAAGCGTATGATAATGTAAACTGGAAGTTCGTGGTTGATATCCTCCATCAAATGGATTTCCCGTCTAAGTGGTGTAATTGGATCTTGGGTATTCTAGAATCGGCCAGCTCTTCGGTATTAGTTAATGGGGCGCCAACTTTCACTTTCAAATGCGAAAAAGGTATGCGACAAGGGGATCCTCTATCTCCCTTTCTTTTCTTGGTGGTCATGGAGGCGCTCTCTTGCATGATGCTTAGAGCTAGAGAAGAAGGGCTGATCAAAGGCATAGTTTTACCTAATAACGGGCCAACAATATCTCACCTTTTGTATGCGGACGACGCTATCATGGTTGGGGATTGGTCTAAACAGGAAGTTATCAACATTGTGAGACTTCTTCGTTGCTTTTTCATTTGTTCGGGCCTTAAAATAAATTTAGAAAAATCTGTGCTTTATGGTATTGGAACGAGTTCGGAGGAATGCGAAGACATGGCGAACGAGGTGGGTTGTAAGGCAGGGTCCCCACCTTTTAGGTATCTCGGTCTAATGGTGGGTGCTAACATGAACCGTGTCAGTAACTGGCAACCGGTGTACGAGTCTTTTCGCGCAAGGCTTACCAAGTGGAAAGCTCATCTTTTGTCCATTGGGGGAAGGGTGGTTTTAATCAAGTCGGTGATGGAAAGCCTCCCAACTTATTATTTCTCGCTCTACAAAGCTCCGAAAAAAGTCGTTCAAGAATTGGAAGCTATGATGAGGAAATTTCTATGGGGGGGATCTTTGGAAGAAAGAAAAATGCACTGGGTGGCTTGGGATAAAGTTTCGAGGCATAAAAAAGATGGAGGTCTCGGTATAACTAAACTTCAAGAGGTTAATATCGCTCTCCTAGCTAAATGGGGGTGGCGATATAAATCGGAAAAAGGCAATTTATGGAGAAAGGTGATAGATGCGTTGCATACTAGTAGGGTTGGATGGGAATGTATACCATACAAAAAATCGTTAAGCGGGACTTGGAGTAACATTGCGAAGACGTTCATTAATACAAAGGTGGGAGGATTTCATTTAAAAAACTTCATGAAAGGTAAGGTCGGTAATGGAGAAGACATTAGGTTCTGGCTAGACAGTTGGATCTTAAATGAACCCCTAAAAGTCAGATTTGCGGAGTTGTTCAGCAAGGATTCTAATAAAAATTGTTACGTTGCTGAAAGGATTCAATGTTTGGATAGTGTTATATCGCTGAATTGGAGATGGAACGTGGCTGTCCTCACCGCAGATATGTTGGCCAGCCTAGATCAGCTGATCAGTCTTCTGTCAGGCGTCGGTATTTCAGCTTCAGCGGATCGGTGGTTATGGAGCCCTGACAGTAATGGTCAGTTCTCTGTTAAATCTGTCAAACATATTCTTCTGGCGGAAACAAGTCAAAGGGATGAATTTATTATGGAATGGGTTAAGTGGTTGCCAGCGAAAGTTGACATCCATTTGTGGAGGTCGGTTACAGAAAGTATCCCAACTATCGAAGCGCTGAAGAAAAGGAATATTCCAGTCGGAGATGCTTTATGTTCGCTGTGTAACTCTGCCGATGAGTCTGCCGAACATCTTTTTACGGCTTGTCATTCCGCGGCTATAGTTTGGAACGGTATAGCTACTTGGTGTAAAATTCCACAAGTTTTCGCTTTCTCAATCAAAGACCTCTTCGGCATCCACAAAAATGTTACCGGCTCTGATAGAAAAAAGGAAGCGGTTCAAGGTATCGTTAGAATTGCTTGTTGGAGTATTTGGCGATCCAGGAATAAAGTTAAATTTTCAAATGCTGCAGTTCAGAACGAGAGCATTTTGAGTGAGGTTAAAGCTTTAGGTTTCTTGTGGTTTTCGAAAAGATCCAAGTATAGGGATGTAGAATGGAAGGATTGGTGCTCTTTTGTTAATATGTAAGCTTGTAGTTTGTGTGGTTGGTCGGCCCGATTTGGGTCGGCTGTTGTGAATGAAAGTTACTTTTCAAAAAAAAAAAAAAAAACTCTCTCTCTCTCTCTCTCTCACACACACAATAATATATATATTTACATTTTGGAAAGTTGTGCCACGAGAGGTAGGTCGATTTGGACCTTGTGGGGTAACAACGTCTGCGTACCATAGGTCTATAATCTTATATCAAACAACCCATTGGATAATATTAGATTAGAAAGAAATGAAACGTGAAGGTAAAGGTGAACCCATGTTATGTTACTTTTGGGTTGTGTATTTTATTATTAAGGGTCAAAATTAAATTAAGTGTTAAAGTGGAGGGCGGATACGGGTGGCGTCGGTTCGTCTTGAATGGGAGGCGAAGTTTCACAGATTATTCCACTGCCGTGCCCTTTTGCGGGTTGGCAGTCGGGTTTCCGCGCACCTGGGAGAGCCAAGGGGCTGGCGGCGGTCGAGTAGTCGACCTTGGCCACAACGTCCAGTGTCACGGTGGTTGGCACATCATTCTTTGCCGTTAAAAAAACAATGTAAAGAATAAGCGGATTGATCTAATACTTGAAAATGAAAAATGGAATATTGATTAAAGTTGTAACTACAAATTGGAAATTTTTAAGGATATTAAAAAACCGAACATTTTATGCTCAATTGTAAAAAAAATAAAAAATAAGCATACAAGAAATAGACTAAAGACATTCTTTTCTTATAGTTGATGAACCATCACAACGTTTTAGTTGAAATTAGACAACTCTTCTTGTAACAGTCGATAGTTATTGTCAGTTAAATTAGTAGCAACTTTGCTGGTAGGAAAAATACTTGGCGATGACTCTCTTCTTGCCTGTCCTCCAAGTTGGTGCTAATGACAGACTGTCACTCGTGGACCAAGTTGCTAATTATCTCAGTTACCATGGATGAGCAATAGTAATCAATTCTTATTGAAGATTAACTTCATTTAACTTTACGTCAATCAAAATGGTGAAGCCCCTATGGAACCCCATGGTCACGAGAAAGCTTAGCCAATGTAGGTGATGTCAATTTAGGCCACAATGAAATTTCAAACAACAAGTTTCTTAGCCACTCAGCTTCGAGGCGTGGCCTCATGAACCCCATCAGGATGATGCCCATTAAACCAATTAGTGTGTTGCCTTAGATTCCACCAGGCCAGGGCCATGCCTTATTGGAACCCTCTAGTCGCTAGGAAGCTTGGCCCTCTTGAACCACGAGATTGTGTGGTACCATTTGAGAATACTTATATACAAGTATGTATTTCACACCTTCTACCTTGTAACAATATTTATTCTCGTTTCGTTTTGGTTTTTTAATACAAATAAACTAAAATGGTCTTGATCACTCTAGAGTTATGAAAGGAATTGTTTTATTTTCTACACAAAAATACAAGGAAAGAAGACATGGAAAGAAATATGGGTAAGAGCATGTGTGGTGGGCGTGCGTCACCCCACTGTCACATCACCATTGAGGGGGACAAACACCATCATATGGGTGCCGGCTGCCAAGAGCACCTCCATGAGTATGGTAACATATGCGAGAGCGATCTGTGTGAAGACCCCATTGATCACCCAACGAGCTGCCTCCAAATGGAGGGAGCGTCAGTTACCCCAAACCACTAGACAAAAATTAAACTAAACTGAAAATGAGTTATAACTATATATAGATTTAATTTGTATCTACCGAATAAGAAAAATATTCAATCAGGCTAATCAGCTATATAAATTTGACCTAGGATTTCTATTTGATATAAGTTGACTTAAACCTTAAACAAAGTTGTTGTTATTATTATTATTATTATTATTATTATTATTATTATTATTATTATTATTATTATTATTATTAGAGTTAACTGCCATTTTCGTCCCTGTGGTTTGGTCACTTTGGCCATTTCAGTCCATTTTTCAAAAATGCGCAATTTTCGTCCCCCACGTTCTGGAAAGGTGCCATTTCAGTCCAAAAATGCGCGAGTTAACTGCCATTTTCGTCCCTGTGGTTTGGTCACTTTGGCCAAAAAATGGCGCATTTTTGGACTGAAATGGCACCTTTCCAGAACGTGGGGGACGAAAATGGCGCATTTTTGAAAAATGGACTGAAATGGCCAAAGTGACCAAACCACAGGGACGAAAATGGCAGTTAACTCTTATTATTATTATTATTATTATTATTATTATTATTATTATTATTATTATTATTATTATTGTTATTGAACATGTTTTAGATTATACAGTTATAAATCTTTATTATTGGTCAAATAATTATCTTGAAACTACCAACGGATGTTTGATTTAACTTTTTTCTTGAAAGGTGAACTTCTTTTTTGGTTAATTCACATCCTCAAACCGGGGACCCTAACCAAGATCTGCCCCAGACTACGTTGTCTTAACCGGGCTCGCACTGGGGGTAGTCAGACTTGGCTACGGCTTTCGCCCGGAACCGTACCGCCTCCACACGAGTTACCTCGCTGGAGTAACGGCCGGATAAAACTGGGGCGGCTCAGGCTCAAACTTGCGCAACATTGGCTAACAAGCACTTACCATCATTGCCTGGTCCCCACACATTTCGCTACACCCGGGAGTCGGAGTCTCCAAGGAAACAAACCGGCCCAAGTGCCCAACTCCCAACTGAGCTGGGGTGGGGGATGGATGTTTGATTTAACTGATATTGGTATCCAATCAACTACCTAAGTTAATTATGGTGAGTTTGAGTTTCATTCATTAAATAAAAAATTTAAGAAAAAATATGAAAAAGATTCAAAATGAATTAATGAAATGCGATTTTAAAAATAAAAAACGAGGTGTAAGACGAATTATCTAGAAGTTCACAACCGACATACTTGTGTGTAGTTTAGTATATTTTAAACCACCTCACCCCTTAGGCTATGCGGTATGGTGATGGTCCTCCCTTGGAAGATGATCCGTCACGTAGGATCCATGTAGGATGGGTGTAAGGATGAGGCAAAGAGAATGGAGGTATGAAAATAGGGGGATGGACCTAAAACGTATATGTATGTATATATTGTATGTATAGGTGTGTGTGAGAGGGGGAGGGATGATTTTTGTCCTTTTGTGGACCGGCACCAACGTCTGGAAAGGGACGGTGAGGACGAAGCGGGGGGGGGGGGGGTGTTTGGCCCGGCGTCGGACCAAAACGAACCGGGGACGATCCCCATACCTCGCAGCCTTATAACTTATCACAAGGTACCATGCATTCGTGTGTATGTGTTTGAGAACATGTGTTTGCTTGTTAGTGTATGGAACATAACTTTTGTAACTAAATCAAATTATTCTTAAAAGATACTCAATAATAAAAATAATAATATCTACACATATTATTATATTATATTATTATATGTAATCGAGTAAATTGCCATTTTAGTCCCTGAGTTTTGTCCAAATTTGTCATTTTAGTCCAAATAGTTTTTTTTTTTGCCCCTGAGTCCCTGACTTTTACATTTTGTTGCCATTTTGATCATTTTGTCTAACTGCATCCAAAAACCCAGTTTGTAACAGGGGTATTTTAGGGATTTCCTTAAAAAATGTTTTCAGTTGCCATTTTGATCCAATTCCAAAAAATCAAAAAAAAATTCAAAAAAATCTAAAAATCAAAAAAATTCTAAAAAATCATAAAAATTCTAAAAATCAAAAAAATTCTAAAAAATCCAAAAATCATTAAATGTTTCGGCACGAACCGTTTCGACCCGTACCGTTTCGAACCCAAACCGTTTCGAGCCGAACCGTTTCGACGCGAACCGTTTCGACGCGAACCGTTTCGACGCGAAGTGTTTCGACCCGTACCGTTTCGAACCGTACCGTTTCGACGCGAACCGTTTCGAACCGAACCGTTTCGACCCGTAGCGTATCGAACCGAACCGTTTCGACGCGAACCGTTTCGAGCCCGTACCGTATCGAACCCGAACCGTTTCGAGCCCGAACCGTACCGTATCGACCCGTACCGTATCGAACCCGAACCGTTTCGAGCCCGTACCGTATCGAAACGATTCGGTTCGAAACGGTTCGCGTCGAAACGGTACGGTTCGAAACGGTACGGGTCAAAACGCTTCGCGTCGAAACGATTCGGGTTCGAAACGGTACGGGTCGAAACGGTTCGGCTCGAAACGGTTCGCGTCGAAACGGTTCGGTTCGATACGGTACGGGTCGAAACGGTACGGTTCGAAACGGTTCGCGTCGAAACGGTTCGGTTCGATACGGTACGGGTCGAAACGGTTCGGTTCGAAACGGTTCGCGTCGAAACGGTTCGCGTCGAAACGGTTCGGTTCGATACGGTACGGGTCGAAACGGTTCGGTTCGAAACGCTTCGCGTCGAAACGGTTCGGCTCGAAACGGTTCGGGTTCGAAACGGTACGGGTCGAAACGGTTCGTTCGAAACGGTTCGCGTCGAAACGGTTCGGTTCGATACGGTACGGGTCGAAACGGTTCGGTTCGAAACGGTTCGCGTCGAAACGGTTCGGTTCGATACGGTACGGGTCGAAACGGTTCGGTTCGAAACGCTTCGCGTCGAAACGGTTCGGCTCGAAACGGTTCGGGTTCGAAACGGTACGGGTCGAAACGGTTCGTGTCGAAACGGTTCGGTTCGATATGGTACGGGTCGAAAAGGTACGGTTCGATACGGTACGGGTTCGAAACGGTTCGCGTCGAAACGGTTCGGTTCGATACGGTACGGGTCAAAATGGTTCGGTTCGAAACGGTACGGGTCGAAACGGTTCGTGCCGAAACATTTAATGATTTTTGGATTTTTTAGAATTTTTTTGATTTTTTAGAATTTTTATGATTTTTTAGAATTTTTTTGATTTTTAGATTTTTAGATTTTTTAGAATTTTTATGATTTTTTAGAATTTTTTTTATTTTTAGATTTTTTGAATTTTTTGGAATTTTTTTGATTTTTTGGAATTGGATCAAAATGGCAACTGAAAACATTTTTTAAGGAAATCCCCAAAATACCCCTGTTACAAACTGGGTTTTTTGATGGAGTTAGACAAAATGATCAAAATGGCAACAAAATGTAAAAGTCAAGGACCCAGAGGCAAAAAAAAAACTATTTGGACTAAAATGGCAAATTTGGACAAAACTCATGGACTAAAATGGCAATTTACTCTATGTAATCTAATACGTAATTTCAGTCGTATAAAAATTATATATATTTGTATATTATACACTAGTGTAAGTTCCCGTGTGCTACACGGGTGGCTAAACAGGAAAACTAAATCCTTTAAAATTGTGAAGTAAAACTTATAATTTTATATACGTTGAAATATTAACGAAAATATTAGAGAGTACATGAAATATTAATTGAAATACGTATCAAAATGGTACTTTCTCTCAAAAGTTGTAATATAAAATGATAATGGACCTTGTTTCAAATAACTTAAGATGAAATCTAGTTTTAAAATGGGTGTGTGATCCACCCGATTTAACCACAAAGTTTATAAGCGCAATCTAGCCATTCAAAATTTCATCACAATTTATGATAAAAGGAACATGCCTCAAATGGAAAATTGAAACTAAGTTACAATAGTAAACTATTGAGAAAAAAAATATATGAAATCATGCAAAAGTAGTAAGAGATATTAAATAGCTAAAAGGATTACACTTACATATGTATTCATTATTAGCTAAAAAAAAACAAATTTTAAAGTTGTACACATCTTCATCTACACCGTTTTCACTAAATTCTTGAACAAAGCTAATATCTTTCCTTTCTTCATGTGGTTGACTTTCCCTTTAATATTCTCTTCCGTCTTTAACTATCGCCAAGCACACTGTATATAATAAGCTTGTATTACAGATTTATAAACTAAAAATAACAGTAGAAATTACTAATATCGTTGCGCATATTAACCTTTGAAAATTTGTTTACAAACCCTACAATGTTATACTTATCATAAGGTGTCCCACAGGCATGAGATTGCCCTTCTATTGTACCCTTCTAGGCCATGTTTATTATGTGATGCCAACACAAAGCACATTTGCAACGATAATATCACTATTACTAAACAGTTGAAAGCTCTAACTTTCTGGGCGAAAAACAGTTGGTTATAAAAAAAGAGATCAAACCAAAATTTGTTGAACATAAGATGTGGCAAGCAAACCTGATTCTTTGCCGTCGTGTAGTTCATTTCATTTCTGCTTGATAATACACTGTGGTGGTTTTCTGTCGTTTCTCCAGTCGAGAAGGACCTCTAACTGCGGATAAACTTCTAAATAAAAATAAAATATTAGGGTATAAACATATAATATAAAGGGGTAGAATGGTCATTTATTAAATTATAATCAAAATTGGGTATATATATGATATTTGTAGTTTTTGTTGGGTATATATGAAATTGAAGGTATATATGAAATTAATCCATTAAAAATAGGCATATTAAAATAATAAAATATGAAAAATAAGTGGGTAATTAGGATTAGCACCCGAATAGACCCATGTTCGTGTCGCTCCACATGTTGCAGCCAATTAATCCACTTACCCGCGACCATACCAATCTCCATTTCTAAAATGAAACCTATCAAACTCCACTTCTTTTCAAACACATTTTACCTATGAGATCAAGTGGGTTCACTTTCATCTTTAGCATTTACATGAATTCAACATCTAGTTTTATAATGGATATTACATACATAAATAATTTATGTAAGTGATATATTTGCAAATTTAATAGGTTTGACTTCCAAAGTCAAACAACAAAGATAGCATTAGTTAGACAAATAACAAAACCAATATAATGTTACCATGTCATATTCAGCTCTTGTATATTCAATATTTCACCATCCAATAGAGAATGTGCTAAGAATTCCAACCTAACCTGCAAAAGTACTCGTTTTTTGACTCAAACCCTCTCACTTGAGAAAGAAGAACAAATGCCACTGCAAATAAAAGGAAGAAATCTTGTGTTAGTGTATGTTGTATAATATAAAATTTAATATTATATGAAATATTTATGAATCTTGCTATTCAAATAACATCCAAATTAATGTAGTCGACATACTTTCAAATCATAGTTATGATGGTCCCTATGTTACAACACAACTAAAGAAGTCGAGCTACCAAATTTCCATGTACCGGACTACTTAATACCATATCTGGATATTATTTGGTACCTACCATCAAATTAATTTGTAATATATATACACATATGATTGTCTAAGTTTCAACAAAACAGTAAGTTCCAATACACAAAAAAAGTCAAAAAAAACTCCTTCAACTCCGAATCGTGACCACAATCTGAAATATAGAATCAACCTAATTTCTCATATCGCCTATTTTTCAATGACTGCATTAAACTGTATGCCAATACCATCTATTCTCCAAATCAAACTCCTTCAACTCCGAAACCCACGACGAAACATTTGACAGAAATATTCAAATTCAAACAGTGCAAGAGTACATTACCTTTAACCATAATTACAAGCTATAAGAATCCGATGTCCTGGATAAGGATAGCTGCAACAGTTTTTTTTGCCATCAATTAATATAACATAAATGAATAAAATAACAAAAAAATAGCAACAAAATTCATAAAAAGTTTCTAATCCTTATAGTGGAACTTATTTGTGTGAAAGCATACTGTATACGACTATTCACCCAACCATGAGTGCTGGTAATCAAGAGGGTAGCCCCCTCATCTCACAGGCCATGGATATAATAGAATACTCAAATATTTATATCAAATATAGAAACAATTTTTTGCACATATCGGTTGTTGGGACGCTGAAGTTCCATATCTAACTTGTGATATCGACAACAGAGTTTGTTAGAAGCAATGCAAAAAGAGGTAAATGAGAACGAAAAAAAAGTATTGCCCATACTTGTCTTTCCACCAATGAACAAAGTAGCTCGTGAACACGTTTAGCCTTAATAAGATCTCATTTGATTGGCAAATAGCTTTAACATGCATGAATAACCTGCCAAACAACATAACACCATTTTATTAGGTTAAAAACAAAACCAACTTACAACTCTTCCCACGTTTAGTTACTGAAGGGGTATGGTCCCAAAAAAGTCGCGCAAACCTTTATTCAGGTCGCGCGAAGGACCATACTCCTTATTCAACACATTTCTTATTGCCAACTTCGCGCGGGCTACTTCAGCATTTTTGATCCGGTGCGAGGTCTGAGCAATATGAAGCTCCACTTTCAACACTTAGCATTCTGAAAGAGCATGCAGTAACCCATACCCTGCGCGGGGTAGTTACGTGTTCAGCAAGAATCATGCGTGACTACGGCGCAAGGTTGTTTCAGATAGTACACAAGGTACAAGTGGCAGAATGAAAGGGCCAATCGGCGTTCTTTTGGTCCTACTCAATCGTGCTCCACGATCGTCTGACATGCAGGAGACAGAAAGTACTTAAGGACGCCTACGTGGAACCAATCACAGAGCAGAGACAACTGCCCCACGATCTCCACTTACCTGCTGATGGCAGAAAGGCAGCCAGGCCGACAACCATGACACGTGGCTCCAATCACGGTGCGCCAGCACCAGGGAATTCCTAGAAGCCACTAACGGTCGACACCAGTGAGACAAAGAGCATATTCTCTAAGTTGTCACCTTCCGGCCCAAGGCCCATCAGCCCACATCCTCTTACACCTCTCCGGCTATAAATAGAGACCTCAGTCCACAGGTTAAACATTCTACTCCCTCTACTTTCACTCTTAATACTCAATTATCTCCTCAAAACAGTCGCTTATTCTCACGCCGGAGCCCGGTTAAGAGGGAAACCCCCATATTCCCCTCTTAACGAGTAACGGTGTTCTGTTTTGCAGGATTAGAAGATCATTACGAAGCTCAGAAGTCATAGGAAGATTAACCATTATGATAAGAGGCATGAACCAAACTGATTAGTCCCATAATTAGTTCCGTGTTTCTTCATTGGCGCCCACCGGTTTTCTACAAATCACTTTCATCTTCTTTTTTCTGAGTTTTCGTTGTTTTGTCCTTCGATCATGGCTGGTCAAGGAATCATCCCTGAGTTTGATTTTGGAGCAAATTCTAATGCAGCATTGGGCGAGGATAATCAAAATATCCAACTCCAGCACGTTGAAGAAATCGGTGAAATCGAAGTAACCAACACTGGGGGACCCCGCGCGAGTGCCACTCGCATCACTCAAACGGTAACCCCAGTGAGTCACGCCACTGGTCCTTCAAACCCAGCTCCACCTCAGAATTTTTCGGCGCTACTAGGGCTGCCAGAGGGCGAAACTCCAGCCTCTTGGTATGCCAAACAAATCTCTACTATTAATGCGGCGTATCAATCTTTGAGCGCACAACACGCAGTCTTACAAGCAGAACCATCTTTGGTTACTCCTACGGGTCCTAGTCAGGGGGGGGGGCGCCAGATACCCCCACAACAAAACTTACACGGAAGAATTCACAGGCCTCCTCCCCAAAGAAAACCAAGCGTGCATGACACGCGCGATACACGGGGAGAGACAGAAAGTTATTATGATTACCCGTCAAATGTGCAAAGAGGTCCAGTTCATAGCCGGCTCACGCCGCGCAACATGAACAATGAATGGGATGACACAGATCCAAACGACCCAACTTGGCAAGATGATGAAGGATCCTCAGTCTTTAACCGTTTGCAGCGGAATCACGAATATTACAAACCAAGGCAGCACGTCGGATACAGCGAAGAGGCAGAGCGAGACTTTTGCCTCGCCTATCGGCCAGCTGAAGCTGCAGAACATTCGAAATTCATCCCGAAGATCGCTCTTGCACCGCTATCAAGAGAAAAGTTGCCTCCCACAGTGGGAAAGTTCAATGGGTTGACCGATCCCGACGATCATGTCAGAGTATTCACAAGAGTTGGTTGCATGGGAGGATGGAATATGCCAATGTGGTGTCATTTGTTTATCCAGACGTTTACCGGGGCTGCTCGCGCGTGGTTCGACAGCCTACCGCCTGGAAAAATCAGTTCGTGGGTCGATTTCAGAACTAAGTTTCTAGGCCACTTCAGCCAGCAAAGGCGCAATCAACGAGATACGTCTGAAGTAACGGATATCTGGCGTAGAGAAAACGAAGGTCTAGAAGACTTTATCACTCGCTTTAACAAAGAGTGCTTAGAGATCGGTGGTGTAAGTGACAACTCATGCGCGCTCACTTTAAGAAAGCTATCCGATGTGATAGTCTCATCAGAACCATCACTGGGAAAGATGGTATGCCCAAGGAATGGAGTAAGCTGATGGAAGCGGCAAAAATAGTAGCGCAAACAGAGGAATCGCTAGCTGGAGCCAAGTCCACATACACCGACGATCGCTTTTCCAAGAAAAACTCGCGCGACTTCGAAAAGTGCAACAAAGGCAAAAGTCATGATTGGAAGTCCGGAAAATCAATGGGTTGCGAAGAAAGATCGCACTACAGAGAGGATGCGCGGGAAACGATTGATAGAATAGGATACCGAAAAGCAGTCAGGGACGATAACCACGAGAAGCAATGGACTCCGCTCATAAAAACACCAAAAGAGGTGCTGATGACGGAGAATCACGATTTCAAGGCTCCAAGGCCTATGACAAACAAGAAGGGGCAAGACCCCAACCTGTACTGCGACTTCCATAAGGATACAGGGCACCTGATGGATGACTGTATCAGTTTACGTCAAGAGATCGAGAGAGCGCTAAAAAGCGGAAAGCTGAGCCACCTGGTGAAAAACGTGCGCAAAGAAACTCGACAGATCCAACGCCATGATGAGGGGAATCACAAGAAAGTCCGACGCCTAGAAACCCATATGGTCAATGGACCAAGATACAGCGCAAGAGAAAAAGGCAAACGCCCTTACGAACCTTCATGGCAAGAGCAACATGTCATTTTCCCGGTAGTGCGCGGCGGTCCTCACGCCACTCGACCCGTCGTCATTACCGGTATTATCGGACATTATGAAACGGAGTATGCTTCATTGACCCAGGAAGTACGGCTGATATCATCTATGAGCAATGCTTTAATCAGTTTGATGACGAAGATAAAGCGAGACTTGAGCCAGTCGATTATCCACTGCAGGATTTTGCAACGAAATGGTCTTCCCGCTAGGCCAAATCAGCTTCCCCGTCACGCTCTCTGACGGGAAGCATTCAAGAACAACGAATGTAAACTTCATGGTGATGCCTGTCAAATCGAGGCATGATGTGTTGATTGGGAGAGAAACCCAAGGCGAGTTGAACATGGTAACTTCCACACCCCACTCAGCGAAAGGGTTTCCAACTGAGACGGGGGTGGCAATTATCTATGCCAAGAAAGAAGTAATGTCGACGGAGGAGATGCGCCCAACAAAAGCGGCGAAGGTTTCAATAACCGAGCCGGAAAAATGGGTGTTAAACCGCAAATACCCGGAACAAACGGTGACGATAGGCCACGCGATCTCACCAAACATCAGAACGCATCTCAAACAACTCCTGTTCATGAATATGGATATCTTTGCCTGGACTCCGGCCGACATGACCGGTGTCCCGCGCGATGTCACCGAGCATTGTCTGAACATCTACCCCTCTGTTGAGCCGAAGGTCCAAAGAAGGCGCAGCTTAGGGGCAGACAAGACCAAAGCAATGAATGAGCAAGTATGCGAACTACTCAAAGCAGGAATTCTGAGAGAAGTGCGCTATCAAAGCTGGGTTGCGAACCCCGTGATGGTGGAGAAGTCTAATGGGGGATGGAGAATGTGCGTCGATTACACAGATCTCAACAAGGCATGCCCTAAAGATTGCTACTCTTTGCCTGATATCGACAAAAAGATAGACTCTCTCGTGCCATACAGATGGAAATGCTTCTTAGATTGCTACAAGGGGTACCATCAGGTTCAAATGAAGCTTGAGGACAAAGATAAGACAGCTTTTTGAACCGATCTCGGGATCTTCTGCTACATAAAGATGCCTTTCGGCCTCAAAAACGCTGGCGCGACATATCAACGCCTGATGGATAAGACCTTCGCTGGAGATATTGGGAAGCATATCGAGGTTTACATCGATGATCTGGTGATCAAAAGTCCCGAAGAGGACCAAATGTTGAAAGACATCGAAAAAACATTCAACTCGTTGCGAAGCATGAATATGAAATTGAATCCAGCCAAATGTTTTTTTGGTATGGAAGAAGGGAAATTCTTGGGCTTCATAGTCACAAATGGCGGCTTTAAGGTTAATCCAGAAAAAGTTCAAGCCATAGAGCGGATGCCGTCGCCTCGAACAATTAAGGAAATGCAACGATTGGCCGGCCGTTTAGCCGCGCTTAACCGTTTCCTGTCAAATCATGTCGCGAAGTCATATCCGTTTATCAGCACTCTACGCAATTGCGTGAAGAAGCAAGAATTCAAATGGATGCCCAAAGCAGAAGTCGCTTTTCAGCAAATGAAAGAATGTTTAATTGAGCTTCCTACCCTGACCGCGCCGCTAGAAAAGGAACCACTCATCCTATACTTATATTCTTCGGATAAGGCAGTAGGGTCGGTATTGCTTGTAGAGAGAAATGGAGTTCAGACTCCAATCTACTACGTCAGTAGAGTGCTCACGGATCCAGAAACGAGATATTCAACGATGGAGAAATTGGAACTGGCGTTGCACGCCTCCAGAAGGCTGCTAGATACTTCACAGGCCACGTCATCACCGTACTTACCAATTTCCACATTGGCACGATATTGCAAAAGCCAGAAACATCTGGGTGATTAGCAAAGTGGGCGATCGAGCTGGGGGGGGGCGCAACATTTTGTACAGGCCGCGCCCAGCAATCAAGGGTCAAGTTCTAGCGGACTTCATCACGGAAGTCCCAGTTGATAAAATCAAAGACTGCGAGATTGTCGAGACTCCCATAAAAGACATGTCAAATGAGTTATGTACACTGATGGGGCCTCAAACGAGGACGATGCGGGAGCTGGACTGCGCCTCGTTAGCCCGGAGAACCATGAATTTACATACGCCATCAAGTTGGATTTCAAGAACACCAACAATGAGGCGGAGTATGAGGCATTCTTGGCAGGCTTGCGCCTCGCCATAAAAATGGGAGCTCGAAATGTACAAGCTCATGTCGATTCACTTTTGATCGCCAGTCAAATCAACGGAATCTATGATGCAAAAGGCGAAGTTATGGCCTTATATTTGGATCAGGCGAAAGAACTGCTTCAGAAATTCAAGTCATACAAGGTAGTTCACATCAATCGTTCTGAAAACAAACCAGCAGACACCTTGAGCAAGCTTGCTTCAACTTCCTTTCAACATTTCGCGAAAGATGTAAGGATTGAAGTACTCAAAAATCCATCAGTCCTGCTGCGCCAGGTAAATGTGATCGAAATAGGGCAGCCATCTTGGATGACCCCTATAATTCAATATCTGCAAGAAGGAATACTCCCGGAGAGCAAAGCAGAGGCAAGGAAGATTCAAAACAAGGCCCTGCATTATGAGATGAATGGTGGTATTCTATACCGAAAGTCCTTCTTGGGGCCCTTATTGCGCTGTGTGGACCCCCAAGACGCGAATTACTTGATCAGAGAGATTCATGAAGGGATCTGTGGCATCCATGCAGGTCCGCGCATGGTTGTCGCGAAGATTATAAATGCTGGTTATTACTGGCCAGGGATGCATGTCGGTGCTCTAAGGGAGTTGCGCAAATGTGACTCATGCCAAAGACACTCCCCGAAAACCCTGCGCCCGAAAAACGATCTCATTCCTGTATCCACTGCTTGGCCTTTCCAACAGTGGGGAATTGATATGGTGGGACCTTTCCCTGATGCTCCGGGAGCCGTGAAGTTCATAATCGTGGCCGTTGATTATTTTACTAAGTGGGTGGAAGCCAAGGCTCTCGCTTCAACCACTGCAATGATGGTGCGCAAGTTTATCTGGGAGCACATCATTTGCAGATTTGGTCTTCCACTCAAAATCGTCACAGACAACGGTACTAATTTTGCTTCCGAGGATCTTCAAAATTGGATGAAGGAAATGAAGATTGAGCACACATTCTCCTCCGTTGCGCATCCTCAAGGCAATGGTCAAGTGGAAAGTGTTAACAAAAGTATCGTTGAGGGGATAAAAGCCCGACTGGGCACAAAGAGAAGAGGCTGGGTAGATGAGCTCCCAAGCATCCTGTGGGCTCACCGAACCATGCCGAAGACAAGCACCGGCGAAACTCCTTTTAGCCTAGTATACGGCTCGGAGGCAGTTATCCCGGCTGAAGTTGGACTCCCCTCACCGCGCTTGACAGCAGTCAACACGGTTGATAATGAAGCAGAGCGCCGTCTCGATTTGGATTTACTGGAAGAAAGACGTGAGATTGCGCGTATTAAAGAAGCAAAGTACAAGACACAGCTGGAAAGGTACTACAATGCGAGAGTACGCATTTGCACCTTCATTCCAGGAGAGTATGTCTTCAGAGACAATGAAGCTTCAAACGTTGAACGCCCCGGGAAACTAGCACCCAAATGGGAAGGCCCATACTTGATTCACGAAGTGCTAGGAAAAGGGGCATACAAATTGCGCACCCTGGATGGACACATCATCCCGCGCACATGGAATGCGCAACAACTGCGCAAGTGCTATATGTAACTATTCTAGGCCTTGCGCCCTCTCTTACTCATGTCGGCCACGCGCCTTTTTAATTTCCTATGTTGGCTAAACGCCCCTTATGTTACTTATATGCGATATATGTTGGCCTAAGCGCCTGTTTCTCAATTAATGAAAGCATACGACATGTTTTTCTTTACCGTGAAGACTCTTACGTTACAAATGCATGTTAAACTTTTGATTAGCACGAAAACACTTCAGTGAATTTCGAGCTCTTGAGTTATGCCTCCAAGGTACTCCGCAAACATAGCGCGAGACCAGACAGTTAGACTCGCACAAGAGCCACACTTACATTTATTCACGCCAACTTAACCAAAGTTCTAACAACAGTGCAATAATTGTAACGAGACAGAATAAACATAAATATCATATTTAATAAGCGCAAGCGCGCAACAATTGCATAGAAACCAACTATCATTCATATGATCCAAAACAAGCGCGACCGCGCAACATGTTACATTCAAAACCTAAAGATAAAAATTACAAGGCACAAAGCCTGTCAACACTACCTATTCAAAGCCGTCACCGCCAGCATCATCATCGTCATGAGTATCGCCTTCACCATCGCCATCATTGCCCGCCGCTGGCTCCTCATCAGATAAATTAACCATCTCTGGTGGGTCCAGAATAGCCTTAAGACGATGGCACCAGTCATCATGCTCTAAAGCTTTTGTGACCAAGTCCATCACGGGCAGCGCTAGGTGATCGTATGCATTTTCAGCACGAGCCAACTCCGCATTAGCTTCGTCAGTCACTGAGCAGTGACTTATATCGAATTCTTACCCAAATACCTCCTCGACATGCTGCGCACATTCTAGATAACCTCCCAGATGACCGACCGCGCGCGAGGCATCTATGAGAGCAGCAACAGTCCCGTCCAGTTCTCCAGCATTCAAAATCGAGTTGGCCATCTACACCAAAACGAACAAATGAGAACTGACTTTAGTAAATAAAACCCAAGTTAAAAAGAGAACAATACCAGAACTATTCCCCTGCCGCGCAGCCATTCAACATCCAAGGACAACGTGTCAACAATACCCTGGACCTCAGTATAGTTATTTTACGCCACATTCAGGGCAGACGAGCTTATGGCACGCGCCTCCTTGGCCTTTTGCCTGGCTTCCTCAGCCGAAGCAGCCTTCGACCTCTCGGCCTCTAGATCGATCTCCAAGGACTCACTTTTGTCAAACTGCTCTTGCAGGCGACTCTTCAACTCTGCAATTTCAACATCCTTGGCAACAAGATCTTTATCCTTACTGGATACTTGTGCCTTA
This sequence comes from Helianthus tuberosus, assembly GCA_030545235.1. Classification (NCBI taxonomy): domain Eukaryota; kingdom Viridiplantae; phylum Streptophyta; class Magnoliopsida; order Asterales; family Asteraceae; genus Helianthus; species Helianthus tuberosus. The sequence goes on along the minus strand of CM060442.1, from coordinate 233,900,176 downwards.
AGCTCAGCCTGAAAAAGATAAAAGACTTTGATAATCCTACAAGCAGGAACCACGGACAAAGAAGGATAACACTTTACGCACCTCAGCTTGCACCTTAGTAGCTTGCGCATCTTCAACTTTCCCTTTCAACTCCGTAACTTGACTCTCAAGATCGGTAATTTTAGCTCGAGCCGCTTACATGCGCTCGTTGTCTTTTGCGCAAATTTTATTCCAGTCAGTACGCTCCTTTGCTAAGAGGTCTTCTGCAGCGCGAAGTTTGCCCTTAAGGCCTTCACGGCCCCACTCCTCCGATTTCTTATCAGATTCGAATTTTTCCTTTTCCTCATCGAAGGCAGCTTTCGACTTTACAAAGTCTTTGACATGCCTTAACAACCGCTCGTGGTATTTCTCCCATTCCTCCCTCTTCCTAACCATGGTTCGCCACTCGCGAACAATTTGATGGTTAGCAGCACGGGTGTTGGCCTCACCAATGACATAAGCGTGATACAACCCATTGTGGGTTCGCGCTCTTTGTCGGTTAACCTCACCAGGAGGAATGGAGTTCAGAAACCAGTCGCGGCAAGGAGCGAACTCCAGGAAAGTGTCTTTCTGTCTCAAACCCCATGGCGGTTGGTGCGGAGCGTCACCACGGCTCTCCTCTGTGTAAGACTTATAGTAAATATCCCCCAAGGTATCCCTGAGGCCTATTGGAGAGTGTGGCATTGCACCTTGTCTTCCCACGCCAGCCTGGCCAGCAGCAAAACCAGCACTCGCGCCTCCTGCAAGAGCAGATCTGTCTTGATGAACACCAGCGCCTGATCCCCCAGCAGCAGAAGTTATTTTAATAGTCTGAAGGGAAGGATCAGGCTGCGCAGATCGCACCACTTTCTCAATTTCTGGTTCTTTCCTTCTCTCATGAATGGGCTGGTCAAGCCCTGCGATGTGAACGACCTCTGGACCCTGCGCCTTTTCAGGAGGGGTTGCAGCAGTAATCTCGGGCTCCTTGGGCTCAGTAAGAGGCTTGTTAGCAGCTCTCTTTCTCTCCGTCTCCTTCTCCTTAACAGGCTTCTCGCCAGCCTTTTGCTTCTCCTTCTCAGACTCAGTAGTCTTGAAGGGTTTGATGGTAACCTTGGGCCTTTTAAGCGCCGGCTCTGAGGGCTCTGTGATGACAACTCCCTTCTTTTCAGGGGTCTTCTTTTTGGCCTCTGCAAAAATGAAGTGTTAAAAGAGAGCTGACAAACAAACATAAAAGTAAGATCCAAGAAGCTAACTAGGAGAAAATCTGTAAAGAGAGCGCAAGTTGTTCTTTTTTCCGATCAAAGGGACTTCACCGGGTTTTGGTATTACAGAAGCACCAACAGAAGCCTCCCTGCTCCTTTTTCTAATCAGCTTCACAGCAGGCTCTTCCTCCTTCGCTTCTTCTTCGTCCTTTCCTTCTTCATGTGCGAAAGAAGATGGAGTGGTCCCAGCATCAGGGTTGCGAGAACCCGCGCTCCCTGAGTTCCTTGAACCAGCAGCTCCCGTCTTCTTCTCGCCTACGCGCGATAAACCCTCAAATGAGTCACTAATAATAACGTAATCTTCTAAGTTACTTTGACGAAGGCGAAGGGTACCTTTATCATCAACACTAGTAGTTGCGCGACTATTTCCACCCTTCTTACTGGTGACATCGGCATCAATAGTGATAACCTTATTCTTCTTGGGTTTCTTCTTCTTCTCTTCGGGGTCGATACCCAGATCGCACAGCACACCTGCAAAGATGGTAGACCAGGAACTTAACTCTCCATTGGAAGATCCGACAGACTCCTCGCTGGAAAGATAAACAATCTCTTTCCCAGCAGAAGTCAAAGCGCGCAAGGGTCGAGGGTTAGGTATATGCGCACCTTCGGTTGCAGTAGGTGGATCGGCGAAAGCATCAGCAACTGGGTACATAAAATGACCCTCAATCTGGTCATACCAGTATTCTTCTCTAGCCTTCAGCGGGCGCACGCCCATGGACCCACCAAAGGTGGGGAAGGCAGCTTGCCACAGATGCACCTCTACACGCGAAATCAACTAATTAAGCACAGGCTACAAAACAAGAAATTAAAGAGATTAAAGTAACTAACCTCTATCTTCAAATTTTAAAATTGGAACGTCCTTGCTATCTGCCGGCCACTGATCACTCATCCGCGCCGCTACCAAGACGTTCTCACCAAACACTCGGTTTGGAGTGGCAGTAAGCTTCTGATACCAAGCCTCATTCTTGGGAATCGCCAAATCTTCCTTCAAGATCGGTTCGGACCATGCGCGGAAGGTCATGGCAATTGGTATCACCTCCTCGCGAATGAAAAAGAATTTTGGTTTCCAGTCATGGAAACTTTCAGGACGATTCAGAAGTATCTTCTTCGCGGCCCCTCGACTGGCAAACGAGTAGAATCCCATATTTCTGATCAATTGGTAAAAGACTCTGAATCTTTCAACAGTCGGCTCAATATCATAAGATCGACAAAGAAACTCGAAATGTCGAACCCTGACCATTCCAGGAGGACTCATTTGTGAAATATGGAACCCATAAAACTGAAGAACATGGGCCATGAAGTTCGTCGCCGGCAACCGGAAGTTGCCTTGATGAAAGAAGTCCTCAAACAACGTGATATAACCCGGCGGCGCATCGGCGGCCGTCTGATTCTGACCGGGATATCTGGCATCCCATTCTAGTGGGAATCGGAAACTCCGTGTAATTTGCTCGAATAGCCCTAAGTCCCATCTAAGTACGGGAACAGGACCCTCCTCACCGGGATTTTCCTCCTGATATTCTTCAGCCATGGGTATTCGACGAGGAAATTTTGAATATTCTGAAAGAGGAACTTGAAGATATGAAGAAAGATCTTGAAGATCTACTACAGAACTTGAAGATTTGAAGATCTGAAGAAGATGAATAGAGAGAAGAAGATAGCAACAGTAAAAGGAAGTAAGGGTTTTTTTCCACTTCGTCGAGTATATATACCCATCGCATTTAATGCGATGGATAAACGTGCCAAATTTTCCGCGCACGTGACCAATCAGAGGACGCCACGTAGGGCGAGAATCCCGAAGTGACGGTTGCCATGCGCGCGTGGACCTCACTCTCCCGACGGAAAGTGGAACTGTCAGAGACAACCTGATGACAACCGTGTCAGTGGTCAACTCAAACGTCACCATCAACGAAAATCCTCACCAAACCGTCAGAATTCAAATTTCGAGGATTTTCCTGCCCAAATTTCCAGAAACTTAATGCAGAAGTTACCCAGGTCGCGCAATATGCATGGTTACCCAAGGCATCCGCGCACTATCAACACAAAACAAAGAATCATCAGCTGCCAGATATGTATTCGCGCCGTAACAACTTTCAAAACATTTGCACGCGCGCGCCTACTAATAAAAAAACAAGCATTTTCTGCAACTTTCTTTTTCTAAGTCCAGAGCTCCAACCACTTGCCTCGCGCATGGTGCAGCACTGGACTGGGGGGACTTGAAGGGGTATGGTCCCAAAAAAGCCGCGCAAACCTTTATTCAGGTCGCGCGAAGGACCATACTCCTTATTCAACACATTTCTTATTGCCAACTTCGCGCGGGCTACTTCAGCATTCTTTGATCCGGTGTGAGGTCTGAGCAATAGGAAGCTCCACTTTCAACACTTAGCATTCTGAAAGAGCATGCAGTAACCCATACCCTGCGCGGGGTAGTTACGTGTTCAGCAAGAATAACGCGTGACTACGGCGCAAGGTTGTTTCAGATAGTACACAAGGTACAAGTGGCAGAATGAAAGGGCCAATCGGCGTCCTTCTGGTCCTACTCAATCGTGCTCCACGATCGTCTGACATGCAGGAGACAGAAAGTACTTAAGGACGCCTACGTGGAACCAATCACAGAGCAGAGACAACTGCCCCACGATCTCCACTTACCTGCTGATGGCAGAAGGGCAGCCGGGCCGACAACCATGACACGTGGCTCCAATCACGGTGCGCCAGCACCAGGGAACTCCTAGAAGCCACTAACGGTCGACACCAGTGAGACAAAGAGCATATTCTCTAAGTTGTCGCCTTCCGGCCCAAGGCCCATCAGCCCACATCCTCTTACACCTCTCCGGCTATAAATAGAGACCTCAGTCCACATGTTAAACATTCTACTCCCTCTACTTTCACTCTTAATACTCAATTATCTCCTCAAAGCAGTCGCTTATTCTCACGCCGGAGCCCGGTTAAGAGGGAAACCCCCATATTCCCCTCTTAACGAGTAACGGTGTTCTGTTTTGCAGGATTAGAAGATCAATACGAAGCTCAGAAGTCATAGGAAGATTAACCATTATGATAAAAGGCATGAACCAAACTGATTAGTCCCATAATTAGTTCCGTGTTTCTTCAGTTACCAGCATAACGTGTAATTCAACCCCAGAAAGAAAGAAAGAAACAATATAGTAAAAAGAAGAATTGGCTAAACGGGTCGGATCAAGTGGGTTGGCAACATCTAGAGGATTGGTTACTCAACTAAAAAAACCTATATTGACAATGACATGTTCATTTCGAAAGCGAAGGCGGTGGCTCATTTGAAGGGACAACTGAACTTCTTACTTCCAGAGGGTTGGTTGTTCGAACCAAATGACGAATTGGTTCGACTTCGGTTACATTATTATAATATAGTTTTTAAGTCATATAACACGCTAATAATATATCAAATGAAAAGATATAATATTTGCAGACTAACTCGACCCAACTGTTTTGACTCATGCTGATAGTTACCTGTTTTGTATAATGGGTCGAAAAGTGCAACCTCCTGGAAAAATTACAATAGGCGATTTGAAGGATGTCAAAAGCTTCATAAGTAGAAAAGTAAAGAGGGACAATACCTGCCTAAGTGCTAGAAGGCAAAGTGCTCTCAAACTCCTTCATCAAGGTCCACAACCAGGTCTCACATAAAAGAAAACCAAATATTTTATAAAAGTTAATTACTATAAAACCACACGCATCATTACTGAATTAGAGGCCAAAATTAACAAAGTATGAACATGTGTTCAGAACGAGGAAACTGAGGAATTATTGGTGATCAAACACGTTGTGAATAGGAGCACTGGTAGTTGATGTATAACCTTCATTTAATACAAAAAAAAAGTTCTGAATTCATATATCATCATTGCGGTCGCTGAACCAAAAATAAGCACGAAAATACGCACTAAAGGTGAAATTAAGCTAAATTAGACTAATTGATCACATGACGAATACCTACTGGTTTTGTCAATTAGAGGTAGTGGCTAAGAAGTGAAATCCAACGCGGGTGGAAGAACCTCATTCACGCTACTGCAAAACAACACATTTTAATCAAAATTCATATTGAAATTCAAGCAATGATAAAAATAAAAAGGTTCATATAAATCGATTAAAAGAAATGCAATATTAGAAACTAAATAAATGACAGGTCCATTGAAAGAAACCAAATACTGATTATATGGTAATTAATATTAAGCTAAATTAGACTGTATATGCTCTTACAAACCTGCAAATCCATTCATATTCTCAACATGGAACCCAGATTTACTTTGACTCAGTATTAAAGATCTTTTTATGTGTTTCTAATAAAGTGTGTGTGACAAAATTGCCATTACTGTGAAATTATATATGTTTTTCAAATTCCCTGATACAACCGATAGCGTTGCTACCAAAGACATACATATAGATCCGTCTCCTTGTCTCTCAATCCATATCTTCCTCAAGGAAACATGTCTCGTCTCGCCGTATTCCGGCGCCGGTAGGGATGGATTTAAGAGATTCGAATATGAATCCAGATTTCCTCCTACCAATTCCGGCATCGACATTCACCGCCATAATAGTTAATGTTGTCGCAAGTCCAAGTAATCGAAGAAAGTAGAAGAGATGGAGACCAAGAAAATCAAATCAAACTTCAAATTGAAACTAAACTGCACGAGAATTGTAGAATGAAAGAGGGGCGATGAAGGTTATAATCGACGTGAGGTTTCAGAGGATGGTTAGTTGAAGATTGTGACCTGCACATTATTTTTGTTGACTGTGGATGAATCGTAGAATAAGATGAATCATTGTAGAAGTCGTGTGAAAAAAACGAATTCAATTTTTTTGGAAATCTTGAATTGATTGAATCATATTTTTGGAAACTTGAATTGATTGAAGGAGGATGAAGGTAAAGAGAGAAAAAACAATTGCCGCTCAAACACCAATTCTCTGCCTAAGTAGCTATGCCACATCATGGTCAATTGGTCAAAGTTATTTTGCTATAATAAAAGAGATAGATTTTTATTATTCAATATGTGTAATGAGCTCTTATACTATTTCAGTATACTATAGACTAGTATTTGTGATAACTTCAAGTTAGCTATGTAAACAATATGATAATAACGTCATATGAAGTTTTTTCACAGATTATATTATTATATCAGTTCCATTGTATAATTTTGTATAATACACGGGTTTATAAGGGGGGAAGGGACACTCCACAGGTAGCAGATCAAGGGTTCGACCTAGTGTCATAACATCGCTGCCACCCCCTAAGGTAAGCAAGGCGGGTTGGTTAAGCTAGTAGTTTTACTAGTGCAAGAGTTGAATTTGTTTGAGCATGTTGATAACTTTTGGATTGATGAATGAGTTTTAAACTAAAAAATTAAAAAAAAAAAGTGTATGACATGGGTAGGTGTCACCATTATTTACTAGCTAGTGGGTATTTTGAACTAAATTTAAAATGACGAGTGTTGATTGGTCGGGGGCAGAGTTTATACCCTTAGACCATCCGTAATCGTTGCTTTTTGGGCTTTTTTTTGTAACAAAACGCACCACCACGCCCCTATTGCCGCCCCGTTGCCGTTTTTTTTAACCAAATTCAGTTGGAGCGTGCTTTATTCCATGCCTTGGTTCATTAGGTTTGGCCAATCATCTTTCATTTTCCTTTTGTTTGTTCAATAAGAGTTTTTGATGGTTTTTTTTTATTTAATTTTATTACACATTTTTTAACATAATGCCCCACTACATCTATTTTAGAAAACTCTCCATAATGCTCCATTGCTGACTGGGCTACCACATGACACAAAACACCCAAAGTTAAGAGCATTACCACTACAACATGGTCTTAGACTAGACGGTATGGGGAGCGTCCCCCACCCATCCAGGTCCGGCAACGAGGCACACACCGTGCCCCCCCCCCCCCCCCCGGCGTCCTCGTCCTGACCGTCGGCCACAAGCCGTTTGAGACGGTCCAGAAAATGACAAAAAAGTGTGAGGTTTCGAGGAGCTTTTGACCGTTTCATTAAAAAAATTCCAATTTCTATTTAATTTGCAACGGCCATTTTTAAAAAAAATTACCAAATTCATTCCAAATTTTATAAATACTCACCACTTTTACACTAATTTTCACACCTTTTCACCCACTACAATCTCATATCTCTATCACATTTTATAAACACTCTTCCCTTTTTATATAAACTCAACATTTTTATACCATTTTTTACCCACTACCACCTCATCTCTCTCTCAAAATTTACCATGTCTTCACCTTCTTCCATTTATTCATCTTCTTCGTCTACGTGGTATTCATCATCTTCTGAAGAGAATGACGCATTTTTCGAAAACATGATTATGTACGTGGCTCAGATCTTCATGGCGGATGATGAAGAGTCGTCCCAACGGCTAACTAGACGAGCAAAATTAAACCGAGACAAATAAGGTACTTTACTTTTTTTTCCGCATGTTTATTTAAATTTAAAAATGTATTTTATAATGAATTTGTTATATTTTTCGTTTTAAATATATAGCCGCCCACGATAAACTAGTGGCCGATTATTTTGCCGACGAACCCGTGTACACAAACGAGATGTTTCGACGTCGGTTCTGCATGAGTCGTCGACTTTTTTTACGTATCGCAAACGACATGGCCCAGTCTGATCCGTTTTTTGCACTGCGATACGACGCCAGGGGGCAAAGGGGTTTCACTAATTTATAAAAATGTACGTCGGCCATTCGCCAGCTGGCATATGGTTACGCACCCGATGCATTAGACGAGTATTTAAGGATGTCCGAAAGAACCGCACGTCTATGTTTGCACAGGTTTTGCGAATGGGTTGTCAAATTATATAGCAAGAGATACATGCGGAGACCAAACGCAAACGACGTTCAAAAATTATATCAAGCACACGAACAAAGACATGGTTTCCCAGGAATGCTCGGGAGCATTGATTGCATGCACTGACCGTGGCAGAACTGCCCTACTGCCTGGCAAGGTAAGTATACTAGGGGAGATCATGGTCATCCCACTATTATTCTAGAGGCTGTTGCGTCACAGGATCTCTGGATTTGGCATGCTTTTTTTGGTCTACCTGGTTCGCTTAATGACCTTAACATTATATACCAGTCACAGATATTTGACGATATAGTGGCGGGAACAGGTCCAGACACAAGTTTTACGGTTTCGGGGGTGGAATACAGGCGAGGTTACTACCTTGCAGATGGAATATACCCAACGTACTCGACAATCGTTAAAACTATTCCGCACCCGACAGACGATAAAAGAAAAAAAATTGCGAAGTATCAAGAGGGTGCGAGATAAGATATTGAACGGGCTTTTGGGGTACTACAAAAAAATGGCATATCATTGAACATCCAGCACTTTCGGCTACACCAAAGATGTTACGACACATTATGTACGTTTGTATCATCCTTCATAACATGGTCATTAAAGACGAAGGTAAAGCGATATGCGAGTACGACGAAAACGCGTCTACCGGAAATTCTGTTTCAGTTAGTTTGGAACAACAAGATTTGAACATGTTCTCTCTACGTAACGAGTACACACATCATAACCTACAAGCGGACTTGGTGGAGTACATTTGGAACAACGCTCAAAACGAACCAGACGACCACATGCAGGACGAAGACTAGTAGCTTTTTTTAATATTTTTTAATCCTTAGGATTTTTTAAGTTTATGTTTTTTTTTAAGTTTATGTAATGTTGTTTAATATTAATGAAAATATTTTCGTATTTTAGTTGTTAAATGTTAAAAAAAGAGGATGTTAAAAAAAACAAGTAAAATGGTAGGGTAGGATCATCCTCCCATTTCCATTGATTTTGTGGGATAAACCATCCTCCTAACTCCTAAGGATGGTGATATTGCGCCTAGGTGGCGGATCATTCTCCAATGGAGGATCATCCCCATACCATGTTGGCTTCGGCTATGGAGTATGGGGCGGGGGTTTGGGCGTGGGTTGGGGGAAAACGCCCAAGGCACCATCCCGGGTGGGCTTGGGTTGGGGCGTGGCCCTTGGGGCTTGGGTGTCAAGCCGGGTGTGGGGCGGTGTTGACTAGCTGACATGGCGGGCTCTCAATGGACAATCCAAACTAGCTGTTGGGCTAGCCGTTGGCCAACGGCTATGTTAAAAAAATATATATATATATTTTCACTATAAAACTCACATTTTTCTTCCATTTTTTACCACATTCAACCACATCTTCTATAATCATCTTCAATTATCCTTCTACAAAACGAAAAAATGCATCGACGATTCGATACCTACCCCATTTACACAATCGCCCATCAACCTTTCACCAACCTCCATCGACCTTTCACAAACCGAAACCGTCCCCGAAACTCGACCACCCAACGATGCTCCTTCCGCATCGAAACCCATCAAAAAGAGAAGTCATAAGAAAAAAACCGAGGCGGATAAAGCACTTGAAACCGTCAAACGAAAACAACAAAAATGGGTCGTTGCTGAAGAACTTGCATTGGCGAGGGCTTGGTGTCAACAATCTCAACATCCAAGTTTAGGTATTCTTAAACTTTATTTTTATTAATGGTTATTTTTTATATAACTTTGTAATATATTAAATTTTGTTTTTATTAATGGTTACTTTTTATATAACTTTGTAATATATTAAATTTTGTTTTTATTAAAATAGGAAATTCTCAACATCGAACCGCCCTGTGGGAAGCGGTTAGTAGAGTATTCCATGAAGAATTGGGAAGGGAGGCTTATCGTGAAAACGATAGCTTATCCTCGAAGTGGAGCGAGATTAGCGGCCAACTTACAAAATATAGTGGTTTTTTAAATAAAGCAAAGCAAAACCCAAAAAGTTGTGAAACCGAAACCGACATTGTGACAAATGCATTGGTCACATTCAAATCAAATGTGGGGACCGACTTCCGTTTCATGCATTGTTGGGAGATTTGTAAGTTCCATCCAAAGTGGGCGAATATCCCCATTGGTAGCGAAAGTAACACGTCTTCCAAAAGGTCAAGGGCCTCGTCCCAAGCCCAATCTGATGCACGAGATCAAGAGTTTGAGGACCTTTTGGATGATTCGCCAAGCCCAAACTGGCCTGAGTATGGAAGAAATGCTTCCAAAAGGCGTGCTAAAAAATCAAGATCTGGTACGGCATCGCCTTCAGCTGGGAGTTCGGGCTCGCGTAGGGGAATATACAGCGAGCAGTTGGATGACATTTCATGCAAGTTGAATACATTCAACGTATTCCAACAACAAAGGGCCGAAATTCGAAGGAGCAAAGAAGGTAGAGATGCCGCTAGAGATGCCCAGAAACAAAAACGGGATGATTTGAAATTTCTATCCCAGCCCATTGATCACCTAGAGGGTGACGAATTACAACTAGTCTTGGAGATGAGAGAAGAGATAAAAAACAAATATAAACGTTAGGAATTTTTTTTGTAATTTACTTTATTTAAAAATATTAAAAAAATTAAATTTGTTGTTTTAAAAAATATTCAAATAGCCCAGCGGGTCCCAGCGAAGCCCATCAAACCCACGCCCCAAACCCCCGCCCCACCATACCGTGTTGAATGTGGGTTAGCCCATGTCTTCCCCCCAAGCCACGTGTCAACTAATGCTCCAACCCAAGCCCAACCCCTGCCCCACCATACCCCACGACCTTAGTCGGGTAAATATAAAATGACACCAATCATTGTTTTTATGTTTATTTTAGTAGACACTTGTTCAGATATCGTTGGCAGCCTATATCATACACTTCTACAAGAAAGCCTCCACTCTCCGATTGGCCAAAAATATCACGTTGTCCTAGGCATATTTCATTTATTGCTTTTGTTAAACAAGTGTAGGATATTTTATATTAAACTAGGTTATAACCCCGTGTGTTACACATGTTGAATAAATGAATTTTATATACTAAATAATAAATCAATATATATTTAAAAACCTCATTTATTTCACAGGTTGAATAAATGTAATTTTATATATTAAATAATAAAAAGTTATATCTATAAGAACCATATGTATTGTACGGGTTGAATAAATGTAATTATATATACTAAATAATAAAAACAGTTATATCTTTAAAACCATGTGTATTACACGGGTTGAATAAATGTAATATTGTTTACCAACTAATAAAGAAGTTATATCTTTAAAAACCCTCGTGTATTACACGGGTAGAATAAATATGATTTTACATACCAAATAATAAGAAAAGTATATTTAAAAAAATTAATGGATATACTCGGTGCATGATAGATGTAACACCTCGAAAATTCGTGTTCAATGATATAACGACACGTGTCATGTAAGACAAAAAGTGCTATAAACCCGGATATGATTAAAGATGTACGAACGGAATTAAAAGTGTTGTCATGTTAATTTTTACACCTCTGAACGACCTTATTATGAATCCCAAGATTAATAAACATCTGGTATATATTCAAATTCGGGGAATCATAGCAACAAACTGATTCATAATGGAAGTGGTGGACTCCTACGAAGAAAATGCACGGTAAACCTTATTGTTCGGCACTTTCAAAATGGATTCAAGCAAACAATTCAAAATGGTAGGGTATGTAACTGCTCAAGGCCATTTTGGGAGGTCCCTAAATGATAATTGAGGCCCCAAAGTCGTATAAAGATGGTTGCCCTTTCGAATGCATGAAAGAACAAAGTTTTGGTCCTTGATGAACGCTTGCGCACCGCAACAACAGGAGTCTTATGGTGCGCAAGCAGCTGCCCAGCGACAGAAATGTTCCTGTTTGCTGTTTAAACGCAAAAACTCACCTTTAAACGAGTTTCCTCATATCCCTTGGCCCCTAAACAACCCCTAAACATCTAGGACACCTGTGGGAATGTTGTGGTAAGTGCTAGACTTTGTTGTCAACACTTTGTGGTGAGTGAATTCACTATAAAAGGGTCTTGAGTTGCAAACAATTCATCACACCATTTCCTTCAGCTTTCTGATCATTCCTGGAGCTCAAACCTTCTCTCAAGTGATCACTAATCAAGCTTAGGACTTCAGTAAGTTTGCTAATCCTTTCTTAATTAAGTTTAGCTTAGTTATTTAGCTAAAAGTCAAACCATCGTAATTACGGTTTGACTTCGAGATTAATTAATAATGGCTCAGTCAAATCTCGAATCAAAAGTAGTTATAAGTTGGTAATTATGTGGGTAATAAACCCTCAAAAGGGTTCCCCCTGATTCCCACTCTAACTAGGTCAAATGTCGGGTCAAACTTACTAATAAAAAGTCAACAGAATGTTTAAAATGCAATTTATGCATGATTAGCAATGTAGAACACATACAACATGTTTGATCATTAATATAACTTGGTAATAAGTGTAAGAACATGTCTAAACATGTTCAACCCGACAATTTCCTGTTTAGACCCGGTTCGGAACCGAAAGTCGCATAGTTTGACTTATACTTTGACTTTCAGTTCTGACCCGTTATGGTATGTTTTAGAAATGCCTTAGAGCTTTATTTGGACCAGGTTACATGCTAGTATAACCCTCTGTGATTATACACCTCGGATCATTAGTTATCCAATTAATATGCATGACTCCGTTAATTGCTCATATGTTGACCATTATGCCCTTTTCACCTTAAAATGTGATTTTTGGAAATGTAAAAGAGTAGAAACTTTAATTACTGATATATAAACTTGTATGCAAAGTTTGACATCAGTTTGAGGTATAGATTGAGAGTTATGCTCATTAGCGCAAAAATTAAAGCTTTATGTTAATAAAACGGCGTAATTAGCGTATAGCCTAGTTAAGCCTACTTTTTGATACCAAAATCTTTACCCACTGATGTAATATATTATTTTGGGATTTTTGAAGATTTTTAATTAATTTTAGACTGAGCATAACTCATAGTCGTAGGCTTAATCCGATAATTGTCGGTTTTGCCCTTACGGGCTATAAAATGAGTTTTACATATCTAAACGACTCCAAACCTTTTGCTACTGTTCACATATGATAAATAAATTATTTTAAGCCTTCTGGAAATATAAAAATATCAGATTTATGTATCGAACCCGGAAACGGCTTCTAATCGCCTTTTTAAGCGTTTTTAACGCATAGTATGTACTAGAATTATTTTAAACATACCAAGGGTGATACCTACTGATATTTGAGGAAAATTATAATATTTTAACAGTAAGCAAAGGTTGATAAACTCAGACTTCAGTTTTGAGCTTTTCGGCTTATGTGAAATTACCAAAATACCCCTACGGGGCATAGTTTGGTTAAATTTGATAAATTTCACATATATGCTTTATCCTACTGATATAACTTGGAAAATTGAGTATATTTTCTGATTACATTAGACCTGTAACTCAGCTTGTTACTTAAACTCTTTTATAAACTTTTAAATGACCAAACTACCCTACAGGGCCTAGTTTGTGTTTAAATACGTTTCGGGCATAATGAAAGACATCTTACTGATGTCACAACATATTTGAGGCATAATTAACTTAGGAAACCTGTCTATAGCTCTCATGAATACCCGTCACGCTTATTTACGCGTACGGTTCGGTTTATGTAACAAGTTTACATAGATTAGCCGAAACGGGTCAAACCTTATCGGTTTCATCTCAAAATCCAGAATGTGTATGAAATACCCATATTAAACAAGTCTCTGAACTTGTCGGGTCTAAATCACATTCTATCCGGTCTTCGCTTAATTATGCGTACGAACCGTATCTTTGAAACTAGCCGGTCGAAGCTTAAGCTTAATTAAAGACCCGTTAGAATTCTAATAGGTTATTATAAACCTTCGTTCCAGATTAGGAGTACCAGTAAAAGCTACGTGCATTTTGCTTATTGTGATTTATACATTGCTCAGGTAAATACTTTTAACTTATTTCCCTATACGGGCTTGGGTTACGGTATATAGCATACCGCTTGATCGAGCATCAAATCCTCCACCGTTGAGTGGGTAATTGACTAATTTGATTGGCTCGTTTAAACAGTCTTGTTACTTAAAGCCTTTGGGGGGTTAATGACCATGTCCCGGATATGCTTGGCATCATTTTACGAAATGGCCACGTGTAACACCCGTTCTTATAAATCAAGGTTTAACGTATATTTTGCGAAAATAATCATGTAATTAATGATTATATATACATCGGAAATACGGGTTTGTTAAAAACTTTTACAAATTAAGTGATATACATAATGTGATTTAATTCGCCGTTTAGAATAACGACAAAACAACGTTGCGGAAGCTTTGTTTAATGTGTGTTCGGTTCTTGCTCGATGCTCGATCTTTATCCGGGACTCTCGACATTCACCTGTGATCAAAACCAACTTAAATGTCAGTTTTGATAATTAATTAAACTAATACAACGGGGAAATTAGGAAAATCCAACATGGATATCTTAAACCCAAAACAAAAACTTATTTCTGACCTCCACCGTAACTTACGGTGTCACCGTAAGTTACGGTGGCCTCTGTGTTTCAATTATTCAACCGTACAATAGTAGGTGTTTACCGTAACTTACGGTGGCACCGTAAGTTACGGTGGCCCCTGCATCATTCCTTTCCTTTTTGCCGTTTTCGACACGAAAACTTTCGTATCTTTCAATCCGCTCGTCCGTTTAACCTACTGTTTCTTCCTACGTGTTTGTAATTTGATTCTCCATCATATGGAGTTAAAATCTAACATCCGGTTTAACAAAATTTCAGACTTTTAAGTCTTTGGCTTATTACCCTTTTTGCCAACTTTTGACCCGTTCGTGATTTCATCATCAAACTTGTGTATTTGACCTTTATATCTCATATACTTCTTCAACTTAATGTTATTTACCATACTAGATTATAATCCCCGGTTTATTACACAAATTAAACCCGTTTTCGTTTGTATGCTTATTTTGACCCGTTAAGGGTATTTATGCACTAAGGTCCCATACATCCCTTTTATACTTATCTTAAGGATTTAATCTACCAAAACACTTATTTCCAACAACCTTTAAAGGTCGTTTGCCCGGTTTACCCAACAAGGGCATTTTAGTCAACTTTAGCCTCTCATTTACGACGAAGGGCATTTGCTACAATTTGACCCAAAAAAAAATGTATGTTTAACCACAATCGTATTTATACGTACCTGGCTCGAGTCAACCTAGTGACCCGTTTCAACACCTTGCTTTTATTACCGATATTCTATGGCGACTCAATTATCCAAATTACTATTCGCTCCTGTAACACATGACTTGAGCACCACATTAGTTGATTTTGTCAAATGACGTTATTCCCACCATTTGACCCGTTCGATCTATATATAACCCAACATTTTCATATGTAACAAAAACATGGTTTTTATTTACAAATCACACATTCGAACCATTTCGGATTTTCTCACTAGATCCCTTTCTTTCTAAAGTCAATTTCCTATATTTTTAACCCATTCGGCTTATGCTATGGGTGTCCTTTGAAACTTATTTTACTTTAGTCAATACTTGACTAAATTTCCATTTTTACCCATTTTCCATTACTAGTTACGCTATAAGGTAACTTTAAGAAAACTCTTAAACTATTAACCAATTCATGACTAGTTTACCATTTTGCCTTTTTCACCATTAATCATGGTTTAAAATGTTTCTATTCGTTCCAACCCAATTCGTTTCATGTTGGAACTCATAATTCGAACCAAATCCTTTGTTGTATTTATCGCCTATAAAATAAACACGTATACTACAAGTAGGTGTAAGTTTTACTTACCTTGCATCCGAAACATGCTTTTACTTCTTATTTGCTTCGTTTGACCCGCTTCCTTTCCAAGCCTCCACTTAGCTTGTCAAGCGTCAAACTATCATCATAATTCGTAAGACGATTAGTTTAGTCATAATCATTTACGACTATTCCATCCTACGGGTTTTATGTCAAATTTATCATTCGTCCATATCAAAATTATCATTCGATCTAATCATTGGTCAGTTTGACTTTTTAAAAGTCAATTGACTTATCAACATATTCAAATGCACATTTGGTTCAATGAACTCACTTAGGCATATTTCATCCGAACTCTTAACGAAATCAAATTTCACATACTAACTAGTAGGCCGCGATTTCATTTAGGCATTTCATATCACTGAAAATGGGCTGTTTTTGGTGACTTGTTTAACCTGTTTACATGTCTTCAAAAATTATGATTTTTTTATATGGCGTACATCTCAGAGGGTTAGGCCTTGTGTTAAAATTTCAAGATCTAACTCTTTACCAAAAATTCACAAAAATTCATTTACTAAGCTGCAATCAGATTCGTCACTTCTGACTGCAGCTTACGGAAAAATTCATTTAAAATTCCTCGTTTATCCGATTGACGAAATTCCAATTGGAGATTCTTTTAATCACTTAAAACTTTCTACAGTAAGAATTTGAGACCATAACTCAATTCCTAAATTGAGTTATGACATTCGTAATGGGCTGAAAATTCTGCCAGAAAACGCAGCTTGAACCTTTGATACGGAAAAATTCATAAAACGCTCAATTCTCGTCGAAAAAATGCGATTCCAGTGGGGTTTTAAAGATATTTCCTGGAATTACATTTTAGACTCAAGAAACACATGTTTTTATCACGTTTTGTCCAGGTTACAGCCGATACAAGTCGGCTGTAAATTCTGATCAAGAGTCGTTTGAATTCAGCTTTCAATTTAAGCAAGTTCTTGACATCATAACACCATTTTAGCAATCAAAAACCCTAACAACAATCACCTTCAATGGTGTTCATGGATTTTTTTACTAAAATTAGGCACGATTTCAACATATCTTGTCTAGGGTTTACTCCTAAACACTACAAGGTTCCTATTTCATCCATATAACAAGCATGCATCAACAAATTTCGAATACCCTAAATTCATGAGAATTTCAAGTAGAGAATTAACATCAAATTTTACATACCTTACAACCCCCTTGCGATGAGGATCACGATTCTAAGCTCAGATTTCATTTTGGACCAGATTTACACCTCCAATTGAGAGTTTTTTGTGAGTTTTCTAGGGTTTGGAGCATGGGGATCGCCCCTGTCTTTCTTCTGATCGACCAGACTCCCATTTTGGGGTGTTTGGTTTATTTTTTTATTTGTTTTATCTATTTTGGTTTCAATTTTAACAACTTAGGTCCCTCCACTTTAGTTTCTATAATAACTTTGGTTAATTTTAACCCTATTATAAGTTATTTCTAAACTATTAGCTAACTAGGTTAAAATCCCTAGTTAGCAAATTCTTGTTTATTTAAGAATCCTAATATTCACCGGGTTTCTTTTACCACTAAAGGTAAATTACCCGTCTTTTAGTATAAACGTGGTTTGATTACCAAACCCGTTTTCGGGGTGTTACAAGTCTACCCCCCTTAAAGAGGTTTCGTCCTCGAAACCCTTTCTTACTTAATTTATTGAGTTTAAACTCAATGTATTTGATCCGAGATATCATTTAAACATTAATTATACTTTTAACCAATTGTTAGTATTACCAGATAAGTATGGTAACATCTTTTTGGTCACTAATTGTCTACGTATCTCATACGACATAGTGCAACTTAAAATAACGTAATCCCGTTATTTCCACTAGTTTAGTTAACTTAGCGATATCCATCGCTTTCATATGCTATCGAATTCTTTATGAATCCGTTACTTTGACACGTTTAAAGGTCTTTAGTGGAATCCTTCACTTTTAGCAACAAATTCTTTTGTTTTCAAATTTATTTATTCGGTTCAGTTATACCGAATCTACCACTTACAAGCAAACCAAATTTTCTTGATTTGAATTGCTGACCTTAACCGGTCTCACTAACTAGACTTTTTAGTCCAGTTACTTTTTACCGCTCACTTGGTTATAATGTGATTTTACTTCACATTACATTTCCTAACCGTGATCGTGTTACATCATGTTTAATTTATATCAAAATTTCATTTTCGAAAATATCACTTTTCGAATATATCGTCTTGCGCCTATCAGTGTCAAGACTTGTATCTTTCATGCTTACTATTTAAATTCCTATCAGAATTTATGTTTGTAAGAACATTATTTCTTACTAAAACCGAAGTTTTAGTTTTAGGATCTTCTCTTTGACTTTTGTCAATTAACCATACCAGGATATTGACAGTCCATAATTTATTCTTATTTAGTTATATCCCATTACCGGGCTCATTATTCTATTGCATTTAACGCTACCTTTATCTGGCTAGCGCTCATTTGTGCCATTCGGCGTTATATTGTATTCAACATGTTTGACCTATTAATGTGAAATCCATCACTTATAAACAATCAACTTTATACTTTATTCAACCCATTCGACTTCAAATAGTTGAACATATTTACTCACAATTTCTATATACGAGATTTTATAGTCATAACTCGTAATCCAAGTCCTTTGATTTTTTTTTTCAACCCGCGTTCACGTCTCTTGGTTTACGCATGTGTTTAATTCTTACCCATCAACCGGGTTATTATTGCAACCCTCCCGGTATGCATTAAGACCTCGCTTCATTTTTATATTCTGACTTTATCCTTAAGTTTGACGTTTTACAAAAACGACCCGTTAAGGAACATATTTGCATTTTCCGGGTTCGAGTGTAAGTACACTCCCTCCCAATGCTTGTCTAAATCATTTTACATGTTTGCGTTTTCTGGGTTCGAGTGTAAGTACACTCCCTCCCAATATTTGTCTAAATCATTTTTCATGCTTCTTTGTCCCTTCACTCGGGCTCATTATCTTGATGTAATACGCTTCCGTCACTCGGTTGTGCGTTTACATTATTATCAAATATTTTGCTTATCTGATTCATTTGGGTACTTTTTAATTAGTCCCATTCACTCCGCCCTTACTACATCGGATGTAAATGTGTCCGCTATAAGAAACTCGTGGTATCATATGCCACTACTTACTTGGCCAGAGTAAGCGATTTAACACATGACATACACGACCTTTTTATAGTGTTCACATCACGCCCTATGTAAGTAACGCCTCTATTTGTTTCTCTTGGAAACAATATCCCGAATACATTTTTTTTATTCGGGTTTTTCCAAGTTTTTAATCTACATATGCAACTTTTAAATTTCTACTTATTTGTTGCATATTAATATTTGTGCGGTTATTTAAAATGTGCACCTGGTAATGTTTGCTCTAACAGGCTCCCCTTGCCATTAACTTATTCGCAATCGTTGCGCGATTTTGGTCCTTGGTGAGCATGCTCTTCTTGTGATACTTCAGACCGTTCCTCTATCATATCCGTAATTTGTTCAATCCTCGTCATCTTCAAATGCAAGTGTCCTTCTATCAAGATATTCAAAAAAGTTAGTAATATCAACTTCAATAATCGCCTGTATTATAATACAAGGCTTTTTCTACTGTACGCGTCAACGCGCGTATTTTTTTTTTGTCAACTATATCAATCATTTAATTGGGGTAACGTGTATTACACGATAGCCCTATGTGTTGTTTACAACACCTTAGCATGCTAAACTATTAACATACATGTACTTACCGGATTTGCGATCAAGCCTCGAACCGAACACATTTGTCAACAACCTTGAGCTCTGATTACCAACTTGTAACACCCGTTCTTATAAATCAAGGTTTAACGTATATTTTGCGAAAATAATCATGTAATTAATGATTATATATACATCGGAAATACGGGTTTGTTAAAAACTTTTACAAATTAAGTGATATACATAATGTGATTTAATTCGCCGTTTAGAATAACGACAAAACAACGTTGCGGAAGCTTTGTTTAATGTGTGTTCGGTTCTTGCTCGATGCTCGATCTTTATCCGGGACTCTCGACATTCACCTGTGATCAAAACCAACTTAAATGTCAGTTTTGATAATTAATTAAACTAATACAACGGGGAAATTAGGAAAATCCAACATGGATATCTTAAACCCAAAACAAAAACTTATTTCTGACCTCCACCGTAACTTACGGTGTCACCGTAAGTTACGGTGGCCTCTGTGTTTCAATTATTCAACCGTACAATAGTAGGTGTTTACCGTAACCAAATCATGTCCACCGTAACTTACGGTGGCACCGTAAGTTACGGTGGCCCCTGCATCATTCCTTTCCTTTTTGCCGTTTTCGACACGAAAACTTTCGTATCTTTCAATCCGCTCGTCCGTTTAACCTACTGTTTCTTCCTACGTGTTTGTAATTTGATTCTCCATCATATGGAGTTAAAATCTAACATCCGGTTTAACAAAATTTCAGACTTTTAAGTCTTTGGCTTATTACCCTTTTTGCCAACTTTTGACCCGTTCGTGATTTCATCATCAAACTTGTGTATTTGACCTTTATATCTCATATACTTCTTCAACTTAATGTTATTTACCATACTAGATTATAATCCCCGGTTTATTACACAAATTAAACCCGTTTTCGTTTGTATGCTTATTTTGACCCGTTAAGGGTATTTATGCACTAAGGTCCCATACATCCCTTTTATACTTATCTTAAGGATTTAATCTACCAAAACACTTATTTCCAACAACCTTTAAAGGTCGTTTGCCCGGTTTACCCAACAAGGGCATTTTAGTCAACTTTAGCCTCTCATTTACGACGAAGGGCATTTGCTACAATTTGACCCAAAAAAAAATGTATGTTTAACCACAATCGTATTTATACGTACCTGGCTCGAGTCAACCTAGTGACCCGTTTCAACACCTTGCTTTTATTACCGATATTCTATGGCGACGCAATTATCCAAATTACTATTCGCTCCTGTAACACATGACTTGAGCACCACATTAGTTGATTTTGTCAAATGACGTTATTCCCACCATTTGACCCGTTCGATCTATATATAACCCAACATTTTCATATGTAACAAAAACATGGTTTTTATTTACAAATCACACATTCGAACCATTTCGGATTTTCTCACTAGATCCCTTTCTTTCTAAAGTCAATTTCCTATATTTTTAACCCATTCGGCTTATGCTATGGGTGTCCTTTGAAACTTATTTTACTTTAGTCAATACTTGACTAAATTTCCATTTTTACCCATTTTCCATTACTAGTTACGCTATAAGGTAACTTTAAGAAAACTCTTAAACTATTAACCAATTCATGACTAGTTTACCATTTTGCATTTTTCACCATTAATCATGGTTTAAAATGTTTCTATTCGTTCCAACCCAATTCGTTTCATGTTGGAACTCATAATTCGAACCAAATCCTTTGTTGTATTTATCGCCTATAAAATAAACACGTATACTACAAGTAGGTGTAAGTTTTACTTACCTTGCATCCGAAACATGCTTTTACTTCTTATTTGCTTCGTTTGACCCGCTTCCTTTCCAAGCCTCCACCTAGCTTGTCAAGCGTCAAACTATCATCATAATTCGTAAGACGATTAGTTTAGTCATAATCATTTACGACTATTCCATCCTACGGGTTTTATGTCAAATTTATCATTCGTTCATATCAAAATTATCATTCGATCTAATCATTGGTCAGTTTGACTTTTTAAAAGTCAATTGACTTATCAACATATTCAAATGCACATTTGGTTCAATGAACTCACTTAGGCATATTTCATCCGAACTCTTAACGAAATCAAATTTCACATACTAACTAGTAGGCCGCGATTTCATTTAGGCATTTCATATCACTGAAAATGGGCTGTTTTTGGTGACTTGTTTAACCTGTTTACATGTCTTCAAAAATTATGATTTTTTTATATGGCGTACATCTCAGAGGGTTAGGCCTTGTGTTAAAATTTCAAGATCTAACTCTTTACCAAAAATTCACAAAAATTCATTTACTAAGCTGCAATCAGATTCGTCACTTCTGACTGCAGATTACGGAAAAATTCATTTAAAATTCCTCGTTTATCCGATTGACGAAATTCCAATTGGAGATTCTTTTAATCACTTAAAACTTTCTACAGTAAGAATTTGAGACCATAACTCAATTCCTAAATTGAGTTATGACATTCGTAATGGGCTGCAAATTCTGCCAGAAAACGCAGCTTGAACCTTTGATACGGAAAAATTCATAAAACGCTCAATTCTCGTCGAAAAAATGCGATTCCAGTGGGGTTTTAAAGATATTTCCTGGAATTACATTTTAGACTCAAGAAACACATGTTTTTATCACGTTTTGTCCAGGTTACAGCCGATACAAGTCGGCTGTAAATTCTGATCAAGAGTCGTTTGAATTCAGCTTTCAATTTAAGCAAGTTCTTGACATCATAACACCATTTTAGCAATCAAAAACCCTAACAACAATCACCTTCAATGGTGTTCATGGATTTTTTTACTAAAATTAGGCACGATTTCAACATATCTTGTCTAGGGTTTACTCCTAAACACTACAAGGTTCCTATTTCATCCATATAACAAGCATGCATCAACAAATTTCGAATACCCTAAATTCATGAGAATTTCAAGTAGAGAATTAACATCAAATTTTACATACCTTACAACCCCCTTGCGATGAGGATCACGATTCTAAGCTCAGATTTCATTTTGGACCAGATTTACACCTCCAATTGAGAGTTTTTTGTGAGTTTTCTAGGGTTTGGAGCATGGGGATCGCCCCTGTCTTTCTTCTGATCGACCAGACTCCCATTTTGGGGTGTTTGGTTTATTTTTTTATTTGTTTTATCTATTTTGGTTTCAATTTTAACAACTTAGGTCCCTCCACTTTAGTTTCTATAATAACTTTGGTTAATTTTAACCCTATTATAAGTTATTTCTAAACTATTAGCTAACTAGGTTAAAATCCCTAGTTAGCAAATTCTTGTTTATTTAAGAATCCTAATATTCACCGGGTTTCTTTTACCACTAAAGGTAAATTACCCGTCTTTTAGTATAAACGTGGTTTGATTACCAAACCCGTTTTCGGGGTGTTACAAGTCTACCCCCCTTAAAGAGGTTTCGTCCTCGAAACCCTTTCTTACTTAATTTATTGAGTTTAAACTCAATGTATTTGATCCGAGATATCATTTAAACATTAATTATACTTTTAACCAATTGTTAGTATTACCAGATAAGTATGGTAACATCTTTTTGGTCACTAATTGTCTACGTATCTCATACGACATAGTGCAACTTAAAATAACGTAATCCCGTTATTTCCACTAGTTTAGTTAACTTAGCGATATCCATCGCTTTCATATGCTATCGAATTCTTTATGAATCCGTTACTTTGACCCGTTTAAAGGTCTTTAGTGGAATCCTTCACTTTTAGCAACAAATTCTTTTGTTTTCAAATTTATTTATTCGGTTCAGTTATACCGAATCTACCACTTACAAGCAAACCAATTTTTCTTGATTTGAATTGCTGACCTTAACCGGTCTCACTAACTAGACTTTTTAGTCCAGTTACTTTTTACCGCTCACTTGGTTATAATGTGATTTTACTTCACATTACATTTCCTAACCGTGATCGTGTTACATCATGTTTAATTTATATCAAAATTTCATTTTCGAAAATATCACTTTTCGAATATATCGTCTTGCGCCTATCAGTGTCAAGACTTGTATCTTTCATGCTTACTATTTAAATTCCTATCAGAATTTATGTTTGTAAGAACATTATTTCTTACTAAAACCGAAGTTTTAGTTTTAGGATCTTCTCTTTGACTTTTGTCAATTATCCATACCAGGATATTGACAGTCCATAATTTATTCTTATTTAGTTATATCCCATTACCGGGCTCATTATTCTATTGCATTTAACGCTACCTTTATCTGGCTAGCGCTCATTTGTGCCATTCGGCGTTATATTGTATTCAACATGTTTGACCTATTAATGTGAAATCCATCACTTATAAACAATCAACTTTATACTTTATTCAACCCATTCGACTTCGAATAGTTGAACATATTTACTCACAATTTCTATATACGAGATTTTATAGTCATAACTCGTAATCCAAGTCCTTTGATTTTTTTTTTCAACCCGCGTTCACGTCTCTTGGTTTACGCATGTGTTTAATTCTTACCCATCAACCGGGTGTTTTACCGAAGTCGTTATTATTGCAACCCTCCCGGTATGCATTAAGACCTCGCTTCATTTTTATATTCTGACTTTATCCTTAAGTTTGACGTTTTACAAAAACGACCCGTTAAGGAACATATTTGCATTTTCCGGGTTCGAGTGTAAGTACACTCCCTCCCAATGCTTGTCTAAATCATTTTACATGTTTGCGTTTTCTGGGTTCGAGTGTAACTACACTCCCTCCCAATACTTGTCTAAATCATTTTTCATGCTTCTTTGTCCCTTCACTCGGGCTCATTATCTTGATGTAATACGCTTCCGTCACTCGGTTGTGCGTTTACATTATTATCAAATATTTTGCTTATCTGATTCATTTGGGTACTTTTTAATTAGTCTCATTCACTCCGCCCTTACTACATCGGATGTAAATGTGTCCGCTATAAGAAACTCGTGGTATCATATGCCACTACTTTCTTGGCCAGAGTAAGCGATTTAACACATGACATACACGACCTTTTTATAGTGTTCACATCACGCCCTATGTAAGTAACGCCTCTATTTGTTTCTCTTGGAAACAATATCCCGAAGACATTTTTTTTATTCGGGTTTTTCCAAGTTTTTAATCTACATATGCAACTTTTAAATTTCTACTTATTTGTTGCATATCAACATATCTTGTCTAGGGTTTACTCCTAAACACTACAAGGTTCCTATTTCATCCATATAACAAGCATGCATCAACAAATTTCGAATACCCTAAATTCATGAGAATTTCAAGTAGAGAATTAACATCAAATTTTACATACCTTACAACCCCCTTGCGATGAGGATCACGATTCTAAGCTCAGATTTCGTTTTGGACCAGATTTGCACCTCCAATTGAGAGTTTTTTGTGAGTTTTCTAGGGTTTGGAGCATGGGGATCGCCCCTGTCTTTCTTCTGATCGACCAGACTCCCATTTTGGGGTGTTTGGTTTATTTTTTTATTTGTTTTATCTATTTTGGTTTCAATTTTAACAACTTAGGTCCCTCCACTTTAGTTTCTATAATAACTTTGGTTAATTTTAACCCTATTATAAGTTATTTCTAAACTATTAGCTAACTAGGTTAAAATCCCTAGTTAGCAAATTCTTGTTTATTTAAGAATCCTAATATTCACCGGGTTTCTTTTACCACTAAAGGTAAATTACCCGTCTTTTAGTATAAACGTGGTTTGATTACCAAACCCGTTTTCGGGGTGTTACACCACGACTTAAGCGCGGGGTGTAGGCGTACACCCGTCAGTGCACAAAAGAATATTGTGGTGTGTCTATTGATCTTTAACCCGGACAAGATCCGGGCTACTGAACGCACAAGGAACATGTAATTCGTTCACAAGATTATATATTTAAATAATTCTCCCAAGTTAAATAAAATGTTTATGCCATGTGCATCCAAACCAATTTTTAATCATTTTCCAAAATGAGTCAGTTGATTGTATTTACCAGTGTAAACTGACGTATTTTCCCAAAAAGATTAAATGCAGGTACTAAGCGTAATTGGCTGGGATTTCTCCTTAGCATCATTAGAAGTCTCGCAAGCTTAAGATGCCTGAAGTCTGTTGAACTATTATTTCCATTTTGTTTTCGATCCTTCTGTGGATAAACTTCCGAATATTGTGACATTTGATATTACAATATTAAATTCGGTTGTATTATATTTTAAATTGCTTCCGCTGTGCATATTAAATATTGTGTTGTCTGACTATTATGTTGCCAACCACGTCACGATACTCCCCCACCGGGCCCACCGGTGACACGTGGAAATCGGGGTGTGACAATAGATATGGTGATTGCGGAAATGAGTATTGAAAAGAAGATATAGTGGTCAAACATGTTATTTAAGAAGCAAATAAGTAGCCATTTGAGTGATAAAATATAAATTATATTTAAAAAACCCGTAAAAAATCTAATTATATATATAAAGTAATACTGAAAGTTATATACAATTTGTTTAAAAATTATGTAATAAATAAGTAGCCATTTGAGTGATAAAATATAAATTATATTTAAAAAACCCGTAAAAAATCTAATTATATATATAAAGTAATACTGAAAGTTATATACAATTTGTTTAAAAATTATGTAATAAAATCGTTATCATAATTTTTTAATAATGAAAATAAAAATAAATGATATATTAATATAAAGTTTGGTTTTGGTGATAAATAATTTGGTTATTTAAAATATTTTAAATTTAAAATTTAAAAATAAGGATAATATTTTATTAAAAAAATAGAAGTATTCTATTCAACATTTAAAGTAGGATAAGATTTAATATTTATTTAGTTAATATAAGATAGAAAAAAATATGATTGAATAGTTGGGAGTTTGTATGATAATAAATCGGTTAACTTTATTATAATATCATATGTTTTTAGTTATATATTTTTTGAATTATTTTTTAAAATAATTAAGACTTTGTTATTGTGAATAAAATCAATGATTTTATATTTGTAATTTTGTTTAGTCCTTGTGTTTTAGTGGTTTTAACCATTTGAGTCCAAAATCAAAATATTTAACGCCCTAAGTCCCTAGACGTTTTTTTTATAACCATAAGATTTAATATTTATTTTTATTTATTTAGTTAATATAAGATAGAAAAAAATATGATTGAATAGTTGCGAGTTTGTATGATGATAAATCGGTAAAATTTATTATAATGTCATATGTTTTTAGTTATATATTTTTTGAATTATTTTTAAAAAAAATTAAGACTTTGTTATTGTCAATAAAATCAATGATTTTATATTTGTAATTTTGTTTAGTCCTTGTGTTTTAGTGGTTTTAACCATTTGAGTCCAAAATCAAAATATTTAACGCCCTAAGCCCCTAGACGTTTTATTTATAACTATTTGATTCCAAATTTTAACCTTTTGAGTCCACTTTTTTTTAACAAAATTGAACTCAAAACATTATAAAATGAACAAAATTGGACTCAAAACGTAATAAAATGAACGGTTGGGGACTCAAGGCGCTAAACGTTTTGATTTTAGACTCAAGTGGTTAAAACCACTAAAACGTAGGAACTTAAAAAGTAATTTACTCTAAATAATCTTTAACTTATTCACAAGTTCTTATTTTCTAATCTTCAAAAGAATTCACTTCGTATGTCAATTGATGTAATGATGCCTACCATCTTCATTTTTGTTTTATTCATCATTTTATTTCGTTTTTATCAATATTATATATAGGGATATATTACAAAAAAATAATAATAATAATAATAATAATAATAATAATATATTTTTTAAATAATCAAATACAAAAATAAAGTACTTTAAATGAACCGATAAGATATTTTATATAATACCAATTGTTAATAAAAATCTATAATTAATTAGAAGAGATTAAATAAATAATAATTATCTATAAGAGATTAAACTAAATAATATTTAGTAAAAGGATTATATATAAATAATAATTATCTATAGGACATAGTCTATAATTATCTATAGGACATAGTCTAATATGATGACAAGTGTCCCATTAATGGTTTCTTTTATTATATAGTATAGATGTATTATATTTTGTATTTATATTTTTTATTTAATAAATAATAAATATAACTTTATATTAAGCAACTGTTAGGAGGCAATTGCACATCGAACAACATTGTCACAATCTAAATGATAAATCCCATTTCTATCACTAGCATTAACCACCACTTTCGCAACACGTGTTAGCAACGAAAATCACAGCATCTGATAATACTGACAACAATATTGACGGTTTTCACCAAGTTTATTTTTACTTTTGTTGGAGTGTCTACTTCACTTAAAAGCCGAAAAATTGATTTGTGTTTGGCACATTAGCTACTAAACGAACCACTGGCATTGACAATTTTTGGTTTAACAAGGTGATCTAGTTTTTAAATCACTACTATTAGATGACTTTGTTGAGTAATGTTTAGAAGGAGATACAATTACTCTAAAATGTGATTGTTGTTATCACGAGCTTACAATTCAACTTATACCTGTTTTATTCATGCATACGTTAATATTACAGCAGTGGCGGACCAAGGAATTTTTCCATGAGGGTGCGGAACATTTTTAAAAATTTCAGGCCCCTAGTTATATATAAGTAAAAAATCGGTTCGTATCGGGTCGGTTCGGGTCGTGTCGGGTCGGGTCATGTAAAACAAAAGAAATCGCGCCATAACGTCCCTACTCATGGTTCCTATCACAAACAAATTGATCCATAAATTCATCACTCCATAACATAATGTTTCAATTTTAATTTTCAACCCTAGAAATCGTGTCCAATCACCCTATAAATCATCTAAACAACATAATCACCCTAAAAATCATCTAAACAACCATAAACAACGTCAAAACACATGAAATTTCAAACCTATTTAAGAATTTTGTTACCCTTTGGTGTCGGACGGCGGTGGTTCGCGGCTGCTGATGACGTGCTGTTGTGGTTACTGTTGTGTTCGATGATCGCTGGCAGGAGATGACCCAAGAGAGGGAGGGCGGGAGGAATTCTAAGGGACTATTGGGCTTATTTTAATTATTATAGTTTGAACTTAGGTTGAGTTTGGTTAATGGGCTAGTAATTAGTGGGCTAATTATGTTTAATGAAATAGTGGGTTAAGGTATTGGGTATTTGGGTTAAGTTGGGTAGTATAAGTTTATATAATTTCGGCAGTTTTTTTAATTAGAATTTACTAAAAAAATTTCAAATATAAATCGATAACATTTTTTACCTAAAGTGTGTGGACGAAAAATTCCAAGGGGTGCGGATGAAAAAATTCAAGGGGTGCGGACGGGATTTTCAACGAAAAATAGCACTAATTTTCTTTTTCCCGGCGGTGCGCCCGCCCACCTTGGGCTAGGGGTAAGTCCGCCCCTGTATTACAGAAATAATTGCGACAGTAACGTGTGATATTTAGAAATATACATTGAATTTATTTTATAAAAAGATGAATCTTTATGAGTTAGGCAATAATCTTGGCTTGATCTATACTTTTCTTTACTTAACCGCCTTTTTAATAAAATAATATTAAAATGAAAAAGATTACCGGCTTCAATAAGAATTAGGCAATTATCTAGAGTTGATCTTGTGACAACTCGTATTTCCAAACCGATCTTTGTACTTTGATGTAACGTATGTGTAAGATATGTGACTTTTATGAAAGCGAATATTTATGTGGATGTTATGTTATTACGTGCTTGTGGATGTATGTATGATAAGCGCACAACACACACTCAACCGCACAAGCCTTTCGGGCTACACAACTTGTATTCGGATCAATGGGCAGCCCAAGTGAGGGTTCGGCCCACTTTCCCATATCGCATAACACTATGGGGATAGGGTAAACTTCTCATTGTTGCTAAACATTCACATACACAAACCCTAGCTATTCTCTCTCTCTCTCTCGAACTCAAAGGCAGCCACACATTCTCTCTCTCTATCGAAGATTATAGTGTTCGGATCACTCTCTTGTTCGGATCAATCTTTGTTCTTTCTCTATTCGGTTAGTATGTTAACCATTGGTTGATGATTTTATGATGTTTACTATATATGCTCGATATGATTGATGATGTGTTGTTATGATTGGTTCGAATAATATGTGATTAAACATGGATGAATGTAATCGACCATATATGTATTTGATTCGAGTCCGAAGGTTTTGATTAGAGTGTTCATGATATCGGCTGTTGTGTTTTAGATTTGATAATGTTAATATGATTCGAAAGTTCATGATGTTAGGCAATAAATTAATGAATATATTAGTCGGCTGATTATGTGATATGTCATGCTGATTGATGAGTGATGATTGTAGTGATTCGGTCCAATGAAATTGTAGAATAATTGGGTGTTGATGGCTGATATCGAGATATGTAGCATGTGAATGGAAATCAAATTGTTGTGCATAGATTAATTGAGTTTGTCGGCTAGTATGCATGCCCATGTGATCTCTGTTTTAGTTCAAGTTCCAAGTTAAGAAATTAGTAAATATCACATATCATAGTTTGGTCCAATAATCTTTGAGAGGATTAAATGGTGGTCGGCCATTGTAGGTTATTTCGATAATGATCATGTGTGGTTGTTGTTCATCATTATGATGTTAGAGTTATGTGAAACATTCGTTAAAAGTAATGATTTGATCGATATGGTTTGATTAGAATCATTAATCCTGTTGATTGATTTTTTTTTTGCAAATTATGGAAACTATTATAATGGTCAAATGATTAATTGGAATAGATGTAACTGATTGCTAGAATCACGAAAGTTTGTTAACCAATCGTACAAGACCTTTAGTCGCATAAGGAGACCATTCGCACAAGCCTTGTCAGTCGTACAAGACACCTCCAGTCGCACAAGAGTTACTGGACCGCACAAAGTGAATTGTTGTTTAACTGTTGGGCCGGGTATGTTTGGGCCGGATTAATTCAACCGCACAAGAGTACTTGAGTCGCACAAGATGATTTGTTTATTGTTTTTGGGCCGTAAGTTATATGCATTGGGCTGGGTTTTATTGGGCTTTAATGGACGACTCGCACAAGGCCATTTAAGCTTGTGCGAGCCCAATCTTGAATACGCTATTAACTGTTGAACGTGTTGATGAATGTTGCCATGACCCGTACGTGTTTCTTATTTGCTATCTATGTGATACTTATGTGCTTAACTCGAACGTAAACCTGACTTGTATGATAACCCTGTTAGGATGTGGTTGACCACTAGCTGCTAGGTTTGACTTTCTGTGTAATCTGCCGAGCAAACCAAGGTGAGTTCACACTCTACAAAGCATGGGATTCCCAGGGGTTGGGAATGGGGTTAAGGAATATGGATTCCTCGTCCTTTCTTGGGTAGGACAGTAATGGTTCAGGAATGTAATTCCTCGTCCTCACGGACAGATAACTATACTAGACCAAAACTCTATCACGAAGTCCCTCATTTTTATATCGACTTAATCGCCGGGCCAATGGCGAGCGGGTCATTAGTTAGATAGCGCTATTTAGGTCTGACAAGCCTCACACCGTGCCGCAGAGGACGGGCGTGAACTAATGGATCTGGGGCACGTCAATGCTGATAGACATTGACAGTTTCAGGGCACTTAAACATGACTTCAGTCAGTAGTCGATATGGTAACGAGTCTAGTGGATACAAGGGGTAGCCCCCACGGCCGAAATGCCAGATAACTATCATGGGGTAGCCCCCACGGCAGGATTGCCAGAGTAAATGGGTTAAACAAATCACGTTTTCAACTATGGGGTAACCCCCACGGCAGGAACGCCAGTTAAAGGAAACTGTTTTTGGAACAACTTAAAACGAACACCCAACCGTGAACTCACTCAACTTGTTGTTGACTCGTTACTACATGCTTTGCAGGTCTATAGGTACTTAGCTGGAGCTTGCACAAGGGAGAGTCGTTGTGGGACATGGACAGCTGTGTGCCATGTTAAACATTTGGATATTTGAACGCTTGATTTGGTTTTAAACATTATGCTTCCGCTCATAACTTAACTATGTCTGTTTTGGACATTAATCGTGTTGGTTGGACTTTACATTAAATATTTGCTTGTTCAATATGATTAGTGGTTTGATCCTGGTCAGTCACGCCTCCAAGCGGTGATACTCCGCGTGTGGATTTTGGGGGTGTGACAGATCTTGCGCTACCTAGGTGTTGGATAAGGCTTTGCCTTTCCAAATGATGATAGTTTAATCCTTTTAGGTGGAAAAATGTAGATTAGTAGCCTAGTAGGTATGGATTTAGAGAGTGCATGAGTTAACGTTCTAATAAAACAACTATGTCTTTTTAACAAAACTCTCTCTCGTTGATTAAACATAAACATTCACATTTAATGGCTTGTCCCGGGAACGGGATGCCGCGAACCGGTTTTGGTGGTATCGTGTGTTTAATCAGGTTGGTAGCGGAAATTTCATCAGGACCGTAGTTAGGAAATATTTTATCAGAGTAAAACCACCATATTTTATATTAATAATCACATGGGTAAAACCCAAGTTTCTTATTACAACATGTTTATAGGGATACACCCTATTTTATTGAATTTAAAACATCGTCTTTTAGGTAACTTTTATAGCCACATTTTTCCAAGCCGTCAGTGCTCTCCAGCTGGCATTCTTCTAATTGGCTTTTACATTTTGTTACCTGAAACGCGTTTTAAAAACATTTGTCAGTGGGAAATACTGGTGAGTGAATACCAGTTTAATCAAGAAGAGTTTTATCAATTAACACATTATTGAGAGCGATTACAATGTTTATATCTACACAATTACTCATTCAGTACTGTCAATCCTGACTGGTGGGTCAT
The DNA here is from genome assembly GCA_030545235.1 of Helianthus tuberosus. Taxonomy (NCBI): domain Eukaryota; kingdom Viridiplantae; phylum Streptophyta; class Magnoliopsida; order Asterales; family Asteraceae; genus Helianthus; species Helianthus tuberosus. Next base: position 233,867,666 of record CM060442.1, on the reverse strand, counting down.
ATTACTCATTGGCTAAGTCTTTGTCCAATTGTAACGTCTTCCACATTTTGTATACAAAACCCCAACATACCGGCAGTAATTGAAGAATTACAAAGACTCAATCACTGCTTAATCACATTGTAAAATATTTAAGGTTTTGTAAAACAATTCACAAAAGAGTTTACAAAAAGAGGATAAACTCACATTGCTGTCTTAGATTTCCTTTAAGGGTTCCTGGTGATTATCTATAATTTTACACAAATGTACACGTGTTAGTATAATAACCCATTATTTATATTAATGATACCCTCCCTGAGACGGCATTCCAACGACTACGTCGGGCAGAACCACAACAGCTGTTACGGAACCCTGGATCAATCGGGCAGCGTATCTAATACGTAACCGGGGTTATGATACTTACAACGGGGCAGAACTTCGTTAATTAGGGGGATATTATACCTGAGTATAATATATACTACGTAGAAATGAGAGAGAGATATCGAGAAATGAACGAATTGAAACTGAGGCTGAGGACCTCCATTTATAGTGACCTTTCGACTTCCCTCGCGGCCCGCGTAGAAAGAAGGCAGGGCCTTCGCGGCCCGCGACATAGGCTGGGTAGGCCCTAGCCTTGTCGGGTCACCTCTCTAGCTTTGACACGTATACGCCACGTGGCAGCACTAGGCTGCGCCTTGGTGATGAGCTGTCGCGCCCCACGTAGCTCTCGGTCAATACGTTCGCGGCACGCGAGCGATGTTAAAACTTTGTTTTTATTTTATTTTTTTATAAAATAAAGGTATTCGGGGTTTATTTTCGCGTATGGGGTGTATTTTAAAACATATAGGGGTATTTTAAATATATCAGGGGTGTCAGAAAATTTTAGGAGGGTTGTTATAAACCGCTCAACAGTCCGCCACCGCGCTCGCCACTTCAGTGTCATCCTCGTCCCCGATGTCATCTCAATCGCCAAACTATTCCGGCACTGCTGATCGTGGCCGTGGTCGCTCACGCGGACGCGGTCACGACCGTGGCCGCAACTACAATAACAGCCGCAACTACTCTAACCGCGGCTCTCAACCGAATGTTCCAAATCACCCATACATTGTTTTCCCGAGCAACTGGACGGCGAACCAATGGGCCTCACTTCTACACGGTGCTTCTTCTCCTGGTCCGGCCCCTTCGGCCAACAACTCGCCACCTTGCCCGTACCCTTCCAAGTCGAACCTCCCCAACCAGAACTCACCAGGGATCCTCGGGTCGCGACCAGATCAGAACGGTTCCGGCACCTACACTCCTACGGACATTGAGCATGCCTTGTACACCATGGCTTTAAACCAACCGGATCACGGCTTTATAGACACTGGTGCAACTTCTCATTCGGCAAACGAACAAGGTATCTACTCTTCGTCTAATTTTAATAAGTGCACTGACAAAAACATTATTGTTGGTAATGGCATGGCAATTCCGGTTTTGGCACAAGGCAATCAAACTTTACCACCCCCCTTTCCACCTTTAAAATTAAACAATGTCCTCTTTGCCCCCAAAATCATTAAAAATCTAATTTCGGTTCGCCGCCTTACCTCTGATAATCTTGTATCCATCGAGTTTGACCCTTTTGGTTTTCTTATGAAGGATCTCAAAACTCGGGCGCCTATCCTTAGATGCAATAGCACCGGCGATTTTTACCCGCTGACTCAACCACTCTCCACCGTCTCCCAACCTACCGTTTTGCTGCTGTTACTCAAGATCGCTGGCACCAACGTCTCGGCCATCCTGGCGACAATTTATTGCATTCTTTAAAAGTTTCTTCTAGTATTTCTTTTGGTAAACAAAACAATAAATTATGTGAACCTTGCATGTTTGGAAAAAGTGTCAAATTACCTTTTTATGATTCGGTTAATTGTGCCCATTTACCTTTTGATATTGTTCATAGCGACTTATGGACCTCCCCTATTCTAAGCACGGGAGGGCATCGCTATTATGTTCTATTTCTTGATGATTACACTAATTTTTTATGGACTTTTCCCCTCTCTACTAAGTCCTAAGTGTTCGCCACATTTGCAAAATACTATAACCATATCACAACCTAATTTGAACGCAAAATTAAACTGTTTCAATGCGATAACGGTAAGGAATATGCAAACAACAATTTTTTTTGCAATTTTGCAATCAACACGGTATGCATTTCCGCTTCTCTTGCCCCTACACCTCGTCTCAGAATGGTAAAGCGGAATGCAAAATCCGCACCATTAACAACATGCTTCGCAGCCTCCTAGCTCAAGCCAACCTACCGCCGAATCTTTGGGCCACATACCTCCTCAATATCCTCCCAAGCAAGAACCATGATTTTTTGTCACCTACCATACTCTTATATAATTGCAAACCCGAATATGAACATCTCCGTGTCTTCGGGTGCTTATGTTACCCCATACTACCCGCCACTACCATCAACAAACTTGCTAACCGGTCTCAACCGTGTGTCTTTCTTGGCTACCCGCCAAACCATCGTGGCTACAAATGTCTCGATCTCCAAACCCGCCAAATTTTCACATCCCGCCACGTTCACTTCGAAGAAACCATTTTTACATACCAATTTCAATCCCCGTCCAAACCTCAATCCTACGACTTCCTTCACTCTCCCCTCCTTTCCTTTACACCGCCACATATCGCTTCCCCTCCCTCTCCTTCGGTTTCAACTCCATCCCACCCTTCACAATCCCCCTCGGCCCAATCTATGCCAACACCGGCCCAACCCAACTCTCCCTCTACCTCTAGCCCGCAAGGCCCAACCGTACAGCCCATTCCTCATTCCTCAACGCCCCAATCGCACAGCCCACCCTCCGTTACTTCAGCCCCTCACACTCACCTTCACAGCCCAACTGCCTCTCCTCCCACCTCCGGCCCAAACCCAGCCCCTACTCCGAGCCCAAATCCAGCCGCTACTCAAAGCCCACACCCTCTCACTACACCAACCCACTCGACAAACTCCCCAAGCCGAAGCCCAACACCGCAACTCCCTCCTCGGACCATTCGAACTCGCTCGATGAGCGGGATCGTTAAGCCTAAGCAGCTCTTTAATCTCCACACTACTACCATTGCGCCCATATCCCGAAACCCACAGGTTGCCTTGTCCATTCCCGACTGGAACCGTGCCATGACCGATGAGTTTAGTGCACTTCTTAAAAACAAGACATGGGAGGTAGAGCCTCGGAAACCGAATATGAATATCATACGTAGCATGTGGCTGTTGAAACATAAATTCAATTCTGATGGCAGTTTGGCGCGCTACAAGGCTCGTCTCGTGTGTGATGGTCGCCGTCAACAACCTGGCATAGACTGCGGGGAGACATTTAGTCCGGTTGTCAAACCGGCTACCATTCGGTTGGTCTTATCATTGGCATTGGCACAATCGTGGTCTATTAATCAGTTGGATGTTACTAATGCGTTTCTTCATGGAAATTTGAACGAGACAGTATACATGTATCAACCAATGGGATTTCGCAGTCCTGACTATCCGGACCCTGTTTGTCTTCTAAAGAAATTCTTATATGGCCTCAAACAGGCGCCTCGTGCATGGTACCAACGCTTCACCGATTTTGTGGTTTTACAGGGGTTCAAGCAGAGTAAATCCGACAACTCTTTGTTTGTTTATCGTCATGGTCGTGACATTGCCTACTTGTTGATTTACGTCGATGATATTATTCTCATGTGGCTGTTGAAACATAAATTCAATTCTGATGGCAGTTTGGCGCGCTACAAGGCTCGTCTCGTGTGTGATGGTCGCCGTCAACAACCTGGCATAGACTGCGGGGAGACATTTAGTCCGGTTGTCAAACCGGCTACCATTCGGTTGGTCTTATCATTGGCATTGGCACAATCATGGTCTATTAATCAGTTGGATGTTACTAATGCGTTTCTTCATGGAAATTTGAACGAGACAGTCTACATGTATCAACCAATGGGATTTCGCAGTCCTGACTATCCGGACCCTGTTTGTCTTCTAAAGAAATCCTTATATGGCCTCAAACAGGCGCCTCGTGCATGGTACCAACGCTTCACCGATTTTGTGGTTTTACAGGGGTTCAAGCAGAGTAAATCCGACAACTCTTTGTTTGTTTATCGTCATGGTCGTGACATTGCCTACTTGTTGATTTACGTCGATGATATTATTCTCACCACTTCATCGGATGGCCTTCGCACGCGCCTCATGCACTGTCTGGCTGGAGAGTTTGCAATGAAGGACTTGGGGCCTTTATCATACTTTCTGGGTATTCAAGTCACACGTACCGATAACAACATGTTTCTTTCTCAGTCTGCCTATGCGAAAGACATCATTCATCGCGCTGGAATGGACTCATGCAAACCCGTTGCAACACCAGTAGATACACAGTCTAAACTCAGTCTAAACTCAGTGCTGATTCAGGTCCTCTTCATGATGATCCTACCACTTATCGCAGTCTTGCGGGTGCTCTTCATTACTTGACTTTCACCCGACCAGACATTTCCTATGCCGTTCAACAAATATGCATGCACATGCACTCTCCAGCCGCGACTCATTGGAATGCATTAAAAAGAATTATTCGCTATATACAGGGCACGGTTAACTTGGGACTACATCTTGGTGCAAATGACACGTCTTCCTTGCGGGCTTACACAGATCCTGACTGGGCGGGCTGCCCAGACACTACACGATCTACGTCTGGTTACTGTGTCTATCTTGGGGACAATCTGATTTCTTGGTCGTCTAAACGGCAGTCCACTATCTCTCGTTCTAGTGCTAAAGCCGAGTATCGCGGAGTTGTGAATGTAGTTGCTGAAATTTGCTGGCTTCGAAATCTATCACGCGCTACTCTAGTTTATTGCGACAATGTCAGTGCTATATATTTTTCCGGCAATCCTGTTCAGCATCAACGCACGAAGCATATTGAACTAGACATTCATTTTGTTCGCGAGCAAGTACAGAAGGGTAATGTTCGCGTATTGCATGTCTCCTCTCAGCATCAAATTGCATATATCTTTACTAAAGGGCTGCCAGGTGTCTTGTTTGATGATTTCCGATCCAGTCTCAACATTCGGCCACCCTTCGCTTCGACTGCGGGGGTGTAATAGAATATTTATCGTTTATGAATTGATTGTAAATAATTATCATAGGATATCTCCTTATCAATAGGAGATTCTGTTTGTACTATATATATTGATGTTGTTTAATGAGAGAAGGCAATGAAATATTATTTCCAATACCATTGATGCTCGAAAGATGGAAGAACCTAGTGAAGACATTGGACATTGATCCGGGCTAGATCTGTAGTTTTTGCTTGTTTCGTTTGTTGCCTTTGTTGGGATCGGTCTGTGTGCTAGCTGTTTTTTTTGTTTGTTTTGGTAGTGTTGTGGGATGTTGTTTGGGTTTTCGTCTAGTCTTGGTTTGCCAAGTCTAGCCCTAGTGTGTCATTCAAGCACACTCGTGTAATTCTTTTATTTGATTTATAAAATTCACCGGGGTAACCCTTTACCCAAAAAAAAAAAATCTAAAAATCCTTTTTTTACAAATAAAAAAATCGAAACTAGTGACCCCCCTTCCATTATTACAACACACTTTAAAAGAACCCTATAACCCTCATCACATCAGAATACTTGTATGTATGTCATGTTCTACGAAAGAGCATTTTATTTAATTTTTTAACAATAACCCGACTTTGTATCTTGGTTTTTCAAGTAGTTAGAATAGGAGGCATGTAACCCGCTAAGGCACCAAGAACCCGAGCCTTTGTGTCCGGGAAATACTCGTACCCAGGCAGCTCGGTAACCTCCCCTTCTTCCGTTACTCCAATAGGGTAGCTGAGCAAATGTCCCGGCATGTCACGGTCCAACCTCTCAGAACAAAAAAGATCCCAATATTTCATCGATATCTGATTCACCTTTCTAATGCAACTCAATTTCTCCGGACACGTCAAACAATCGTCAAGAAGACCTAAATGTTCATACCACAATGACATCCTGAAACCGTATATCTGACCTCTCGCTGGTTGTCTTTTAGATAAATGACACGGCTGGAAAGCCCCCATCGCTATCTCGGAGTCTCGCGCTCCGTCCATCGATCTTTGGTTGATGTTTGCTGATCCGATGATTATATACTCATCATCAACTACAAAAATATTCATAAAATTTAGATTACTGTTTCATTAACGTCACAATTTATATTCTACAAAGTTCCAATAAAATATGATTAGATAAATATTCGATAAACAATTCAATTTCTCCCATGATATTATAAATAATATACCATGTTAAATGTCATTTTAGTTTATGTGGTTTGGGTCATTTACCAGTTTAGTTCGAAGGTATTATTTTTCGTCTGTGGGTCCAAAAATGTTTCACCATTGCCATTTTAATCCATTGGGTTAACTTCATATATTTTTTCTGTTAACGAGAAGGGCAATTCGATCATTTGACCGAATTGCCCTTCTCGTTAACAGAAAAAATGGATGAAGTTAACCCAGTGGACTAAAATGACAACGGTGAAACCTTTTTGGACTCATAGACGAAAAATGAAACCTTTAGACTAAACTAACAAAATGGTCCAAACCACGGGAACGAAAAATGACATTTAACTCTAATATACTTCTTAGTGTTATAAACTAGCCTAAAAGCTGAATAATATATAGAAGATAAGTAGAGAGAATTTTCAGAGGATTTCTTATATATATTTCTTGGTACTCCAAAACTATAATATTACATGAGTTTATATAGACAGAAGAAAGAAACTATGTTGTACTGTGCGTCAATAATTCGAACGAATTATTGAAGTTACTGTGTCAATAATTCGAATGAATTATTTCCTTTACTGTGCGCTTTTACTGTGCATTTAGTTGTCTTCCACTATTGCAATGATTCATAACACTCCCCCTTGGATGACACTTTGCAAACTTTTGGGTAATTAAGTACTGCCTCATTAAAAACCTTGCTAAAGAAAAACCCAGTGAAAAAAAAACTTTAGCTAAGGGAAAAATAGTGCAGTCTATAGCTCCCCCTCAAGTTGCAATTTGTAAGGTATCACATTCTCCGTACGTGACACATGCCAATGTCATGAACGTGTTTCCTGAAAGTTGCTGTAGGTAGTGCTTTTGTGAAAAGATCGGTTGAATTGTTGCTGGATTGGACATATATCATCTCGACTTGATTGTCTTTAATAAAGTCTCGAGTATATTCAAAAAAAATCTTGGTGGTATATAAGAGTGCAACTTGTAATACTCCCCCTGATTTCATTATGTATCGTTTAAGCATTTTGCGTAGATCTTTTAGTTAATATTTTGCCACTTCATTCCTTGATGTGTATAGTCCTTTGTGTTGATCAATGTTATATGGTCTTTATATGAGATTCCTGGTGCTTTATGTAAACAAATACCATATGATCCACAACTATATGTTGTTGCATTCCCTGCATTTACAAAGCTAACAAAACTTGTTTTGGTAGGTTAGTAATATAAAATTTTTATCTTTCATACCTTAGATGTAAATTTATTACATCCGATTATATTATCTCTTCTTTGTACACTAGTAATATGATACAGATGATAATGTATAACTAGCAAAATTATATCAATATAATCCATCATTCTCTATATGTGTAATAATTTATGGATAATGATGCAAATGCTAGTTTGTATATCAAGGCATAAATTTGTATTTCATATTTGATTTGTTAATATGTTTTAATAGTTATAAAACCTTATACGGTTTTCCAAAGAAAAATATATAGTCCAACTATACCGTATGCATTTATCTTTTCTAACTTCATTAAAAAGTTCGTTATACCATATTCATCTTATAGTCCATACAATCTTTATTACTTTAAGAAAATGTATTTACAGGTTTTGAAATTATTGCTTCATGCATTTACATTCATTGAAATACATCTTTTCGATTTTACCAACTATGAATGTGCATTCATTCTATCATGTAGATTTCCTCATATTTCTCTATATCATATGCAAAAGATGCCTTGAATACTTACTTCATTCATACAATCCATAGTTTACCATGCTTATACATTAATCAATAGCTATCATAACCATCGAATTTCATTAACTTTTTCATGTACTCAACAGCCTTAGGAAACTCATCGAGAGTTCCATTTCTTTTCAGCATTTATAATAATTTAAGCATATTCATATCTTATAATGTTCTTGAGATCTCGCCTTACATGACTTTGATAATTTAAATTCTTCATGAATTTTTATGTATTTTGTAGTACCACATGATATATAAAACAAAACCGGTGGGGTCTATGTCTGCCACTTTCTAATAATTCATAATACTCCCCCTCAGACATATGCCCATTTATTTATTTGATGAATAAATCATTAGCTCTTTGTTTTATGTTGAATACTGCCTCGTTAAAAACCTTGCTAGAAAAACCCAGTGGGACAAAACCATAGCTAAGGGAAAAAGAGTGCAGCTTGTATTATATACAGTGGATCACATATGTTGCCTCATTAAAAACCTTGCTAAGAAAAACCCGGTGGGATAAAACCATAGCTAAGGAAAAAAATGTGCAACGTGCATAATACTCCCCCTCAAATTGTCATGTGTGGATTATCACATTTTCCGTACATGTCGCATCCCAATATCATGAACGTGTTTCCTGAAAGTTGCTGTAGGTAGTGCTTTTGTGAAAAGATCGGCTGAATTGTTGCTGGATTGGACATATCTCATCTCGACTTGATTGTCTTTAATAAGGTCTCGAGTATATTCAAAGAATCTTGGTGGTATATGCTTTTTTCTATCACTTTTGATATACCCTTCCTTCATTTGCGCGACACAAGCTGCATTATCTTCATAGATTGGAGTTGGATTTATGTTTCTCTCTAGTCCACAAGATGTTAGTATGTGTTGTGTCATAGATCTTAACCATACACATTCTCTTGAAGCTTCATGTAGTGCAATGACTTCGGCATGATTTGAAGATGTTGCAACAAGTGTTTGTTTCTGAGAACGCCATGAAATTGCAGTTCCTCCAGTCTTGAATATGTATCCAGTTTGAGATTTTGCTTTATGGGGACCAGATAAATAACCTGCATCTGCATAACCAACTAACCCTTCTTTTGAATCGTTAGGATAAAACAAGCCTAAATCAACAGTACCTCGAAGATATCGAAAAATATGTTTAATCCCATTATAGTGTCTTTTAGTGGGAGCTGAACTAAATCTTGCTAACAAATTAACTGCAAAAGAAATGTCAGGTCTCGTACAGTTAGTAAGATACATAAGTGCTCCAATTGCACTAAGGTATGGTGTCTCTGGACCAAGAACTTCTTCGTTGTCCTCACAAGGACGAAAATGATCATTTTCAACATTAAGTGATCTAACGACCATTGGGGTGCTCAAAGGATTTGCCTTGTCCATATTGAAACGTTTCAATAGCTTTTCAGTATAATTCATCTGATGAACAAGTATTCCATTGTTCATATGTTCAATTTGTAAACCAAGACAATATTTGGTTTTTCCAAGGTCTTTCATTTCAAATTCTTTCTTTAAAAGAATAATTGCTTCATGAATTTCCTTTTGAGTCCCAATTATATTTAGATCATCAACATATACAGCTATGATCACATATCCTGACGTTGTCTTCTTAATAAAGACACAAGGACAAATAAGATTATTTATATAACCTTTACTTATCAAGTAATCGCTCAAACGATTGTACCACATCCTCCCAGATTGTTTCAACCCATATAAAGACCTTTGTAATTTGATCGAATACATTTCTTTGGGTTTTGAACTTAACGCTTCAGGGAGTTTAAATCCTTCAGGAATTTTCATATATATGTCACTATCAAGTGATCCATATAAGTAAGCTGTAACAACATCCATAAGATGCATTTCTAACTTTTTAGATATTGCTAAGCTGATTAAGTATCGAAAGGTTATCGCGTCCATCATGGGAGAATATGTTTCTTCATAGTCAATCCCTGGCCTTTGCGAAAAACCTTGAGCTACAAGTCTCGCTTTATACCTTGTAATCTCATTTTTCTCATTTCGTTTCCGTGCGAAAACCCATTTATACCCTACAGGCTTTATTGCCTTAGGTGTGATAACAATAGGCCCAAAAACCTTTCGTTTGTTTAATGAATTTAATTCAGCTTGCATAGCATCTTTCCATTTTCCCCAGTCATATCTATTTTTACAATCATTGACAGACTTTGGTTCAGGAGCATCATCTTCGATCATAATCTCTCTGGCAACCGAATATGAAAATATTTCATCCATATTTTTCATTTCATCTCGGTTCCATATTATATGTGTATGACCATAGTTGATTGATATCTCTTTGTTAGTATCATCAACATCTTCCTCATGAGAGGTTTCGGTATTTACCACTTGATCAAGATTTTTATCTTTTTGGTCAATTTCATTTATAAGCGCTTTTCTTTTTCGAGGATTTTTATCCTTCGAACCAATTGGCCTTCCACGTTTTAAACGTTTCTGAGACTCATGAGTCATATTATTATCTATTGCCTTATTAGGGATCTCAACTCGAGCTGGAGCATTAGCAGCTGGTATATGAGATTTAGTAACCCTATTTATATCAGTAAATGCATCAGGCAATTGATTTGCAATTTCTTGCAAGTGTATTATCTTTTGAACCTCTGTCTCACACTGTTTAGTTCTTGGATCCAGATATAATAATGAAGGTTCACACCATGTGACATCCTTTTCCTTATTTTTATCTTTATTCTCCCCCCTAATACAGGGAAAGTTGTTTCATTAAATTTACAATCAACAAACCGTGCTGTAAAGACATCACCTGTTAAAGGTTCAAGATATCTTATTATAGAAGGTGAATCATATCCAACATATATTCCCAATCTTCTTTGAGGTCCCATTTTTGTGCGTTGTGGTGGTGCAATTGGGACATAAACTGCACATCCAAAAAATCTAATATGGGAAATACTTGGCTGTTGGCCAGATGCAATTTGTTGGGGAGAGTATTCATGATTTGCACTTGGTCTTATGCGAATTAATGATTCAGCATGTAAGATTGCATGACCCCAAACGGATACAGGAAGTTTTGTCCTCATTATTAATGGTCGAGCTATTAGTTTTAGACGTTTAATTAATGATTCAGCTAAACCATTTTGTGTGTGCACATGAGCAACATGGTGCTCAACAATAATTCCTACAGACATGCAATAATCATTAAAAGCATGTGATGTAAATTCACCAGCATTGTCGAGTCTCACCCTTTTAATAGTATGATCTGGGAAATGTGTTCGCAATTTAATAATTTGTGCAAGAAATTTTGCAAAAGCCATATTGCGAGTTGATAACAAAGACACATGAGACCATCTACTTGATGCATCTATTAGAACCATGAAGTACCTAAATGGTCCACATGGTGGATGAATTGGTCCACATATATCTCCTTGAATTCTTTCAAGGAACATTGGAATTTCCTTTTCAACTTTTACAAGCGAAGGTCTTGTAATTAATTTTCCCAGAGAACAAGATACACATAAAGGAATTTTATCAGATTTTGGGATCTTTTAATACTTCAATGGATGTCCATGAGTATTTTCAATCACTCTTTTCATCATTGTAGATCCTGGATGGCCTAATCTGTCATGCCATAAGTTAAATGTTTCAGGATCACAAAAATTTTCTTTTAGTGCCGTATGTGCTTGAGGCACATCAATATATGTATAATGCAAACCAGATTGAAACATTGGCAATTTTTCCAATATCTGATCTTTGCTCATGATATACAAATATTTTTCATTATCAACAGTCTTTGACTGAGCATCATATCCATTATGATATATGTTTTTGAAACTTAACAAATTTCTTGTTGATTTGGGGGAAAATAAAGCATTTTCTATTTCAAGTGTTGTTCCATTTGGTAGTGCTATATTAGTTTTTCCCACTCCTTCTATCAAGTTCTTAGGACCTGATATTGTATTGACAGTTCCCCTTGTTGGTTTCAATTCATAAAAATATTTTTTAGATTTAAATATAGTGTGTGTGGCTCCACTATCCGCTATACAAATATTCGCTTCATTCATTCGATCTTGAGCTTCAATGATATCCATTTTAATCTTACAATTATAAAAAGAAAAATAATAAGAGTATGATTAACATATTATAATTATTAATAATAACTTTATTAAAAAAAACATTATATGAAAGAAAGACATAATAAAAATACACATTTAATTGTTACATAAAATCGTTGATATCAAGCAACATTTTGTTTAAATGTCTTCATCAAAATCCGCGGCGTTTAGCTCAACATTTTTATCGACTTTATCTAAATAGTTTACTTCCTTCTCTTTTCCTTTAAGAGAGGCTTTGTAAAGCTCACATAGATGTGGATATGTTCTACAAGTTTTTGACTAGTGATTTATACTTCCACATCTATAACAAGAATTATCATTTTTTTCGGACACACCGGCTTCATTCCTTTGATTATGAAAATTGGAAGTATTATCTTGTGGAGCATGATAATTTGTAGTTCTTTGATTTCGGCCACGGCCACGACCGCGTCCACGACCTCGATAATTTTTATTACCTTTGAAAGTATGGTTGTGACCATTATAATGACCTTTACCAAAATACCCATGACCGCGGCCACGGCCTCGTCCTTGGCCTTGCCCACGGCCTTGTTCCCTTTTATTTTGATAATTATTAACAACATTTGCTTCAGGTATAGTTAATGATCCTATGGGACGGGCTTCATGATTTTTCATCAGAAGTATGTTATGCTGTTCTGCTACGAGGAGATGTGCATTCGAATCAGAGTATCTGTAAAATCTCAACAATCGATACTGTTGTGCTAAACTTATATGTGATGTATGGAATGTGGAGTAAGTTTTCTCCAATTTTTCTTCCTCAGTAACAGGATGCCCACAAAACTCTAATTTTGAGCATATTTTAAATAAAGCAGATGTGTAATCATTTACTTTTGTAAAATCTTGGAACCTCAGATTGTTCCATTCATTTTTAGCTGTAGGAAGTAAAACTTCCTTTTGATTATCAAATATGTTCTTCAAATCCGTCCATAATTCATATGGATCATCAGAATTGAAATATTCATGTTGTAGTAAATTATCAATGTGTTTATGAATAAACACATCAGCTTTGGCCTTTTCCTGATCCGAACAATTATTCTCTTCATTTATGACTTCTTTTACACCCATTGCTTTTAGGTGTCCTTTGACATTTGTTGTCCAAGTCATATAATTTTCTCCGGAGATATTCAATGCTGGAAATTCAAGTTTCGCGATGTTTGCCATTTTGTTACTAAATACAAATATATAAATATTAGGATTACATACTTATTAAAATGAGATAAAATATAACAATACACATAATTAAAATGTTAGTTGCATAAATAAATGTTAGCTTGCATAAATGAATGTTAGATGCGTAAATAAACGTTAGATGTATAAATGTTAAATTCATAAATAAATGTTAGATGGTTAGTAGTCCCATTATTATTATTATATTCCCATAGCAATAGGTACCATGTACTCATTTTTATTTATCAAAGAACTATATTATAAATATACATATATATAAAGGAGAAACGGGATCTAAAAGATCATCCTAAAGGTGTATGGTTTTACAATCCACTGGTGCACCCTTAGGCTTTCAACCTATATATATATATATATATATATATATATATATATATATATAGAGAGAGAGAAAGTATAATGTACTTCAGGGCTTAACCTACATTAACATACATGACAAAAAATATAACGTGCGTTATTATCATAGAACGTGCGTGATTATAGTCCCATGCGTGATTATGTGGTCCCATGCGTGATTTGTGGTCCCATGCGTGATTATACCCATGATCCAACGGTTACCATTGTCTCCTACGTGATGTATGATAAAGCTTTTTGTAGGTTAACCTTTCCCTATATATATATATATGTACACAGATGTATGAAATTCTTACATTGAGTAAGACCATACACCTTTAGGCTTTCAACCTATTCTTACTTTCTATTTCAATGTAAGAATTTCATACATATGTGTAAATATATATATATATATATATATATATATATATATATATATATATATATAGGTTGAAAGCCTAAGGGTGCACCAGTGGATTGTAAAACCATACACCTTTAGGATGATCTTTTAGATCCCGTTTCTCCTTTATATATATGTATATTTATAATATAGTTCTTTGATAAATAAAAATGAGTACAGGGTACCTATTGCTATGGGAATATAATAATAATGGGACTACTAACCATCTAACATTTATTTATGAATTTAACATTTATACATCTAACGTTTATTTACGCATCTAACATTCATTTATGCAAGCTAACATTTATTTATGCAACTAACATTTTAATTATGTGTATTGTTATATTTTATCTCATTTTAATAAGTATGTAATCCTAATATTTATATATTTGTATTTAGTAACAAAATGGCAAACATCGCGAAACTTGAATTTCCAGCATTGAATATCTCCGGAGAAAATTATATGACTTGGACAGCAAATGTCAAAAGACACCTAAAAGCAATGGGTGTAATAGAAGTCATAAATGAAGAGAATAATTGTTCGGATCAGGAAAAGGCCAAAGCTGATGTGTTTATTCATAAACACATTGATAATTTACTACAACATGAATATTTCAATTCTGATGATCCATATGAATTATGGACGGATTTGAAGAACAGATTTGATAATCAAAATGAAGTTTTACTTCCTACAGCTAAAAATGAATGGAACAATCTGAGGTTCCAAGATTTTACAAAAGTAAATGATTACACATCTGCTTTATTTAAAATATGCTCAAAATTAGAGTTTTGTGGGCATCCTGTTACTGAGGAAGAAAAATTGGAGAAAACTTACTCAACATTCCATACATCACATATAAGTTTAGCACAACAGTATCGATTGTTGAGATTTTACAGATACTCTGATTTGAATGCACATCTCCTCGTAGCAGAACAGCATAACATACTTCTGATGAAAAATCATGAAGCCCGTCCCACAGGATCATTAACTATACCTGAAGCAAATGTTGTTAATAATTATCAAAATAAAAGGGAACAAGGCCATGGGCAAGGCCAAGGACGAGGCCGTGGCCGCGATCATGGGTATTTTGGTAAAGGTCATTATAATGGTCACAACCATACTTTCAAAGGTAATAAAAATTATCGAGGTCGTGGACGCGGTCGTGGCCGTGGCCGAAATCAAAGAACTACAAATTATCATGCTCCACAAGATAATACTTCCAATTTTCATAATCAAAGGAATGAAGCCGGTGTGTCCGAAAAAAATGATAATTCTTGTTATAGATGTCGAAGTATAAATCACTAGTCAAAAACTTGTAGAACAGATCCACATCTATGTGAGCTTTACAAAGCCTCTCTTAAAGGAAAAGAGAAGGAAGTAAACTATTTAGATAAAGTCGATAAAAATGTTGAGCTAAACGCCGCGGATTTGATGAAGACATTTAAACAAAATGTTGCTTGATCTCAATGATTTTATGTAACAATTAAATGTGTATTTTTATTATGTCTTTCTTTCATATAATGTTTTTTTAATAAAGTTATTATTAATAATTATAATATGTTAATCATACTCTTATTATTTTTTTTTATAATTGTGAGATTAAAATGGATATCATTGAAGCTCAAGATCGAATGAAAGAAACGAATATTTGTATAGCGGATAGTGGAGCCACACACACTATATTTAAATCTAAAAAATATTTTTATGAATTGAAACCAACAAGGGGAACTGTCAATACAATATCAGGTCCTAAGAACTTGATAGAAGGAGTGGGAAAAGCTAATATAGCACTACCAAATGGAACAACACTTGAAATAGAAAATGCTTTATTTTCCCCCAAATCAACAAGAAATTTGTTAAGTTTCAAAAACATATATCATAATGGATATGATACTCAGTCAAAGACTGTTGATAATGAAAAATATTTGTATATCATGAGCAAAGATCAGATATTGGAAAAACTGCCAATGTTTCAATCTGGTTTGCATTATACATATATTGATGTGCCTCAACCACATATGGCACTAAAAGAAAATTTTTGTGATCCTGAAACATTTAACTTATGGCATGACAGATTAGGCCATCCAGGATCTACAATGATGAAAAGAGTGATTGAAAATACTCATGGACATCCATTGAAGTATTAAAAGATCCCAAAATCTGATAAAATTCCTTTATGTGTATCTTGTTCTCTGGGAAAATTAATTACAAGACCTTCGCTTGTAAAAGTTGAAAAGGAAATTCCAATGTTCCTTGAAAGAATTCAAGGAGATATATGTGGACCAATTCATCCACCATGTGGACCATTTAGGTACTTCATGGTTCTAATAGATGCATCAAGTAGATGGTCTCATGTGTCTTTGTTATCAACTCGCAATATGGCTTTTGCAAAATTTCTTGCACAAATTATTAAATTGCGAACACATTTCCCAGATCATACTATTAAAAGGGTGAGACTCGACAATGCTGGTGAATTTACATCACATGCTTTTAATGATTATTGCATGTCTGTAGGAATTATTGTTGAGCACCCTGTTGCTCATGTGCACACACAAAATGGTTTAGCTGAATCATTAATTAAACGTCTAAAACTAATAGCTCGACCATTAATAATGAGGACAAAACTTCCTGTATCCGTTTGGGGTCATGCAATCTTACATGCTGAATCATTAATTCGCATAAGACCAAGTGCAAATCATGAATACTCTCCCCAACAAATTGCATCTGGCCAACAACCAAGTATTTCCCATATTAGAATTTTTGGATGTGCAGTTTATGTCCCAATTGCACCACCACAACGCACAAAAATGGGACCTCAAAGAAGATTGGGAATATATGTTGGATATGATTCACCTTCTATAATAAGATATCTTGAACCTTTAACAGGTGATGTCTTTACAGCACGGTTTGTTGATTGTAAATTTAATGAAACAACTTTCCCTGTATTAGGGGGGAGAATAAAGATAAAAATAAGGAAAAGGATGTCACATGGTGTGAACCTTCATTATTATATCTGGATCCAAGAACTAAACAGTGTGAGACAGAGGTTCAAAAGATAATACACTTGCAAGAAATTGCAAATCAATTGCCTGATGCATTTACTGATATAAATAGGGTTACTAAATCTCATATACCAGCTGCTAATGCTCCAGCTCGAGTTGAGATCCCTAATAAGGCAATAGATAATAATATGACTCATGAGTCTCAGAAACGTTTAAAACGTGGAAGGCCAATTGGTTCGAAGGATAAAAATCCTAGAAAAAGAAAAGCGCTTATAAATGAAATTGACCAAAAAGATAAAAATCTTGATCAAGTGGTAAATACCGAAACCTCTCATGAGGAAGATGTTGATGATACTAACAAAGAGATATCAATCAACTATGTTCATACACATATAATATGGAACCGAGATGAAATGAAAAATATGGATGAAATATTTTCATATTCGGTTGCCAGAGAGATTATGAGCGGAGATGATGCTCCTGAACCAAAGTCTGTCAATGATTGTAAAAATAGATATGACTGGGGAAAATGGAAAGATGCTATGCAAGCTGAATTAAATTCATTAAACAAACGAAAGGTTTTTGGGCCTATTGTTATCACACCTAAGGCAATAAAGCCTGTAGGGTATAAATGGGTTTTCGCACGGAAACGAAATGAGAAAAATGAGATTCCAAGGTATAAAGCGAGACTTGTAGCTCAAGGTTTTTCGCAAAGGCCAGGGATTGACTATGAAGAAACATATTCTCCCGTGATGGACGCGATAACCTTTCGATACTTAATCAGCTTAGCAATATCTAAAAAGTTAGAAATGCATCTTATGGATGTTGTTACAGCTTACTTATATGGATCACTTGATAGTGACATATATATGAAAATTCCTGAAGGATTTAAACTCCCTGAAGCGTTAAGTTCAAAACCCAAAGAAATGTATTCGATCAAATTACAAAGGTCTTTATATGGGTTGAAACAATCTGGGAGGATGTGGTACAATCGTTTGAGCGATTACTTGATAAGTAAAGGTTATATAAATAATCTTATCTGTCCTTGTGTCTTTATTAAGAAGACAACGTCAGGATATGTGATCATAGCTGTATATGTTGATGATCTAAATATAATTGGGACTCAAAAGGAAATTCATGAAGCAATTATTCTTTTAAAGAAAGAATTTGAAATGAAAGACCTTGGAAAAACCAAATATTGTCTTGGTTTACAAATTGAACATATGAACAATGGAATACTTGTTCATCAGGTGAATTATACTGAAAAGCTATTGAAACGTTTCAATATGGACAAGGCAAATCCTTTGAGCACCCCAATGGTCGTTAGATCACTTAATGTTGAAAATGATCATTTTCGTTCTTGTGAGGACAATGAAGAAGTTCTTGGTCCAGAGACACCATACCTTAGTGCAATTGGAGCACTTATGTATCTTACTAACTGTACGAGACCTGACATTTCTTTTGCAGTTAATTTGTTAGCAAGATTTAGTTCAGCTCCCACTAAAAGACACTGTAATGAGATTAAACATATTTTTCGATATCTTCAAGGTACTGTTGATTTAGGCTTGTTTTATCCTAACGATTCAAAAGAAGGGTTAGTTGGTTATGCAGATGCAGGTTATTTATCTGATCCCCATAAAGCAAAATCTCAAACTGGATACATATTCAAGACTGGAGGAACTGCAATTTCATGGCGTTCTCAGAAACAAACACTTGTTGCAACATCTTCAAATCATGCCGAAGTCATTGCACTACATGAAGCTTCAAGAGAATGTGTATGGTTAAGATCTATGACACAACACATACTAACATCTTGTGGACTAGAGAAAAACATAAATCCAACTCCAATCTATGAAGATAATGCAACTTGTGTCGCGCAAATGAAGGAAGGGTATATCAAAAGTGATAGAACAAAGCATATACCACCAAGATTCTTTGAATATACTCGAGACCTTATTAAAGACAATCAAGTCGAGATGAGATATGTCCAATCCAGCAACAATTCAGCCGATCTTTTCACAAAAGCACTACCTACAGCAACTTTCAGGAAACACGTTCATGATATTGGGATGCGACATGTACGGAAAATGTGATAATCCACACTTTGAGGGGGGGGGGGGGCATTATACACGTTGCACATTTTTTTTCCTTAGCTATGGTTTTATCCCACCGGGTTTTTCTTAGCAAGGTTTTTAATGAGGCAACATATCTGATCCACTGTGTATAATACAAGCTGCACTCTTTTTCCCTTAGCTATGGTTTTGTCCCACTGGGTTTTTCTAGCAAGGTTTTTAACGAGGCAGTATTCAACATAAAACAAAGAGCTAATGATTTATTCATCAAATAAATAAATGGGTATATGTCTGAGGGGGAGTATTATGAATTATTAGAAAGTGGCAGACATAGATCCCACCAGTGGATTGTAAAACCATACACCTTTAGGATGATCTTTTAGATCCCGTTTCTCCTTTATATATATGTATATTTATAATATAGTTCTTTGATAAATAAAAATGAGTACAGAGTACCTATTGCTATGGGAATATAATAATAATGGTACTACTAACCATTTAACATTTATACATCTAACGTTTATTTACGCATCTAACATTCATTTATGCAAGCTAACATTTATTTATGTACCTAACATTTTTGTTTATGCATCTAATATTTATTTTATGCAATATAACATTTACTAGCTACAGTGAACTGTTTCAAAACGTATCATGGAAGCCTTAACCAAACGTATGGTGTAAGCTTAAATTTTCTTATCTATATAAAAAAAACTCACTACTCGAGCTAATCTACACATAAGCTACAACTTCTGATATAATTCAACTCATACCCAAAATAACCCGTACCCAAACTTTTCTTAGTTTCAACAAAACCAAATATTCAAATGGCAAATCTTCCAGTAGCATATGCTGAATCTTCAAATGCAGCAAACATTCATCGATTCCTTCGGTTTACTGATTTACCCAATCGTGAGAGGTATCAAAAACTCAAGAATCTTGAAGTTTTTTCTATTAGCGGTATTGATTGGTATCAGACGGAAATGTTTGATCCAAGTGGTTTACTGGCGAGATTACTACCACGTAATACGCCCTGGCGTCGTTTCTTCGACATCCTAGAACCGTCATACGATGAACTTGTATATGAGTTCTTGTCCACTTTCTATTTTAAATATGATAAAAGTCTTACCGATGAATCTATTCATTTTTGACTTTGTGGACAATCTCATAATATGTCATTAACAGAATTCGCAGTTCATCTGGGCATATATACAGATGAAGAAGTTAAACAACCTATTTTTACGGAGACATCAACCTCTTATTCCTCTGAGGAAATGAAAGAATATTGGCTAGGCCATTCATCGAAAGAGTGGTGTAACAATAATATTTCTATGAAATTCACAGACCCTCGTTATCAATAAAGAGATCTCATTTGCGTCTTTTCGTTTTGGCCATATATTTCATAGACATGATACAATATAATGAGATCTCTTTATTGATAACGAGGGTCTGTGAATTTCATAGAATTATTATTGTTACACCACTCTTTCGATGAATGGCCTAGCCAATATTCTTTCATTTCCTCAGAGGAATAAGAGGTTGATGCCTCCGTAAAAATAGGTTGTTTAACTTCTTCATCTGTATATATGCCCAGATGAACTGCGAATACTGTTAATGACATATTATGAGATTGTCCACAAAGTCGAAAATGAATAGATTCATCGGTAAGACTTTTATCGTATATGAAATAGAAAGTGGAGAAGAACTCATATACAAGTTCATCGTATGACGGTTCTAGGATATCGAAGAAACGACGCCAGGGCGTATTACGTGGTAGTAATCTCGCCAGTAAACCACTTGGATCAAACATTTCCATTTGATACCAATCAATACCGCTAATAGAAAAAACTTCAAGATTCTTGAGTTTTTGATACCTCTCACTATTGGGTAAATCAGTAAACCGAAGGAATCGATGAATGTTTGCTGCATTTGAAGATTCAGCATATGCTACTGGAAGATTTGCCATTTGAATATTTGGTTTTGTTGAAACTAAGAAAAGTTTGGGTACGGGTTATTTTGGGTATGAGTTGAATTATATCAGAAGTTGTAGCTTATGTGTAGATTAGCTCGAGTAGTGAGTTTTTTATATAGATAAGAAAATTTAAGCTTACACCATACGTTTGGTTAAGGCTTCCATGATACGTTTTGAAACAGTTCACTGTAGCTAGTAAATGTTATATTGCATAAAATAAATATTAGATGCATAAACAAAAATGTTAGGTACATAAATAAATGTTAGCTTGCATAAATGAATGTTAGATGCGTAAATAAACGTTAGATGTATAAATGTTAAATGGTTAGTAGTCCCATTATTATTATATTCCCATAGCAATAGGTACCCTGTACTCATTTTTATTTATCAAAGAACTATATTATAAATATACATATATATAAAGGAGAAACGGGATCTAAAAGATCATCCTAAAGGTGTATGGTTTTACAATCCACTGGTGCACCCTTAGGCTTTCAACCTATATATATGTATATATTTAAATATATGAAATTCTTACATTGAGTATGGTAATAACTCGTTTGCTTTTGTTGATTTGCTTGGTTGACAACGCTCGTGCTGATAACGTGTTATAAACTAGCCTAAAAGCTGAATAATATAGAAGATAAGTAGAGAGAATTTTCAGAGGATTTCTTACATATATTTCTTGGTACTCCAAAACTATAATATTACATGAGTTTATATAGACAGAAGAAAGAAACTATGTTGTACTGTGCGTCAATAATTCGAACGAATTATTGAAGTTACTGTGTCAATAATTCGAATAAATTATTTCCTTTACTGTGCGCTTTTACTGTGCATCTAGTTGTCATCCACTATTGCAATGATTCATAACACTTAGTTCCTTTATTTTATATATAATTTAGTTTCACGTTAATTTAAAAAAAATGAAACACACAATTATGTTTAAGTTTGTTTCTTGACATTTCAATATAAATTTTAAAATTTTTAAAGAAAACGAAATTTTAATAAAATGTATTTTTTTCTCACAATTACATGTATCGTATTTTTGCCGTAACAAATCAAACCAATACCAATCCTGACCGAAAAAGGGCGATACTGGTTTTGGTACTACCAAATCCGGTATCGGTATTCGTTTTTATAATTTTAAATCGATATAAAACACGTGTAAATAACCTTTTAGATTGTACCGCTAACAAACCGATCCGATACCGACCAAACAACATCGGTATCGGTATTCGTTTTATTAACTTTGATTATTATAGAGTAGAGACTAAAACCTCACCTATCATCATTTTGGCATGAACATATATCATAAACCGCCGTGATTCTTAAGCCCGGCTGTAATTACTCCCATCATCCGTCTTCACCGACGGTATATACTCGCCGGACTTCTTAACCTCCCGGTTTCCCAAACAAAAAAACGTCAAATAATCTTTCGGGTTCGCCACAATATGCTTCGCTTTCAAAGCATGAACAATATCTGTATACATCATTTGCATTGTCCTCCGTTGCCAATCCAGTATAGCCTGAACCGATGCACTCTCCGGCTCACCCTCCGGCCACATTGGTAACACGACATAAACCCGAAAATCTTCTCCGGCTTCGATTTTGCTCACAATTTTAAGTGATAATTCTTTTAGTATTAGATGCAATGCGTTGATATCTTCATCTTTAATGTCATTTGAATTCCACCCAAATGAGCTTCCTAAAAAGTATTGATTTTCAATGTAAATAAACTTTTTTGCTCGCCGGATTGCGTTGATGTAACCGTCTTGAATGCTCCGGTCGATGATGTTGTCTTTTCCGCTTATTAATCCGACACGTGCTGCGTCTTCGGGTTTGTCTGGAAACCCGAAGGCAGCGCCACCGTCGATGGAGCGGAATAGTTGTACATTCCATGTTTCGTGGTCGTGCGGAAGCATGACCGGAGACGGTGGGATGATGATCTGGTCGAGGTCGTGAACGTCGTTGAGTAAGTCTTTTCCGCCTTGTTTTAACCATCGTTGCTCGAAATTGAAGAGCACGTCCCAAGCGATTGGGCCTTCGAGTTTGCAATGGATGTCGTGCCATGGTTCGCGGGGTCCGCCTTTGTGGATCGAGGCGTTTGGGAAGTTTGGTTGGTGGAAGTCGTCGTGGTGGAGGGAGTCGAGGGTTCGGAAAATGGGATGGAATGGGATGTCGTATCGTCCGTTGCAAAGATCGATACCACCGATGAAACTTACTATTCTTCGTTTTTCGTGGTTGCCGCTAGGAAACGCGCTATCGACCACCACTATCTTTTGGTGGTGGGTTAGCATAATGGAAATCTCGATGTTTTGGACTAAACTGCGTCCATCATCAGGATTGCGAGGACACAGGACACAGTTAACTTCCGAGCCACGGAAGTAGTTTCCAGTGTCCTCGTCATGGGTTGCCATGAACCCGTTTTTAAATAAATCACCCGAAGTTCGATCATCCCAAACAAGCATTAACACTCGAACACCTTCACTAGCCTTTTTCTTGAGTAATTCGTCGCGTGTCATATCCCCACCGGGCTTTTGCCTTCTCAAATCCCTAATCAAAGTGATTTCAGTATAAACCGACCACCCCGTTATGTAGATTAAATGTTTTGCGTTCGAAATGGCATCAAATATGTCCTCCCAACATCTATGTGGTTCATAATACTTTCCACCACATAAGGGTATTTTCGGCGTAAAATTGTCAGGCAAATGCGCGTCTTGATAAAGGGTAACCTTACACCCGTTTCTTTGAGGAAAAAATGTAAAGGGGACTCCCGGGAACTTTACGCTTTGTATACCTTTAGACCATTGGCATTCTCGTGTGACTTCGAGAAATTGTACCCTGACATGGATCTTGGAATGTCCGTGTACTGGTTTGCCACGATCGTCAACTACTTCTAGCCACTCATCAATTACTTCTTGTGTGAGCAGTTTGGTAACGGGGATGTTGGCACGACCAAGTACAGTCGCGCCTATTGGATCATCTTCTTTGATAGTGAAGATGAGTTTGGAGGCCATATGGGCACAATAGATGTGGAAAGACTCGTACCATCGTGGGTTCGAGTCATGTTCCAACATTCGGGTGCGACCCACTCGGGCCTTTTCCAAGTCTATGGTTGCATAAAGGCTTGCAGCATTTTTCTTTAGCCCCTTCAAGCCCATCTACGAACTACACAAAATAAAACCAAACCAATTGTTTATTAAACAATAAAAGTTGTACCAAACTCTAGAGTGTTTGTTTATTGGGGTAGGTGGGTTTGAAGAAAAGTTAGTGTAGAGGCGGCCAATTAAAACCAAATTTCTCTATGTGCACTTATTGGTGAAAAAAACAACTTTTTAAAAGTTTCATGTATAATATTCTTTGAAAATCATATGTACAAATGGGAATTTAAATTTTGTTCCCATGCTAATGTAGCAATGGGGTGGTGATCTATTCATAAAGGCAAAGTCTTTAAAAATACCTTTGTTAGAAAGGGGAAAGTTGTGGGTTCAAGTCCCACAGACGACGGAGGATTAAAGAAATTTTCCGTTCAAAAAAAAATACTAATCTAACATATAATTTGTGGATTGTATTTAAATTCTAAACAAGATCGGGTTAGTGTCATGTCAAACCTATAAATACGTTTAGCTAAATAGGTCTATATCGCTTTAATCTATTAGATTAACCAACTTATCTAAAACGTGCAAGTGGTGTTATATAATTACACGTCAAAACCTAAGCTTGTTGATTTATCATGTTAAAACCTAACATAAAAGCAAGCATGAGTAAAGGAGATGAATGATTTCAAGCTGAGCCTAGCCAAATTGTGTATAAACTCATTCTAGATGGACAGAAATGATGAAAACGATATATTGACTATAATATATACATATATACATATATAGGCTAGGAGTTGGCTAGAAAGTCCAAATTTCCTAAAAAGTGTAAAAAGTCATAAAACACACCAAAAAACCCACAAATAACATAATGAAGATTACTAAAACATCATGTATGTGGGTTTTGTGTTGTGTTTTAGATGTTAAGGCTCTCATTATGGAATGACAAATATTATTGTGTTTTATGTTGTTTAGCCTTTTGTGTTTTAAATTTATAGTTCTACGATGGTGTGTTTGAAGTTTTTATGGACTAATAGAGTTTGAATATGGTGTTTTAGTAATCTTCATTCTATTATTTATGAGTTTTAGGTGTGTTTATGCCTGAAATTATTGTGTTTTATGACTTTTTACACTTTTTATGAAAAACACACTTTCCGTAGGATCCCTACTCTACATATATATATATATAGGGTAAGGTTCATGCGAGAACCACCTTTATTGCGAGAACCGCGAGAACTAATGTGAACACAACCTAAAATAGCTAAAAAAACCTAACCCCCCTCAAAAAAAAAAAAAACCTAAACCCCCCCCCCCCCCCCAAAGCTAAATGCTAAAAACTAAAACCCCCCAAAAAAACCTAAACCCCCCTCCCCCACCCCCAAGCTAAAATGCTAAAAACTAAACCTAAAAAAATCTAAAACTATATATTTTTTTTAATATTTTTTTATGTTAAAATCGCTACTTTTAGTGTTCCAGTAGCGATTTTTTTATAAAAAATATTAAAAAAAATTTGTGTGTTTTTTAGCTATTTTTATGCATTTTTTGTTGTGTTCACGTTGGTTTTCGCGGTTCTCGCAATAAAGGGTGGTTCCTAACGGATCTTTGTCCTATATATATATATATAGAGAGAGAGAGAGAGAGAGACTGAGAGAGAGAGAGTAACCTTGTGGAGGAAATTGGACTTGAGTTTGTCTACTTCATAGATGGTGGCATGAAGTGTTCCATGTAGCAATATTTGAGCCATAGATCTCTCCCACCTCCAAAAATCTAAACTTGGCAGTTATATCTCCGGGAGAGAAAGAGGGTTGTGTGTGTATATATATATATAGACAGAGAGAGAGAGAGGTGTATGTCCAGTGAGAGAGATAGAGAGAGGATAGTGTGTATGTATAGAGAGAGACAGGAAGGGGAAGGTACTTTTATAAAACAAAAACAAGTTGAAGCCAACTAAGAATAATAAAACACTTAATTAACAAAGACATAGGAGATAATTAGGAGGTGTATTAGGTGAGAACTGAGAAATATCAATAATCAAACCCCATATGCTTCATATTCAACTCTCTCTCTCTCTCTCTCTCTCTCTCTCTCTCAATAATATATATATTTACATTTTCGAAAGTTGTGCCACGAGAGGCAGGTCGATTTGGACCTTGTGGGGTAACAACGTCTGCGTACCATAGGTCTACAATCTTATATCAAACCCATTGGATAAATATTAAATTAGATAGAAATGAAACGTGAGGTAAAGGTGAACCCATGTTATGTTACTTTTTGGTTGTGTTAAAGTGGATATTAACAATGTAAACAATGGCCAATGAGGTAGTGATGGAGCGGTTGGGAAAAACTTGGTGTTTCTTGTAACTTAGGTTCGACTATCAGGGGCTGTTTGATAACTTCTAAATGGTTAAGTGCTGAATTAGTAAGATATCTGAACCACTAAGTGCTGAACCCTTAAGAGGTTTGAACCATTAACAGCTAGTATAATGCTTAACCGTTCAGAGGCAAATATCTTACCAATTCAGATTAGAGGTCTTAACCATTCAGTATAATACTTAACCATTCAGAGGCAAATGTCTGAACCATTCAGACATCTGCTCGCGAAACAAACTGTCTGAACCATTAAGTGCTGAACCACTAAGATGTCTGAACTATTAAGAGTCACGTTAAGAGGTAAACAAACAGCCCCTCACTCTCCCTATTATTTTTTGCGGCATCCAGGTGAAGGGCGAATACAGGTGGCTCTGGTTCGTCTTAGATGAGAGGCAAGGTTTTACCGATTATTCCACTGTCATGCCTTCGGGCGGGTGGAGGTCGGGTTTCCGCGCATCTGGAAGAGCCAAGGAGTTGGCGACGGTCGAGAAGTCGACCTTGGCCATAGCGCCCGGTGTCACGGTGATTGGCACGTCGTTCTTTGATGTTCAAAAAAACAATGTAAAGAATAAGCGGATTGATCTAATACTTGAAAATGACAAATGGAATATTGATTAAAGTTGTAACTACAAATTGGAAATTTTTAAGGATAATAAAAAACCGAACATTTTATGCTCAATTGTAAAAAAAATAAG
This sequence comes from Helianthus tuberosus, assembly GCA_030545235.1. Classification (NCBI taxonomy): domain Eukaryota; kingdom Viridiplantae; phylum Streptophyta; class Magnoliopsida; order Asterales; family Asteraceae; genus Helianthus; species Helianthus tuberosus. The sequence goes on along the minus strand of CM060442.1, from coordinate 233,840,428 downwards.
CATACAAGAAATAGACTAAAGACATTCTTTTCTTATAGTTGATGAACCATCACAACGTTTAAGTTGAAATGACATAACTCTTCTTGTAAGAGTCGATAGTTTAGTTAAATTAGTAGCAACTTTGCTGGTAGGAAAAATACTTGGCGATGACTCTCTTATTGCCTGTCCTTCAAGTTGGTGCTAATGACAGACTGTCACTCAAGGACCAACTTGCTACTTATCTCAGTTACCATGGATGAGCAATAGTAATCAATTCTTATTGAAGATTAACTTCAATCAAAATGGTGAATCCCCTATTAGGGCTGCAAACGAACCAAACGTTCGGCGAACAGTTCGTGAACCGTTCGGCGGGAAGTTCGTTTGTGTTCGTTCGTTTACTAAACAAACGAACACGAACAAGAAATTTGGTTCGTTTAGTTAAATGAACAAACATGAACAGATGTCGTATTCGTTCGTTTATGTTCGTGAACGTTCGGTAACGTGTTCGTTTGCGTTCGATACTTCATTAGTGTTTTTAGTTTTTATATTTAATTAAATACTTCAAAATTCCGACAAATTAAATATCTAATAAGTGTCGGTGTATTATATATTATGTTCATAAACGATTGTTTGTGTTCGTTTGTTTCCATTTGTGTTCATGAACATTAGTTTGTGCTCATTTGTGTTCGTCAATGTTCGTTGCCTAAAATTAACAAACAAACACAAACGAACACGAACAAGTTCATTTCCTTAACAAACGAAGACGAACATAAAATCTCGTTCGATAAGTGTTCGTGAACGGTTCGCGAACACATATATTTCTTAACAAACGAACACGAACAAGGTCTTGTTCGTGTTCGTTCGGTTCGTTTGCAGCCCTATCCCCTATGGAACCCCATGGTCACGAGAAAGCTTAGCCAATGTAGCAGCTCTATTACAAAGCTTAGGCCATAATGAAATTTCAAACAAGTTCCTTAGCCACTCAGCCTCGAGGCGTGGCCTCACGAACCACATCAGGATGATGCCCATTAAACCAATTAGTGTGTTGCCTTAGATTCCACCGGGCTAGGGCCACGCCTTATTGGAACCCTTAGCCACTAGGAAGCTTAGCCCTCTTGAACCACCAGATTGTGTGGTACCATTTGAGAATACTTATATACAAGTATGTCTTTTACACCTTCTACCTTGTAACAATATTTATTCTCGTTTCTTTTTGGTTTTAAGTTAATACAAATAAACTAAAATGGTCTTGATCACTCTAGAGTTATGAAAGGAATTGTTTTATTTTCTACACAAAAATACAAGGAAAGAAGACATGGAAAGAAATATGGGTAAGAGCATGTGTGGTGGGCGTGCGTCACCCCACTGTCACATCACCATTGAGGGGGACAAACACCATTATATGGGTGCCAGCTGCCAAGAGCACCTCCATGAGTATGGTAACATATGCGAGAGCGGTCTGTGTGAAGACCCCATTGATCACCCAACGAGCTGCCTCCAAATGGAGGGAGCGTCAGTTACCCAAACCACCAGACAAAATTAAACTAAACTGAAAATGAGTTATAACTATATGTTTAATTTGTATCTACCTAAACTGAAAATGAGTTATAACTATAGATTTAATTTGTATCTACCGAATAAGAAAAATATTCAATCAGGCTAATCAGCTATATAAATTTGACCTAGGATTTCTATTTGATATAAGTAGTAGACTTAAACCTTAAACAAAGTTATTATTATTGTTGTTGTTGAACATGTTTTAGATTATACAGTTATAAATCTTTATTATTGGTCATTAATAATCTTGAACTATAAATTAATAAAAACTCTAAACATGGACATAGTGCAAAATTCAAATCGAAACAAAAGGACTACGAATAATAAAATAATATTATCAAAAACTAGAAACTACCAAAGGATGTTTGATTTAACTGATACTGGTATCCGATTAACTACCTAAGTTAATTATGGTGAGTTTGAGTTTCATTCATTAAATAAAAAATTTTAAGAAAAAATATGAAAAGGATTCAAAATGAATTTAATGAAATGCGATTTTAAAAATTAAAAACGAGGTGTAAGACGAATTATCTACAACTTCACAGCCAATGATCCTTTGGTGGAGTGGTGGAAAGGACTTGGGCCATGTGAGTGGTCTCAGGTTCGATCCCCACCTTCATCAAAAGGTGAGGCATTGGGGTTATTCCCAACACTACTAGAAAACAGGGGGATTTCCTACCAAAATTTCCGACAAAACCAATTTCGTCGGAAAATTCCGACCATTTTCCGACAAAATACCAACTAAAAAAATAATCTGGTTTTACCGACTATTTTCCTACAATTTACCGACCAAAAAAAAGGTCGAAAATTTGAAGGAAACTTCCGACTAAGTTCCGACCAAAAAAAAGAATAAAAGAAGAAAAAAAGTAGTCGGAAAATGGTCGGAAAAGTTAACTATACAAAAAATAAAAATAAATCTTTGTCGGAAACTAGTCGGAAAACATAAAACCAAATTCTAATTACTGTATATTTTAAAAATAATATTTATGAGTCTTAGTTGATACAACTTTTGTCATTAAAAGGAGTCTCATTGTATACACAAACACACACATGTATACTTGTAAAAGTATTATAAGCTAGTTTTAAGTAATCGATCTTGATAGTATACGCGTATGTATATATATGTAAAAGTTGGTAAAAAAAAGTATTTCATATATGATTAAGGTGTACAAAAGAAGGAACGAAAAAAAGACATTTAAAGCTCCGAAAAACAAAAATAAAACACTTTGGTCGGAAAATGGTCGGAAATTTCCGACCACTTTCCGACGAAAGACATCATTGGTCGGAAATTTCCGACCATTTTCCGACTAAAACCATTATTCTTTTGTTATATAATCATGTGGGGGTATATGTGTGTACGTAAATGTATTTGCTTGTGTCTATATGTATGTAAGTATATATATATATATATGTATAAGTATGTGTTTGTCCAAGTGTACACACACACATACATATATATACACACATACTTAGCCTGTTTTAATTAATGGGTCCCGATAGTGTACATACACGTATAAACGTGTACAATGCGTATAAGTTGGCAAAGTAAAAGTATTTCATGTATAATTAATGTCTACAAAAGATGGGAAACCATCGTTTAGATGGTTGGGACTTAAAGGACACCCAAATACTAAATCCCGAACTTTAGATACAAACAACACAAAAAGAAGAGATTTTGGAACAGATATTACAAACCGTGATGATTTAAAAAGAAACCGGATAGATTCTCTGTCTGATTGGAGCTCAAACAAACTTCCCACCGAGCGGTTCACGCATTCTTTGCTGACGTTTGGTTTGTTTGCAGCCCTACGTGTAACGGATCAAAGCGGGTATTTTTGTGCAAGGCTGCAAGTTAAAACATGTCGGGTTGACCCGAAATATTTTTATCCAATTTTTATGAATGTATATTGTGTCAGACTGTCAGTATGATTAAAAAAGGTTTATTCTTTCAATAACAGTTCATTTTTTTTGCCTAAAGTTAATCACGAGGTTTATGCATTGAAATACACTTTGAGCGACTTTTGACCCACTCTTCTTATAATTAACCAATATATAAACCTATTTGCCTGTTAGATATCAAACATAATCAGAATTGACGTATGCATAAAACATAAGTAAATGGGTCGAAATTATCATCTATATAAGTGATAACATATGTTTGATAACTTTCGTTGATAATATTACAGCTTTATGTGAACTTTTTGGACACTACGTGGAGGCGTGGAAATCATGGCATGTTGAAGCAGATGAGAAGAAGCAGGTACAGCCAGTCCCGTGAATCTTTATCTGATTTTTAATGGTAGGCTTTTTTATGTGTGTTTTTGATTATTTTGATGAATTTGATGATGAATTTAGTTAGCATTACTATTTTTATAGGATATATAATATTTATATTTATTTTTTAACTCCGCCTCGGGCTTACGCCTCGGTTCGCCTCGAGGCTTACGCCTCGTGAGGCGAAGGGAAAACGCCTCGAAACTCGTTTTTGTTTTTTTAAACCTTGGTATTAGGGAAAGGTTTTAAACAATTGTTGTTTGAAGAAGATTGTTTATAGATAGAAAGAAGAAAGTGCATAAATATAAAGTGTTCATATCTTTATAAAAATTACAGCAAAATGCAGAATTTTTCCAAAGGATACAACAGCTTATTGTTCTTCAATATTATGTTGCTTATTTTATTCAATGTTACATCGTTTCAATATTTGTTCTATAATTTTAGTTGTTTCAAGAGTGTGTCAAGTGACGAAATTATTTAGTATGTTTAGAGGTGTTGAATTGGGCTATTTTAGTGTGTTATTCGTTGGTGTATGATAATTTGTATGGATTATGGAACATTTGGTGGATTTGACATAGAACTGAAGCTATTGATTTTATTGTTTTAATTTAAATAATAAAAGTGTGTCTATATAGCTTTTTTACTAATATTATGTAATGCTGTTTAGGTGTGGAACTTGTAATCCCAAGTGGAAAGGTTAAATAAATGATTCGAAGAGGCGCAACAACCCCACACGGAAGTGTTGCAAAACCGAGTCGAAGAGATGCAACACAAATGATAGAAGATATGCAACGAAAAATAACCGAGTTGATGAAGCAGTTTGGTAATCCTAGCAATCCTCCACCGTAGTTTAGTTTTGTTTGTTGTCTTTTGCGGTTGAAGTTGTAATTTAAAAACCGTGGCATATTTGGTTGTTGAACCTACAATTTGACAATCGTTTTGTATTTTGTGGATGAACTTTCAGTTCTATAATCGTGTCGTATTTAGGATTTTTATTGGATTTTCTTTTCTGCATTTTTAGTAGAAAAATCTGAATTTTTTAGTTTTTTTTTATATTTTTTTTATTAAAAAGTTTTTTAGTCGGAAAGCTGTAGGAAAATTGTGGTCGGGACTTTGTCGAAACCTTTTGGTCGGAAAATAGTAGGAAAACGGCGGTCGGAAAGCTGTAGGAAAACGACGGTCGGGACTTTGTTGGAACCTTTTGGTCGGAAAGCTGTAGGAAAATTGTGGTCGGGACTTTGTCGGAACCTTTTGGTCGGAAAATAGTAGGAACACGGCTGTCGGAAAGCTGTCGGAACTTTGTCGGAAACTTTTGGTCGGAAAATAGTAGGAACACGGCTGTCGGAAAGCTGTAGGAAAGTTGTGGTCGGAACTTTGTCGGAAATAGTAACCTCTTTTTTTGTCGGAAATTTAGTCGGTTACTTGTCGGAAATATTTTCCTACAAGGCTTTTTCCTACAAACGTATTTCTGTCGGAAACGAGCAGTTTTCTAGTAGTGCAACCCAAGGATGGCAAAGACTCCGGTTCAAGCCTGAGGGAACCCGAGTTTTCTATTACGGCGCATTTACTCCAGCGGGTCGCTCTGTCACAACAAGCGGTCGATTCGTGTGGAGGGTGCAACTCTTGTCAAGTGGCAGGGGGTCGGAAATTTTCTCGGGGAAAGCTATGTCCCATTTCTACCGAGGCGTGGGCCCCGTTAAGACAACATAGTCCTTGGGACAGAAATGGGGCGGGCCTGCGACTTGCAGGTGTGTATTAACCGTCTGTTGTGAATTACACCTTTCAAGAAAAAAAAAAATCTACAAGTTCACAAGCGACATACGTGTGTGTGTAGTTTTGTATATTTTAAACCACCTCACCCCTTATAACTTATCACTACAAGGTACCATGCATTCGTGTGTATGTGTTTGAGAATATGTGTTTGCTTGTTAGTGTAGATGTTTTTAACATGTGCATGGAAGTATTATATATATATATATATTGATTTCGAGTGACCATAAATAGTAACTTTATTTTTATAATAATATATAGTTTTTTTATTATTTAATATATTATAATAGTTTATTATTATATTTACTTTTAATAACATATTTTTCATTTTTTTACATCTATTTCCTTTACTTTTTTTAATAATTGTTTTTTTTTCTTTTTTTAACATATATTAATTTATCGATTAATTTACGTTTATAACTTTTCTCGAAAAACTTAAGTACATAGTTGTGCTTGATTTCTTTTCCTGATTCCGTTATAAGTTTTGTTAAAACTAGGTTATACTTAAAATAAAGTATTTATTTGGTATCATAAAACAGTACGATAATAAATTAAATCGTTCTAATGGTTTGAGTTTCTAGACATTATGCTTTATTTTCAAATCACGTTTATTTTACATTATTATTTCCTCGGTTTCGCCGCAACGCGCGATATGAAAAACTAGGACGACACTAATTTGCAAAGGTAATTATCTTTTTCGAAATTTGGATTTTTTAGAAAAAAATACACTTTTGTCCTTTATCTTGACACTTTTTTCAGGCAGTGTCATTTTCAACGAATTTTGACAGTTTTTCCCCTTTATAAAGAAAATTGTTGCACGTCTTGTCCTTTAACCCTAACCCGGTTGTTTTTTCTTGTTAAGTCTGGTCATATGATTTGCACATGAGTGTATACTTGTCATTTGACCACGCCAGTGACTATTGTATAAATAAGTCATACTTAGAGACTATTTTGTAAAAAAATAAAATAATAAATTAATAAAATAAACCCTTCTCTCTCTATATGTATATCAAGCATCTAAACTCTTCTCTCTCTCTTCTTTATTCATGTGTAACTGATCGTCCTAGAATACCGAGAATCATGACGGTGCCCGGAATCCTATCGGAATTTGAAGAGCACAACGTTTTCGGGAAACTGGAAAAAGAAACAGAGCAATCCGACGTCGTTTCATCTGTTACAGATCGCTGGATAATTGTGTCAAATCAGTTATCGGTCAAAGCGTATAGAGAATCAAACAAATGGGTATTCGACTCGGATTCGCCGTCTCAGGCACCATCATCCACCTCCAAAGACGCATCGCTGATCACCTAGATCTGAAGACCAATATTCAAAGTTGTCACGGAAACAGTTTGCAAGCGCACCAAATATCTTTTACGAGATAATTCTTCTGCAAATGTTGAATTTTATTATGTAAATCCACAAAACTAAAATCTGGTTGAATTTTATTATCATGCATCTTGTAGAACATAACTTTTGTAACACAAATCAAAGTTATTTTCAAAAGATACACAATAATAAAAATAATAATATATATACATATTATTATATGTAATCTAATACGTAATTTCAGTCATACGAAGAATATATATTTGTGTATTATATATGTTTATTATTTCATCTGTGTAATACACGAGCTCTTATAGTATTTCAGTGTATTTTAGACTAGTATTTGTGATAAATTCAAGTTAGCTGTGTAAACAGTATGATAATAATGTCATATGAAGTTTTTTTCACAGGTATAATTATATCGTTTCCATTGTATAATTTTGTATAATACACGGGTTTATAAGGGGGGAAGGGGCACTCCACAAGTAGGGGATCAAGGGTTCGAACTAGTGCCATAACATCGTTGCCACCCCCTAAGGTAAGCAAGGCGGGTTGGTTAAGCTAGTAGTTTTACTAGTGCAACACTTGAGTTTGTTTGAGGAGGTAGGTGTGACCTTTGGATTGGTGAATGGGTTTTGATTGGTTGGGGCGTTTAACTTTTTTTAAATTAAAAAATAAAAATATGACATGGGTAGGTGTCATCAGTATTTACTAGCTAATAGGTATTTTGAACTAAATTTAAAATGACGAGTGTTGATTGGTCGGGCCTAGAGTTTATACCCTTTTTTTGAACCGCAAGGAACGACGTGCCAACCAACGTGACACTGGCGATGTGGCCAAGGTCGACTACTCGACCGCCGCCAGCCCCTTGGGTCTCCCAGATGCGCAGAAACCCGACCTCCACCCGCCTGAAGGCACAACATTGGAATAATCGGTAAATCATCGCCTCTCATCCAAAACGAACCGGCGCCACCCGTATTCGCCCTTCACCTGAATATCACAGAAAATAATAGGGAGAGTAAGAATTAAACCTATGTCACAAATAACACCAAGTCTTTCCACAATCACTTCACTTCACGCTAGAGTTTATACCCTTAGTTGGGTAAATATAAAATGACACCAATCATTGTTTTTGTTGTATATTTTAGTAGACACTTGTTCGGATATCGCTGGCAGCCCATATCATACACTTCTGCAAAAAAAGCCTCCACTCTCCGATTGGCCAAAAATATCACGTTGTCCAAGACATATTTCATTTATTGCTTTTGTTAAACAAGTGTAGGATATTTTATATTAAACTAGTTAAATTTCCGCACGCGCGTTGCGGCGGGCACCCAATGACTGCAAAACGCGTGTCAGTAACGACAAGCAGATTCCGAATATCAAAACATAAATAAAAATGTCATGAAAAGGATAGTCAATCCGTCCAAAAAAAGCGATTTTAAATAACCTAATATATAATAATAATAATAATAATAATAGAACCCACACGTGCTACACGTTGGAAATTCGGTTGTTTTCAGTTCAGTTATTACGGTGCTAACACGTTAAAATATGGATGAGATCGGTACCGGTAACGGCGCCGAAAGTACCGATCCGGAAAATCATCGAAATTAGGTACCAGCACCGAAAATGCTCGGTACAATACGGTATGGTATTTGAAGGTAAAAATCAATAAATATTGGTATGGTGCTAGACCGGTGTCGAACCGAAAGTAACGATTCTGAAAAGGCCAAAAGTTGGGTACCAGATTGGTACCAAAAATGATTTGGTATAGTAAATTTGGTACCGATACGATACCGGTTTGATTACAGGATTTGATACGATTTGCTCATCAATAATCTAAATATCCAAGTTTATTTTATATGCTACAATTCATTCATTACGTAAAAAGACAAAAAATAAAGCAATTTAAGTTGTTGTGTACATAAAACATCATTCAAACGAAACACAGTATACTTACTGTGTGTATGAAAAGTAATCTAAACTGTGCAATTACTTGCATTGCTACGTTGCTACAAGATTTGATGAGCTCGGTACCAACCGGTACCGAAAACACCGTTGCCGAAATCCCCAAAAGTGGGTACCGGTACCGAATATACCTGGTACAGTGCGGCTTGATACGGTCGGTACCGGTACGGCACCGGTATTTGAGGGTAAAACCCGATGGATACCGGTGCCGAACGGATACCGAAAATACACTCAGTTTGGTAAATTTGATACCGGTACCGATACCCGATACTATTCATTCATTTCTATTTTTATTATTGTTCTCTTTTTAATATTTATTATTTATTACTGTTGTGTATGAAAAGTAATCTAAACTGTGCAATTACTTGCATTGATACGTTGCTACAGGATTTGATGAGCTCGGTACCAAACGGTACCGAAAACACCGTTACCGAAATCCTCAAAAGTGGGTACCGGTACCAAATATACCTGGTACAGTGCGGCTTGATACGGTCGGTACTGGTACGGCACCGGTATTTGAGGGTAAAACCCAATGAATACTGGTGCTGAACGGATACTGAAAATACACTCAATTTGGTAAATTTGATACCGGTACCGATACCCGATACTATTCATTCATTTTTATTTTTATTATTGTTGTCTTTTTAATATTTAATGTTTATTACTGTTCATTTCGTTGGTTTTTTAATATAAGGATAATGTATCATATTTTGTATTTATATTTTTTATTTAATAAATAATAAATATAACTTCATATTACGCAACTGTTAGGAGGCAATTGCACATCAAACAACATTGTCACAATCAAAATGATAAATGCCATTTCTATCACTATCATTAACCACCACTTTCGCAACACGTGTTAGCAACGAAAATCACAACATCTGATAATACTAACAACAATATTGACGGTTTTCACCAAGTTTGTTTTAACTGTTGTTGGAGTGTCTACTTCATTTAAAAGCCGACAAACTGATTTGTGTTTGGCCCGTTAGCTAGCAAATGAACCACCGGCATTGACAATTTTTGGTTTAACAAGGTGATCTAGTTTTTAAATCACTACTATTAGATGACTTTGTTGAGTAATGTTTAGAAGGAGATGCAATTACTCTAAAATGTGATTGTTGTTATGATGAGCTTACAATTCAACTTATACCCGTTTTATTCATGCATACGTTAATATTACAGAAATAATTGAGTCTGTAACGTGTGATATTTAGAAATATACATTGAATTTATTTTATAAAAACATGAATCTTTATGAGTTAGGCAATAATCTAGGCTTGATCTATACGACTTTTCTTTACTTAACCGCCTTTTTTTAATAGAATAATATTAAAATGAAAAAGATTACCGACTTCAATAAGAATTAGGCAATTATCTAGAGTTGATCTTGCGCTACCTAGGTGTTGGATAAGGCTTTGCCTTTCCAAATGATGATAGTTTAATCCTTTTAGGTGGAAAAAATGAAGATTAGTAGCCTAGTAGGTATGGATTTGGAGAGTGTATGAGTTGACGTTCTAATAAAACAACTATGTCTTTTTAACAAAACTCTCTCTCTTTTATTAAAGAGTAAATTACAAGTTTTGTCCTTTATGTTTGCATCAAATTTCAGGCGCTGCCCTTTACCTTTAAAATTGTCAGGCGGTGTCCTTTATGTTTCAAAATCTTGCACGTTATGTCCTTTAAGGCAAACCCAGTTAATTTTTTCAGTTAAATGAAGGCATGTGCACTGCACATGAGGGTAGAAGGGTCATTTCACCTCTCCACTTATGTTTCCCCCTTTTAATACCCTTTAATACTCTGATAACACCCAATAGTTAGGGCTAAACATCACCCACCAAAAATCTGATCTCTCTCACCCCCAAAACAACCGTCCACCACCGTATTCCCCTGCAACAACCGTCAACCACCGCATCCCCCTGCAACAACCGTCCACCACCGCATCCCCCTGCAACAACCGTCAACCACCGCATCCCCCTGCAACAACCGTCCACCACCGCATCCCCCTGCAACAACCGTCCACCACCGCATCCCCCTGCAACAATCGTCAACCACCGCATCCCCTACACGTACTCAGAAGGAGAGGCTCGGAAAAGACTCGATGGTGATGATGGTGATGTTGCCGATCTGAACAGAGGTGTTTCTCTATTCGCCGATCCGAACAGGGGTGTTGATGATGGTGATGTCGCCGATCTGAGCAGGGGTGTTGATGATGGTGATGTCGCCGATCTGAACAGGGGTGTTTCTCTATTCGCCGATCTGAACAGGGCTGTCGATGATGGTGATGTCGCCGATCTGAATTGCCCTCGTGTACTTGACTGCTTGAAAATCTGTATACTTATGTCTTATTAGTTATTTTCTACAGTATGGGAATGATCGAGATGCAAGCAGCAGGGGATGTATAGCTGCAAAATCTAAGGAAGAAACTAAGAAATTAGAGCACTTTCTTGAAGAAACATTCCAATTACAGAGGTACATAGTTGCAACAGGGAAGAAATTGATGGAGATACAATCCAAGATTGCTTCTGGTTTTTTTGGTGTTGAAGATGATGCCAGTTTTGACATGAAGAAATTTGTTGGACCTGGATCTATAAATTAGGGTATTAAAAGGGGAAAGGCAAGTGGGTTGGTGAAATGACCGTTCTACCCTCATGTGTAGTGCACATGCCTTCATTTAACTGAAAAAATTAACTGGGTTTGCCTTAAAGGATATAACGTGCAAGATTTTGAAACATAAAGGACACCGCCTGACAATTTTAAAGGTAAAGGACAGCGCCTGAAATTTGATGCAAACATAAAGGACAAAACTTGTAATTTACTCTTTATTAAATATAAACATTCACATTTAATGTCTCTTAATTAGGGTTGTAAACAAACCGAACGTTCAACGAACAGTTTGTGAACCGTTCGGCGGGAGGTTCGTTTACATCTTTCGTTTAAAAAATGAACGAACACTAACAAGAAACTTCGTTTGATTAGTTAAATGAACGAACATGAACAAAGGTCTCGTTTGTTCAATTGTGCTCATGAACGTTCGGTAATAATGCTCGTTCATGTTTGTTTGTTTATATTGTTCATAAAATATTTTTGTACATTTATTTTATGTTCTTTAATTTGTTACCCAACTATTAAAATAGGAAACCTTATTCTCACCTTGTTTTGTACACCATTCCCCTTTTCCTTTGTCATTATTCACATCGGCCTCCCTTCCGTTATTAGGACTTCAAGTTCTAGTATTGCTCCCTCCATCATCCATTTTAACTGAATTTATTTGTGTTCGTTTGTGTTTGTGAACCTTTGTGAGCACGTCCATTTACTTAACAACGAACACAAATAGAAAATCTTGTTCGGTAAGTGTTCACAGGCCTTATATCCTTAACGAACGAACGAACGAACATGAACAATGTCTTATTAATTATTCGGTTTGTTTGTAGACCTATTCTTATAATTTTCCGTTATTGAAAAGTAAAGTCTTTTAACAAATACTGTCGTTTTAATTTTTATATAATTTACCAACCAAAGAGATTAGAAATATGAGACTAAAGAGTCAATTGATTAGTAGATCCTATATGTCTATATTACTCAAAGAAAAATAAAAAGGAAATGATTTTTCACAGGTATAGTTCGGGTAAATAGGTAGCGTATCACCTAATACTAACCCCGTATGGTACCCAAAAAGATTTGTAAAACTATTCTCACACCCGGTCTCATGCCCGGATACCTATGTCGAATATTTCATGTTTGTATGTCGGTTTCGGGCTTGTTTCCAACATGTTATTATTAGTACCCTGCGACCTAGTGGTGCACAAATAGGGTTTTTTTAAAAACCGGTTCCGGGTATGGAACCGGGTTCGGGTAGGATCGGGTTTTGCAAAATCGGGTTTTGCAAAAAACCGGGTCGGGGCCGGGTTTTCTACAAAAAATGTATACCCTATATACCCGGGTCCGGGTAGGGTCCGGGTCGGGTTTTATAAAACCCGGGTATTATAATACCCTATTTCCGGGTTCGGGTTGGCAAAAAACCCACACTGGGTATTAAAAAAACCCGACTGAGTATTAAATGCTTCTTTATATGTTTTAGTGGATGGTTTAGCTTATTCAAATTTAATGACATTTTTAAACAAGATTACATCAAAGTGCATACATAATTCTTAAAAACCCAATAATTCTTTATATGTTTTAGTGGATGGTTTAGCTTATTCAAAACCCATAACCGGGTATTTATAAAACCCGGTTCCAGGTATTTATAAAAACCGGTTACGGGTATTTATAAAACCGGGTACTACGAAAAACCGGGTATAAAAAAACCCGGTTCCGGGTTCGGGTTTTAGATTAGATATGAATACCCGGTCCCTACCCTATGGGTAGGTTCGGGTTCGGGTTCGGGTTCGGGTTCGGGTTCGGGTATAAAAAAACCCGGGTTTTTTTCCGGGTCCGGGTTTTTTGTGCACCACTACTGCGACCTGCTTTGGGTGCCTTGAATATATTGGGTTAATCATCGGTGGCCCGTAGCCCAATTATAAGAAAAACGCATACATGATAAAGTATGGGCCACAATCTCTTTATAGGAATTGGGCCTCACCTTTTAAGCCTAGTCAATCCTTTTTTTTTCGAACGGCTTTTAAGCCCAGTCAATCATCTTTTATTTTTGTATTTCTTTCGTGACAAAAAAGATTCTTTTTGTTCATTAGTTAACAATCAATATAAAGTTTGGTCAAAATGATAAAATATTAAAAGCAATGTGAACACGACGAAAGTGTGATAGATTGGAGTCATGTAGATTTTTGTCATCATGACTTTAAATATTGCATTCAACATATGAATATGTTTCAAACTAGTAAATAGTCTTGCGCGTTGCGGCGGAAATCCAGTCAGTATTGGTTTAGTTTATTATGGTACCGGTACTCGCTACAATAACCAAAATGGGATACCCAAAAACTGAAGTCTTGACATGTCCAAAAAGATGTTGACACTTGTTTTACATCGATCAAAATCTATAATATCGGTACCGGTATGGTACTAGTACTCATATAGATTAAGCTCGTGATACACTGTTGAGTTTAATTTTTTTCTCGACATTACGATATAAATTTTATTTGGAAAAGAGTTGTATTCAAAATAAAGGTACACTGACGAACCGAGTCGATATAGTAATATTTACAGTGGTTTTATTACACAAAAGTTGTATAATGTAACTTAGAAAATAAAGTCGTGTTTTACAACGATCGAAAATAAAAAAAATGAATACAAATACTGGTTCCGATAACACTGATACCGGTACCGATTTGTTGGTCAGTACCGGCTCAGTTCTTCACCATAACATCTTTTGAATACAACTATGTTTTAAATAAAACGTCACATACAACTCTGTTTTAAATGAAATTTATATCGTAATGTAGAGAAATAATTGAACGCAACCGCGTATTTAGCCTTTATAAAAACTGGTAATGGTAATTGTTATATATAATTTTCAAATTCCCTCATTCAAAATTCTGAAATTCGACAATTGTGACTAGGCATAGCAAAATAACCTGAACCCAATTGAAAAAAACTTGAAACCTCAAAGATTCAAGACGAATAATGAAACATGTTTTAGAGTATGATACCATGTATGAAATTAGTTTTTTTTTAATTTTCATATGTATGATAATGGTAATACCGATTACATGAAGCATTATCCAACATGCAAACTATATATATAAGCATACCATATAATATTAGAGTATATGTGTGGAAAAAACATGTATTACCGGCAGAGGCGGATCTACCTTGATGTAAGGGGTAGCCTCCGCTACCGCTTGGCCGGAAATTTTTTTACGTTTTTAGTGTAAATTTTGAAAAAATTTGACGTTTTTTCGACTTCGTTACCGCTTATTTATAAAACGTTCCCGCTTGGTCGGAATCCTAGATCCGCCACTGATTACCGGACACGTTAACCGGCCCACCACCATCGCCCCGATGATTGTGGAGGCGTCCCCCCCTCCCCCCCCCCCCCCCCCCCACACAATCCGGTCAGAGACTAATGTTTAGGGGTGAGAGGGCATGAGCTAACTCAGTAGACCTAGGGCTGGCAATTCTGACACGAACACGATAACACGACACGAACCTACACGAAGTTAACAGGTTTCGTGTTTGGCCTTAACGGGTTTCGTGTCTAAACAGGTCGACACGATAAGACCTGTTTAAATTTCGTGTCTTAACAGGTTAAAACCCGTTAACCTGTTAAGACCCGTTAATGACATGCTAAGAATTTTAATTAAAAAAATATATCAGGTATATTTCAATTTTCAATACGCGGGGTGGGTTCCTAATCTTGAAATTACTTTTAACAATTCACGCTCCAAACTAGTGAACCCTAAATTCCTAAAAGAAACTCTCCAGTCTCCAGGCTCCTCCAGCAGCCGTCGAACACCACAACCATCGTTCAGTTCAGCATCATCGTTCAGCACTTCAGCATCATCGTTCAGGTACTCGACGAACACCACAACCATGAACCATCGCCGTTTTAGAACGAGGTTTGTTTGGTTTTACTCGACGAACACCACAACCATCGTTCAGCTACTCGACGAACACCACAACCATCGTTCAGAACACCTATTTTGTTCTGCAATTCTTCAACAGGTTTGTTTGATTTTACTTTGATTGTTCATATTTATGTTTTACAATCAGGTTATCTTTATTTCTCTTTTCACCCATCCAAAGATGCTAGGGTTCTAATCGCTATGATTTCTTTGATTTGCAAAACTGTTTAATTCATATTATTATCATCGCTTTCTGCTGAATTCCTCTGATACTGGTGGATGCTGTGTCGTTTTAGTTTATTTTAAACCCAAATTGGTGTTTTTTTTTGCTAGGGTTTTGAATCTTCTGATAATAATTAATTTGGGACTATTGAAAATATGTTGTGCAAGCTAAATTCACTTACTTACATTGATTAATTTATATGTTTAGGAAGTTATTGAATGAACACAAGTGGGATCATCTTGTTTGGTAGTTGTGTTTCTAGGAAGTTAGAACCTTGAGACTTGTTGAATCTGTGTTTGTTGATTTATTAGGGTGTATATATTATAGATATGGTATTGCTGATTGCTGAATTTTGATGATTATGTTTTGTTTATGAAATTGGTCTGGTCTTGGTGATGTTTGTTAGTGTTGGTTTGAACACACAAAAGAGCTTCAGAAGTTATCCTTGGAAATTAATAGTATATATTTTAATTACGTTGTATCCAGATTGTTCTTTATCGAGACTGGCATTAGATATGGTTATATCGGCAGGTTGAGACGAATAACAACAACTGTATCCAATAAATCCTACCCGTAGCAAAGCTATAACATTCCTACAAAGTATAGCAAAGAAAGATGAGAAAAATAACAAACATGATAGAAATATAACATCTTTGGAATGGAATGTTAGGCACTTAGGCACAGGTTAACTGGTTAAGTTTATATACTGAAGTTGAGTTTTGAGTTTTGACATTGATTCAACAGTTACTATTTATATACTGAAGTCATGAGCGATTCACAAAATAAAATGGGGAAAAAGAATGGCAAAACACCGGTATGTTGTTGGTTCAACTTTTATAGTTTTTGGTTAAATTTTCTTATAAACTTTTGTGTAACTTAATTATTTTTTTATCTATTGTAGGTGGATATGGATTCCGATTCTATCAAAGTTGATCTAGAAAATGATAGCTCTATAAATTTGGAAGATGATGAAGTTGGCTCTATGGAGGTAGATGATAAAAATGATAGTGGTGTTAGAAAACCCAATGCAAAGAGATCTCAAAAGGAAAGATCAGTTGTTTGGCATTACTTTACCAAACAATCCTAAGGTATCCACTCCAAATGCTTCAAGTAGTGTTGCTTGTTAAAAATCCAAGAACATCTCAAGGAACCCACTTCAAATGTTTCTAGAAATGTTGCTTGATAAAACTATATGAATGAGTTTATGACAAATTGTCCATGCCTAATACGACTGTAATTATTTGTGTAGGTTTGAATGTTCGGAATTGAAGATCTTGAGAAAGAAAGGCATATGGGAACTTGAATTTTGAAACTATTTGGATGTTATGATTAGACTTTTATGGATTTCGTTTTAAGTTTGTTAAGACATTATGTGTTTATGCATTTTTATGACTTTTGTGAACGTTTGGTGACTAAATTTTCATTAAACAGGTTCCTTAATTGCTAATTTCAAATATGGAATGATAGGTTATGTTCGTGTCTTAACAGGTCGTGTTCGGGTCTTAACAGGTCGTGTTTGTGGCTTAAACAGGTCATATGATATGTTGGCAACATTTTCGTGTCTTAACAGGTCATTTCGTGTAACCTGTTTGTTAACAGGTTCGTGTTCGTGTTTGGAAAATCTGACACGATAAGATTTCGTGTCGTGTTCGTGTTTACAGGTTTCGTGTTCGTGTCTTATCGTGTTCGTGTCTTAACAGATCGGGTCGACCCGATATGCCAGCCCTAAGTAGACCAAGACGCGACGACTCGGAATCGAACCTGTAGTTGTGTGAAACTGAACCACACCAGGGACTACTGAGCTACACCCCTGAGGGCTAATATGAGAGTATATATAATACATAGTATGTTGAAGATGTCAAAAGTGTAGTCAGGTTTTCGTTAATCACCTAAGACCATAAATTGGTATTGAGTGTGCCCGCAAACCAATGTATATAATGTAAGAGGGGTGTTTAAAACCGGGTATCCGAAAATTCGGATATCTGAAATTTTCGGATACCAGATTTCACTATCCGAATCCGTATCCGAATCGGATATCCGAAAATCCAACTTTTTATTTAATTTTATTTTTTTATTATTTTTTTCATATCTGGAAACAGATATTTTGCATAGTTTAGGATATCCGAATATAAGTTTTCGGATATTTTTCGGATATTTCTCGGATATTTCGTATATTTTTCGGATATTTCGGATATTCGGATATCCGAAAAAAATGAAAATTAAATTTTCCGATATTTCGGGGATATCCGAAATTTTTGAAAATCACTATCCGAATCCGAAAAATTCGGATATCCGAATTTTGTATATCCGAAATTTCGAATATCCGATTTTTTGAATATATCGGATTCGGATATCGGATATTTCGGATCGAATTTTTGGATATGGATAATTTTAAACACCCCTAAATGTAACTAGTGCTTGATCATACAAAATAGTTTTATAATCGCGTAGCAGACCGAAATTGATGAAAGTTGCCTTATTATTATTATTATTATCATTCCTTATTAATTCATGTTGAGTGACTTTATGTTGCAAAAAAATTGTTAAGACACCTTTATATGCCACATGTCCAATTTAAAACATTAATCTATCTTAATTCTTTCCTACGTAGTATTAATAATTTAAAAAGTAATCATAATTTTATTCTAAGTTTAATAAGTTAAGTGACTTTATTTTGGAAAACATATTGTTAATGAATTTCTACAAAGAAATACAAAATATATTTCAGCCTTTTTTTTTAACGGCAAATTTGGATATCATAGTGTTATCAGTGGAACCATCCGATCTATCTATCTCTACTAGGCTATAATGCCTAAACACCAATTCATAAGTTAACCCAATAAATTTAGGAAACCCCCTTTGTGAAAATCGAACTCAGAAACTCATGGTCTATAAACTTTATCCCACTTTAAAGATACCATTAGACCATAACATCACGAGCAGTATTTGCCCTTTCTAATCACTTATTTTTTTATATTAGTACATATAGCAATATAGAAATTGGTAACAAATTAAGTTTTTCTAGAACGCTCTAGAAAAAGAAATAATAATAAATTGTGACTATTCTTTTTATCGACCGGTTGGTACTTTCCAAGGAGGCCAATTGTGAAACTATTATATAATATAATAATATAAGTATATAACAAATAATAAAAAAATATGAAAATGAGATGGAGATTTCTAGTCATGTGAAGAGATGAAAAGAAGCCACATAACGACAACGTAACGCCTTCACTTTCTATCAACTTTCAAGAAACTGCCCTCCCTCGATTGAATCACAAGATGTGTGGATAGGACCTTTACAATAAGCAAGTATATTCTAAAAATGTATTTTTGTGGATAACTTATTTAATATATGTATATATAGGAGGTGGATATATAAATTAAAAATAAAATAAATTCTTTTATCCTGATAATGAACCTCGACCTTAAAAAAATGAAGCATTGTCCATTTTGTAATTAACTGCCTCTAGTTATGACTCAAATGATTTGTTTTCATGTAGTTTCACCGTTTATTTTAAATGTGAAGAAACACGGAATAGCCGTCGGGTGGCTTGAACCGTTTTTTCTGAGAGGATGGAGAATCACACCTTGTTCCTTCTCTCCGGATTCAGATATGCAAACAAGAGGAGAAAAGTGGGGATGTAGAGACGGCCGGTAGAGGAAGAATCCTCTATTTTCAGCTACAAAAAAATGTGTTTGCCTCATATCTCATGCCCTTAGGGCTGTAAACGAACCGAACGAACACGAACATGGTCTTGTTCGTGTTCGCTCGTTAAGGAACAAGCTTGTTCATGAACGCTTACCGAACGAGATTTCTTGTTCGTGTTCGTTCATTAAAGAAACGAACATGTTCGTGAACTGTTCACGAACACTTACCATATGCTAATGAACTCTAACAAATGTTCATGAGCATAAATGAACACAAACGACGTTTATGAACACAATATTCATTTTAGAATAAAATCTGCATTTTCATCACAAACATTATGAAGAATCCACAAAAAATAAATAAACACTTAACATAATTATCCGAACACAGTTGGCGTGAGTATCAAAAACATGATAAACACAAAATTAAGAGTTTGTCAAGCTTTAACACAAACTAAAATTGAAATAGTGAAATGAAGGATGTTGTGAGATGCATATAAGATAACTAGGGTTTCAAAATTTTAAAAACTAGAAATAATAAAACAAAATACAACATATAAAAACCTTTAAACGAACTAACACAAATCAATATTAATGAGCAAACATAAATGAACTCATTACTGAACGCTCACGAAAATAAACGAACACGTTACCGAACGTTCACGAACATAAACGAACGAACGCAACCTCTGTTCATGTTCGTTCGTTTAACTTAACGAACGAAATTTCTTGTTCGTGTTAGTTCATTTACTAAACGAACGAACATAAACGAACTTTCCGCCGAACGATTCACGAACTGTTCGCTTAACGTTCGGTTCGTTTACAGCCGATGCCATAATAAGGAGGTGGAGACTTCCTTATACAGGAGACATCGGCAACCCTAACCTCAATGGGTCGGGTCCAGTTAGGGGTTGTCTCTACAAGCCTACAGCCTAGTGTAGTATAAACTACAACGAGTACGCAATAATAATAAATATTAATATAAAAGGCGATAAGTAATGTATAGCCGTTTAAGCCGAGTCAAGTACCTTACCTCTACAAAATGGAAATAGTTTTTATGTATTTTATTATGTAAAATAAGTTATAAAAAATGAGTTTTTTTTTCTTTAAATTGATTATAGTATGTTATATGCATTTACAAAACGCTTTTCTAAAAGGTTGATGATTTTTTAAAGATTGATGTATGATGTATGGATTATGGAATGATGTTTAAATGAGTTTAATGGTTAATTATTATGAGTTTTGTTATGGTTAATTGCGATGATAGGATCGTATACAAACAAGTATCTTTGTACAAACTGTAAGAACCAATAGTTTAATGATATGTGTTCTCAATTAAAAAATTGATTTAAGGGTATTTTAGAATTTTTATATCCTTTTATTTATATCTAATTAAAAACAATTATTAAAATATCTCTAAATTCATATAATATTAATTCAAATCATAATCTCCTAATCTATTCTTTATCATCGAATCGACGCTGTAATCAGCATCATCATCAACACCATAATCAGCATCATCGTCAACACTGTAATTAGCACATCGTCAATATCAACACCTTAATCAGCAAGGTAACACCATCGTCAGCACACCCCACAGTAACATCTCACACCACCACGGTCAGCATATCCCGTAATCAGCAGCAATCAACACATTAATCAGCACCGTAATCAGCACATGTTTTTTTTTAATTTTGTAAACAAAAGATACTATTAGATAACTAACACAGTTTCATTTTTTAATTTTATAAACAACACATATTGTTACATACTCGCACAATTTCATGTTTTTGTTTATATTTGTAAATAGCACATACTATTACATAACTAGTATAAAACAAGTTTATTCCAAATATGCTCTCAATAACAACACAAAAGAAAAAAAAATAGCAACACATAAGAATTACACAACAAAATAAGAACTTACGTATAGATTTAAAATCAACACAATATATTTTTTATATTAGCACATTCCAACTACACAACTAGCACAATTATAAAACACATTTTTGTAACTTTTTTTAAAAGTCATTTTTATAAGGAAAAAAAGTATAGCAATATAGTACTCATATTAAATATAAAAAAAATACTTGATTTTATGGTATAATTTTTTTTTCAAAAATAATGATGTATATAAAAGTTATTTTAGTTTAAAAAACTTGGTGAAATTAGTATTTAATGGGAAATGGCTAAATGACTAAAATACCCGTAACATTATAGTATTAGTTATTAATTATAGGAGTTTTATTTGTAATCAATATCAACTCTTGATTTAAACTATCAATGGCTCATATATGTTCTTACGGTTTTTACAGTTAGCACTGTTTGTACATGATCTCAACTCCTCAATTGTGTGGAATTTTTTGACTAGTGGTGAACAGGGGCGGACCTAGTGTATTCGGAGGCGTAGCCCGGGCTACGGCTCAACTTTTAACCGGTAGTGTAAAAAAAAAAATTTCCCGATTTTTATACTAAGGATACCCCTCAACAACTACTAGGACACCTCTCAAAAAAAATTTTAGAAACTGATATTAAGCCCAAATAATTCTAAATATATTGGCCCAAATAACCAAATGGTAGCCCAATATTAGTTAGCCCAAATACTTAAAAAAATAACCCAACAGTGTATTGGGCATTTGGGCGGCACCAGATTGAATTATGCAGGGAGCCAGGGATATCAAAGGTCGATCACAATTGTCGACAATTGTTGTCGAAGTCGAACACTGGGATATCACATATCAGTATCACGAAGACACGAACAGTCGAAGTCTCGAACAGAATCACAGATTGTCATCGGTTCATCATCGCAGAATTGCTGTCGAACTCGAACACACGATTTCCGGCTCATCGTAGGAGGTTTGTCATCGGCTCATCATCACAGATTGACACCGGCTTGCTGTTATCGGATCGGCTCATCGCAGGAGGTTTGTTTCAGACTTTCAGTTTGATTTATTAGATAAAAAGTTTGATTTTTTTGTTAATATTAATCATTCACAGAGATACTTGAAGGTGAAATTAAAACGGGTAAAGGATTAAACCAAGAGGTTTCCCTAGCACGGGCCGGTGATACGCGATGAGGTTCACATCATAGAACCATAATCAGTTTGCTTAGATTGTTTCCGGAAGTTGTTACCGTACTTCAATATGTTAAAGAAGATGGAGGTTGTAGTCAACAACGGACAAATGCAAAAGGTATTCTATCCTATTTTAAAAAAACTCGAGTTTGTTTTTTATATGCATTTGATGGGAGATATATTAAGTTACACAAATGCTCTTTCAAAACACCTTCAACAAAAAGGTAAAGATTTATTAGAAGCGCCCAACTTGATAAATGGTACAAAACGAGCATTAAATGCTTTAAGACAAAATGGGTTTGAGCCGATGTTGGAAAAAGTAACTTCCTTTTGTAAAAAATATGACATTACAATGTTGGACATGACGGAAAGTTATGGTAATCCAATAAACCGAAAGAATATCATTACAAATCGACATCATTTCGAAGTAGACATTTTTAATGAGGTTTTGGACATGTAAATTCAAGAATTAGGAAATCGATTTAGTGAGGTAACAACTAGTTTGATAAAAAATATGTCGGGTTTAAATCCTTCTAACGGTTTTTCTAAGTTTGACCCATCGAAGATATTGGCCTTTGCTAAGATGTACCCGGATGGAATAAGTGATCTAGCGCGTGTTATGGTTGAAACGGGAACGCATAGTTCTTGTCCTACAGTTTATCGGGTAGTTAAGCTAGCTTTGCTTTTACCGGTTGCAACCGCAACAGTTGAAAGATGTTTTTCGAAATTGAAGCTTGTGAAGACCGATTTACGCAATCGAATCGGCCCGGAATTCTTGAACAATGTTATGGTTTGTGCGGTCGAAAATGATATTTTACGTGAAGTAAAAGACAACGATGTGATGGAACGATTTCAAGCTATGAAGAAAAAGAAGAGGACAAATCTATTAGGTACTTGTTTTACTTTATTTATGTATTGTTTTTTTTAATATTGTATGATTGTACGGTAAAAAAAAAATTTAGGATACCCCTGAGTTAATGTTCTAGTTCCGCCACTGGTGGTGAATCCGTGAATGTGTTATCATAGGTAAAGCACATCATCAGGAAGTTTACACGAAGGAACGGGAAGGGTGGAAGGTCAAACGAAAAAAAATTACCCCTAGGAAAACCCAAGGGCCGTGAGCTACGTTGGACTTAAGAAGACCATAACCTATGCCGTAAGGCAGAGGTGGTGCACCGTAACCTTTCATTAAGGTTGTAGCCTATGGCCTTGGTCGTAGGTTACGACCATCACACAAAGAACCGGGTTTTAAATGTGATTTTTAGGTTATTAACCAATGTCATTCATTTTGGTTCGCACCTGACACATCTGCGGTGATTTTGGAGTGAAGGATTGAAGATTTTTGAGTATTTCCAACAAATCCAATCAAGATTCCATCATTCAACATGGAATCAATTTTTGAAGGCTTTATCAAGATCATGAGCAGCTAATCTCTTTGTGGTTTCCCCCGGGTCGATAGCAGGGGTGTTCATTTTTATCCAAAACCCGAAACCCGACCTGAATTCAAAGCCACCCGAACCCGAATTAGGGAATATCCGAAAAACCCGAACCCGACCAACCCGAACTTTAAATGGTTTGGTTATCGGTTCACTTTTTCCCTACGAACAACCCAACCTTGTTTAGTTAACTATTAATTTACTAATAAAAAACAAACTCTCAAACAATATGATTTTAATTTCCGTACAATTTGCAAATCGTGAACAATAATTTGTTTAATAGTACCGTCCACAGTACTCTTTGTGGCTCGACACTCGACTTACCCTATCTAATAAGATAACTAGGACCAGGTTATAACTCTCATTTTCAACCAAGCCTTCAACCTCGATCAACATAGTATGCGTATAGCAGTGCATGACTATATAATGTGTGTGTGATATTGTTATATGGTACCGTAATCACATGTATTTTAGACTTTTGTGCATTCAATTACTTATATGTTATAGAACGTGTATCTTAACTATACCTTTTAACGACTAAAAATAACTACTTAATAAAATAAACATATTATTATTGAGAACAAATTTCAACTTAATAAAACACCTTGTAATTAATCTTGTAAAGCTCAGTTGATAATTATCATATATGTATCAAAAGTATCTATTTCTAGATAGTTCACAAAGTGACACGAGATTAATGAGCTAACAAAATCGATTAAAACTTTCAAGCTTAAGCAACCGAGAAAGAAGTTATTTTCACGTTGATTTGTTTCAGGCGATACCACAACGTCACGACACGTAAACTTATACCTAAATGAAATTAATGTGATTAATATTTGTACGTCGCCTTACACGAGGTTTAACCATTAATCATCCGAGCGTAAATTAAGTTTCTTTTTTCTATTTGTCTGCTTTAAATCAAAACTCAATATATAATGTCCAATTATCACCAAAGAGATAGTGCTCTAGCCGTATCCAGATGACACTCTCTAGGAAAGATCACCAGTTGGGGTCTCATCTGTGACAAAATATCATGTGCGAGCGAGATATTTTACTACAATGGTCTTTGGACCGTAAATTTCCTCTATAATTAGTGACGGACCGGTACACTAAAGCTGCCTGTGATAGCGCGCATAGATGACCTTTTGCCTGTGATCGTACCCGGATGACCAGGCTTTATTCTATGTTAAATAAAATAAGGCCGGGTCTATTCGCACACGCCCTTAGTCTATTTAAACACTCCAAAGCGCCCCGCTATGGCCAAAGCGGGGCGCTTTGGTGTAAAGTCAACAGACAAGGTCTGAACCGGTCAGACCTTGTCTGTTGCTTTACATCAAAGCGCCCCGCTTTGGCCTAAGCTCGGCGCTTTGGTTTTTTTTTTTTTTCCAAAGCGCCCCGCTTTGGCCTAAGCTCGGCGCTTTGGTTTTTTTTTTTTTTTTTTTTTTGGGTTAAAATTGAAATTTTTTAAACTAAAACGCCCCATTTAGGTCAAAGCGGGGCGCTTTACCTTTTTTTATTATTTTTTTTAATTTGATTTTAAAAGAACCCATCAAGGAAGAAGGAAGCATCAGAGAGTCAATGGTCTGAAAAATTGGTTGTAAAAGGGGCTAAATGTAAAGTATTTGAAAGGAAGGAGACTTAAATTAAAATTTTTATGGAAATAATGGTCAATGTCAGAGGGGTTAGACAAGTCCACAGCTAAGTCTGAAACCACCAGATTTGTCAGCATCAAAGAACCCCCGTGCGTTACCCTATTTACTGTCCTTTCCCTATATTATATTATTATTAATATTAATAATAATTATTTTTTTTAAATGACTTCCAACTTTTCTTTTACTTTCTCCTTTTTTGTTTTGATTTTTCGTTTTCTTCTTTTTACTTTCTTTTTGGTTTTACCATTTTCTTTTGCACTTACGAAATAAATTTATTTTAATTATTTGACTTTTAGAGTTACTTCTAGTATTTCTTTTTAGTCTTATAATTGTAACCTCACCAGGTGGTTGCGGTTGTGTTCGTTGACCATGGGCATTTCATACATGTAGAGCTTGGAGGTTGTTATCCAATGTCTCCCCCAAACCCACTCTGGACAGCACACAGAACAGAGCGCGCAGCAGCCTGGCATACATTATACAGGGATCAGATCAACACGTACGAAATGCTTACGTATCGTGCCCCTGACCTTAATGTAACCCCATATGTTCACGATGTATGTTAAATGTGTTTAATAATAATCACGTTAAAAACCGAATGTCACCGACACGACCCAATCAGATTCAATAAGCACTTGTACGACCCAAAATGACCATATACATCATAATACTACAATTAATGAAAAAACACGTAATGTTCATGTGCGGTAGGCGGTTGATACACATAACACCTCTTACAGGAGTACTTGTGCTTTCAAACCAAAATGATACGATATAACGGAATAAGACATCACACGTAACCGATTTGATCCGGAACTTGCAGTATAGTCCATATATAATAAAAAATGATGTATAATGGAAAAAATGTAAAATTTAGACTATTATCGACGCGTTTGTGAATTAAAAACAATTTTAAAAAATTTAAAAAAGGCCCAAAGCGCCCCGCTATGTCCAAAGCGGGGCGCTTTGCCCGAAAATTTAAAAATGTAAAAAAAAAAAAAAAAAAAAAAAAAAAAACTTCAAAGCGCCCAGCTTTGGCCATAGCGGGGCGCTTTGATGTAAAGCAACAGATAAGGTCTGACCGCGTCAGTCCTTGTCGGTTGACTTTACACCAAAGCGCCCAGCTTTGGCCATAGCGCGGCGCTTTGGGGTGTGAAAATAATTTTCTCCGTGTGTAAATAGCATGACCCTAAAATAAAGTCGAGGGTAAAACTTACCTTTTAGCTTAGTGTGTGAATGTGAAATTCCCTTCTTTAAAAGGGTTCCCAATTGGACCAATCATTCAATGCTTTTTCTTCACTTGTTCAAGTTTCTTGATCATGTCTTCTTCATCTTTTTCCCTCATCACCGTAAAGAAATCTTGAATCTTTTTCCATACCCATTTCATTAATCTTCCATAACTTCAAGAATTTGCCCAAAAAAAGGTAAAAGAGTGATCATGTCATCAATCTTGGCTTCAAATGGGATGGTGTTAGCCACCGCCATGGCCGCCGTCTCCGGCACCGTTCTCCTCCTCGCCCTCCACCTCCATAAACAACCCGCCGACACCGTCCACCACCCGAGATCCTGCATCTCTTCAGGTTCCCTTCTACTATTTCTTGAATTTTGCTTCGCAAATCTTATCGGTTGACTTTAGGTGCTACTAAACGTACCCCTATTAAACGTACCCCTATGTATTTGAGATGGAAAATATTTTTTAACAGGCACTCTGCATGTTTTGTGATAATTGTGAGATCACAACTATCACAAAACATGGAGAGTGCCCACTATTAAAAAATATCTCCCCTCTTTGGAGTACGTTTAGTAGAGGGTTTCGTAAAATGAGGTACGTTTAGTCAGACCCTTGATTTGTCTGTTATTCCTTTTCTAAAATTTTGTGTGTTTGATGTTTTCAGATGGGAAGAAGAGAGAGAAAAAAACAAGAAAGTACACTTTGCAGAGGATGTGATGGAGCCAAGTGGAAATGGAGAAGAGTTTAGGAGGAGGCTTCAAAGTAAGAATCAAAGTCAAGATCGGTCTTTTTCATCAACTTTGAAAGATGAAGGGTGTAAAAATAAAATGAGGAGAGATTACAAGGGTATTCCTGCAAATAGGATGGCGCTTTACACCGGAATCCTTAGAGATCGCGGTGTTCATCGCATGTCATACTGATGTTGAAACCGAGAAAACCGAACCGAAAAAAAAAGTGAATAACTCAATTCTATTGTTAATTGTTAATAGCTTACTCACTTTAGACTTTTTTTTAATCATTTTGTAAATTGTTTAGTTTTAACTTTTAAGTCCCTCATCTTTTTTTAGAAGTGCAATTTGCTTCTTTTGTAGGTTTAATCTTTTGTTTATTTTGGTTGGAACATCACTATGTTTGTACCTACTGATATATATGTTGTAGCAACTTGCACAGATTTTAATGAACATGAATACTTTTCTATGAATTAGTGATTTTAAACTCAGCGAATATTTAAATATATTTTATTGTAATTTACACCAAAAATTAGAAATTTCAAATACTGTCTAATGTGGAAGTTGAAAGTACTTGAATAAAGTTGTATAGTAGTCATTCGCCTAATATTCCCGGCTAATTAAAGTTGAAAATTAAGATTAAGGATATTGGCCTCTAATAATCTTAAGTAGATCTCATTGGCCATTAAGAGTTCCATCTTTTTTATTCTCTCTGGCAGTCCCACCTTTTTTTTATTCCCCCTGGCAGTCACACCTTTCAACTATTTTTTCTCCACCAGTCCTCAGTTACAAAAACTTAACGGAGTTAAGTTTTTTTCTGAATTACAAACTAACGTTTTAAGGCTTTTGATCAGAACGAGGATACGAGTCAACTGATGTAAAACTTACCTTGAAATGGTGCTCCAAACGACGAAAACGATGTTTCAATTCAGATGTTTAAACTTCCAATTAACAAAAATCTAGTCGTTTGTGACACCATTTCGGGGTAAGTTTTACACCAATAGACTCATATCTTCGTTATGATCAAAAGCCCTAAAACATCAGTTTGTAATTCGGAAAAAAACTTAACACCGTTAAGTTTTTTTAATAGAGGACCGGTGGAGGAAAAATAGTTGAAAGGTGGGACTGGCAGAGGTAATAAAAAAAGGTGAAACCGCCAATAGCCAATGACGTCTATTTGTAATTATTAGATACCAATATCCCTTGAGATTACAATGAATTAACTTTTGTTCATATATGATTTGCAAAACAACTTCCTTTATATGTATGGAAAAAGGACTAAATTAGTTTGCACATTAATTTAAAAAGAAAATGTATTCAAGAATGAATATTTTAAGGAAATATCACCCAAAACATATAAACATTTTTTTCCTTAAGACTGCGGGGTATGGGGCGGGAGTTTGGGCGTGGGTAGGGGGAAAACGCCTAAGCCACCACCCCGGGTGGGCATGGGTTTCGGCGTGGCCCTTGGGGCAGGGGTTTCAAGCCGGGCGTGGGCGGTTTGGCCATCCTAGTTGGCTGAATATCATTGGCTCACCCGCCACGTCATAGCGGGCCATCCCAAAAGTTTTGAATTTTTAAATTCAAACCGTTGGCTTGGCCAAGCGGTCACCCCAAGCGGTCACCCAAACCCCAACATCCCCTATAAATACCCCCAAACCCCAACCGGGTGGTCCATCCCAACCCCCACCGTGGTCCCAAACATTCGATATCCCCACCCGCTGCCCCAGCCGGTCACCACAAACCCAACATCCCACGAACCCGCTATGGCATCCTGGACCCACGACGAAGAACTTGCCCTAGTCACAAGCGTCGTTGACGCTATGAAGGGGCGGCCACCGGGCCAAACCAAATATTGGACGGAAGCTTTCGCGGCCTACCGACTAAACGTCGGTAACAACCGCCACAACATGAACGCGTGCCAACATAAATGGCGCGAGCTACGTCCCAAGCTCGAGCGTTTCAAGGCTTACTACGAAGTTGTTCCCGGGGGCGAGTTAAGCCACGAGGACCGGGTGGCGGTGGCGAACATAGAGTTTCGCGGCAAGGAAAAAAAGGCGTTCGACAAGATCGACCTTTTTGAAATTTATTTAACGCTTTAGGTTTCTTATTTTGTAATTTTTAGGTTTATGTAATTTTATAAATATTAATGAAGTTGTATGTTTTTTTTATAAATGTTTGTGTGATTTTTTTAAATTTTGTATATATTTTTTTAAACTATGCTGCCACGCGGTGCACCCAACCCACGTCCCACCATACCCCGCGGACACGTACCAGGCAGTGGGGGGGCTCCCATTCCACGTGTCAGCACCCGCCCCAACCCACGCCCAACCCAAGCCCTACCATACCCCGCAGTCTAACATGCGCCAAAATTATACAATTTGTATGGTTTTATATTTTTTTAGATTCGTGTAAACATGTGATATTGTTTTTTGTAAAGAACAGTATTGGTTAATTTGTGTGATTGTTAAAAAAACAAAATTGTATAATTTGTGCACATGTTATCTTTTGATTAATAGTTTCGTTGTTGAAAAGAAAAGTCTAACATAATATTTTACACTTGTAATAATTTAAACCCACACCGTTTTTCTTGAAGGACACACATCATACCACTAGATTGCTGGTTTAATAAGCTTGAATCGTGTCACATGAATAAACGTGTTGTCTTAGAATACATTAAAAAAGTATATAAATTCAAGGAATTATGCATAAATTCGATACACCAAATGAATGTTTTGATAATTATGTTAAGAATGATTATTTGGGTGATGACTTGTTTGAAAAAAAAGTATTGTGCATGAATTCTATAAATCAAAAAATGTTTGATAATTTTGTTGATAAGGGTGTAAGGGGCACTCACCTAAGAGGTGAGTCCCCTCTCTTACGCCCAACCAACCAACTAGTGCCACGTCAACTCCCCTCTTAAACTCCCCTAACACCCCATTTTGATGGCGGCACTCCCCTCTTAACACCCCTTGTTTTTTTATTCAAAAAAAAAAAAAAAAAAAAAAAGAAGAAAATGGTTTGATTGGTCTAAATTGCGGCTGGCCCCACCACCATCACTCCCCCTCTTCGGTGACTCCCCACCGCCTTGGCTCCCCGATTAGGGTCCCCGCCTGGATGGCGGGGGTGTTCCCGCTCGGTAAAACTGGTCCCCGCACGGGGTCACCGCGAACGCCCCGCTCACCCTAAAAAAGATTATACGGGTATGACTTGATTGCAAATAAAAAGACTGCAAGATTCCAAATATCAATGGTCAAAGAAGTGCCATAATTTTCCCTTGTCCCCTGTATTTTGTTGGTTTGTTCATTAAGAATTTTATCCTTCGATCTAGAATATAACTATTTTATAACTATCTTCATCTTTAAGGCTTAAAAAAATATCCTTCGATCTTGAATATAACTATTTTATAACTATCTTCATTTTTAAGTCCTTCAAAAATATGCTTTACCCTTCTCTATGTTTTAGTCCGTTAACTTCACACAACCCTATTTTTTAGTGGTTTTAAGGTTAAGAAAAACAATTAATTATATCTCTTAACATCACATTAACATGTTAATAAATATTCCATTTAAGGTCCCTTAACACAAGAAGCGAGTGGTGTGCAACATCCGTTAACATGTCACGTCACACTTAACGCCCCATATTAAGACACACCCCAAAGCCTTACATGATGCTGGTATTATGATTTTTTTTTATTGTAACGACTCTTATTTAACTCTACTTTTAAAAGAGTGTAGTAGATATGCATGTTAAAAGGATACCAATAAAAAAAATACATGTGTGGCAATAGGGTAAGAACATCTAAAACGTCGTTTACGTGGTGTGGTCTGAAAATCTGGACTTGAGGTGACAGACCGAGGTTGAGATGTGGGTGGAGTTCGACAATGAGTCTGAGAGGGTTAGTCCTTGTTTGTAGACTTCAAGTGGACCGAGGAGGGGTGTGTGTATATATTTGTAAAAAAATTGGGTGGTGAGGTGGATGTTAGTGGAGATTTTGTGTTACGAGAAAAATGAGGTTTTGAAATCTGATATAATATGCTGAGATGAAGGTTTGTACAATTCTGCATTATGGATGCTCTAAGTTCAAACAAGAACCATTAAATAATTATAGAACAAGTATGTGAATTAATTTATAGTCAGAGTGAACGAGAAAAGATTACATAGTCACATATCAAGGAGGAAAAGAAGCGTAATTATCACAAAGTTTGAATCTCCGATTATTGAAATATGATTCCCTGGTTAAAAATTGTTACTAGTTCCGTCTCAACCAATTGCATTCCATATAACCAAAGTTATAGGATGAGGAAGAAGCAAGTAAACCTAAATATTAAAGATGATGATGTTACTAACTCTTTCTTTGTTGATCTTGTTTGGGAAATGCCAATGACTATGACCATATATGCGTTATCAATAACTAGATGGCCAATGCCTACATACAATCATTGCCATTATATCTCATCTCATGGTCCTTAACTAACTTACCAACGAGTGGTGTGAGATTGAGATCGAGATTGGGGACAAGTCATATTTAAGGAAAGACAAAAATCAACAAACTTTTCTTCTAAAGTTATATGTTCTCGTTTTGAAATTATTCTTATTTTTAAACGTAATAATAATATAAATTATCAAATTAATCAAGTTTGTATAAATTACGTTAACAAACGATTATTCGACCAACCTTTTACCATTAATAATAAAATATTATAAGAGTCTACTATAAATAATAAAATATTATAAGAGTCTGGCTATAATTTAAAATTGTATTTTTTATCATATTATCTTAAGTGGCTATAATTCAAAAATTGTATTTTTTTATCATATTATCTTAAGAACTCAATTATGATGGAATATTGTTGGAAATTAGTATTTATTTACTATTTAATCATCTTTCACTACTACTAATAATAATAATAATACAAATAAAGCTTGAACAAAAGCATCAACATCAATATTTGTAAAACGATATTGATACATGATAGAAACATATATCGATCGATTAGGGATGGTTGTGATGTATCGTAGCACCAAGAAACATCCGTACACGTACTTGATGCATGTCAAAATCGATTAGCTAACTTGTCTAAACATAGTTTTAGTTGGAATATCTGGTATGTAAAATACAATGCATAATAATATTAAAAACTAACACGATTTTAGTGTATGATGAGGTATGGTATTAGACCTGACACGATTTTGATGCATGTCAAAATCGATTAGCTAATGTTGTAGTTTACACTACACTAGGTTGTGGGCGTAGAGACAATCTCTAACTGGGCTTGGCCTATTGAGGTTAGGGTTGCGCATGTCTCATATATAAGGAGGTCTTCACCTCCTTATTAGACCATGTATAGTGGTAATGCCCATACCCTTGGTAGCCCAGTCAGTAATGAAACATTATGGGGTGTTTTCTAAATTGGATGTAGTGAGGATGTGGGCATTATGTTAAAAGCGGTGAGAGAATTAAATAAATAGAAAAAACCATAAAAAAGTGATTGACCAAAGAAAAAGGTTACTTGTGTTTGGCCAACCATATCTCCATCAGACGTTTTATTTTGCATGCCCCAACCAAATTGTTGAAGGAAAACGCCCCCGGAGGTGGTGTGCAGGCGTTTTGGGGCGTTTTTGAGGCAAAAAAGCCCAAATACTGCCCCACTACGGATGGTCTTAGGGCAAGAGATATGGGGTAAACACACTGTTTGTAGCTGGAAAAAGAAGATTCTTCTCCTACCGGTTGTCTCTACATCCCCACTTTTCTCTCTTCATTGCAGATCTAGGATCGAGAGGAAGAACAAGATGTGATTTTCCATCAGAGAAAGCGGTTCCAATCATCTCGACGGTGATTCCGTGTTTCTTTAGTGTCTATACCTAAATTTTATTTTAATGTATGTCTTTTTAGTTCTTTTAAAATTTACTGAAAGATATTTACAAATTTAGAGAAAACAATTTCTGAATCTACTCACCACTAAAAAATCACAACATAATTTTCTTATAAAGAATCACTACATAATTGTCATGCTAAACAAGTAAAAAACCCTTTCCTGCATATGTATAACCCATATGACAATTATTGATGTTAATGAGTAATAACAACTAATGTTGATATAATGATATGTTTTGAGATTATTTATATACTATTATTTTGTAACAAAAGTATGCATTTATAGTTGTACATTATGTTTAAATTGTTGTATCTTAATCAAAATAGTTGTACATTGTGCTTAAATTGTTGTTCATTATCTAATTTATTTATATATTATTATTTTGTAACATTTTTGTAAATTGTGCTTAAGTTGTTGTATCTTAATCAAATAATTGTTTCATTATCTAACCAAATTCAATATGTTTTGTATGCATGTATGGTTGTAAATTGTGATTAAGTGGTTATACCCTAATCAAATAATGGTTTCATTATCTTACCAAATTCAATCCTTTTGATCCATTCAAAGTTGTGTTGTTTTATTTGTAAATTTACACTCGAGTAAACTGCCATTTTGGTCCCTGTGGTTTAGGCACTTTTGTCATTTTAGTCCAAATCTCAAACTTTTTAAATCTGGGTCCCTGTGGTTTCACTTTTATTGCCATTTTAGTCCAAAACTCAAAAACTCTCATTTTTTACTGTTGAAAACTGATTGTTTTGTCCTTTTGTGCAAGGTCATTTTGGTCATTCTGATTTACTCTTCTAATAAATTAAAACAAAATTAATTATATATTATATAATATATATATATAACTCTCTCTCTCTCTCTCTCTCTCTCACTAAAACACAGATACACTCTCTCTCATCTTTCTCATTTCATAACAAAACCCTAACCTCATTGTTCTTCTCTGCAAACCACATCCACCACACCCTCTGCCACTCTCTCTCGACTCTCGACTAAGGCCCGGCGACTTGAGCAAAATCCTGCCGGCCGGCGGCCGTTCTTGTGCCGACGGGAAGCCACAACCACCTCTCCATACACACCCACACCCCTCCTTCTCCGATAACCACACACCCACACCCAAATCAGACCGGTAGCGGCAGCACGGTAACGAAATCAGAGGAGGAGAGAGAGAGATGCGGAAGAGAGAGAACCGGCGGAGCCTGTGTCGTCTCTGACGACCGTGGAGTTACAGGTGATAGGATTTCACGATGTTGATGTCGATGATGATGACGACGGAAATCGCCGTCCGGCGATGACTCCGGCGGCTGAAACCCAAGTCAGTCCGGTAAGCATTTCAACCCGTCATCTCCTTCTCTTTTCTTTAAGATCTGTGAAGATCTATCTATTTTCTTTGGCCCGTTGTGGTTGGCGTTTCAGGTGAAGGAGGTGGTGGTTCTCTGACGACGGCGGTGGGATTTTCAGTGGATTTTGGGAAAACCCTTATTTCCCTCGTTCTTCTTAGATCCGATTGAACCAGGTTTCTTTTTCCGACACTTTTGGGTGTGGTTTCAGGAGTCAATATGTTGAAGCTCGGAACATAAAATTGGGTTGCTGATGTTTGCTTTGGAGGTTGAAGATGATGATGTAATTTGGGAACTGATAGGGGTATTTATATTTGGGGGGGGTTTTTTAATTAAGAAATTGGTTTAATGAAAATTAGATGGACAAAACTACCCCTGCAGATAAAGACAAAAAAGGGATGTTGGAACAGTAAAAAATGAGAGTTTTTGAGTTTTGGACTAAAATGACAACAAGATGCAAACCATAGGGACCCAGATTTAAAAAGTTTAAGATTTGGACTAAAATGGCAAAACTGCCCAAACCACAGGGACCAAAATAGCAGTTTACTCTTTACACTCCATAAATTAGCAACAATTTTGTGCATAAGGTGTTGTAATTTATGTTTTGGGGGGTTTTCAAAAAAAAAAGTTGATCTTTTAACTTTAACCCAAAAGCTTTTTATGTTTTGTAATTTTAACACATATAAATTGTTTTTTTTTTCAATTTTCAACTCAAAAGTTTTATTATTTTCAATTTAACCTCACAATATTTTTACCTTCAACTTTGGTCCCTCTACTTTTCATCTTTCGCAAATTTTCGCTTTACTTTCGTTCTAAATTTTGCGAGTTAAGACGGCGCGACGTGCGTGTGTCATTTAACGTTTTTTTTTGTTTCGTTCAAAATTATGCGAGTTAACACGACACAACATGCATGTGTGGTTCAATGTTTTACATTTATTATTTTCGTTTGACAAGTTTGTTGCAACGTGCAGGTCCTGGATCGACTCGGTGTTGGTAGTCGCTGACGGTGGTGCGACATTAGTGCTATTTGGCATAGTTCTACGCCCCCGCCGCAACGCGGGGGAGAGTTTAAATCTAGTTATATCTAAATGATCATGTGATTTGATTAAAAAAAGTTTGGAAAATGACATGAAAATCTCTTGGTTAAGAGTGCTTTCCCACCGCCCACATGACCTCATCCCACTTTTACAAAGCAAAGGTAGTCCACTTTACTATAGACTAATATCGTTGTATTATTAAGAATATATAATATAATATAATATGGGTGAGCATCAAATAGAAAGTTTATTTTGGCTAGAAATAATAGGAAGTAATAGGATTATGACATGTGGCAAAATTTAAAATAAAGAGGAATGATATTTTAGTCAATCGTGTCCTTTCTTCTTCATTCATCTCCCAGTAACTTCAAAACCTACCATTTTCAAAACCCATCATCTTCAACCGTTTTTTCACTTTCTATCTCAATAACCACTACATTATAGTGCGATTTTCGTCACCAATCAAAGATTCAAACACCCGATCAACGTGTTTTTCAGCTTTTTTGAAGAAAACTCAGTTTAATTTCATACAATATCTCATTTTTTCCCGTGATTTTGAAGATAATCACTCGATCCATTTGATTCGATCGCTGATAAGTGTTTCTATCATCCAAATTTCATCAATCGTTGAAGAAATCGGCTTTGATCCATGTAAGAAATTCTTTAATTTCATTTTTACGACCTGGGTTTTTGTTTTCTAGCCATTGCGTTTTACGATCTTGACGGGGTCCGGGAGCAGCGCCCCTGGGAGCAGGGTCCAAGGGGCGGCAGCCCCTGGCGGGGTCCAAGGGGCAGAGCCCCTGACTGCTTTAATAAAAATGAATCAGAAAATTTAATTTTCCAGAAATTGCCTCATTTTCGTAGACAGTTTCTGGTTCTGTGAACAACGGTTTCTTTTGTGTTTTCGAGTTATTGCGTTTTAGAAATAAAGCATTTTTGAAGTGTTTTTAGTCATTGCGTTTTAGGTAAACACATTTTTTTTATGTATTTTAGTTCATTGCGTTTTATAGAGAACAACTTCTTTTGTGTTTTGAGGCCATTGCGTTTTAGAAATAAGACATTTTTATGTGTTTTCTGGCCATTGCGTTTTAGAAAAAGACATTTTAAGTGTTTTCTGGCCATTGCGTTTTACAAATAAGAGATTTCTTAGTGTTTTTGGTGCATTGCGTTTTTGGTAAAACACATTTTTATGTGTTTTCAGTCCATTGCGTTTTAGAAAGTACATTTTATTTTGTGTTTTTAGGCTATTGCGTTTTAGAAATAAGACATTTCTTTGTGTTTTCTGGCTATTGCGTTTTAGAAATAAGACATTTTAAGTGTTTTCTAGCCATTGCGTTTTAGAAATAAGACATTTCTTTGTGTTTATGGTGCATTGTGTTTTAGGTAAAACACATTTTTATGTGTTTTCAGTCCATTGCGTTTTAGAAAGTACACTTTCTTTTGTGTTTTTAGGCTATTGCGTTTTAGAAATAAGACATTTCTTTGTGTTTTCTGGCTATTGCGTTTTAGAAATAAGACATTTCTTTGTGTTTTTGGTGCTATTCTTTTAAGTTTTTTTTTCGTTGTTTTTACGCAACTGGGTTTTCAATTTTTTTTTTGAAAATATAGCAATAGTATACTCGTTTTAAAGATAAAAAAACGCTCGTTTTTTTGTGCAATTTTTATAAAAAAATAATGTCGTATGAAAAAATTATTAACGTTTAAAAAATGGGGATGGGGGGAATTGGAGGAGAGAGAAACTATTGTCCTGAATTGACTACAATGCACTTACACAAACCCACGCGTCTCTTTTCTTCCCTTCATTTTCCCTCATTTAATCTTAGCCCTTGATTAAATCAATTAATTGTCAAGATTACTTCCTAACCTTCCTAGCCAAATAAACTTCCAATTATATCTAACCCTATATAATATATAATAATTGTTATCATAGTTATTATTTTTAAGCCTGCTGTTATTCTTTAAATACAAAATAAAGATGAGATGTATATAATAATTTTCTGAACAGGTTGAGCAAGTCATACATATTAATTTTTCAACACCTAAAGAGATTAAGACCTAAAGCTTTTTTTTAGTAGGATTGAATTTGTTATATTTAAAATTTTTTTGCCTACCACTTTTTTGTTTTTTAGAAGGTGACTTTCTCTGTACATGACCGAATTGGTCACCGGGGTCATGTCGATGACATTCCCCCGTCAGCCCCGCTCTTACGGACGCGATGTTCGATCGGGCCCCGGCCGGTGCACAAGCTGACCTCCGTCCAGAAACCATACTGCCCCCACACGAGAGACTCGCTAGGGTAACAGCTGGGTAAAACTGGGTTGCCCTCAGGACCGCACCATGCCTCGGTAGGAACGATCCATCATTGGGACGTCCCACCCCCCGAATGCCGCAGACGGGAGTCGAACCGGCGACCTCCAAGGAGGAAGCCCGCGACCTCCAAGGAGGAAGCCGGCCCAACTTAACCAACAAGGGGATACCCAACTGGGCTAGGAGGTGGTAGGAGTCGAACCGCCTACCACTTTTTTTGTAAGGATTTTTTGTCAATTTAGAAAAAATATATATAATCCCCAAATGTTATCTAGTATTATATTTTATATAAAAAAACATATAAAACTTTATGATCTTAAGCATAAAAAAACCATTATTCGCTTCAACCGTGTCCTTGTAAATTTGTTATTCGCCACATGACCTCATCCACACTTTACAAAGTACAGGTAATCTAACATAGTTGTATTAAGGCTGAAGGTGTGGGGTGGCGCCTCACACCCCCACCTCCACAACAGTCGATAACGTCATAAACACCATCCTACATACGTTAAAGGAGGGTGCCAGTATCCCCTCTTCCATTCCCTTGGCGAGCGCCATGACAATTTTTTTTTTGTGGGGACCATCCTTGAGTTAGCCAATCAGAATTATGTTTTTTTCAAAGTTTAGTTAAACAATGTTAACCCACATCATGCTAGTTAACTTATAAACCCCCACATACGTGGTGCTGACGTGGCATGATAACTAGCATGGGGCCGGTATGTGTATGAATAACATATTTCCCGTATCAAAATAAACCCACTTTTTATTGGTTTTGTAAGAAATATATTTAAAATAGACTTAATTTGATTTATTTTTTATGTTCAGAACAAAACGAACCCAAATCGAACAAACGAAGCAATTATGGGCGAAAATCAGAAGACCAACTGAAAAGTTATCCAAGCACCCTCGTGCCTCCTTATGAAGTACAACAAAATCTTCTAAAGATCATTTCGAAGTCCATCTAAGAAGGAAACCAAACACTCCCCGTGCCCTGAAGGCATGGGTTGTGCCTCAACCACCACAGACAAAACCATATCCTGAAAGATTTCTAAGATCCAATGGGCTTCGCAAAGCTAACCACGGGCCATGTCTGGGAGACACGCCCCGTGTCTAGCTCTCGGTCACTGTTGTCTAGGTACGGCTCACGTCTTCCTGACAAAGCCCACACCTCGCCACCAGCCCTATAAATATCCCCTGGCCTCTATTTTCACTTGCTCAATTCTTTCCTCCTCTCCATAAGACACTATTCTTCTACCTATTTTCTTTAATCATCATAATCATTTGGAAAAGATAAGAATAATCATTAAGTGTAAACAACCTTTTGATGATTAATACAATTATTTCAAGTTTGATGCAAACTATTTTGATGGCCATTCTTGGTTAAGGTTCTTGTGGGTGTTTAGGGGAAACAAACCCCTTTATAGGGAGTTAACTAAACCAAGTTATGGACTAAAAAGAGGTATGCGTGTGTTAATGACTTTAAGTAAGTAATACCTTGTAACATCCTGAAAACAAATTTGGTAATTAGACCAAATTAACCAGTGATGAGCGGGTAAAGTACCATTAGTGATAAAAGTTAACTCGATAAACATTAGGATTTAAATAATAAACCTGATGTTAAATAAAAGGTGAATGAATGTTTTTAGAAGATAAAGTTATAAATGGCTCGGGTTATCGGGACTTAAATTAAATTGGGTTGTAACCTCCTCGAATTTAGTAATTTAACTTGGAATGTTTAACCTAGTTAATACGTGTAGAAATAAATAGGCTTTAACCTACTTAACAACTAATAAAACTATAAGAACTGAAATGGAACACTTGGAAAGTTGAATGTATAAAAACTGAAAAAAAATTAAAAACACACAGTGTGTATGTGTGTCAAAAATTAGAGAGAGAAAGAGAGAAGGGTTTCCTCTCTCAAATCACCTCCTAAATTCAGCCAAAATCATAGGGATGTTTGGGGTAAATCTTTGCATGTCTAAAGATTTGTGAATTACTAGCATCATCTAAACCCAAGGTGAGTTGTAGAAAGTCCATGGGTGAAATTTCATATAGCTTGTTCTTGGTTGTAAAGGCTAGTAAAAATTCTAACTAGTGAATGTAAATTGATGTTGTAGTAGTCTTATAATCATCATATTTACAAGAATGTGTATAGTGCTTGAGTAAATTTGGAAGATTTGATAAGTGTTCTTGCATAGGATGAGTTTTATGTTAAGTGGGTTTTGATGATATGACGAAATTTGATGTATGAAACTAGTTTGGAACCATGATATGGTTGATATATTTATAGAAATTACATGTATGGTTGCTCTAGTTAAAACCCCCATGAGGGATGGAGTGAGTTTTGACATGATTAGAAGAAATTAGCCTCTTTAGGTTAATATGTATATACTAGTCTTATGATATGAAATTTTGATGTTTGAATGTAGTTGAATAACATGAAGTGTGAATACTTGTGAATTCATGGTAATTTGCTAGAATTTAGACACATTGAGTGAGGATTAAAAGTAGTGTCCACCAAGTGTTTGATAAAACATCTAAGTGAGTTTATCAAATTGTTAGAGCATTTATACATGTTAATTGACAGTTTGACTTTTAAAAATTCAAATTGACCTAAAGTAGAACTGATTGATGAACGAGGTATAAAAGTCTATAAGGGTGATGGTCATGGTAATTGATGACTAACCTAACCGTCTTATGGATATTTTCTGTGTTAGTTTGACTCTTGACGAGCTAGGTGGGAGCTTGGAAATGAATGAGTTAAACGGGTTGAAGACGCGGGGAAGCTCGAAGGATGCAAAGTAAGTAAAGCTTACAACTCCTAGAATAGAATTACAATTTACGTGATGAAAAGTATTTTGGTGATTTATGAGAATTGTTAAGATGTGACCTTATGGTGCAAACCATAACAGATCAAAAAGGAGTAAAACTATGACGAACGATATATTGGTTATTAAACAATGAATTTTAGAAATAGGACCCTATGGTGAAAACCATAACGGGTCAAATAAGTTTACTGGTGAGAAACCACATAATTGTGATTAAACAATGAATTTTAGAAATCGAACTCTTCGGTGTGAACCATAATGGGTTAGACGAGTGAAATAACAAGTAAGTCACATGTTGGTGATTAAACCAAGAATTTTGAAAAAGAGACCCTATCGCGTAAGTCATTATAGGTCAAATAAGTAAATGTCAAGTACATCACATAATGGTGATTAAAAATATATGGATTGGTTTAGATGCCTGAAGGATAAACCAAAAATGGTTTAAAGAGCAAACGTGTCATATGGGTCAAATGCTGATGATATCACCATATGAACTCGGTATTTAATGTTTTGTCTTGTTAAGTGCCATACTTAAAAGTAAGCTTAATGTACGGGCATGCATTGGCATGATTAACGAAAGAATTGCAAAGTATTGAAAACGTGTCATTGTTTTGACCCCGCCAGGTATGTGTAATGGGTCATACTCTCAATAAAGGCTTAAGGTCCGACTAAATATGGTTAAGTCAAAGGTGGATAATTGACTACCTCAAGTGAGATATAGCTAGTATTGGGTAGAATGGTCCTTAGAGTAAAAAAAAAACGTCTATAATAGAAGACATGGCAAAAATGAATTTAAAGTAAGAGGACGTTAGAAATCCTTATGTCCTCAGGGATATAATTTCGTTTTATTGGATAATGAGTTAAAAGTACTCGCTAGTTTTCATCTAAACCTTTAAATGTTCTTTGGTTTGATAACAAGAGCTTAATTTGACTAAAACGCCATCGGATAATGGTTTTGGATAAATCGCCGAACCGAAAGAAAGGTTTGGGAACTAACAAGTTCGGACCTAGACACAGTTAGTAAGGTGCTCAGGTCAATGCACAGTTTAGCAAAGTGCACGGCTTAGTAAAGTGCACAGGTCAGCGCACAATTTAGCAAGTGCACAGGTCTGTGCACATTGCACAGTTTAGCGAAGTGTATGAGTCAATACACAGTTTAGCGAAGTACACAGGTTAGTGCACAATGCACATTTTAGCAAAGTGCACAGGTCAGTGCATAGTGCGCAGCTTAGTAAAGCGCACACGTCAAGTCAGTGCACAGTTTTGTAAAGTGCATAGGTTAGTGCACGGTTTAGCAAGGTGCAGCATGATCATGTTTCTAATGGTGCATATTTGATATAACTTTCGCTATGAGAGTGTTATAAGATTGAAAATAGGAAAAGTATTTTTACAAAAGTGTTTCTAAAAGTCCCGGGTCGTGTTTTAATGTACGGGATTTAGAACGGGTCGAACCGGCAAACTAAACAACACAACAGCAAAACTGATGCAGCATGTGGCGTCGCCGACGCCATGATTGACCGTCGCCGATGCGGCTCCAAAATGTCCTGATGCCCGACATCCAAATTTACTGCCTACGGCAATGTCACACCCCAACCGATGGCGGAAACATCGGGGTGTGGCACTGAGCGAAACAGATTGTCCAGAAGTTTCCATAACAATTATCATTACCAATTAATTTAAAGTAACATGTTCCATACCATGTCTTAAAAGGCAAACAAATTATTACAGACAAATCTAGTCAAGTAGTTATGTTCCGACAACTCAGATTTATACATAGATAATTTATTTATTGGTTTCTAGGACCTCTTTTCCTATCTTCGATTTCATCACAGCACAGAGAGCATCCTAGACCTTTCCTTGCCTCAAGTTCACAGCAAGCTAAGCATATAAACAACTTAAGCACCTGTCACATACGTTAAAGTAATAGTCAATACACATAGTGTAAAGGTGAGCATACAAGTTTGATAATAGCATAATAGAGTTCGAAATCGTTTACGCATAACCAGCACGTACGCATAGTGAAATGAAGTACGTTAGTTATCGACATAGATCTATCGATACCAATGACTGCGGGTTGACAGCCCGAGGCAGTTCGCAATACATGATTACCACCGTAATCCATGCAAGTAATTGTCCTTAACAACCCCCGAGTGAGCAGGTGCTGAGTCCAAACTATAGTACTATCGTTGCTAAGGCAGGTAGACAACATTCCATGTGTAAACATAACAAACAAGCATTCATTAAGCCACGTATAACATGCATGAATGGTTAGCGTTTAAATAGTATTGAGTAGTGTGTTCGATGTGATTTCAATATTCGTAACGTATATAACACCCAAAAGTGCATAAAGCAAAAAGGGATCGAGTATACTCACAGCGATTGATGGATTGAAGGGAGCGCTAGAGACTAAGGTTATCCTGAACAGATTGATAGTATAACGATAAGCGACGCGTAACACGATGCAAGGTACAAATGAGTCGGACAGCAGTTCGATCGGATGGTAATCCGATCGGACGGCCAGTCGTGCGGGTGGTAGTCCGTTCGGACGGTCATCCGGTCGGATGACTGTTCGAGTGGATTGTTTCTTCCTTTGTGATGGATGTGTTTGTGTATGATGGCTTGACTTTTGAAGTTTTCGTTGTAGTATTTTGAAAACATTGAAGTATCTCTACCTTTCAGGTCGGTCGATCGGACGGTCGTTCGATCGGACGGCGACCCGTTCGGTTGGGCACTTCAGTGAGAACAAGTTCACAGTAGGGTGTCAC
Organism: Helianthus tuberosus; assembly: GCA_030545235.1. Lineage (NCBI taxonomy): Eukaryota > Viridiplantae > Streptophyta > Magnoliopsida > Asterales > Asteraceae > Helianthus > Helianthus tuberosus. The sequence continues at coordinate 233,796,873 of CM060442.1, read as the reverse complement.
TCGATCGGACGGTCGTTCGGTCGGGTGGCATCCTTTGTGCATTGAACATGTTGAAAATTGTTTAAGTGTTGAAGTTTAAATGTCTAATGATTCGGTTGCCAGTTCGATCGGATGGTAGTCCGATCGGACAGCAATTCGTTCAACATACAGACTTCAAATGTTGGAAAAAATAGTTAAGTGTGGGACCAAGGTGCAAGTCGTACGGGTGGCCGGTCGTACGAGTGGCTGTCCGTTCGGACAGCAATCCGATCGGACGGCACTCCGTCCTGGTCGACCTGTTCGTCTTACACTTGGTTGTTTTAATGGTTTATCATTTTATCGAGATATTTTGATAACGTGTTAAGCAACAGAAACCTCGTCAATACTTGGTGCTCCTGATCGGACAGGAATGACCCAACCCGATCAGCGGACGGTTCGAGACGACGTTCCATGTTTTACCCGGAATCGATAATCTCGTGGACAGAATACGGATCTTGAACCAATCACAACCACGAGAATGAGTGGTAAGTCGATGCAAGCTCCAATCCTATCGGTCTTGAGTGCATTGAGTGTAAAAGAGTTGAAAGAAAGTTGGAAAACCTTCTCTCAATTCTTTTCACCGTGAATATGTTTAGATCTATGAAATATCTTTGTTTGTTTATGTGGAAATCGGTTAGATCTAAGTTGTTCTTAGTGGATTGAGGCCAAAACATGAAGTTCTTCAAGAACACATGATGACGGCATCCTAGAACACCTTGAATGATGATTTCACGGTTAAATGTTAAGATTCAAAAGGTAGAAAGGTGTAGGAGTGCGTTTAGATTAAGGAAGGACAAGATTTAGGACGAGATCTTACCAGAATTGAGAGAAATCGAAGAAAAGGTGGGGAGCACGAGATGGTTGGACGTCAGTTGCCAAAAGTAGAAAGTTTGAGAGTGACAAGGGGTATTTATAGGATTCCCAAAATGGAAAGGGCTGGTCGGTCGGATGGCATCTCGCCCAGGTGGCAGCCCGGACGAGTGGCTCCTCGGTCGGATGGCATCTCACTCGGGTAGCAGTCCGGCCGGGTGGCTGTTCGGTCGGCTGGTACCTGGTTCGAGTGCTTGGCGCAACGAGTTTTGCCGTTTCGATTAGCGTGTAGCGCGTTGCGATGTGATTCGAGTGAGCGATGCGATAGAGTTGCTTATCAAATTACTTTTAATCCCAACTACTCATATCTCGCACTATCTCTTCTCTACCAATTACCATACCGTTTCGATTGCGATTGAGTTTCGATTGCGTTTCGATCGATTACCACACATAACATAAATAAACATGCACAAGTAACACATAAGGCACACACACGTATAACCATAACCAATGCGTAATTCGAGTTGCGAGTTCGATTGTGATTTGATGTTGATTAAATTAGATTGATTAGCGTTTAGTTGACTTTATCTGTCGCAACCCCCGATCCCTTATCTGTCCCGGGAACGGGCGGACGCGAACTCATAATTTCGGTGGTATCAGTTGGTTAACTTGGCAGCGGAAATTACATCAGGACCGTAGTTAGGAAATGTTTATCAGAGTAAAACCACCTTCTTTGATATTAATAATCACATGGGTAAAACCCAAGTTTCTTGTTACAACATGTTTATAGGGATAAACCCTATTTTTATTGAATTTAAAACATCGTCTTTTAGGTAACTTTTATAGCCACATTTTTCCCAAGCCTTCAGTGCTCTCCAGCTGGCTTTTTACTAATTGGCTGTCACATTGTGTTACCTGAAACGCGTTTTAAAAACATTTGTCAGTGGGAAATACTGGTGAGTGAATCCCAGTTTAATCAAGAAATATTTTATCAATTAAAACAATATTGAGAGCGATCACATTGTTTATTTCTACACAATTTCTCATTCAGTACTGTCAATCCTGACTGGTGGGTCATATTACACATTGGCTAACTCGTTGTCCAATGGTAACGTATTGTCGTCCCGACTTACTACTCACAGTGTAGTAAATTTTGTATACAAAACCCCAACATACCGGCAGTAATTGAAGAACTACAAAGACTCAATCACCGCTTAATTGCATTGTAAAACATTTAAGGTTTTGAAAAATATTACAAAAAGGTTAACAAAAATTGGATAAACTCACATTGCTATCTTAGACTTCGCGTAAGGGTTTCCTGGGATTAATCTATAATTTACACAAATGAACATAGGTTAGTATAATAACCCTTTGATAATATTAATGATACCCTCCGCGAGACTGTATTCCAACAACTACGTCGGGCAGAACCACGACAGTTGTTACGGAACCCTAAATCAATCGGGCAGCGTATCTATTACGAAACTGGGCTTATAATACTTACAACGGAGCAGAACCTCGCTAATTAGGGGGTATTATACTCGAATATTATGCTTGTAAAGGTAAGCAAAGGCTTACGCGGCCCGCGTCGTGGCCCGGGTAGGGTTTAGGTGATCCGGGTCATCGCCTAGACTTGCCACGATGATGACACATGTCATCACCGGGCTGCGCCACTATCTTGATATCACGCGGCCCGCGTAAGAGTTAAGGTTAGCTTACGCGGCCCACCTTAACTTAAAATTCCACCGAAATCCGTTTTGAGCCTTGATTCCGCCCGCGTAAGGTTGGGGTGGGTCCTATGCGGCCCGCCTCAACTTAAGTTTCACACTTTTAATTTATTTTTAAATGTTATAACGTATTTCGGGCTCGGTTTTCACATACGGGGTGTAATTAAAGACATATTGGGACATTTTAAAATAGGGTGTCGGAAATATTATGAGGGTTGTTACATTATCGTATTGTTACTTCCTATACTTCACAGTCGTACGTCGATTAAATAGCGAACAACACACGTCGATTACTGCGATTATTGACACTTACTCTACATAATACAACTAAAGTAAACACATAAAAGAAATTCGCTATCAGTCAATGTCGCGCGATCGGTCGTTGACTTTGACCTTGACTTTGACTTTGACTTCCAAAAACACGGGGTGTTACAGCCTCCCCTAGTTGAGGGAATTTCGTCCCGAAATTAGGCCGAAGTCGTAACAAACAACTGCGGGTACTTCGCCTTCATGTCGCTTTCGAGTTCCCAAGTGAACTCTGCGCCTCGTTTGCCTTCCCATCGGACTTTCACAATAGGAATGCGCGAGCGTCTGAGCTGCTTGGTTTGGCGATCCATGATTTCAACAGGCTTCTCCACGAAGTGTAGTGTGTCGTTTACTTGAAGATCATTGAGAGGTACAATTAAATCATGCTCATCCAGGCACTTTCGGAGGTTTGACACATGGAAAGTCGGGTGGACATTATTAAGTTCCTCCGCCAGTTCGAGTCTGTAGGCGACTTTTCCGATCCTTTCCAGAATCTTAAAAGGTCCAACATATCGAGGCGCTAGTTTCCCTTTCTTGCCGAATCTGACCACACCCTTCTAAGGTGATACCTTTAGGAGTACGTAGTCGCCAACGTCAAATTCAAGGGGCTTGCATCGTCTATCGGCGTAACTTTTCTGTCGACTTCGAGCTTTCAACAAGTTGTCTCGAATTTGGAGGACTTTGTCAGTCATTTCTTGTAATAGCTCAGGACCGGTTAATTGCGAGTGACCGATCTCGTGCCATACAATAGGCGATCGACATTTTCTTCCGTATAGAGCCTCGAATGGTGCCATTTGTATGCTGGTATGATAGCTGTTGTTGTACGAGAATTCGACCAATGGCATGTATGCATCCCAATTACCACCATAGTCTATGACACACGAACGGAGCATGTCTTCAAGAGTACGGATCGTTCTTTCAGTCTGACCATCGGTTTGAGGGTGGAATGCGGTACTTAGATTAAGCGTAGTACCAAGAGCTGCTTGAAACGTTTCCCACAGCCGCGAGGTAAACCGAGCATGACGATCAGAGATGATGTCGCGAGGCGTCCCATGATTACAGATGATCTCGTTGGTGTAGATTCGGGCTAATCGTTCTACCTTGTAGTCTTCCCGTATTGGCAAAAAGCGAGCTGATTTGGTTAGACGGTCAACAACAACCCAGATGCTGTCGTGACCTGATGGCGTGCGCGGGAGTTTTGTTATGAAGTCCATAGCTATACTCTCCCACTTCCACATAGGGATCGGTGGTTGTTCGAGTAAGCCAGAGGGTCTTTGATGTTCAGCCTCTTTTTATGCCAGGCCACCAGTACTTGTAGCGAAGGTCCTGGTACATTTTATCGGCACCGGGATGAATGGAATATCGGGATTTATGGGTTTCGTCCATCAATATCTTTCGCAATTCGGTCCGTTTAGGGATCCAAATTCGGTCCAGAAAGTGGAATATCCTATTCGACTTATTTACAAGCTGGGCTCCATCATGGTAGACTCTTCCTTCTTCAGAGTATGTTCATTAAAACAAGCATGTTGAGCTTCGCGGATGAGAGTTTCGAGATCGTATTGGGCTTGGACATTACGAATGCTGAGCAAATAACTTCGTCTGCTGAGAGTGTCGGCAACGACATTTGCTTTGCCTGGGTGATAACGAATCTCACAGTCGTAATCGTTGAGAAGTTCTACCCATCGGCGTTGACGCGTATTAACTTCTTTCTGATCAAAGATGTGTTGTAGGCTCCTATGATCGGTGAAGATCGTACACTTGGTACCATACAGGTAGTGTCGCCAAATCTTTAACGCAAAGACAACTGCGCCTAGCTCGAGATCATGGGTTGTATAGTTCTTCTCGTGGATTTTGAGCTGACGAGATGCGTAAGCTATAACCTTGTCCCGCTGCATAAAAACGCACCCAAGACCAAGGTTGGAAGCATCACAATAGACAATAGAGTCGTCGTTTCCGTCGGGTAGAGTGAGAACAGGAGCATTGCAAAGCATGTGCTTGAGGGTTTGGAAAGCATACTCTTGTTCGGTTCCCCAAACAAAAGGCTTGTCTTTATGCGTGAGAGCGATAAGTGGCACAGCGATCTTTGAGAATCCTTCGATAAATCGTCGATAATAGCCCACTAGTCCGAGAAAAGAACGGACTTCAGACGGGTTCTTAGGTGTAATCCAACTCTTAACGACTTCAATCTTCGCGGGATCGACGTGAATACCCTGACTATTGACAATGTGACCCAGAAACTGAACCTCCTCCAACCAAAATTCGCACTTGGAGAACTTGGCATAGAGTCGGTTCCCTTGGAGTAGCTCGAGAACCAAACGTAGATGTTGCGCGTATTCGGCTTTCGACTTGGAATAGATCAAGACATCGTCGAAGAACACGATGACGAAACGGTCGATATAAGGTTTACACACACGATTCATCAGATCTATGAAAACCGCGGGTGCATTGGTTAAACCAAAAGGCATAACAACGAACTCATAGTGGCCGTATCGAGTGCGAAAAGCGGTTTTGGGTATATCGTCCTCCTGAATGCGTAGTTGGTGATAGCCTGAGCGTAGGTCGATCTTTGAGAAACACGTAGCACCTTGTAATTGATCAAACAAATCGTCAATGCGAGGAAGGGTATAGCGGTTCTTGATGGTTAACTTATTCAATTCCCGGCAGTCGATGCACATCCTGAACGACCCATCCTTCTTTTTGACGAAGAGGATTGGCGCGCCCCAAGGAGAGATGCTCGGGCGAATGAAGCCTTTCTCAAGTAATTCCCGGAGTTGGTTTGAGAGTTCACGCATTTCAGACGGTGCGAGTCGGTAGGGAGCTTTGGCAACGGGGTTGGCTCCAGGAATGAGGTTGATACGTGTGAAGTGTCGTTAGTTTTTAATATATTTATTAAGCCCTTTTTAACACTTTTTAGCCAAGTTTTAAATTTATAAAACACGATATTTACTAACACTAAACACACATATGGGCAAGTGCACCCATCGTGAGCGTAGTATAGTGTTGGCAAGATACCGAGGTCGTCCAAGGACACAAGAGCTTTTAATACCGGTTTATCCTCAACGTCTAATCAAATCAAAAAGTTAGAAAAATGTTTTAAAACTAAGAAAATAAAAATTAACTAAAATGCTGAAAAATAAAAATAAAAGAAAAACAGATAGACAAGATGAATCACTTGGCTCCGACTCGTGTTTATGTAACCTTTGATTATTTTCGCACTTTTGCACTATTTAAGAGATTATCTTAGTTATAGTAGTAGGCCCCTCTTTTGGAGGTGACGTTACCCTCAACCCAGTAGTTTGAGTCAGCAAGGATACAATCCTAAAGGGTCGGATTATTGAAAAATAATTAATTAAGTTATTAATGCAACTTATGGTAGGCCCCTCTTTTGAAGGTGACGTTACCCTCGGCTAAGTAGTCTGAGTCAGCAAGGATACAGTCCTAAGTAGCCGGGTTATAGTATTAATAGTAGCTTAACTTATGAGGGGATCAAAGAGTTTGGACCCCCGCCATCCAATACCGTTAAGTATTGAAGGAGGTCCTACTAAATTTGACCCAGGTCCCTTGCAGGATCTCTAAACGCTGAACAACGGCAAGACTCTTACCAAACCGTTCCCTTAACCCCCGACCAGGTGGCCAACATAACTCCATATAGACCGTGGAGATATGAATGGTGAAAATCTTTTATTTTATATAGACAGTAAAATAATGCCAAGACACCACGGACAAACGACAAGGAAGAATCACCTTCAACATAAGAAACTAGTTATTAAAGTCATTAATACATAACCAATTAAAATGTGCGAAAAGATTAAAAATAAAAAGTATTACACTGGACACTTTGTCTTCACCAAGTGATGTAAGAGACTTAGGCAAACATGGCCTTGATTGTCAAGAACTCTTACGATCAATCTTGGATCCCGAGACGACTCACACACTCTATGATGGACAATGGATGATGGTGGTGGATGATGGTGGTGGGTGGTGGGTGAAGTGTGAGAGAGGTGGTGTCCCAAGGGATGGTTTGAGCTTGAGCCAAGCACTCCTATTTATAGGCTGAACAGAAGCTCGGGCACCCCGTGTCCAGTGGGCACGGCCCCGTGTCCACATCCTTCTCTTTCTTCATTAATTGCTCTTGTCTTTATTAGTTGACCACGCCCCCGTGTCCGCTGAGCACGACCCCGTGTGCAGAAGCATATCTGTACTATGAAGATTTGCCTGGATTCTGCGAATCTTATAGTTGACCACGGCCCCGTGCCCGCTGAGCACGGCCCCGTGGTGGGCAATAGAAGCTTCTACCACTTTGTATTTTCTGCTGACACTTGGGCACGCCCCCGTGCTGGCTGAGCACGGGGCGTGTTCAGTCTTCTGTCTTCTTGTTTTGCTTGGGAAGATGCTGTCGTGGGGTCGGGCATGTCACGTTTGTTCCTTTTCTTTTATTTATGTTAGATTTTGCTGTCTTTTTGCTTCTTTTGTTAATTTGAGCTCATTTAATCCTGAAAATACAAAAGGAAGACAAAAGCACACTTTTTCCAACATTAGTACTAAAAAATGGTTAGTTTTATGCCACAATTGATGTAATTTATATGTTGCATTTTGCACACATCAAATACCCCCACACTTGAATCTTTGCTTGTCCTCAAGCAAAACTCTTTATAATGTGGCTTTACACTCCCAAATGGAATGGGTAGAAGAGAAAGTTTTTTGGGCTTGTCATAGAGTGTCGGGATTTCCAAGATTCTTTATTAAGTTTTATTTTTATTTATTTACAATCCTATTCGTCATGATTTATTTAAAACTTTTCATAAGATAAATTACTTATTAGGGCATAACATGCCTCTTTAAAATTCTCTTTATATACAAGTTCACATACCTCACGGGGGATCACTCAACACTCGGCACGAAAATGTATTTTAGTGGATCACTCGAGAGCGGCATGTAACTTACTCCTACCATAAGCTTGCCAAGCAATCAATCCTCCTCCTTTTTAACTATATACCTTTGTAAATATCAAGAGGACTTTTTGGGTGAAGGGTTAGGCTTGGGTTAAAGGTAAGTGGTTGGGTTAGTGGTTAGTAGAAAGGGCGAAAAACGTAACAAGCTTCAGTTTTCGTAAGACTTTTTATTTTTGTAACTTTTATTTTGATGAAGCTATTATTCAAACAAAGTTATTTTTGATGAACTTGTTTGTTTATTTTTTTCTTTTGCTTCATCATCAACATTTTTTTTTGAAAAGTCATACGAAGAACCGAGCTAGTTACTAAAACAAAGGGTTAAAAATGAAAAAGGTTTTGGTGAGTGAAAGGGTGTTTGGTTTGGGTTATGAAATGAAAAGGTTTAGGCTCAAAGGGGTTAACTAGGGGGATTTTGGGTAGGTGGTAAAAAAAGAAAAATAATGGTGTAGAAATAAAAAGGGTTAGTCCTAATGCCTCCATCATTTACTTACTCGGGTTTAAGTTGGTAAGGACCGGGAATGTATCGTCATGGCAAATTCTAGAGTCGTAAGAACCAAGCGGCTATTCACACAAGAAACGAAAAATGAGCATTTAATTCAAAGATATATATTTGTATGCTCAATAAAGGCTCAAAACTCACTTTTGTGGGAATGGGTTTTTTTTATGTGATCAAGTATATATAATCAAATTTTAACTAAGTTTGCCATGCCTTTTCATAATTTTCTTATGTTGGTTCTTTTTATCAGACGCTATCGGTTGTAAATTTGTAAAAATATAACATTTTTAGAACTTTGAAATTCCCAAGTTAAACCTAGACAAGTAAAAAAAATGAAAATTTTTGAAAAAATTTGGGGTGATTAGCGGTTCCAATAGAGTTTTGTGTAAGGCTTGTATTTAGGACTTGCAAGATTGAAGGTTTTAGCATCCCCACACACTTAAATTACACATCGTCCTCAATGTGTCTCAAAAATAAGTTTTTAGGTTGATTGAATGTGTAAAAAGGGTGAAAAAGCAAAAAAGGGTGTTCGTTGGACACGACCCCGTGTTCAGGTGCCAATAACGAAAACTTACAGAAGGTGGACACGGGGGCGTGTTGGCTGGGCACGACCCCGTGTCTGTCAAAGTCTGCAGAATTAAAACAAACAGCAGGTTCGGGGGAGTGGGCACGGGGGCGTGTCGGCTGGACACGGCCCCGTGTGGACAATCTGCAAGGTTGAAAAACAGGTTTTTTTCTTCGGTTTTCATGTCCCGGATTTAGTAGTACTAATGCTTAGTACTCTAAGCCTCGTATGTACCTGCTTAATCAATAAACACTATACCACACCATAGCAAACATCCTAATTTTACCAAGTTCAACATCCATGTCAACAAAGTTAAAAAGGAAAAGGAAAAATAAGTGCAGAAAATTAAAAGAAAGTAAATTGTTCAACACTCGGCACGCAGGCCTTAAATTGTTCAAGATTAAAGGTTAACCTGGGGAATCACCAACCAACCGCTTCTTCCTCCGCTCCTCCCGCCTAATCCATGTCCTCATCCTCATCCTCATCATCATCATCTCCCCCATGGCCCGCAATGTACTCCCGGATATTTCCAATATCATCTTGGATATCGGATATATTTCTCTCGATCGCCCCAACCCGGTTGTACGTGTTGCTTACCATATTGTAGGTGTTCCTGGTGCACATGAGGTTTTCTTGCAATAAATCATGTAAACTTTGGAAGTTAGGAAAATCGCCTCCGGAGGAGGACTGGCCTGGATCACCATGGGGCTGGTACTGGTACTGATGATGTTGTGGAGCGCGAAGGACAAGTGCCTCCTGCGGGTTCCATGCATGCCCTTGCATCCTTTGGAAGCTCACCGTCCCGTCTTCAGCCTCATAGATTAGGTTCATTGAGTGGCAGATGTGTATATCTACCCTACCCGACCATGGGCTCCTTCCGAATGACCTAGGTATGTTGGTGAAGTGCTTGAAGAGACGGTACACCCATCCTCCAAAGAAGATAGGGGTTGGTGCAGAAGTAAGGCGGTTCAGATGCATGTTTCGGAGCATGAGGAAAGGGACATCGAGGTGCCTGCGGTTATGGATGCAGTGGAGGACGACAAGATCTCTTAACCCAACGACGCCGCCACTATCATGCCTTTGGCTAAGAGAATAGCCGAGGAGCCTATGGATGTATCGGTAGAGCGGATCCCTCAACTTCGTGCTCTTAGTGCTGCTCGGATTGTAGTGCCCTTCGCCAATATGAGCCCACGCGGCTTGGCGATCGTTTTCGTCGATCTCTCGCATCCCTCCGGTATTTTCCTCTTTTCCCCCATCTTCTTCCGCATACAACCCGACAATCGACCCAAATTGTGCCATAGAGATCGAATACTTAGTTCCACCACATCTGAAAGCTACCCCATCATTGTCGAACGGGTCGCACCTTGAGTTGAATGTGAAGGTGCTATAGAATTCCAAAGTGCATTCGTGGACGGAACGGAGTCGAGTTGTTAAAGCGACTCTTAGTGGTCCTGTGACAAGGTTGTTGAAGCGGTCGAGTTGGTTTACCAATGCTAACAAATCCGTGCATGCTTGCCTTGGGTATTCTTCCGGTCTTGTTTGAAGTACTTCGTATCTAGCCCTAGCATCGAGCTCATTTGCTGTAACGCCCTAACACGTTTTAACCAAAAGTTGCAGCGGAAATACGAACTTAAAATTTTCTTTCACCATATTCATTCTAACATACTTAGAAATACATTAAATCGCTCTTTTACATTAAATACATTAATGCTTTCTATAAATTTATAAAAATCTGTCATACTTATAATAAATTACGTGACCATGCACCCACACGTACAATCCATGTCTTGACTCGATCTTCAACCGCTTACACTCCATGATGAGAAATCCATAACCTGTACAACCTGCAGTCACCACATACAATCACATCATTAGCAACCGGTGACTTCATACATGATTTCAACACATACATAATAAGGCATCCACATCTCTTGATCTCGCTTATGCAAATCCATTCGTCCATCCTTTCTAACGCTCTCGTTACACTTCAAAACCAATCCTTCAACTTCCATTATGTATATACCTGCACTTCCATTCCATTCTCAATAGGAAACGATTAGCATGATTAGACCCATTTAATATGTGTAAGTCCACCTATACACATAAACAAGTCTCGTTCGTTCGTGCATATAGCTAAATACTAATTCCCTCATACTTATCTTTCTACTTGTACACATACTTACGATCAAATCCATACCTATATGTATAATTTCTTATCTCTTTTTTTTATGCATAATAACATCATGTAAGCTCTCTTCTTACCCAAACTTAATAAGGACTCTTTCTTAACCACTTTCGACTCATTTTCCATAAAACTTACCTTTGTAATACCACCTATTCTTATCTTCTTGCGTAACATTCAATAATTAGCATTATGAATAAAATACATTACCAAACAAAAGGGTAAGTCCAGAATTTACTTACCTTGCGTGTCCGTATTTGCGTTCGCTTACTTGAGTCTTCTTAGCCCGTTAGCCTTCCACGCTCTCAACCATCTTGACATGATTCCTATACATTCATGTCATTACATTCACATTCTTATTAGCATATATGCTTATACATATGAACAACCCTATTAAATTCACATCTCACATATGACCTTCATTAATCTATTCAAACAAGCATAAAGCATACTCAACATCGCCCCTACATAATCTTCACATGAACTATATCTGTTTACCTATTACTTGCATACAATTTCACTCATTATTGTCTTTTAGACATTTCATCAAACACTTGGTGTGCACAATATCAACAATGCACAAGATACAAGTGTTCATAGCATAGTTCTACTTGTCCCTTTTCTAGTCTAACAAGAAGCAATCATATTCACATCTTTCTTTCACCCTACATTAACTTAACTAATTTCTCTATCACACACTGATTATGTATCAATTCATATCTATGAGCATATTATTTAAATCATCATGTTCATCATATTCCTACAACAATGGGTATAAACCCTAAATCGCCCAAACAATCGAAATTAAGCAAACTTCTCATTCTAATGTGAATTCCTAACTCACAATTACACAAGATTTCCACATAAATTCATGATTGGGTTAAAACCCACTTTCTACAACCCACCAAATCAGAATTTTCGACTTACCTTGTGTTGAACAAGCTTAGATGGTTAAAGATTTGAGTTCATGCATCAGTTTAGGCCCTTAATTCCTTCCTAATCTTGTGATTTTCTGAAAACTAGGGTTTCTTCTTGGTCTCCTGCTCCTGATCGATCCACATGAACACACCAGAATGTGTGTTTGTGTTTTTCCTTTTATTTGTTTTAATTAAAACTTCCATCCTTTTTAACAAGTTTGGTCCCTCTAATTACTTGGATTGTTTATTTGTCATATAACCTTCCTTCTAATCAAGTTACTAACATAAATACTTAACTAGGTTAAATATAACATGACTAGACTTTTTAGGTAACATAAATAATTTGCATATTTTGGGGTGTTACATTTGCGTTAAACCTCGTGAACTTCCTTGCCATCTGAAAGAATACACCAAAAGTTAGCACGAAACAGTAGAATTTTCGGGCAAAACTACAAACAGTTGGCTGGACACGACCCCGTGTTCAGCGGACACGACCCCGTGTCCAGGCGTCTGTTACACAAAAATATCATTTTTCGACCCGGTTTCGAAAACTTGAAAATTTTTGGTCCAATAGGTGCGGTTTCCCCCGAAAATGAAACCCCAAGTGCCGTTTTTCCCAAAACAACCCGTTTACCCATTCAATTTTATCTTTTTCGGTTCAAAAACAAGGGTTTGGGGTTTTTGTGAGAAATCGGGCGAATCTTTGAACAATACAAGTGGGTTTACTTCCTATAACACTAATCTAACTAAATGCTAACATATCTAAACAAAAATTTGAGGTTCGATCCGGATGAACTTCAAGAACCCTAGATTTGTCCCCAATTTTTTGGTGTTTTAACTACATGCAAATGCCTAATCTAACTAATAATAGTGATAGAATCATACCTTGATGTTGTTAGAATGATAGGAGACGTTGAAAATCTGACGAAAATCGCCTGGAACCAGAGCGTTTTCGGGGAAACGGGGCGTGTGGAATGAAGTAACTGTTATGAAAAGGGGAATATATCCCGACAGTAGCGCGGACACGGCCCCGTGTCCAGCGGACACGGCCTCGTGCCGAGCAAAGTTTTGAATTTTTTTTTCAGTGCTCGTGTGAGTGCCCGTTGTTTCCCAAAAAGTTTGGTTAGAAGACTTACCGATTTAGATGTCGTCCTTATCGTTCGTAACTTACCAGGTATGATGATGATGTTTTCATTCTTCAACCGTTTGAAGTGAGATCTCCTCCTCTTCATCCTCAATGAATCCTTGATAGAGATTCAGCCGTTGGCCATTGACTTTGAATGGGGGTCCATTCCGAGATTTAATTTCTATTGCACCGTGTGGGAAAATATGGGTGATGGAAAAAGGTCCTGACCACCTAGACTTTAATTTACCAGGAAATAATCGAAGTCGTGAATTAAACAAAAGAACTAGATCTCCCATTCGAAATTCATTAGGTTTAATATGTTTGTCATGCAAGTTTTTCATTCTTTCCTTGTAAATTTCGGAGTTTGAGTATGCATAATTCCTAAGCTCGTCTAATTCATTTAATTGACAAAATCGATTTTTACCAGCAAATTCTAAATCAAAGTTTACATTTTTAATTGCCCAGTAGGCTTTGTGTGCAATTTCTACTGGCAAGTGACAGCTTTTTCCATAGACTAGCTTATATGGGGTTGTACCTATTGTTGTTTTATAAGCAGTTCGAAAAGCCCATAAAGCATCATCTAATTTATCTGCCCATTCCTTTTTATTTAACCCTACGGTTTTTTCAAGTATTCGTTTTAAACCTCTATTAGTCACTTCGGCTTGTCCGTTTGTTTGAGGGTGATATGCTGTTGAGACCCGGTGATAGACCCCATATCTTGTTAGAATTTTTTCAAGTTGATGGTTGCAAAAATGGGTGCCTCTATCACTTATTAATGCTTTAGGTGTGCCAAAACGAGAGAATAATTTTTTCAGAAATCTTACCACGACTCTTCCATCATATGTTGGAAGTGCCTCGGCCTCGGCCCATTTAGACAAGTAGTCTACTGCCACAAGTATATATTTGTTTCCTTTCGATGGTGGGAAAGGTCCCATAAAGTCGAGTCCCCGCACATCAAAAATTTCACAAACAAGAATGCCATTTTGTGGCATTTCGTTTTTGGAAGAAATATTACCTGTTCTTTGGCAAGCATCACATGTCTTGACAAGACTTTGGGCGTCTTTGTAAATGGTCGGCCAATAAAATCCTGAATAAAATACCTTTCGTGCGGTACTAGCGGCACCATGATGCCCTCCGTATGGACCTTCATGACAATGGCGGAGAATTCTTCGTGCTTCGCTACCATGGACGCATCGTCGGATGAGTTGGTCGGCACACATTTTGAAAAGATACGGATCTTCCCAAAAATAGTGTTTCACATTAGCAAAGAATTTTTTTCTTTGATGATGTGGCCAACCTTTTGCGACTATACCGCTAGCTAGGTAGTTAGCATAGTCGGCGTACCATGGTTCTTCTTTGTATTCCTCCATTTCTAGGGACTCAGTCGGAAATTTTTCATTGATTTGTTCGTCCCTGGTTGCCTCCAAAGCTGGGTCTTCTAAGCGTGAAAGATGATCTGCTGCGGTATTTTCTGCTCCTCTTTTGTCTTTGATTTCAATATCAAATTCTTGGAGGAGTAGAATCCACCGAATCAAACGTGGTTTTGCGTCCTGCATTTTGAAGAGATATCGAATGGCTGGATGATCTGTATAGACTATAGTTTTAGAAAGAACAAGATAAGAACGAAATTTATCAAAAGCAAATACCACAGCTAGTAATTCTTTTTCAGTTGTTGTGTAATTTTCTTGTGCATCATTAAGTGTTTTACTAGCATAATAAATTGGGTGGAAATGCTTTTCTTTTCTTTGTCCCAAGACAGCTCCAACTGCAAAGTCACTTGCATCACACATGATTTCGAAAGGAAATTTCCAATCAGGCGCTATCATGATAGGTGCATTGACTAACATTTCCTTTAGGGTTAGAAATGCTTGATTGCAATCCTTTTCAAAGATGAAAGGAGCATCTTTTTTCAAGTAATTTTGTTAGAGGCCTAGAAATTTTAGAAAAGTCTTTGATAAACCGCCTATAAAATCCGGCATGCCCTAGGAAACTTCTGATAGCTCTAACGGAGGATGGAGGTGGTAATCTAGAAATGGTATCAATCTTGGCTCGATCCACCTCCATTCCTTCGCTCGAGATTTTGTGACCGAGCACTATTCCCTCTGTTACCATGAAATAGCATTTTTCCCTGTTAAGGGCGAGGTTAGTTTCCTCACATCGGGATAGCATTCGTTCGAGGTTATCGAGGCATTGGTCGTATGAATCCCCAAAGATAGAAAAGTCGTCCATGAAGACTTCCATTGTCTTTTATATCATGTCATGGAAAATGGCTACCATGCAACGTTGGAATGTTGCGGGGGCATTACATAGACCAAACGGCATGCGTCGATAAGCAAAAGTTCCATAGGGACATGTGAAGGTTGTCTTTTCTTGGTCTTCGGGTGTTATCGGGATTTGAAAGTAACCTGAAAAACCATCCAAGAAACAATAAAATTTATGACCGGATAATCTTTCTAACATTTGATCAATGAAGGGTATAGGAAAGTGATCTTTTCTTGTTGCTTCATTTAATCATCTATAATCTATACATACTCTCCATCCTGTGACGGTTCTCGATGGTATTAGTTCATTCTTTTCATTAGTTATTACCGTCATACCTCCTTTCTTTGGAACTACTTGGACGGGACTTACCCAAGGACTATCGGAGATAGGATAGATAAGTCCGGCGTCAAGTAATTTGATGACTTCGTTTTTAACCACTTCTTGAACATTTGGATTTACTCGACGTTGTGGTTGTATTACCGATTTGTAGTCATCATTCATTAAAATTTTGTGCGTACACATGGAAGGACTTATTCCTTTAATTTCTACAAGCTTCCAAGCAATCGCGTTTTTGTGTTTTTCCAAAAGACTAATTAATTTTTCTTTTTCTAAACTATCTAATTTAGACGAAATAATTACAGGTAATTTACCATCTTTGTCTAGAAAAGCATATTCCAAACCTTTTGGAAGTTCTTTGAGCTCAAGTGGTGGGTCTTTAGGAGACTCCTTATTTGGTTGCTCATTTTGATCAAGAACTTTAAAAGTTTGTTCTATGGCGACATCTTCTTCAACAAAGTGGTCAAACTTTTCACTTGTATCGGGTGGTTCATCTTCATCTTCAATTAGGGAGTCATTATTGCCGAATGGATATTTCATTGACCGCTCAAGATTGACACTTCTTTTAAATGCCCCTAATTTGAGAGGTAGATTGTTGTACTTCCGGATTTTCAAAGCTTCGTGGGTTTTTACAAATGGTCGTCCCAACTGTAACACCTCGAAAATTTACGTCCTATAATGTCTTGACACGTGTCATAACCTTCGAACGTGTGAAAGAATGTTCTTGAAGGACTAAAGTTGACAAACAATGAGAGTGTGTAAATATAAGGGTTCAAAGTGTCAACAATGAATAAATATACTTTACAATAACCCTACATGATGTTTATAACCTTAAACGACTGGATCATGGATCATACGAAGCGAATTGTGAAAGAAAGTGAGAGATTACAAACTACAGGGGTTAAATGTGTCAACATGTTAAGATGTACCTCTGAGTGACCTTTTAAGAAAACCCGAAGCCTTGTAACGATTAAATATGCTCATCTGAATGTACCATAAAAATTTCACCAAGTTTCGTTACCGTATGAGAAAGTTATGATAAAATCCGTGTGTGAGGGTTAGAATCGTCAACATTGAAAATTAGGGCTTTTCGGGTGGTCACAAAGTTACCCGAGGACTTCACAAAGATGGTATAAGTCTTAAAGCCCCTATATGTCAATATTAAAGCCCCTTAATGCAAGAAACCAAGTGAAAGCGATGTTTATAAGGATCAGGGACTGAAATGCAAATGATTGAAACTTGTTGAGCTGGTCGTACATACGCTCGCGTAGCGCGAGCATGAAGGTCCCGGCAGTCGCGCTACGCGACTGCCCTATCTGGTCAGAAACGTTTGCACAGCTGTTGGTTGATGTTTTAACCGACCTTGTTCACTTGTATGGCATACCTTGGGCTGCCTAAGGTGGTTTTTAGCTTGTAGGACACTTGTTGATGATATGGTAACATTCCTAGACTTATGTGTTGATGATCCAAGTGTGTTTGAACACCATAAGAAGACCCACATTCTTTGCAACTTTGATCATTCATCTTGCATTCACTTCTGGTCATTTTGAGGAGCATTCAAGCAGATCCCAAGCATTCCAAATCATCCATTAGACAAGTGTAAGTACCCTTGATCTTCTCTAATTCAGTTATACTTAGTTTATAGCCTAGAAATCAAACCGTCGTAACTACGGTTTGACTTCGCGATAAAACACAATAGGTCCAGAGTTTTGTCGAATCGAAAGTTGTTATAAGTTGGTAATCATGTGGGCTTTAAACCCTTAAAAGGGTACCCACTGATTCCAATCCTAGCTAGGTCGTTTGTCGAGTCAAACGTTGTCCGAAAAAGTCAACAGAAATGGTATTTTCGATTTAATGCATGATTAACGATGTAAATGGTGTATAACCTATTTTATCATTCTTATAAACTGATAATAAGTATAAAAACTTGTCTACGCTAGTTTGATTCGACAACTTTCTGTTTAAGATCGATTCGGAGCCGAAAGTCGCATAGTTTGACTTTCTGCTTTGACCTCGATTCTGAACCGGTTTGGATAGGTTTAGACATGCCTTAAAGTTCCATTAGGACCTAGTTACATGTTGGTATAACCCTCTGCGTTTATACCACTTGAAACCTCGATTGTCCGACGGTTCCGTTAATTGCCTAAATAATGACCATAATACCCTTATAGCCATAAAACGAGATTTTTAGAAATATGAAAGTACAATAATCTTAGTTACTGATTATTGAACATGTCTGCAAAAGTTCACGTCAATCGGAAGTCTAGATTAGGAGTTATGCTTAATGACGTAATTATAAACACTTTTATTAATTAAACGACGCCATTAGCATAAAGCCTATCTAAACCAAATTTTTGACACCAAACCTTTTACCCACTGATGTTAAATAATATTTTAGGATTTTTGAATATTTTTAATTATTTTTAAACTGATCATAAGCTAGGTTTATCGCCTTAATTCGGTAAATACCGAATATGCCCTTTTCGGGTATAAAATGAGTTTTACAAGTTCTTTTGATACAAATCCAATTGCTACTGATTTTAAATAATAAATGAAGTGTTTTGAGCCTGTTTAAATGATCAGAAAACTCAGAATCCTATATTAAACCGTAAATCGCTTAAAACGACATTATACGCGTATTAAACGCATAGTTAGGGTTTAAAACTATTTTTGGCGTATAAGACTTATAACCAAATGTTATAACCTGTTAAAATAAGTTATTTTACTGATCTATTCAGACCCGGATCACAGAAGCTTAATTGATTCCTTTTATAATCTTTAAAATGACCAAAATACCCCTAAGGGGCTTAAAATGAAATTAAACTCGTTTTGGGCATTATGGAAGGTATCCTACCGATATCACAACATATTTAAGGCATGTTAACTTAGGAAACCTGTTTAGGACTCTTATGGTTACCCGTTACGCTTCATACGCGTTCGGTTCGGTTTATGTAACTAGTTTACATAAATTAGCCGAAACGGGTCAAACCTTATCGGTTTTATCTCAAAATCCAGAATGTGTATAATATACCCATATTATACAAGTCTCCGAACTTGTCGGGTCTAAATCACATTCTAATCCGGTCTTCGCCTTATCCTGCGTTTGAACCGTATTTTCCTTTTGAAAACTAATCGGTCTAAGTCAAGGCTTAATTCAAAGACCTGTTAGGATTCTAATAGGTTATTAAAAACCTTCGTTCCAGATTTAGGAGCCCAGTAAAAGCTATCTGTACTTGCTGATTTGATACGGCTGGGATTGAATTTATATTTAGCTCAGGTAAATACTTTTAACTTATTTTCCCTATACGGGCTTGGGGTACGGTATATAAAATACCGCTTGGTCGGGGCGTTGAATCTTTGATTGAATGAATGATAATTAAAGTATTGAGACGTCTCGTTTAATATTGTTTTGTTTGCTTAAAGCCTTTGGGGGGTTAATGACCGTTGTCCCGGATATCCCTGGCATCATTCTACGGAATGGCCACGACCTTAGCACACAGGTGTAGGCGTACACCTGTCAGTGTCTCATAATTAAAGTGGTGTGTCCATTGATCTTTAACCCGGCTCGATCCGGGCTACTGAACGCATAAGGAACATGTAAATCCCTACAAGTATTATATTTAAATAATTATCCAAAGTTATAAAATATTATTTGTGCCATGTGCATTCAAATCAATCATTTTCTTAAACCCTTTTCAAAATGAGTCGGTTGATTGTATTTACCAGTGTAAACTGACGTATTTTCCCAAAAAGGCTAAGTGCAGGTACTAATTGGAATTGGCTGGCTACTCCTAGCATCAATAAAGAGTCTCGCAAGCTTAGATGCCTAAAGTCTGTTGAACCATGTTATTTTATTTGCGATTCGCCTGTGGATCCTTTACTTCCGTTGTAATACTTTGATGTTACACTATTACGGATTGTAATATATTTACCCTTTTGCTTCCGCTGTGCATTTATATATTGTGTTGTTTGACTATGATGTTGCCAACCACGTCACGTTACTCCCCTACCGGGCCCACCGGTAACACGTGGAAATTTGGGGTGTGACAGGAACATTAGGGGAGCGTCATCGAGGACGACAAAGTCGGTGGGAACTACCATTTGATTTGTTTGAACCAAGACATCCTCAACTACACCGATTGATTTTATTACCTTCCGATTTGATAGAAAAATGGGTATTTGAAGTGGAGAAAAATCACTAATACTTAATTTTTCGAAAATGTAATTAGGCATTATGTTAACACAAAGATCTTTATCAATTGTGACATTACTAATAAACGAATTTTGAAAGAAACATGGAACCGGTGTAATGTTAATTTCAAATGGGTCTTCTTTTATTAGCGAGGTTTGATCAATAGTTAACTTAACACTTACCGTTTCGTCAATTTTAGTGTTAGTGTTTAACTCTTTTAAAAACTTAGCATGAGTGGGAACTAAACAATGATTTTCAAAAGAAGGTGACAAGAGATTAATTTCTTCAAAATTAGACTCTTCTTGAATTTTATCGTTAACGGACTCACCTTTTTCGTTGTTTAACTCATGTGTCGGTTCTTCACTTATTTGTTCTTCCATTTTTACACTTTCGGTTATCTTTTCTTTATTTAATTCTTCTCTTGCACGGGACTCCTCTTCCCTTGCGCGAGATTCTTTTATCTAGCGATCGATAACTCTAAGGTGTTCTAATATCCTATCGGTCACTTCGGTTATAGAAAAAGGATCGGGATTTTCAAAGCTTGAATCCGGTTGTTCGATCCTTTGTTCCTCATAATACCCATATGAAGTAGATGGTTCACACCATTGTTCTTCATTGTAAGCATATGATGGATAAGGGTCGTAATTTTGTTCTTCATAATACTCGTATGAGGTGGGTTGTTCACGCCATGGTTCCTCATAGTAAGCATACGAAGGTGGTGGCACATATCTTGGTTCCTCAAAGTATGAGTATGAAGGCTCATACCTTGGTTCATCAAAATATGAGTATGAGGGAGGAGGTTCATACCTTTGGTCTTCATATGATGTGTATGAAGTCGATGGCTCGTACCTGGGCTCCTCATAGTAGGTGTATGAATTGGATGGTTGATATGAGTGACTATATTGAACCGAGTGCGGATTACTACAATTAGTGCAATAGTTACTCCTATAATCATCCTCCTCATAGGAGTAGTTGTAACCTCCTGAGTATTGATCCATAAGAATCACTCAGCAGACCACAACCAAGTCTCGAGATCAGAAAACAAAAATAAAAACGAAAACAGAGGCTGGACACGGCCCCGTGTTCAGTGGACACGGCCCCGTGTACAGAATCTGTATCTGGGCATTTTAATTAAAGTTACTGATTTCGTTGAGCACGGGGGCGTGTTCAGTGAGCACGGCCCCGTGTTCAGCTTCTGTTACTGGGTGTTTTATGAAAAATGTGCAGCACGGCCCCGTGTTCAGCGAGCACGGCCCGTGTTCAACCTACTGTAAATGTAAAACTAAACTAAAATGCAGCAAAAATGTGCGCGCGTTTTAAAAAGGTTTTGAAAAACTGACTAGGCCGTCGATTTTAAGCTTTTTTAAAATCCTTGTGTCCCCGGCAGCGGCGCCAAAAACTTGATGCGTGTGAAGTGTCGTTAGTTTTTAATATATTTATTAAGCCCTTTTTAACACTTTTTAGCCAAGTTTTAAATTTATAAAACACGATATTTACTAACACTAAACACACATATGGGCAAGTGCACCCATCGTGAGCGTAGTATAGTGTTGGCAAGATACCGAGGTCGTCCAAGGACACAAGAGCTTTTAATACCGGTTTATCCTCAACGTCTAATCAAATCAAAAAGTTAGAAAAAGGTTTTAAAACTAAGAAAATAAAAATTAACTAAAATGCAGAAAAATAAAAATAAAAGAAAAACAGATAGACAAGATGAATCACTTGGCACCGACTCGTGTTTAGTGTAACCTTTGATTATTTTCTCACTTTTGCACTATTTAAGAGATTATCTTAGTTATTGTAGTAGGCCCCTCTTTTGGAGGTGACGTTACCCTCAACCCAGTAGTTTGAGTCAGCAAGGATACAATCCTAAAGGGTCGGATTATTGAAAGATAATTAATTAAGTTATTAATGCAAATTATGGTAGGCCCCTCTTTTGAAGGTGACGTTATCCTCAGCTAAGTAGTCTGAGTCAGCAAGGATACAGTCCTAAGTAGCCGGGTTATAGTATTAATATTGAAGGAGGTCCTACTAAATTTGACCCAGGTCCCTTGCAGGATCTCTAAACGCTGAACAACGGCAAGACTCTTACCAAACCGTTCCCTTAACCCCCGACCAGGTAGCCAACATACCTCCATATAGACCGTGGAGATATGAATGGTGAAAATCTTTTATTTTATATAGACAGTAAAATAATGCCAAGACACCACGGACAAACGATAAGGAAGAATCACCTTCAACATAATAAACTAGTTATTAAAGTCATTAATACATAACCAATTAAAAAGTGCGAAAAGATTAAAAATAAAAAGTATTACACTAGACACTTTGTCTTCACCAAGTGATGTAAGAGACTTAGGTAAACATGGCCTTGATTGTCAAGAACTCTTACGGTCAATCTTGGATCCCAAGACGACTCAAACACTCTATGATGGACAATGGATGATGGTGGTGGATGATGGTGTTATAATGGTGGTGGGTGGTGGGTGAAGTGTGAGAGAGGTGGTGTGCCAAGGGATGGTTTGAGCTTGAGCCAAGCACTCCTATTTATAGGCTGAACAGAAGCTCGGGCACGGCCCTGTGTCCACATCCTTCTCTTTCTTCATTAATTGCTCTTGTCTTTATTAGTTGACCACGCCCCCGTGTCCGCTGAGCACAACCCCGTGTGCAGAAGCATATCTGTACTATGAAGATTTGCCTGGATTCTGCGAATCTTATAGTTGACCACGGCCCCGTGCCCGCTGAGCACGGCCCCGTGGTAGGCAATAGAAGCTTCTACCACTTTGTCTTTTCTGCTGACACTTGGGCACGCCCCCGTGCTGGCTGAGCACGGGGCGTGTTCAGTCTTCTGTCTTCTTGTTTTGCTTGGGAAGATGCTGTCGTGGGGTCGGGCATGTCACGTTTGTTCCTTTTCTTGTATTTATGTTAGATTTTGCTGTCTTTTTGCTTCTTTTGTTAATTTGAGCTCATTTAATCCTGAAAATACAAAAGGAAGACAAAAGCACACTTTTTCCAACATTAGTACTAAAAAGGGTTAGTTTTATGCCACAGTTGATGTAATTTATATGTTGCATTTTGCACACATCAGAGGTCGATACGAAAGTCGATATCACGACTAGGCGGAAGACCGGGAAGGTCGTCATGGAACACATTAGGAAATTCACGAACCACAGGAACGTCTTTCACTTCTGTCTTTCCTTTTTTTCCTTCTTCGCTACTACAATATTAGCCAAGAAAGCTCTGTATTCCTTGCGGAGATACTTGCTAGCTTGGACACAGGACATGAGCTTGAGACCTTTCGAAGCAGTTTCACCATAGACTCACAATAAGTCACCATTTGCGAGCGAGAATCGAATCATCTTATCGAAGCACACAACTTCAGCATGATTTTCGCGAAGAAAGTCCATGCCTACTATGATGTCAAAACTTCCGAGTTGCATCGGAATAAGGTCGATTGGGAAAATGTGATTGTTGAGCTCAAGAGTACAATCACGAAGAACATAATTAACGGCGACTTCCGGGAGATGGGAGCATTTACGACTAAGAAGTTTCTCAAATTCGAATGACACAAAGCAGTTATCGGCTCCAGTATCAAACAAACACGATGCATAAATACAATTCACGAGGAACGTACCATTGACCACGTTGTTGTCAGCCTGGGCTTGGTCCACATTGATGTTGAAGGTTCTGGCGCGTGCGGCTTGTTGCTGCTGCTGAGGCTGTTGCTGCTAGTGTTGTTGCTACTGCTGGGGCTCTTGTTTCACAACCCTGTTCGGGCACATGTTCGCAAAGTGGTTGGGATCACCACATGCGAAGCAGACTCGGGCGTTGACCGCGGGTGCTTAAGCCGCTTGTTGGCCTTGCGGGGCTGGGAGCAGAGCTTGATGAGCAGTGGCTTGAGCTGGGGCTTGACGATGACCAGTACAGCAATTAGTAGTGAAGTGGCCGTACATGTTGCAGTGAGCACAGAAACGACAGGCGAGACCCACCGGGTGATGATAAGAGCATGTCGGGCAAGCCAGGTGGGGGCATGTGTATGCACGCTTTGCTGGCGGTGCATAAGTAACTGGTGCTGGACGGTGGTGAGAGTGCTGCTGAGTCGGTACGGCTTGAAGTGGAGCAGCAGTGGTAGTGACAGCACAGTTCTTGTTGCTGGAGCTGCTGTTGTTGTACTTCTTCTTTCGGCGTGAGGACTTTAATGATTGAGCGGCGGTGGTTTCAGCGGTTGGTGCGGTGGTGACTTGGTGCAGATTCTTCGAAGTTTTATCCCAGACTCCGGCCTTTACCCGCTTATCGTTGATTTCAGCGGCAAGTAGGTAAGTTTCTTCGATCGTTGTAGTCTTAGCCGCTTGCACGAAATCTGCAACACAGTCAGGCAGGGCTCGGATATACTTCTTGATTGCGATCTCCGGAGTCTTGACTTGATCAGGACAGATAATACTGAGCTACTTGAAGCGAGCGGTGAGAGCAGCGTTTTCACCATCCTTCTGCTTTATGTGCCAGAATTCATCTTCTAACTTTTGGCGCTCATGAGGAGGGTAGGATTCTTCCAGCATGACTTCCTTGAGCTCGTCCCACGACAGACCGTAGGCTGCATCATTCCCACGTTTGTTCCTCTCAGCCGTCCATCAGTCTAAACTGCGGGACTGGAAGAAGCCAGTCGCGTTGAGAGTGCGTAGGTTATCGGAGCAACCGCTCTGTCGTAGTGTGACCTCGATGGAGTCAAACCATTGAAACAAAGCTGTAGGGCCTTCTTCTCCGGTGAACTCTTTCGGTCCACATGCCTTGAACTGTTTGAAGCTGAAAGCAGCTTTGGGAGTCTCAGTTCGGGATTCCTCAGACGATTTGCTCATGTTTTCGTACAGCTCGCTGACGACTTGGGGTACAACCTTTGCCATTTGCTTAGTGATCATGGCAGCAAGGCGTTTGTCTGCTTGCTTTCGGCGAGCGTCTCGGGTAGCGCGAGATCCAGATGACTACATTGTCTGCAACAGACATCGTCACAGGACTCAACATGACATATTCAAATCTCACCTCACAATCCTACTACTACTAAAGGTCAGGAACACAATGAATCATGTATCACATAATCACAGATTCACATAAGCACAGGGGCACATAAACACATAAGCACGTAGAGCACAGAAACACAGAAGCACATACGCATTCAATCACTAGAGGTAGTCAGAATACAGAAACCTATCATTCAAAGTCTGTGATTGTTCGGATATAGCGGTCGCGTATAACATAGCGAGTAATATAGTATGGTATAGCGGGTAGTATATAAGCGTATCATAGGGACGTCCAGAACTTAGCGGTTTGCCAGCGCTTTGAGATAGAGATGCAGTGCGAGTCGTGCGTGTCGATCGAAGTGTAAGCTAAAGTCGAATAAGTCTCCAGAATTAAACACATAAACAGATAAACACACATATAAACGCATAAAATCGACGAATCATCAGAGTCGGCAGTTGCGGGCTCAGAATCGAAACACATAAAAATCGAAAGATGGATTGTATGCGGCTATTCAGACATCGACTTACCAAAGTGATTTGACTATTCACAAGGACTTGTTGTACACATTTTGACCTTCAGGACTGTGCCTTTGCCTCGATTCTTGGGTGTTTGGCACATATCCCGTTAGTCATACCGTGACTTCAGGTCGTTGGAATCCGTCGAGACCTTGGTGAGAGTTTCGTAAAACCAAGTAAAAGTCGGAACAAGTCGTCAAGGTTAGGGTTTCACCCATGGCTTAACAACTTCGTTCCTGTTTTTGATGAAATAAAAGAGAATTGTGCGTCAAATTATGGACTTCACTCCTGGTTCAACGCAAGTTCTCGTGTTTATAGATGAAAATGTGGGTTGATCAAGCAATTCAGTCGAGAGTTTGCGGTTTTCACACCTATTCTCAACTTAATCGCTTATTCATAATTGAAAATTCGAGTGCAGTTAGGGGTGCAAACGAGCCGAGCGGCTCGCGAGCTACTCGAGATCGGCTCGAGAAAAAGCTCGAAACGAGCTGAGCCTTATCGAGCCCGAGCCGAGCTTGAGCCTCAAAACAAAGCTCGTTTGTTTATCGAGCCCGAGCTCGAGCCTCACATGTGAAGCTCGTTAGGCTCATCGAGCCTTATCGAGCCTTAGTGTAAACGAGCCGAGTCGAGCCGAGCTTATTTAAACTTGTTTACAAGCCGACCTCGAACCTAAAAATAAGCTTATTTAGTAAACGAGCCCGAGCCCGAGCTTTACTTATCTAGCTCGCAAGTCTACAAAGTCTATTATTTATATTATTTTTATTTAATATACTAATTAATAGATAATAAACGAGCCGAGCCCGAGCCGAGCTCGAGCTTGATAAAATACAAACGAGCCGAGCTCGAGTTTTGGAAACAAAGCTCGAATCGAGCCGAGCTCGAGCCCGAGCTCTCATAAGTTAATCGAGCTCGTGCTCGAGCCTGGTCGAGCTCGGGCTCGGCTCGGCTCGTTTGCACCCCTAAGTGCAGTGATAGTGATAGTGTAGCATAGGCGAGAATAGCGAAATATGGCAGTAGGCTCATACATAATCCCTACTGGACATGTACGAGTCGGTCTGTTGGTTCCTAACTATAGACTAGGTCTCTAAGACTTCGACCCGGACTAGGTCGAGTCTTGCCTAATTCCCTATAGTTATGACTCTGATACCAATCTGTCACACCCCAACCGATGGCGGAAACATCGGGGTATGGCACTGAGCGAAACAGATTGTCCAGAAGTTTCCATAACAATTAATTTAAAGTAATATGTCCCATACCATGTCTTAAAAGGCAAACAAATTATTACAGACAAATCTAGTCAAGTAGTTCTGTTCCGACAACTCAGATTTATACATAGATAGTTTATTTATTGGTTTCTAGGACCTCTTTTCCTAGCTTCGATTTCATCACAGCACAGAGAGCATCCTAGACCTTTCCTTGCCTCAAGTTCACAGCAAGCTAAGCATATAAACAACTTAAGCACCTGTCACATACGTTAAAGTAACAGTCAATACACATAGTGTAAAGGTGAGCATACAAGTTTTATAATAGCATAATAGAGTTCGAAATCGTTTACGCATAACCAACACGTACGCATAGTGAAATGAAGCACGTTAGTTATCGACATATATCTATCGATACCAATGACTGTGGGTTGACTGCCCGAGGCAGTTCACGATACATGATTACCACCATAATCCATGCAAGTAATTGTCCTTAACAACCCCCGAGTGAACGGGTGCTGAGTCCAAACTATAGTACTATCGTTGCTAAGGAAGGTAGACAACATTCCATGTGTAAACATAACAAACAAGCATTCATTAAGCCACGTATAACATGCAGGAATGGTTAGCGTTTAAATAGTATGGAGTAGTGTGTTCGATGTGATTTCAATATTCGTAACGTATGTAACACCCAAAAGTGCATAAAGCAAAAAGGGATCGAGTATACTCACAACGATTGATGGATTGAAGGGAGCGCTAAAGAGTAAGGTTAGCCTGAACAGATTGATAGTATAACGATACGCGACGCGTAACACGATGCAAGGTACAAGTGAGTCGGACAGCAGTTCGATCGGATGGTAATCCGATCGGACGACCAGTCGTGCGAGTGGTAGTCCATTCGGACGGTCATCCGGTCGGATGACTGTTCGAGTGGATTGTTTCTTCTTTGGGATGGATGTGTTTGTGTATGATGGCTTGACTTTTGAAGTTTTCGTTGTAGTATTTTGAAAACATTGAAGTATCTCTACCTTTCAGGTCGGTCGATCGGACGGTCGTTCGATCGGACGGCGACCCGTTCGGTTGGGCACTTCAGTGAGAATAAGTTCACAGTAGGGTGTCACGCGATCGGACGGTCGTTCGGTCGGGTGGCATCCTTGGTGCATTGAACATGTTGAAAATTGTTTAAGTGTTGAAGTTTAAATGTCTCATGATTCGGTTGGCAGTTCGATCGGATGGTAGTCCGATCGGACAGCAATTCGTTCAACATACAGACTTCAAATGTTGGCAAAAATAGTTAAGTGTGGGACCAAGGTGCAAGTCGTACGGGTGGCCGGTCGTACGAGTGGTTGTCCATTCGGACAGCAGTCCGATCGGACGTCACTCCGTCCTGGTCGACCTGTTCGTCTTACACTTTGTTGTTTTGATGGTTTGTAGTTTTATCGAGATATTTTGATAATGTGTTAAGCAACAGAAACCTCGTCAATACTTGGTGCTCCTGATCGGACAGGAATCACCCAACCCGATCAGTGGACGGTTCAAGACGACGTTCCATGTTTAACCCGGAATCGATAATCTCGTGGACAGAATACGGATCTTGAACCAATCACAACCACGAGAATGAGTGGTAAGTCGATGCAAGCTCCGATTCTATCGGTCTTGAGTGCATTGAGCGTAAAAGAGTTGAAAGAAAGTTGGAAAACATTCTCTCAATTCTTTTCACCGTGAATATGTTTAGATATATGAAAGATCTTTATTTGTTTATGTGAAAATCGGTTAGATCTAAGTTGTTCTTAGTGGATTGAGGCCAAAACATGAAGTTCTTCAAGAACACATGATGACATCATCCTAGAACACCTTGAATCTTGATGATTTCATGGTTAAAAGTTAAGATTCAAAAGGTAGAAAGGTGTAGGAGTGCGTGTAGATTAAGGAAGTACAAGATTTAGGACGAGATCTTACCGGAATTGAGAGAAATCAAAGAAAAGGTGGGGAGCACGAGCTGGTCGGACGTCAGTTGCCAAAAGTAGAAAGTTTGAGAGTGATAAGGGGTATTTATAGGATTCCCAAAATGGAAAGGGCTGGTCGGTCTGATGGCATCTCGCCGGGGTGGCATCCCGGCCGAGTGGCTCCTCGGTCGGATGGCACCTCGCTCGGGTGGCAGTCCGGCCGGGTGGCTGTTCGGTCGGCTGGTACCAGGTTCGAGTGCTCGGCGCGACGAGTTTTGCCGTTTCGATTAGCGTGTAGCGCGATGCGATGTGAATCGAGTGAGCGATGCGATTGAGTTGCTTATCAAATTACTTTTAATCCCAACTACTCATATCTCGCACTATCTCTTCTCTACCAATTACCATACCGTTTCGATTGCGATTGAGTTTCGATCGATTACCACACAAAACATAAATAAACATGCACAAGTAACACATAAGGCACACACACGTATAACCATAACCAATGCCTAATTCTAGTTGCGAGTTCGATTGCGATTCGATGTTGATTAAATTAGATTGATTAGCGTTTAGTTGACTTTATCGCATTGTTACTTTCTATAGTTCACAGTCGTACGTCAATTAAATAGCGAATAACACACGTCGATTACTGCGATTATTGACACTTACTCCACATAATACAACTAAAGTAAACACATAAAAGAAATTCGCTATCAGTCAATGTCGCGCGATCGGTCGTTGACTTTGACCTTGACTTTGACTTTGACTTCCGAAAACACGGGGTGTTATAGGTAGTTCTACCCGACGCAAATACCCACACGGCATCGTCGACGCGGCCCTGGGCCGTCGTCGACGCCACCCCAAAAACTTGATTTTCTAATTTTTTTTGTTATTTCGCAAGGATAGTCACGGTGAATATTCCACTAAGCGTAATAACACTAACAAATTGTAAATTTTCAGTTTTAAGCCATTCACAAGCACTTTTGGAAGATGATCAAGTCACTACAGAGAAACCGAACACGATGAAGATCTTAGTTCTGCGCCTTTTGTTGATCATATGATTATAAGTATCATATAAGTTGAATACTTTTGTAAATCATGGAAATACTTGAAGAATTAAAACATGTGGATAAATGATGAAGTTATGTAACAAATTTTCTTGCTAGTTTTTATGGAAATTTTATTTAAACCGAAAAAGTTAAGTTATTTATTTATTATAGTAAATGAAATGTAACAAAAATTAGTTGGGTCTTACAAGTTGGTAATCAGAGCCTAATGTTGAAGATCAAATGTGTTCGGTTCAAGACTTGATCAAGACATCCGTAAGAAATGGTTAGTAAACGAAATACAATAAGATATAATAAGAAATAAAAAGAGGAAAAATGCATGGGAGGAGTGTATTATACACTCGAGCCTGGGAAATGCAAAAAAGGAATACGTCACATATGATATCATGTGATAAAATAGATTCCCACATAATAATATGGGAATAATTATACAGGTCGTTTACAAAAGTTGTTATGGACATTTCAGCCGAAGAAATGTCAGATACAGACAGAGATGATACGGCGCCTCTCAGTAATGAGGCAATTTGTGAAAAGATTTCCGAGGAGGTTGGAAAGGCGTTGGAAGCAGCCTTACCTGTATTCATGGAAAGGCTACAAACAACGATGATAACAATGATGGAAGAACGGATGGGTGAGATGAAAGAAAGCCTCAATCAAGATCGAGGCAAAGCTAAAGAAGGGAAGACATGCCCTTACAATAAATTTATGGCATGTAAACCCCCGATCTTCAACAAGGAAGTAGATCCAATCGCTTGCCAAAGATGGACAAGCGATATTGAAGGTGTATTTGAACGGACTCGCTGTGATCTGAATGATTTTGTTGCCTACAGGACCGGACAGTTAAGGGCACATGATAAGGATTGGTGGGACAATCTAAGAAAGGAAATGGGGACAGAGACTACACGAAACATGACATGGGCAATCATTTAACAAAAATTAGGCCTGTAAACGAACCGAACGTTCATGAACTTGTTCGGCGGGAAGTTCGTTTATGTTTGTTTATTTAATAAACGAACAAACACGAACAAAAAAATTTGTTCGTTTAATTAAATGAACGAACATAAACACACCTTGTGTTCGTTCATATATGTTCGTGAACGTTCATTTATTTACGTTCGTTTAAATTTTAATAAATACATAAATAGTTATATTTACATAAATATTAGGTTTTCTAACTAGTTATATAAATATAACTAATTAGTATATCTATGAACCCTTATTTAGATGTGTTTTCGGATGAAATGTAATATATTATACTTGTTTCTTCAATCATGTTAATTTATGTTTATTCAAATATGTTCAGTTAATTTTTTTTATGTTCGTGAACTGTTCGTTTAGGCTTTAAACGAACGGACATAAACGAACACGAACATGCCCGATTTCTTAATGAACGAACACGAACAAAAAAATTTGTTCGATTATATGTTCGTGTTCGTGTTCGGTTAAAGTTAAATGAACAAACACGAACATACCTATGTTCGTGTTCGTTCGGTTCGTTTACAGGCCTAACAAAAATGTCATCCGATTCGTCCGGCTCTTTATCTAAGGGAATGATCGACGATATGCTTATCGCACTGACGCATGAGGCGGTTTAGTGAAATTGTACTTTGTATTTTGTATTTTGTATTTTTTAAGTGAAATTGTACTTGAAAACAATACAAATAAAATTTAACTTCAAACTAAGTAACTTTGTATTTTTTAAGTGAAATTGTACTTTTTTTGTATTAAAATTATGTTTGTTATATTTTCTTTATGTTATTTAAATTTTAATTAATATTTTTAAATTAATAATGTTTAAATTTAATTAAAAAATAATTAAATAATGATGATGGAGTCTTTAAACTAGTGCAAGGATATTAAAGGAAGAGCTTCAAAGCCCCCATATGGCGTGACCCTAACATGGTGGTGATGTGACATCATAAATCCCTAAGGAACTTTATACCACACCATCCAACTTTATCCGTAATCAATTCATCACACACACATCTATGATTGTCTTTTTGTTACACGAAAACTATAGGAGCTTTTAAAAAAAGTTGGCAAACGAGCTTTAGTTTTGCCATGTGTCTGTTTAAAGTGGCCAATTCACATTAATCATGCACAACATCTATGGATTCGCCAACTAAATTCTAAAAATCTAGATTAATAACTAGTAACACCAGCATTTAGTTTCAGCGGCACTTGGTGATGATGGGTGACTTGGCGGGTATCGCTAGTTCGATTCTTGAACTAAGTGTGTTTTATCTCACCGCACTGTCGTGCCTTTGGGCGAACGTTCACGGGCTTCGGCGCTAGGTGAGGGTTTTCCTCGGTTTGGAAGGCGAGTGTATCCCGATGTGATGAATTTCGCCAGTAGCCTATTTGAATGATTTGTTGGCCATTAAAAAAATAACTAGTAACACCAAAAAAACATAAGACATGTGGTTGGTCATCATGTATATCGTAGGTAGAAAGTTTTAAGGAACGAAAGGGTCAGTGTCCTTACCAGCCAATATTAAAAGACTTCAAGAAAAAAGAATGATATTTCAAAACAAATGGTGAGTAATTGTGATAAGAAAGGTTGATGTTAACTTGGTATATGGACGGGTATGGATGGGTTGAGTGACATATTTAATGGATTATGATAAAAGCGGATTAATGTTGAGACTATATGTCATGGACGCATGCCCTTTGTCACCTCACCTGATTTGGGTTTGAAACACCGTCCCTATGGCCCTATGGGGCGTGAGTGGACAAAGGCGTGATTTGATCAACGGATGTGGTACAAAAGTGTTGGGACGGACTTATTCGTTTAGCCATCGTCTTGAAACACAACACACCTTTATTTTGTATTTCTTTAAAATTTATTTACTTTAAACACTATTTTAATCAATGGTGAATAGTGAAATCATTACACACCTTAGAGATAACAAGTGAGTGAAAGCTCGTCTACTTGTGTGACAACCATGTTTTCACTTTTTAGTGAAATTGTTTTTTGAACTGTAAATTTGGATCACCAACGGACCATTGGAGTATCATTGTGCCACCAGCGGAACCACTCGATCATATCCAACTCCACTAGGCAATAATGCCTATACACAGGAAACCTAATAAATCTAGAAAAAACTCATGTGGGAATCGAACTCACTACCTAATGATTCCTAAGCCTTAGGGTGAACGGTAGGGGTGTTCAAGATCGGATAATCCGGTTTTCGGATATCCGAAATTTCGGATAGTGAAATATTGACATCCGAACCCGAATCCGAAATTTCGGATATCCGATTTTCGGATTCGGGTTCGGA
Organism: Helianthus tuberosus; assembly: GCA_030545235.1. NCBI lineage: Eukaryota > Viridiplantae > Streptophyta > Magnoliopsida > Asterales > Asteraceae > Helianthus > Helianthus tuberosus. The sequence goes on along the minus strand of CM060442.1, from coordinate 233,763,960 downwards.
TATCTAATCGGATATCCGAATATCCAATTTTTTATTTAATTTTTATTTTTTTATTATTTTTTAATATTTGGAACCAGATTTTTCGGATAGTTTCGGATATCCGAATATAAATTTCGTATATTTTTCGGATATTTTTTCGGATATTTCGGATATTTCGGATATTTTTTCGGATACTTCGGATATTTTTTAGATACTTCGGATATTTTCGGATATTTGGATATCCGAAAAAAATAAAAATTAAATTTTCGGATAATCCGATTATCCGAAAATTCTCAAAATCACTATCCGAATCCGAGAATCCGAAAATTTGGATATTTCGGATACGGGTTTTCGGATATTTCGGTTTCGGATTCGGATTTTTTGAACACCTCTAGTGAACGGGGCGCCCTCGGGGAGGTGAGTGTGAACCCTGCTCGGGAACACCGCCTCCATCCCCTCGGTGACCCAAATCGGGGTGTGGGGAGCGGGTTGTGTTCACCGATTGAGATTTGTAATTTTTGACCGTTTTTTTATATTAAAACGGCTATATAGCCGTTATATATAAAAAAAAAAATTTCTCCTAAACCCTATAAATACTAACCCACTTCAATCTTTTTATTTTTCAAACCCAAAACAACTCCCACTACATTACTCTCCTAAACCCTTCAACTCATCTAAGTTGAGCATCTCGGACGTTTAGATCTACCTCACCTTGAAGCGAATTCCGACGACGAGTAGTTTGTTTTTTTATTTCTCTAGTTTGAATGTAATTTTTATTTTTAATTTAATGAAATGTCTTTTCTTAAATTTTATTTAATTTTTATTAATATTTGTTTAATTTATAATACATGCATAATTACAACAAATAAAAAAAAAAAAAGCAAGTCCCCCAAGAGAGGAGTGTCGCCATCAAATTGAGGGTGTGTGGGGAGTTAAGTGGGGAGTTGACGTGGCGCGTGCTGACTGGCTGTGGGTAAGAGATGTCACTCCCCACTTAGAGGAGGGCCCCTTACACCCTTATCACACTCTCAAAATGCCACAAGTATGATTAGAAAGTTTTGATTAGTAATGGGCTGTGGGCTCTAACTGTCCGCCAATCAATGTAGAAAGTAGTAGCAGTTGCAACTGGTAGAAATAGGCCCACAAATTTGATATCATGATTCATGAATAGTAACTCCATTGGCAGTTGCAAGGGTGGGGTACCATTGCATAGTGGTGCACAAATCGGGTTTTCGGGTAGGACCGGGTTTCGGGTAGGACCGGGTTTCGGGTAGGATCGGGTTCGGGTAGGATCGGGTTTTTTTTAAAACCGGGTCGGGTCCGGGTCCGGGTTTTCTACCAAAAATGTATACCCTATATACCCGGGTCCGGTCCGGGTAGGGTTCGGGTCGGGTTTTATAAAACCCGGGTATTATAATACCCTATTTCCGGGTTCGGGTCCGGTTCGGGTATTCATCGGGTAGGGTTCGGGTATGCACCGGGTTGGGAAAAAACCCGCACCGGGTATTAAAAAACCCGCATCGGGTTGGGAAAAAACCGCATCGGGTAGAGCGGTTGCGGTTGTGGCTGGAGAAGGCTAGACGAGTGATGCAGGTGGCTGGAGAAGGCTAGACGAGTGATGCAGGTGGCTCAAGCAATTGCATGTTGGGCCGAAAAAAATCAAATGAGAACAACCAGGACCAGCCATGCATTGTCACGAGATTTAGTGGGGTTTTGGTTTAGTTCTTTTGGGCTTTGAAAAGAAATATGTGGATTACATAATTTTGTTTATCATAAGAACTAGAAACCTAATACTTAAACAAGATTCATTACATCAAAGTGCATACATAATTTTGTAAAATCATAAGAACTAGAAGTCTTAATGCATACATAATTAAACAAGATTACATCAAAATCGGGTTTTTTTAAACCGGGTTTCGGGTATAAACCGGGTTTCGGGTATAAACCGGTTCCGGGTTCGGGTTCGGGTATTTATAAAACCGGGTTTCGGGTATAAACCGGGTATAAAAAAAACCGGTTCCGGGTTCGGGTTTTAGATCAAATATGGTAGGGTCGGGTTCGGGTATTAAAAACCCGGGTTTTATAATACCCGGTTCCAGGTTTTTTTTTCGGGTCCGGGTCCGGGTTCGGGTTTTTTGTGCACCACTACCATTGCATCAAGCATCTTATGTATATGAAATATCAATCTCAAATTCCATATTTACCCTTATTATTTAGTTTATTAAATAACTAAAACCCATCAAACACTTAAAACACCGGTCATACAAAATGTGTAGTTTAATAGTAGAATTAAAGAGTGTGTGAGTCCTTTGTGCGATAATGGTACTGAGGCCATGGTCCATGGATCATTTTTTTCGGAAATTATCTTATAGCCAAGAGATGTTGGTTGTTGATTACTAGATGGTTGGAGCTTGCTTTCCATACTTGAAAGGCGCTGATGCATATAATCGACCGACTGGATTCAACCTCGATGAAAACCTAGTGGTATATGATGTCGACTTGGTGGGTGCACTGAACTTATCATAATGATACCAATTTTTAGATCAAGAAGCTAATGGAGGAAACAATTTTCGATTCCTTATTCATTTTTGTGGTTTATAAAATCCGGGTGTTAAAAATAAAGGTTTTATAAAACCTGGTTAAAAAAAAAAAGATAAAAGCATACTGTAACACTATCTTATATATAGCTTGTTTTACTACAACCTAATATCTGATTTTCATTCTTCAATACTCATTTTAACGTTATTTTACTAATTTTAACGTCATTTTACTAATTTCGTGAAAATAACGTTAAAAGAGGGGGATGGTTAATCATGCATCATGTGGTGGCGTTGATAGCCCAAAGACAAGGAGGTACATGCACTAATCGGCGTTTGTCTCAATTGCTGAGTGTTATCTGCCTTATGTCCAAGGCTTGATGCAAAACTACAATCCAGCCGGGGGTCACATTGGAAGCAGCCTCTCTATTCCTACGGGGAAGAGGTAAGGCTGTCTACATCTTACCCTCCTCAGACCCTACCTTAGCTTTGCTATTGGTGGGATATAGTGAGTATGATGATGATCATCATTCTTCAATACTCATAAGTTTGAACTTATTAATAATAGTGCTTTAGTTCAGGCTGAACAAGATCATGAGGCAATGGGCAAAGTTGTTCAACATGGCAAATTGCAATGCCTTTTATCATCAACTCACTTCCTCTATTCATTAATTTCATAATAAAACTTTGAACAATATTTTATTTAAGTTAAAAAAAAACTATAAATGAGCGATAAAAGAGTGGACCCCCTTTTCATATCAACCAATCACTAATTTTCTTTCTATTTTTTATTATTAGTCAAATCACAATGTAATAGTTAAAGGGTGAGTTAGTTAAAGCACATTATCTACGTGACAATGACATGACGATACTTTTTAGTTAAACTACAACACATAGCTTTATAACCATTTATATTAGTTTCATTTCTATTACATACATTTAAAAAACGAATCAACTAAACTGATAAAAACATGAAGCATTATAAACTGAACAGTACCATTAGATAACTAATCCACTTATTAAATTCTTCCCACTAATGTTGATGCTCTCATTTGAGCCTGGCCCAACAGGTTTAATTTGGACCCAACAGTTTTTGGCCTACTAGGCCTGGTCACTTTTTTTTTAAATGAAAACCGGTATCTATTATTATACACACATTATTATACTCATGGTTTTCTAAGATCAATCATGATCCATACATGTTAATAGCTTACACATCATAGATATTAACTTAATAATGGGTTCAAATTCTGTAACATGTAGGTATATGAGCATTTAAAAGTATGTTAATCTGTCGTTCAAAAAAGAAACATGAACACTGATTTGATCGTCGAAGTGACGGCATGGCTTTTTTATATATGAGACATTCAAATCTCAATCTTTTCCTAGGCAGTTGATTTCAACTCGGTCGAAGTGTTGGATTTTATAATTTCCTTTATGATAACCATGGGTAGTTAGTAAGTTATTTCATTGTTTTCTTTGAATTGCTAATGTTAGTCAAGTACTCATGGGTTAGTAGGTGGTTATTTTCTTGCAAGCCCACAATTTTTTAGTAAAGTATATAGATGGTCCGGTGGTTTATCAAACTTTTGGATTTGGACCTAGTTTTCCAAAAGTATATGACGGTCTCAGTGGTTTGAAGTTTGTAATGCATTTAATCCTCAACTTTGCCAAAAGTACATGGACGGTCCTTATCAGTTGCACTTTTTAACGCATTTAGTCTCTAACTTGGATCTACTAAAACCATTAGATATGTTGGTTCCGGGCTAAATGTGTTATAAAGTGCAAACCATAGGGACCATCCATGTACTTTTGGAAAGATAAAGACCTAATCCAAAATTTTGGTAAATCACATGGACCATTTATGTACTTTACTCTTTTTCTAACAATAATTTCTAGATTTTGCAAGATAAAGCCCAAATCCAAAAATACACTACAGTCATTCACATCCTATCCAACAACCCTTCCCCTATCAATAAAAAAAAATCTATTAAAAACTCACTACATCTCATCCACTATTTCTCTACTATGTTTTGAAAAATCGCTACATTAGTTTTTTCATATATGAAAACCTACTATTCATCCTCCATCGAATTATTTCAAGTGTATAAAAACGAGACATAATAAAGTAAGTATTTGTGAAAAGATAAAGATAAAAATGTTGGATAGAATGTGAGAGGTACTTTTTTTTAAATAAGAGATAAATTTAAAAAAAATATGATTTTTGGTTAAATTATACATTAAAAAATGGTGGATGTCACATTTGAGACTCTTGCAAAGTTATATAATATATGCTCCCACTATTTCCACACCTCAAAAATATTATTATTACACCCCTACACCTAAACGACACATATAGATTTATACAGGTCGTATAGGAGAATGTTGTACAAAAAAAATGTCAGAGAATACTTTTTGTCTCCATCTATACGACCCGTATAAAATGTTATACGACTCATATAATCCTATACGAGCCAAACCCCATATAATGTTATACGACCCAATATTTTCTCCATCTATACAAGCTATATAGTATTATACGAGCCAATATTTGTCATGTCAGAATATTCTATACGACTCAACATTAAATTCCTAAAAATATATGCTATCTCACCAATCTTCTTGATTAATCTTTTACCACAATTTTCTGAATCCAGTTGACCTCACATTCTGTTCATTTGAAACATGAAAATTAGAACTTTGTTTTCACACGATTTAGAATTTATTGTCTTATCTAGCTATTAATTTCATACACTAGGAATACATTAATTTGATAGAATTCATACACGATTTAGAATGCTATCTAGTGTCATAGAAAACCTACATAGTCAAAACTGATTGTTGCATATAATCATTTTACACGCACACCCCAACACCTTATCATAGATGTGCTCAAGCAACAATAACAACATACCCGGTAGAATACCCAAGGGACAGAGAGACTGCTTCTATTGAGACCGGCTCTAAAGTCATATCAAGTCAAATACATAAAAAGATGTACAAGCTACTAAAAGAACTCTACAAAACTAGAAATAGCTAGCTAACACTAATAGAACATTTGCAAAAACGTGTAATTTGGACATACCACATCCTATAGACACACAAACAAGGGATATCATACAATGATCACTTTAAAATATTAAGAAACTAAGCTCGTAAGGATAAACATAAATCAAAACCTTTTGGTGATGATTGTTCTGGGGCTTTACTTTATATGGCTATAAAAATTTATGTGATTTTTATGGTGAAAATCACAAGAATAAACATTTGGTCAATTTTGTTTATCAAAATAGTCGTTTTTTTAATTATTAGTTTGACCATTGTGCATATTTCATTTACAAGTACAAGCAATCATAAGAGCATCCCCAATAACATAACACGTGTTTGGAGGATGTTTTTTCATCTTTTTACCACATCATCTGTTTTTATTATTGTGAGGGTTGTTTTTTATGGACGTTTTTACACAAAAACATCAAAAAACAAGTTAGTGATGGGTTCATGTGTACTTTTAATATATATAAATATAGAAAGATATTGAGTGGTTAAAAATTAAAAAGGTGGTGACGATGTGACAATGGTTTTGGGTGTTTTTTAGGTTTTTCTTATTAGGCTGGAGGGTGTCGTAGGGGCTTTATCACCGTCACCTCACCGCCACCTCACACAAGGGCTTTAAAGCCCCCTCCTTTAACTTGAAGGGTGTGGGATAAAGCCCCTAATGCCTATAGCGCCCCTTATCTTGACCAATCCCTCCTCGTTCTTCGCCACAAAAGCTCGTTAACATGATGGAGCCCCCTCCTATGGCGCCCCCTCTTCACTTGCTCGGTATGGGTGTATAGCGCCTAGGGGCGCTATAGATGCTGATCTGGCCTGGGTGGCGCCCCCACACCCTCCGACCTTAGGTGGGTTCTGGTATTTTATAAGAATGAGTGTTTTTATGATATGACACTACACACAATTTTAGGTGTTTTATGAGGTTGTTATTGTGGATGGTCTAACAACGCAACACAAAACAAGTAGTACTTTTGTGTCAAGTCGCGTACAAGTGATAATACCTTTGCGCTAAGTGGCACAAAAGTGGTACTTACTGTATAAGTAGTGCTTTTGCGCCAATGTCTAGTTGATAGATGTGGATGTGGGTCTCATTTACTAAATGCGGTTCTTTATTACTCCTCATGCTCTGACTTCGATTGTCAAACTTGTATATGTCAAAATTTAGTTTATAAATTTTACTCTCTTGTTATGTAAGTTATAAAACTGAAAGTAGTTGGTCAGATTCTAATTGATTCAAAAGACTTTTTTTAAGACAAACTGACGTCTAGAGGTGAGAAGTCGGGAAGACGGTTGGACGGGTGGTTGAGTAACGGGTCAAAACAGGTTTGGGTTAAGACGGGTTATTTTTAGTAAAGGTTCAAAGGTCCGGGCATGCTAGCACTTTTTGGTACACTTTTTATTTTTATTTTTAAATTATGAATGCGCTGGTTGTTATTAACATGGAATAAAATGATTTAGTAAGGTGAATTTATTAAAAATTAGTGGGTGACTTTCAACCCATTTGACCCGATGCTGTTAGTTATCTTTATTAATAGACTCATTTGAGAAGATACGTAACTAGGAGTGCAAACGAGCCGAGCCGACCCGGGCTCGAGCTCGGCTTGGTTCGAGTCTTGTTTTCAAAGCTTGAGCTCGGCTCGTTGGTAGTTGCCCAAGCTCTAGTTCAGCACGGGCTCGACTCGTTTATTATCTATTAATTAATTTATTAAATAAGATAATGAAAATAATAGACTAGTTTAAGCTTACGAGCTCGATAAGTGAAGCTCGGGTTTGAGCTCGTTTACTAAACAAGTTTATTTTTAGGTTCGGACTCGGCTCGTAAACAAGTTTAAATAAGCTCGTTTACTAGTCAATTTGCCAAATTTAAATGAAGGGTAAATGTTATTAAATATTTATAAAAACTAATATTAGACTAAGGCTCGACAAACCTGACAAGCTTCACATGTCAGGCTCGGGCTCGATAAATAAACGAGCTTTATTTTAGGCTCAAGCTCGGCTCGGCTCGTTTCGAGCTTTTTCTCAAGTAGCTCGTGAGCCACTCGGCTCATTTGCACCCCTATACGTAACCCAATTTGACTCATTCATAAGTAAATGGGCTGAGAATTGCCCACCAATAACAATGTCTTTTGTTGATGAATAAGTTATGCACAAGGTGTTAATGGGCTGAGTGCTAGGGGTGTTTATAAAGTCGACAAAACTGGTCAAGAAACATATCGATCGCTGTAGTGGTTTAATAACTTAATGGTTTAGTCGATGATTTAAAACATTGAACATCCTGTTTAAACATTATTTATTTCTATTGTTTTAAAAATATAAATTTATGTATACGTATTATACACATGAATAATCTTTATAATTCTAAGCTTATTTAGATCTTCAATACCAAACCGTTTTGGCATGTTTGACTACTACTCCAGTTGACCCAACCACCGGGCCACTTTAGTTTATAATATTTGAAAAATTTAGTTATCAGTTTGGTGCATAATTTTCGTCAAAACCCGTCAATAAACACCCCTAATCACCTTATGCAATATGTATTCTCACCTTCACCTAATATAACTAGACACACAAAGATGACCACATTACTAGTATATGAAGTGGCGGACCGAAAACAAATTTCACCGGGCTCAAAATATTTTGGTCTAGGCTTTTAGCAGGCCAAGTCGTCAAATTTTTGTTATCGTCTCTTGATGTGGACACAAGTCATCAGCTTTTTGTTATCGTCTCTTGGTGTGAACAAGATAATCAACCAACAATTACCAACTCATATACTAAACAATGACTAAAGTTTACAAGAGTGATAGCAGGGCCGGCTCAACCATTTTGGTGACCTAAGGCGAAGTAAAATCTTGCAGCCTTTTTCCCAAAAAAATGTATGTAATTGAAAGTTAAACTTGAAGGGCCCAAGTGTAATTATTTGAAAGATTGTGTTAAAATTTAAAAACAAGAAAAAAAAAGTGAACCAGGGATTCGAACCCGGGTCTCACCAACATCAATACATACACAAAGCCACTACACTACCAACCATCAATCTGTTGATAACCCACACCCTAAATCTTTTATAAATGGACTGTGGTTTCATCAAATTGTGAAGGCCCTATAGTTTTGGTGGCCCAAAGCCCAAGCCTTGTTTGGCTTACCCTTGGGCCGGCCCTGAGTGATAGAAACTACAACAAAACAGATAAAAATCAACCTTTATCCAGATTTAGATCTAGAAAAAGTAAAAATCAACTTTTTTAATATTGCTAGCTTTTTGAACCAACTTATTGACTTATTGCTTTTTAAAAAGTCAATAAGTCAAAATATTGTTTGGCTAATTGAAAAGTCATTTTGAAAGAGTCATTTTTCAAAAGTCAGAAATTTTTTACTTTTTAGAGCTTTTCAACACAATTATAAATTTACCCCCTACCAAACAACTTTTTTACCCTCTACCAAACAACTTTTCAATATGAAGAATGTCATTTTTAGTAATTTTGGTTTTTCCCAACCAATAAGCTAATCCAAACATTTTTTTTTAAAATTCATTTTCAAAAAGTCATAAGTTAATAAGTACTTTTAACAAAAAGTCATTGTTGAGTTAAATAAGCTTAGACAAACAAGCCCTAAATCTACACCAATGTCTATCACAGACTACAACCCTCTACCATTTGGAGAATAATACATTTACAGTAAAACTTTTATAAATTAATACTCGATAAAATTAATAATTTGTCCAGTTCCACCGATACAAAATTTGATCTCAATCGATAAAATAATAAGATATTAACTTTGTTGAATCCCAGTGTATATCGCTAAAAGATTACAAATTCTAAGATTGTCTAGTAAAAATGAATCTATAGTCACTTTTTTTTTGTTGAACTTCATATCTATATTGAGTTTATCTTTAAATCTTCCCATTAACGAACTTTTTGTATTAAAAAACAACGAACTTGACAAATTCAATTAATTTGCGAATGTACATTGAACTTGGAAATTTAAAAGTCATACGTAAAACCACTTTAAATTAATATATCGGTATAATAATATCTCGCTAAACTAATAAAATATCTCGGTCTCAACATTTTTAATTTATAGAGATTTTACTCTACCGTATACCTTGATTCCGCTAGACTCTACAAGTACATCGATTTTATCTTTGACTGATTATTTACATTGGTCACTACCCGAATATATACGGACTCAATTAACTATTTTTATTATATAGAGTAAACAACCAAAATGGTCCCTGAGGTTTGGTCACTTTTGCCACTTTAGTCCGAAATTCAAACATTTTGAATATGGGTCCATGTGGTTTCAATTTTGTTGTCATTTTCATCCAAAATTAAAATCTGCTCAGATTTTTCAGTTAACATCCAGCTTTTGTGTCTTTTTCCTCACTTTTAATGAAGGGCAAAATTGTCATAATTTTTTAATTTGTTAAAATAAAACGTTAAAAAACCATTTTGTTGTTCATTAAAAGGGAGAAAAAAGACAAAAAAGTTGGATGTTAACATCAAAATCTAGATCTGACCAGATTTTAATTTTGGATAAAAATGACAACAACATTGAAACCAAAAGGCTCAGATTCAAAAGGTTTGAGTTTTGGACTAAAGTGGCAAAAGAGACCAAATCTCTGGGACCATTTTGACAGTTTACTCTATTATATATTACATGTAGAAAAGCTATGATCCGAGGTCACTCAACATTTTAAAAACCAGTTTAAACCGGCTGATAGTACCAGTTAAACCGTCTGGTAGAACCAGTTAAACCGCCCAGTACATCCGGTTGAACCACCCGATACACTGATTAAACCGTTTCTGAACCCAATCCGATACGACATAAAAACCAGATTTTAAAACATTGCGGTTACTTTGACTCTGGTACCCAAAAGTTAAGTCGGCCCCTTAGTACAAGTTCAGTGTTCCTTCAATATTCTTGATGTTTCTAGGAAGTTAAAATACTTATTATCTAAAATGTCCACTTGTAATAATGCTAAAGAAATGTAATTGTGAATTTAAATCCATGATTTGTAATCCGTACTTACTCGAAATATTCAAACGTCTAATGGATGATTAATAAAATAAATTCCATTTTAAATTTAATAATATTTTAACAGATTAAAAAACTACAAGATTCATACCAAGTTGATAAGACTACAATGAATCTACCCACCAAAAACCCTTAAATTCCAACAAACCCTTTTGACCATGGTGTTCATTTCCCATGATTTGTTTTATCAACATAAAAGGGAAGTTGCATGTACTCAGCTTTATTTTATTATTGTAGCTTTTTTTCCAATTTTAAATATAAAAATAAAAAATGATCAATTTGCAATTATAAATTAATAAACAGTCTTGTGATTATTGCCTTTTAAGCTGTTTTTTTCTTGTTTTGAAAAGCTAATTTTCCGTACTCACAGTGACAGTGAGAACTTTGCTGGTTTTAGCACCCCGATTATTGATTAGTTGGATCGAAACAAATAATAAATTAATATATGCTCGTTAAATATTTAGATGCATTGATTATTTGATTGTGGATTAAAAGAGACTTCTACAGTTAAGAGTGTTTGTGCAAAAGATATTTTCGGGATATAGGATACGTGTAAATGTTTACCTGTTGATGAGAAGTGGGTCTAAGAGCTGACAGATAGATTCTTATTTGGACCAGTTTGATAAAAGAAAACGGGTAGAAAAAGTCTAAAATTTAAACGGGTGTAACTTGGGATATGACAAGCGATGAAAAGGTCTTGACGAGCCCGGTCACATGGCAAACAACCGTAGGTGGTTTGGCCCGACTGTTATAGAGTTGCAGTTAGACCTGCTATGTTATATTGGATAGATTGTTAGGCCATCAAAAAGACATAGACATGAAAAATGGAGGTAGTGGAGATGTAGATTTATAATTAAAGATTTTTAGGTGAAAGTACTTTTGTGTTTTAACTTTGTTATTAGGGATGTAGATTATTTTCAACCATTTTGGGGGCTTTGTTTGTGATTGTCTTCCTGCATTTATGTCAATATGTTGTTCCATGAGGAAATATATGTCTATATTCTTCTATGTTACTTTTTCACTACTTTTACTATTTGACAGTTGTCTATTTATATATTTATAGTGTATATGTCGTGGAGCCGGGAGTCTCTCTACAAGTAGTCTCTCTACAAGTAGTCTCTCTATCCTTAGGGATAGGGGTAAGGTTTGCCTATATCTCACCCTCTTTAGATCCAACCAATATCGTCGCTATTAGCGAGATTTATTAGGTACGATTGTTGTTCAGTTGTGAGTGAAGATTATGGAGCAGTGAATGACGCACGCTGATTGGTTACACGTCACTGTCCTTTGTAGTGTTTATCCCCTGCACGATTGTTCATCTTGGGGATTGTCTGGGCAAAGTCTGGCGCGCGCTGATTGACTACATGATGCTGCCACTTGTACTAATTGTACCCATGTGAGCTTGTCATGGTTGCGCGTACGTGGATGCCTCCCGCACACCTTGGAATAAGTTGAGTGTTGCTACGACTAAGTGTGGGTATGAACCTGCGCGCGCATAGCTTGTGCAGTTTTTGGGACCATACCAGTACAGTATTATTTTACAATATCACACACATATATGTATATATCCAAGTGGATTTAGGATCCCATACTATGTGTGGGCGATAATTGAAACAATTCACAAGGTCAAGTTGTGAATAAAAGACATAAATGGAACGTTATGATTTGTTGACAGGGATGTTCTTCAACTTGCTTCACATTCATATTATTTAATAATTGGTGAGTAACTTCAAGTGGGTATTAATAAAACAGAATATAGTTATGATTCATGAATTTGTGTAGGAATGTGTTGTGATTGAACTTTACCAGACGAAATACAAATCATGTTGAATAGGAAAAGGAGGAAAATATTTATATAATATTATTGGTCTGAAATTAATTCCACTTATAAATGTATAAGTCAAATCCTATGATATAAAGCACACTCAATGAATTTCATAAACATGTTTAACCATCGATTTTTTTATTTATTTTTCTTTAGTAAGAGTTTATTAATCGAAGTATAACATGTAAAAGTTTAATATAATCTGAATGATCAAAACAAGATGTTATGTGTGAGAATAATTAGCAAGGTTACTTCAATTTTTAAGTCCCAAAGAGATTTTAAAATCGGAGTCTTTTTCGTAAAAAAAATAAAATTGCTTAAGTCCCCTAACACATGAAATATGATAGACATATATGTTTTGTATATGAATCATAAAATGCATATAATCACGGATAATAGAGTTGGAATGAATTTTATTGAAAAAAATATTTATTTGAGATAGACAAATATACTAATTCCTTGTTTTTCCTATCAAAACTAAAAGTTAATTGATGTTAAACCCTAAATCACCTATTCAAATTCTATTAATAAAACGTAAAAAACAACCACAAAGATATATGACATAATATCTTTATCCAAAACTCTCTAATATGTTTACAAGACCATAAACTTGAAGAATCATATTTAAATAATCAAAAAAAAAAAAAAAACCAATGGGTGGTAGTCCATTGGTAAGGTCAAAACCTTAAAACACCTGGGGTTGGGAGGAGGAGGTCTTGAGTTCAAATTCCACAGACAATAGAGGTTAAAAGAAACTCACCGTTCAAAATAAATAATAATAACAATTGAAAATGTACGGTTTTAATATATAATCAATAAAAGCCCCTTAGATGTGAAGACCTTAAGCGACATTTTATTTTTTATACCATCGACTCGTCGAGCAACCCTAATAATTAGGTATTATGTTTAGATCCAGTTTATAATTTACAAAATTTTGCTTCAACTTCATCAAATATAACATTTAATAGTCGACTAATCTTAATCAATGAATGGCAAATGACTGAAATTAACAACACCTTTAGCTCACTAATTTGAAGTCTAATCATGGGTTAGATAGAGAAAAGCAAAAAGTTTCTAAGCACATCAAAGAGAAACACACACTTTAGTCAAGAGAGGACTCTATTGCTATCTCATTGACTTTTTAGACAATGTGGTTAACATTTGCTTTCGAAACAAATTACAAAAAAATAAGGAGTATTAAATTTTAATAATCTTAACCATTCGTCGTTGGTCGTCAACGGTCTCAACTTATAAAATAACCATTGACAGTCCAAAGTATTAACATATTGACCTCCACTAGACCCTGACTAACGGAACCCTAACGCCGTTAGTCGTAGGAAAAATGTTTTTAGCCGAAAAAGGCCCCTAAAGGTCCGATATAAGGTTTATTTGGCACGAAAATGTTGAGTTTTCAAGCAAAAAATGAGTGTTCCGGCCAAAAAGTAGTTTCCCGGCGACATCAATAACTGGGGTTTTACTAGGAAAATTTTCTAAAGGTCCAATCTAAGGTTACAAAGATGTTTTGGTCGAAAATGTTAAGTTTTCCGACCAAAAGAGAGTTTTCTGACGACCTCAATAGTCAGGGCTTTTACTAGAAAAAGGTTTCTAAATGTTCGATTTAAGGTTACAAATAGGTTTGGGACAAAAAAAAAGTTGAGTTTTCCGGCCAAAAAACGTTTTTCGATGACTAGCGTTCGGGTTCTGTTAGTCATGATACATTGGAGGCCAATATGTTTAATAGTTGGAACTGCCAGTGATTATTTTTAAAGTTGGAACTGTTGGTGGCCAACGACGAATAGTTGGAAATATTAAAATCCAATACTCCAAAAGTATAATGTAAATTCTTCAAACTAGTAATATTCCCCGCGCGTTGAGGCGGGTCTACGGTTAGTATCAGTTCGATTTATGACAAGATAGGTATGGTTTCAGCACTCGGTATAGTAACTAAAAGATACAACCAAAAAATAAAAGTAACGATATGACCAAAATGATGTTGACAAGTGTTTTATAATGCTTGAAAACCATAAAAAAATAGTGGTTCCAATAATAACGATAGCAAAAAAGTCTTGTGAAAAGGATAAGTGTAGAAAACCAATAAAAGAACCATGATGATAAAATTCCAGCGTACGAGTAGAGGTTGTAGAAAAGTGAAAAAGAAAAAGAAAACAAAAAAGATAGGCCTTAACGAATTTGGGTATTGGGCTCACTAAAGGTCTAAACCTAATGCCAGTGGACTAAAAATTAATCTAAACCATAAAAATAGTTTTGCAGGTGAGCCTATGTTGGTGTTCGTATAGTTATACCATATTAATATAATTTTTTACATACACATATCGGATTTTTTTTAAATAACGTGGTATTTGAAACATTTGGCTTAGCCGGTAGAGTAACCCAATTTACAATTACCTTTTTACATTTTAGTAATAGTATTAAAAAAATACAGATTACTATTCATAAAAGGTTTGTATTAATATGTATAACTAGTTGATTTCCCCCGCGCTTCGCGGCGGGATCTCGATTTAGAAAAACGCCATAAAATACCCAGTTAAAAACGCCATAAAACATACAGTTCAGAAAAACGCCATGAAAAAACCCAGTTGAAAACGACATAAAACACTCAGTTCAGAAAAAACGGCATGAAAATACCTAGTTAAAACGCCATAAAAACACCTAGTTCAGAAAAACACCATGAAAATACATAGTCTAAAACGCCATAAAACACTCAGTTCAGAAAAACGCTATAAAAAACCCAGTTCATTTTTTTTTGAAAAGTATATCAATAGTATACTCGTTGTAAAGATAAAAAACGTTGAGTTTTATGGTGTGATTTTTTTGAAAAAATAATCGCGTATAAAAAAGTTATTGACGTTTAAATATGATCGAGGGAAATGACATGTGATTAGTATGTACACCTTTGTTTGGATCTTCCTATTTTACCCCTCCTGGTAGTTTCAAGACCCTTAGTATTTACAAAAATGTCACCGCATCAATCTCAGCCAGAAAACCAGTAAGATCTTGTGGCTGAGAATCGTTCTCACAGTTTGAGTCGTTTTCTTCTGATCCTGTTCCTATATAAGGTCAGGATTTAGGGAAAACGATAAAAAGTGTGAGAACGGTGAGAACGATTTTGGTGTTGACACGTGGCATTGATGCTAAATTACACTAAGGGGTAATATTGTCAAAAAAAACTTACTCACATGAACTGGGTGTTCAAATAAAACGCCATAAAAACACCAAATTCAGAAAAACGCCATGAAAATACCCCAGTTGAAAACGTCATAAAACACCCAGTTTAGAAAAACGTCATGAAAATACCCAATAAAAAACGCCATAAAACACACAGTTCAGAAAAACGCCATGAAAAACTCAGTTGATAACGCCATGAAAAACTCAGTTGAAAACGCCATAAAACACTCAGTTCAGAAAAACGACATGAAAATACCTAGTTAAAACACCATAAAAATACCTAGTTTAAAAAAATGTCATTAAAATAACTAGTCTAAAACGCCATAAAATGCTCAGTTCTGAAAAACGTCATAAAAACCCAGTTCATTTTTTTCGAAAAGTATATCAATAGTATACTCGTTAGAAAGATAAAAAACGTTGAATTTTATGGTGTGATTATTTTGAAAAAATAATCGCGTATAAAAAGTTATTGCCGTTTAAATATGATCGGGGGAAATGGCATGTGATTAACATGTGCACCCTTGTTTGGATCTTCCTATTTTACACCTCCTGGTAGTTCCAATGCCCCTAGTATTTACGAAAATGTCACCGCATCAATCTCAGCACAAACCACTAAGATCTTGTGGCTAAGAATCGTTCTCACCGTTCTTACACTTTGAAGTGTTTTTTCCTGATCCTGTTCCTAATTAAAAAATAAAGCAATTATTTAAAAACTGGAAAACACTATTCATGATCAGTTGGTTTTAATATGTATAAAATATAATAATAGTCAAATGTAATAATCACCAACCAATTGGTCGTTTAATTAGTTTTTAATTGTGTTAATGGAGAAGAAAATTGGCGAGACAACTAAACTCGCTAATTAGATTAATGACATAAGTTTATTCTCACACCATATATAGAAGCTCCCATTGGTTGTTTGGAGAGAACTATGTTCCTTGGTGGATTTTAGGTAAGTTGGAGATTTGAAGAGGTTTTTAGAGTTAATTATACGCATCGAAAATTCATTTTTCATTTAATATCTCGTCCTTAGCTTCAAGAAATCATCGCCCCTAAACGATGTTCATTTGACCGTCTTGTTTTTCATCCTTTCTAAAAATTCCATTTAGTTGTATAGAAATAACTAATATATGGAAGACACTCTTTTGCGTGAGATCTAAAGAATTCCAGTTTGGAGATGCCAAAAAAAAAAAAACGAAGTCTGTTATAATGGATTAGAATCAAATACAAAGGATTCTAATTGTAAGAAGTGTAAGAAGGATTTATAGAGTGACAAGTGTCCAATAACCTAAAAAAACCCACTACACAAAAAAACCCACTAAAAAAAAAAAACTTAAACATCCACCAACACAAAAAAAACCCTCACCCCCACCCCCCCACATCACCCACCCAAAAAAAAAAAAAAAAAAAAATTTTTTTTGCCGAGGGGGTGGGGGTTGGGGGGTGGGGGTTTAGGTTTTTGGGTGGGGGTGGGGGTGGGGGTGGGTGTTTAGTTTTTTTTATATTTTTTTTTAGGTTTTTTTTTGGGGGGGGGGGGGGGGGTTAGGTTTTTTTTAGGTTTTTGGTGGTGATGTAGTGGGTTTAGTTTTAGGTTATTGGACTCTTGTCACTCTATAAATCCTTTTTACACTTCTTACAATTAGAAGCCTTTGTAGAATAACTTGACCCTGTTATAATACCTGAAATCTGAAACATCCGAAACATGTATTAGGGTATGGTTACCCGTTTTACCCGAATCATATATTCAAAAACTTTTAATCATATTTCTCTTTAGCCCGTATCTAGTAATGTTTCACTCAAATAACTTCATTACATGAAAAAAAAAACTGTTTTTATAACATGTATTTTGATTATGTTGTTTATATATTTATGATAAAGGTGCGAACTTACCTATTGAAATTTGTAGAATCATGAACTTTACATCTTAGACATTGGTGATGAGCATAATTTAATATATCATATTTTAATTAATTGTGGTTGTTAACAAAATATAATTATATAAAATTTAGAATGAAAATGAGAACAAATGTATATGAAATCACAACCAATATTTTTTAACAAACTAATAGGTATATCCTATACGTGGGGTATGCATGATACCCAATGGGGAATTACCTGATTAATATCTGACGTGTATACAACCATCAATAAGACACGGTTTTGTAATCATGTATTAGATTGAGATTACCAATACTCGTCCTATTGTCATCCCTAATTTCGGCCACCGTGAACCAACTCTCAAAAACCAATGATTCACATGTCTATACCTTGCGAACAATGTTCCACCACGTAGGCAGTCCACACTTGTTTTTCCAACAATTTTCTTCGTTTTTCCGATAGACTTGGTAGTTGGTACACCACACTAGAGGTGCAACCCTAAATCGGGTTAGAAATCGAACCTGACAAGCCTACCCTACCCGAACCCGGTTTGAGCCTGATATATAGCCAACCCGGTTTGAACCTGTTTCAACCCGTAGAGTAGGACTGGTTTCAACCCGTAGTTTGGGAATTTCATAGTCAAACTGGTTTCAACCCTGCAGCTGACAACCTGATCACTCAACCCAGTTTGAGAACCAGGTTTGAACCCGATATCATGAACCCGTCCATATACATGGTACTAGCTATTACCCAATGGCTATGTAACGGCTTTGTGACCATTATAGTACATTTAATGTCGATTTTTTGGACGTTTTTCATCCAAAATGTTAGTATACACATGTATTAAAGGTGCTGGTTAAATCACAACACTCAAAAACGCAAAAAAAAAAAAAAAAAGCTCCCAAAACGCTGTGGAATCGAAAGCGGGCATTCATCTGTCAATATGGGTTATTCCTTTACCGCACCTACCAAAGACCGATGAAAAGTGTAAAAAAAATTGTATTTCGTGTCGTGTCGTGTTGTGTTGTGTTTTTTTATGTTTTAGTTTACTTATAAAAAAATAAACAAAGTATATATTTTTAAGTAATTTATGTATATTAGTTCTTTTTAAGAATTTTATATTAAATTATTAACAGGGTTGAGCAATGGGGTTGAACCCGGTTTGAGAACCCAACCCGGTCCCAACCCAACCTAAATCAGTTTCATAAGGTTTGGTTAACTTGTCTCCTAACCCGGTTAGAACCCAACCCTCTTTGAGTGCCAACCCGGTTTGAAACCTATTCGGGTTGAAACCCTAACCCGATTTGTGCATCTCTACACCACACCAAACTCAACTCCAACGACCACCCTCATTCATCTAATCACATCTTTCAAACTATGTTATACCCAACTTTTCATATTTGAACCCCCTTTCTAATTTGTATGTATGTGTGGAGAAACAGAGAGTGGCCCGCATGGCTACCTATTACAAGTAAATAATGAGACTTCCCAAATCAAGTATGGTATTCAACTCAAAATAACATGGGACAAAATGACCATCGTTAGTTACATACAACCTCTTTAAGGTAAAAACATATATATGTTCTTTCTGATAACAATATTCCTTTTGCTTTTAAAGCACAACCTCATCTCACTAAATGTCATACTTACATTGGTTATAAATAGAATTTTTATCTACCTTTTTAAAAAAATAGAATTTTTATCTAGAAAGAAAAGTTCCAAACATTGTATTTGCAAATATTCAATTAGTTTCATACCACTCAAAAGATAATAATAATAATGTTAATTCATTAAACATTGTATTTAACTATATTAAATAATGACTATGCTAAATATTTAACAATAATAACAAATAATTAAATTTGCTTTAAATTGACATAACATCATTAATTACCTACCAACAATTAAGTTTTCATTTATACACATAGTCACATACAATGTATGTACAACATTAAATTTGATTAGATTCTGCTTTCAAAAATAGCCTCGAAGACACCTGTTGCATCGTGTGATAGTATCTTCTATATAAACCTAAATATTTACTTGGTTATAATAACAATAATAATACAAAAATATAACCAGTATTTAATGCATGTCGATTAGATTACGCTCTCCAAAAAAGTCTCAGTGACACTTGTCGGTATCTCACAGACCAACCCACTAGAACTATACATCAAACATTGTATTTAACCATCTTAAAGAACGAGTAAACATTTAACAACAATAACAATTAATTCAATTTAATTTAAATTGACATAATGTCATTAACTATCTACCAACAATTAAATTTTGATTATACACATAGTCCACATACATACAATGTATGTTCATTGTTCACTTATTCACCATTTAATTTCAAAATTTCAAGAAATCTTTAAACCTTGATCATTTTTTCAACTTGAGGATAATTACCGGCACCGGCCGGTTTCCGGTCAACAACCCCATACCCAAAACTCCAAAAGTCCAAAACAAAAGCAAACAAGTTTAAAACTTGAGTAAAATGCACGGATAGTCCCTGTGGTTTGGTGAAATTTCACCTTTAGTCCCCAACTTTTCAGAATTACACTCTTAGTCCCTGTGATTTGACAAGTTGTTACTCAGATAGTCCCTAAAGCGGATAAAGGTTACTCGGATAGTCCCTGTGGTTTGACAAGTTGTTACTCAGATAGTCCCTGTGGTTTGACAAGTTGTTACTCGGATAGTCCTTGTCATTTCACACCCACTTAACCAGAAAAACTTACCTCCATCCGCTTTGGGGACTATCCGAGTAACAACTTGTCAAACCACAGGGACTAAGAGTGTAATTTTGAAAAGTTTTGGACTGAAGGTGAAATTTCATCAAACCACAGGGATTATCCGTGCATTTTACTCTTAAAACTTTAAATACAAGTGGGAATTTCCAGAACAGCAACCGGAACAGCCGGTTAGATTCAATGAATGTGTGACTGTTAAGGGGGAGGTTGTTTTGATGTATCTAAAGACTATGACACATCAGCATGATTTACATACATCCCCTTTTGCATATATATATATATAACAACATACAAACCCAATAAACAAGAAAATCACATTGCATTCAAACAAAAACTTGATCATTCTCTAAACCCCATTTCTTTTCTCTCCTTTTTTGCCCTGCTACTTGGTTGTAGAGGGTTTTTATATGAATGCAAACAAATCTTGAACACAATTTGGTGAAAAAGTTCTGTTTTTTGATTGTTTTTGTGTGTTTTTTGGTTAAAGATCTTGTCTTTTTGGTGGGTTCTTGCTGGAAGTTACAAAGATGCCTGCTTTGGTTAATTACAGAGGTTAGTTTGCTTCAAGTTCTTTAATTTGGTTGTGTTTTATGTACTTTTGTATAAAATCTTGATGGGGTTTTTAGTTTAGGTGTTTTTTTTGGTAGTTGATATGATTTAGGCATTTTTTGGTTTGATTTATATGGTTTCTTGAATCCAATAGTTATTTAAGTTAGTTTTTTTCCAAAGAATAAATATTTGTTTCATTCCAATCAACAGGGCAAATTACGAGCAACAAATTGCGCCGCCATCCCCTTCTGAATATTGTTGATAAAAATTTGAAATTTAGTGAATTATGATAATTGACTAATAATGTATAGGGCTAGCAATTTTAGACACGGACATGTTAACATGAATAAATACGTTTTTAACATGTTTTGTTTTTTGGCTTTAACATGTTTGCTGTCTTAAACAGGTCGACACGTTTAGGACATGTTTAGGACACGATAAAATTCGTGTCTAAACAGGTTAATGTAATGGACTTGAAATTTGCAAGTTTTAGTTGGATTTTTAGGGGAAATAACATAGAAATATAGATCATACATAGGGTTAAGATCATGACTTTAAAAGCCTTTAGTTAGATATATTTTATAGAAACTAGAAAGATTAATCTTGTTAAGAAATTATACTTTGTTTCTTCAATTTTTATGGGATTGGGCAAATTAGGGTTTGAGCCATAGGAAAAAAATTAAGAAAATTGATGTATGTATATTGTTAAACTGCATATCCTGATTTGGGCAAAAGACTGTTTTTTAATAATTTGGTTATCAATTTACAGGTGATGATGAATTGCATACAGGTGGATCACTATGCTCAAAAGATTCGGCCCGATTACTATCTGTATACGGTCCACCTTGCAAACGTCAAAGAATCAGCGATTCATACATTCTTTTCTTCGAACAAGAAAAGAAGCCATCTATTGAAATCCTCCCAGACGAAATCCTCTACGAAATCTTCAGACGTTTGCCAAACGGTCAAGCCCGAAGCGCATCGGCTTGTGTCTCGAACCGGTGGCTCACGGTTCTAAGCAACGTTAGAGCATCAGAAATGGTTCATGGATCGTCTGATGATGTTGAGATGGTTCAGGAAAACGATGGGTTTCTTACGAGATGTTTGGATGGAAAGAAAGCAACGGATTGTAGACTTCAATCTGTTGCTGTTGGTACATCTGCCCGTGGTGGTTTGGGCAAGCTTTCGGTTAGGGGCAGTAATAAAGTTACTAAATTAGGGTTCACAGCGATTGCCCGTGGCTGCCCGTCGTTGAAGGTTCTATCGTTATGGAATGTTCCGTCTATTGGGGATGAATCGTTAATCGAGATTTCGAAAGAATGTCATTCGTTGGAAAAACTGGATATTTCACATTGTCATTCGATTTCGAACAAGGGTATTGCAGCGATCGCTGAAAACTGCCCAAATTTGACCTCGTTAACGATCGAATCGTGTAAAAACATTGGAAACGAGAGTCTTCAAGCTGTTGCCCGATACTGCCCGAATCTCCAATCGATCAGCGTCAAAGACTGCCCGAATGTTGGTGATCAAGGCGTTGCTACGCTCTTGTCGTCGCTTTCTTTGGTTTTGAAGAAAGTGAAGCTCCAATCGTTAAACATAACCGACTTTTCGCTTGCGGTGATCGGGCATTACGGGAAGTCGATTACCAATCTCGTCCTTACGGGTCTTCAAATCGCTAGTCAGAAAGGGTTTTGGGCGATGGGTAATGCGAAAGGGCTTCAATCATTGACGTCTTTAACCGTTGTCTCGTGTTACGGGATCACGGATCTGAGCCTTGAAGCGATTGGCAACGGTTGCGGGTTCTTGAAACAAATGTTGATTAAAAAATGTTGCTTTGTGTCTGATAAAGGATTGGTTTTGTTCACCGAAGCTGCGAAATCGTTAGAATGTTTGCAATTGGAAGAATGCAATAGAATCAGTCAACATGGGATCTTGGGAGCATTAAAGTCGAATTTGAAGTCGTTAACGATCTTCAAATGTATGGGAATTAAAGATTTAGCGCACGAAACACCCGAGTTGACCCAATGCGCATCTCTTCGATCTTTGACCGTCAAAGACTGTATCGGGTTCGGAAACACAAATTTGGCAATTTTCGGGACACTATGCCCACAGCTACAAAACGTCGAATTAAGCGGGTTATGCGGGATAACCGATTTCGGTTTATACCCGCTTCTCGAAAACTGCCAAGCTGGACTTGTCAAAGTCAACATAAGCAATTGTGTGAACTTGACCGACAAAGTCGTGGTGGATCTCGCTAAGATTCACGGCGGAACCCTAAAAGTCTTAAATCTCAAAGGCGGCAGAAGGATCACCGACGAAAGTTTGGTGGCGATTGCGGACAACTGCGTGTTGCTCAACGATCTTGATGTATCAAAGTGTTGCATAACGGACAACGGATTGTCTTGTTTGTCAGAAGGTGTTCAGATTGACTTACAAGTCCTCTCGGTTTCGGGTTGCTCGAAGGTTACAAACAAGAGTGTACCTTTCTTAAAGAAACTCGGGCAAACGTTAGTCGGGTTAAACATCCAACAATGCAATCTCATCAGCAGCAGTTCCGTCGATTCGCTTGTCGAGAGTCTTTGGAGGTGTGATATCCTATATTAAACCACCTCCCCCCACCCCCCAATCACGAATAAAGATGGAAGTATCAGTTTCGTGTATCAGGATCGTTTGTGGCGAATCATTCGCCAGTCAGTCGGTTTTCCAGTCGCAAACAGGCTCCTTATGCCTGTTTGTGACTGTTGTGGTCTCGTTTTCCCAAAACGAGACTGTTTCGACTGAGGCAATGGTTAGTCACACCCTGTCAAGGTGTCGTGTCTTTTTTGTTTCGGGTCTAGTTTAAGTTATGGGTTGGGTTAGGTTGGGGTGGGGTCTTATCGTTCGAGTCAGTTGTATGTGGTCCGTAGCGGTTTGAGGGAGAAGGAGGGTGCACCTGGTTTTTGGTCTATGGTAAGTGGCAACAGATTTGTTGGTCTGGAGCCATTTAACAACACTTTGTGGTTGTTTTTTTATGAACCATGGTCCATGTTTTTTATGGGACTTTAGGGTCCTGTTTTCTCAGGTTGGTCTTCTTGCTACCTCAAATTGTTACCTTTTTTAGTATTTTATAATTATAATATAATGAATGATGAATGTTTAATGTAATATGTTATTGTTGTCTTATTATTGTTGTGTACAAGTATTTGAATCTTTAATGTTATACCTATTATGTGTTGTTACTAGTGTTGTATAAGCATGCTCCATCTTTGTCTTAGTTGAATTATTGTGCAATATACAAAACTAATGAATATTTTACTTTCTTTTTTGTAAACGTATAGGTTATCAAACTGGTGGCTTTCAGAGCCGTCCCCGAAAACTCTTGAAAAAATTTAGGCCTCGGGTGACGAAAAGAATTGGGCCCAAAATTATGGTTAAGGGTAAATGTATTACAAAAATAAAAACTTAGTGATGGAGCAAAGACTCAAACTTGAGACCTTTATATTATTTTGAGATGGTTTTTGCCATTACACCACCAATACTTTTTTGCATAAAGAACGGATAAATATACTAAATATATAATTTAATAAATATATACAAGCTTATAAAGACTTTTCGGGCCCTTTGAAATTTTGGGCCTCGGGCGTCGGCACGGGTTTGCCGGGCCCAGAGCCAGCCCTGGTGGCTTTACTGGTTGACCGGTTTTAAAATCTAGTTTTGTTTAGAACGCTTAATTGACACATTCTCTAAATCTATTCTTAAGCCTACATCAATCTCCATCATGTGACTACATACCTTGATATGATTACGCTATAAGACTTTTGGTTTAAAAAGCTAGATGTTATTATAAATAATTTTAGTTCTCTTTATAAAGAGACATAGGAAATTACAGCTCTTACTTTGTCCTTTTTAGACCCTACCAATTGTCTGGTTATAAGTAAAATTATATTTAATTAAAAATAGATTGTGCAAGTACTATATTTTGTAAGGATTTACAATATGAAGTATGATACAATATAAATTCTGAAAAATAAAAATTACAAAAACCCAAGCCATTAAATAGAATTTTGGAATGAAAAAACCAAGTTATTTAAGATTTTGGAAACAAAAAAAGTTGTCGTTTTTATATTCGGTTCGACCATCATTATCTGTTCGCCGGTCCAGCTGATTCAAGTGGAGGCAATTCAGATGGGCTCAGTCAAACCATTTATGTAACCAGTTCTAGGGGTGAGCTCGGTACCAAAAATCCTCAAAAGTGGGTACCGGTACCGAATATACCCGGTTCGGTACCGGTACTGGTTTGGTACCGGTATTTGAGAGTAAAAACCGGTACCGAAAATGTCAAAAGTCGGTACTGAATCGGTACCGAAAAAGTACTTGATTCGGTTAATTCGGTACCGATACCGAATCTGATTTGCTCATCCCTAACCAGTCCTAGTCCTTTGTGTATATTAATTTCTAACATCTTGAGGAATAGTAACATATTTTTGTTGTTTTGTGGTTTTGTGTTTTGGCTTTTTTTTTTTTTTTTTTTTAACTTTAGGGTTTTTCCAATTTTTGTTTTATGAGTTTAGTATTTTTTTTATAATTTTTTCATAAAAAGTTAAACGAACCTAGTTTTTTATTAGTTTTTGTTTTACGGTTTTTTCCTGAATTTGGTCGTCATTTGGTTGCTACTTAGTACGGTATTAGATAGTCACATTTGATCTCTTAGTTTTTTTTCATTTGTTTGCTATTTATCACGGTGTTTGGTAGTCACATTTAGTCCATCGGGCTTTTTTACCCCCTCGACTTTCTAATACGTATCAGTATAGATTTGACTTCATCTACTTTTTTAGGTCACGTGAATCACTTGGTGTTAAAAAATCGTATTTTTGTTTTTCGTTTTTCCTGATTTTAGTCATGGTTCAATTGCTACTTAACACGATTTTACGCCTCCGACCTCACAACACTGATAACGATTTTAATAACCCCCCCCCCCCCCCCCCCTCCCCCCAGTTTATATGATTCTTGCTACATTCAAATACTTTTAATTAACATATTAAATCGTTCTTTTAGTTGAAAGTGTGACGCCTTAGGTAATCTTACATCGATTAAAGCCATAAATAACATTTGAGTTTATGAAAATTATTTGAACGGGGTTGGTTCGTGAGAAACAAAAAGGACAGGTGGAACATCCCTTTGATTTATTCAGTTATTTGGTGGATTTAGAAAGCGAGAAACACTTTGATATAATATAACAAAAATTAAATTCGTGAACCCTCTATAAAAAAGACACTTTTAAAAAGTTTTTTTATCTGAATAAATTAAAAAAAAATTATAAATAAAAACGCATTATAATTAAAATAATAATAATTATTATATTGATGTTGTATGTTTCCTCATATGCATAAAATAATGAAGGTGCAATGTACTTGAACAAACAGTGGGGCCAACATTATCAAATCAAATCATTTGAAGAAAGTCCGGTTCGGTTAATATTCGTATCTAAGAAAGATTGACATTGTACCCAGTCATGGTTTGTTGTCCTAATCCCATATCACAAATTTGCACGAATGTTGTTTTCAATCGTCGTGTCGGATTTTAAATGTATATTAAAAACGTACGGGTGCACGTCAATTTTGTTGTATGAAAATGAAAGTGAAAGTGAAACACCACGATTGTCGGTTCATTTAACGAAAACATTTAACTTTTCTATCAAATAAAACACTCGATTATCTGTCTTATACTTTACGTAAAAGATTGGCAGGTTCACCCTCCAGGATCTCGCGTCGGGTTGGGTATTAACCGTCAGGCAGCTATGGGGCTAAGCTAGGTTGTGGAGTGGGATCACTCCAGCGGTTTGGAGGACCGTGCAATATCCCCCCTACTTTACGTAAAAGATTGTAAATCTGATGAATCTTATGTTATGTGGTTTCAACTAAAATCTGCTCCGAAATTCGCCTAGGGTTTCTTTGATTCGTAAGTTGTTGATAATTATGATTAACTTTTCATTATATACGAAACCCTAATGCAAAACAAATAAATCTCGCCAGATATGCCCGTCGTGTCGCGCGACGGGTGAGGACCAAGCTGGTGGCGCGACGCCACCATGTCAAAAATCAGATTTTATTGTTTAGATGCTAGCGCTACGCGACAGTCGTCCCATTTAGCCGTGGCGCGACGCCACGGGCAGTTTTCCACAGAATGTTGCCTCAAATTTCCAGCTCCAACTCCCAAAATCTTCAAAATAATTCTAACTCTTTTTCCAAATAGAATCGGGGCTTGGTGTTGAAGCAATGTAGCTCGTTTTTGCTCCTTTTTCAGCAACTTCTAGTAACACGACCTGGAAAACCAAAATGTGATCAATAGCACGTAATTCTAAATAAAACGAAAATATAAATAACGATAAATAATACAAACTATACACGACATAAGGATGTATTTTGCAGTACATCACTTATCACATCATCTAAGCGTCAATTTGTCTCATACTTACCGTTATCCGGTTTGTATATATATGTTTATATTTAATGATATCCCCTTACCGGGCTCATTATTCCTTTGTGTTTAACGCTACCATTTTCTGGTTGGCGCTCCCTGATGGCATCAGGCTTTATACTTTATTTAATCCGTTTGACTTGTTTGTGTGAAATCCATCACTTGTGAACAGTCAAACTTTGTTCTTTATTCTCCCTGTTCAACCTCAATAGCTAAACATAATTATCAAAATTTATGTTCGCAGACTTTTATAGTCTTTTAGTCATGACTCATAATCCGAGTCTTTTGACTTTCAATCCGCGTTCCCGTTTCCCGGTCTACGCCTGTGTTTAAATTCTTACCCATCAACCGGGTATTTTTGCCGAAGTCTACGTTAATGCATCCATTTCGGTATGCATTGTAACTCCGTTTTGACTTGTTTGGTTGTCTTAGCGAAATCCATCGCTTTCTTTAACCAAACCCTTATTCTTTATCTAACCACCCTTGACGGTCTTATAAATTCTGAATGATGCTGATCATCATCATCATCATCCTTTCTTTACTACTCCCAAAGTCAACGACTTTGATCATCTTTTTGTATGGGCAATACCTTTGTTTCTATGACCACACAGGTCATTTATACTTTGGTTTTACAATGCCCCTTTTTGTCAATCGTGGCTCTTTCGTCCAAGATGACTTATGTCATGAATTTCCTTGGGTCATTTATTCTATGTGCGCCATACTTTGTTTTTACGGTTTCCTCGAAAGCCATTTATACAAATATGCCCATACGATTTCTTGACCACAAGGTTCTTTTAACTTTTAATTCGTCTCAACCTTACTACATCGGACATAACTGTGCTCATTATAAGAAGCTCATGGTATCATGTGTTCACTACTTACTTGGCCAGAGTAAGCGATCAACACATGGCACACATGACCTTATCATAATTACCGCATCACGTCCCATGTAAGTAATCTCTCGATTTATTTTTATTTGGTAAAACTTTATTTAATTGACAATTAACAATTATTGGTTTTACCCTTTTTATCTTTGAACACATACAATGTTCCTTTTTATAACCATTTATACAATCACATTCGTTGATGTGATCATTACTTTTCTCAATTGGTCCTTTATTGAGAATACTTACTTGGATGATTACTTCCGTCCAAGTTTATATTTGAACTAAATTGTAACACCCTTATTAAAGGACGGGAATTACGATATAATTTACTAATCTTTCATAGAGATCTCAGGTTACAAAAGCTTTCATGTTTATAAACCATACATAGTTATGATGCGTACAAAACGAGTTTTAAGATAACCCCTACTAGTCCACTACCGACTAGTTTAAAACATTTAAAACATATTTAACAATTCATTTATGATATAAACATAGTCTAGACAAAGTTAAGTTTAACGCGGAAGCTTCAAAATTTAGTGTTCGGTTCTTGAGAGCATGCTTGATCACCATCCGGAAAGCCCAGCCATATACCTAGGGTCAACACCACTTAAAAAGTTAGTATTGACATGATTAAAATGCATATAAACAAGTTCTAGTATCAAACCATTGAAATAAAAATAAAATTTTATTTTCTGCCCTCTCGCGTGGCGCGAGTGACCTTCGCGTGGCGCGAGGGCTCTCACGTGTCGCGCCGGTTTCATACTGCTCCCTCGCGTGGCGCGAGGGAGATGGTTTTCCAGCAGGTCCTTTTTCTGGTCCTGCATTTTGCCCAGCTCCGAAAATATTCAAAATTCTAACTTTAAATCTTCATAACTTTTTACTCGGTTATCCGTTTTCAGTGATTCTTTTTCCTATGAGTCCGTAATAAAATTACGGAGCTAACCATGTAAATTTCATATTATAAAGACCGAATTACGAATAAACGGTTTACCAATTTCTTGTTTTAATTATTCGACCCGTTAACTATATGTGTATAAATCCAATTTCTTACTCTAAAACATTTTAGATGCAACTACCCAAATTCCCGGGCTTGTACATCTTGATGTATTTGCGCCATTCAAGGCTTTGTGTTTCCTTGGAACTAAAGGTTCGTTTCCTCGGAATTCAACATTCCGTTTTAAACAACCTTGACAACATATTCCATTTATTTGATCCAATATCCTGGATTCACAACTTAAAATGTCATAGCTAGATTCATAAGCGTAGTGCCACCCAACACTTAACAACTTACGAAACTATCGTGCCGCTACCGTCATGATTCCTTTTATCGCATCTATTCAACCCGTTTGACTAGCTAGTGAAAACCATCACTTTATTAGCAAGCCAAACCCAATCCCAAGTCTTTATTTTGACCCGTTTGATGTTCGAGTGAATTACACCACTTTAGAACACATCAAACGTATCCTTTACACTACGATTCTATCTATACACTAAGTTCAAACATATATGCGTAATTCAACGAGACTAAAGTCACGTACCTTTAAAGCACACCTTTCCCGCGTGTATCTCCTCCGGCGTGTCCGCTCGACGTTCCGGATTCCTTGCCTATAGAGTTCCATTCATAACAAGTTTAGAACTCTTTCATAAGCTTTAACGCATTATTTTCTAAGATAGTTAAATCTGCGTTTTTACCCGACTTTTAACATTTTAACCCTCATTTAGGCGTTTTATCAAACACCTAACGGTTCAGATTTCTATATCATAAAAACCAAGTTCATGGCTTGAAATTTTCACCCAACTTGTCTTTTATCAAGCAAATACTCTCATATTTCAACATCAACATTTCAGCGATTATCTCATAATTTCAGTTTATACTAGAACAAGAGTCTTAATCCTAGTATTTATCAAGTTCTACTAACTTATTAATCACCCACTATGGTGATTTTGATCCTTACAATCATCATGCAAAATATTTGACAAGAAATCATCTAGGGTTTGTCCCTAAACCTTATTTTACTTCCAATTTCATGTTTACAACACATAATTAAGCTCAACACTCAATTTCAATCACATGCAAGAATTTGGGTTGAATCAAAACAACCAATTTTGACATACCTTATGATCCCCTTGACGAGGTGATCACGAATCTATGTTCAGATTTCGATTTCAACTTGGATTGAGCCTTCAATTTGTGAGTTTAGTGACAATTAGGGTTTTGAAGGGGGAGCTTGTGTCGCCCCTGCCTTCTGGTCGATCTCCACCAAACACAGACAAGGTGTTTGTGTTTTATTTATTTTATTTAATAAATATTAGTTTTCATTTTAACACCTTTGGCCCTCCTACTTTCATGCTTTATTTGTTTTCACCCTTAACTATTCTTAAGTCTTTAGTTAACTAGGTTAGTGCCATCCTAGTTAGTTTATCTTACAATTTTATTTGCAAACTAATTGCAATTTAAGGAATTTGTATTTTCGGGATGTTACAAGTCCACCCCCTTAAAAGGGTTTCGTCCCCGAAACCAAAGTACGTACCAAATAATGTAGGGTAGAGACGTCGCATTTCCTCTTCGGACTCCCACGTAGTGTTCGCGCCCTTCCTGTGTTCCCATTTAACCTTCACTTGGTTGATCATTTTTTTCCTCAAACTCTTCTCTTTATAATCTAAAATCGCAATTGGTTTTACTTCATAGTTGAGGCTGTTATCCACCTCGATATCATCGTAGTGGATATGAGTAGTTTCATCTGCTAAACATTTTCGGAGATGTGACACATGGAATGTGCTATGAATCCCACTCAACTCCTTGGGAAGTTCGAGACGGTATGCTACTTTACCAACCCGTTCAACGATTTTAAACGGCCCAATAAATCTTGGGCTCAACTTTCCTTTCTTTCTGAACCGTATTATTCCTTTCCACGGCGATACTTTCAGCATCACCTTATCACCCACTTGAAATTCAATCGGCCTGTTACGTTTATCCGCGTACGACTTTTGTCGATCCTGAGCCGCTTTTAGGTGAGTTCGGACCATGTCGATCTTCTCATTCGTAGTTCGGATTATATCAGTAGGTGCTAGTCCTCGTGGACCCACTTCTCCCCAACATACCGGGGTTCGACACTTTCTACCATATAACATTTCATACGGGGCCATCTTAATACTCGCGTGATAGCTATTGTTATATGAAAATTCGACCAATGGTAGATAGACATCCCAACTACCCCCGAAGTCAATAATGCAAGCCCGCAACATATCTTCCAACGTTTGTATTGTTCTTTCACTCTGCCCGTCCGTTTGTGGATGGTAAGCAGTGCTAATGAACAGTTTAGTTCCCATTTGTTCTTGGAATTCACGCCAAAATTTTGAAGTAAACCGAGTATCTCTGTCCGACACAATGGATATCGGTACCCCATGACGTGCTATGATTTCATTGGTGTACACTTCCGACATCTTCTTGGATGTATAAGTCTCACGAATCGGAATGAAGTGAGCACTTTTCGTCAATCTATCCACGACTACCCATATAGCATCATACCCGCGGTTGGTCTTGGGCAGTTTGGTCAGCAAATCCATAGTGATTTGTTCCCATTTCCAAACTGGGATGTCCAACGGTTGTAGCTTACCGTATGGCTTCTGGTGTTCTGCTTTGACTTGCAAACAGGTCAAACACTTCTCCACGTATTTCACAATATCTCTTTTCATCCCGGGCCACCAATAACTTGGTTTTAAATCATTATACATCTTGGTTTCCCCCTGATGGATCGAATAATGGGATTTATGGGCCTCATCAAGTAGAAGTGCCTTGGCTCCACTTGAGTTTGGAACCCAAATCCTCCCAAATCGAGTTTTTAATCCTTGGTTACCGTCCACCAAGTCTTTTAACTGCCCCACCATTCTTTCCTTTTTCACATTTTCTTCCTTTATTGCTTCGGTTTGAGATTTCTGAATTTGTTCAAGCAAGCCCGATGTCACAATTAGTTGCATCGATCGCACTCGAATAGGCGTATAATCTGTCTTTCGGCTCAACGCGTCCGCCACTACATTAGCCTTCCCGGGGTGGTAATGTATATCACAATCAAAATCTTTGACAGTTTCTAACCACCGCCTCTGCCTCATATTCAATTCCTTCTGATCGAAGAAATACTTCAAGCTTTTATGGTCGGTAAAGATAGTGCATTTTACCCCATACAAATAATGCCTCCATATTTTTAAAGCGAACACCACCGCTGCCAACTCGAGGTCGTGTGTAGGATATCTCTTTTCATGAATCTTTAGCTGCCTCGAGGCATAGGCTATAACCTTGCCTCGTTGCATCAAAACGCAGCCAAGCCCCGAGTGCGATGCATCCGAGTAAACTACCATATCCTCCGTTCCATTCGGTAATGACAATACCGGTGCATGAGTCAGTTTTTCCTTAAGCGTTTGGAACGCCCTTTCTTGATCCTCGCCCCAAATAAACTTTTCGTCCTTACGGGTTAGTTTGGTTAATGGCATAGCAATTTTGGAGAAGTCCTGTATGAATCTCCGATAATAACCCGCAAGCCCCAAAAAGCTTCTGATTTCCGAAGGATTCTTCGGTGGATTCCATCTTGCCACGGCTTCTATTTTCGACGGGTCTACTAAGACCCCGTTTGCACTAATGATGTGCCCAAGAAATTGCACTTCTCGTAACCAGATGGCACATTTCGAGAATTTTGCATACAATTTCTCTCTTCTGAGTGTCTCCAAAATTTCTCGCAAATGACTTGCGTGTTCTGTTTCACTTTTTGAATATATCAAGATGTCGTCAATGAACACTATCACGGACTTGTCTAGCATCTGTTTGCAAACCCGGTTCATGAGGTCCATAAAAGCCGCGGGCACATTAGTTAATCCGAAGGACATCACGAGGAACTCGTAATGCCCGTACCGTGTACGGAAGGCCGTTTTCGGTACATCCTCCTCCTTGACCTTCAATTGATGATATCCCGATCTAAGGTCAATCTTGGAAAACCAACTTGCGCCTTGCAATTGGTCAAATAAGTCGTCGATCCTTGGGAGCGGATATCGATTCTTCACCGTGAGTTTGTTTAACTCCCGGTAATCGATACACATACGCAGGCTCCCATCCTTCTTTTTCACAAATAGCACCGGTGCGCCCCACGGTGACACACTTGGCCGAATAAACCCTTTGTCTAGCAGATATTGGATTTGGGACATCAATTCTTGTAATTCTGACGGCGCGAGTCGATACGGCGCCTTAGCCACAGGTTTCGCGCCCGGAATCAATTCGATTCCGAACTCTACCTCCCGTTCTGGCGGTATTCCCGGTAGGTCTTCCGGAAATACGTCGGCATATTCGCACACCACGGGTACATCTTTAATCTCTAGCGATCTCTTGTCTGGTTCGTTTGCGTATATCATGAATGCTCTACAACCGTGCCTCATGAGCTTGCGAGCTTTTAGCATTGAGCACATAACGGGATTACCCCCTTTTTCGCCATATATAGTAACAGACTTCCCACTTGGAGATGTTAATTTTATCTCCTTGCGGAAACATACGACTTTCGCATGATGTCGGGATAGCCAATCCATCCCGACCACTACTTGGAACTTTCCCATCAACATAGGAATCAAGTCTATTGAATATTCTTCGTCGTCAATACTTATCTTACAATCTCGACATACATCACACACAAGGAAATTTTTGTTATCACCTATTTCTACCTCTAATGGCATAGGCAATTTCGTTAGTACAAAAGAAGGATGTCGAATAAATCCATGTGAAACAAAGGATTTATTCGCACCCGTATCAAATAACACATGTGCAGGAATTGAATTTATGGCAAATATACCTGAGACCACATCGGGCTCTGTGTTTGCCTCCATTGCTATTAACTGGAAAGATCTTGCCTTTGCTCTTGGTGTCTCAGTGTGTGTATTCTTGTCATCTTTCTTTCCGGTCAACTCCGGGCACTCAGATTTCTTGTGACCGGGCTGGTAGCATTTGTAACACACCGACACCTTCCCCGGGCACAATACAGCCGTGTGCCCTGTTTTCCCACATATAGGACACAGTTTGTCCTTAAACCGGCACTCCCCTTTGTGCCCTTTCCCGCATATCTTGCAGTTTAATGACCCGTCTTTCCCTTCTTGTTTCTTTGAAGATTCTGTTGTGCGCGCCTTTTTCGTCGGGCTTGGATTGACTATCTGCGCCCTTCTTTCACCTCTTTCAATCTGTTTCTTCAACTCTATCTCTCGTTCCCGAGCAACGTTTATAATCTCGGTGAGAGTCTCATACTTTGAAGGAGTCATAAACTCCCTATACTCGGCGCTCAACATATTATAATAATAATATATTTTCTGCTCCTCATTCGTTATCAATTCATCATAAAACTTCATCCTATCCATGAATATTCCCGTGATTTTATCAATAGATTCGCCCTTGTGTCGCAGCTGCATGAATTCTTCCTTGATTTTGTTTATGACTGCCTTGGGACTATGATGTTTAAGAAACGGCCTCTTAAACTCTTCCCATGTCATGGCCTTAGCTGCTTCACTTCCGATCTCTTTCTTTTTGTTATCCCACCAATCTTTTGCCTGACCCCTTAGCTGACCCGTGCCATAGGCTACGTAGTCATCCGTATCACAATGGGTCATCTCGAATACTCCCTCTATATCACTTAGCCACCGTTGGCATACTATCGGGTCAACCTCCCCATTGTAAATTGGCGATTTACATGCCATGAACTCTTTATAAGAACAAGGTTTTCGTCCCCCCGACTTATCCTTTGCGAAATTGGTATTATCCTCCAATTTCTTGATTCTCTCTTCCACCACTGATAATACTGTGTTTTGGATTTTATCAATAAAACCGGACAAACTGTTTTCGATTGCCTTTCCAACCTCCTCGGCAATTACTTCTCTCGTTTGCTCGGTGACTCTTGGCACCGCATCATCGTTACCTTTATCCGTCATCTTTAAAATTGAAATGTTTACATTAAGCGTTAAACATTTCATCTATAGTATATGGTTTATTTACTTCGGTTTATTCAAGTTCATAACTTGTTTTCACCGTTCTTATTTAATGCACTTTCCGGGTTTGAGTGTGTTAACACACTCTTCCCATGCATATCCGTTCATGTTCCCTCTTATACTTAATGACTCTACTTAGAACAATTAACTCTTACCGGATGCTTGATCAAGCTTGAACCGAACACACTTTGTTAACAACCTTAAGCTCTGATTACCAACTTGTAACACCCTTATTAAAGGACGGGACTTACGATATAATTTACTAATCTTTCATAGAGATCTCAGGTTACAAAAGCTTTCATGTTTATAAACCATACATAGTTATGATGCGTACAAAACGAGTTTTAAGATAACCCCTACTAGTCCACTACCGACTAGTTTAAAACATTCAAAACATATTTAACAATTCATTTATGATATAAACATAGTCTAGACAAAGTTAAGTTTAACGCGGAAGCTTCAAAATTTAGTGTTCGGTTCTTGAGAGCATGCTTGATCACCATCCGGAAAGCCCAGCCATATACCTAGGGTCAACACCACTTAAAAAGTTAGTATTGACATGATTAAAATGCATATAAACAAGTTCTAGTATCAAACCATTGAAATAAAAATAAAATTTTATTTTCTGCCCTCTCGCGTGTCGCGCCGGTTTCATACTGCTCCCTCGCGTGGCGCGAGGGAGATGGTTTTCCAGCAGGTCCTTTTTCTGGTCCTGCATTTTGCCCAGCTCCGAAAATATTCAAAATTCTAACTTTAAATCTTCATAACTTTTTACTCGGTTATCCGTTTTCAGTGATTCTTTTTCCTATGAGTCTGTAATAAAATTACGGAGCTAACCATGTAAATTTCATATTATAAAGACCGAATTACGAATAAACGGTTTACAAATTTCTTGTTTTAATTATTCGACCCGTTAACTATATGTGTATAAATCCAATTTCTTACTCTAAAACCTTTTAGATGCAACTACCCAAATTCCCGGGCTTGTACATCTTGATGTATTTGCGCCATTCAAGGCTTTGTGTTTCCTTGGAACTAAAGGTTTCTTTCCCTCGGAATTCAACATTCCGTTTTAAACAACCTTGACAACATATTCCATTTATTTGATCCAATATCCTGGATTCACAACTTAAAATGTCATAGCTAGATTCATAAGCGTAGTGCCACCCAACACTTAACAACTTACGAAACTATCGTGCCGCTACCGTTATGATTCCTTTTATCGCATCTATTCAACCCGTTTGACTAGCTAGTGAAAACCATCACTTTATTAGCAAGCCAAACCCAATCCCAAGTCTTTATTTTGACCCGTTTGATGTTCGAGTGAATTACACCACTTTAGAACACATCAAACGTATCCTTTACACTACGATTCTATCTATACACTAAGTTCAAACATATATGCGTAATTCAACGAGACTAAAGTCACGTACCTTTAAAGCACACCTTTCCCGCGTGTATCTCCTCCGGCGTGTCCGCTCGACGTTCCGGATTCCTTGCCTATAGAGTTCCATTCATAACAAGTTTAGAACTCTTTCATAAGCTTTAACGCATTATTTTCTAAGATAGTTAAATCTGCGTTTTTACCCGACTTTTAACATTTTAACCCTCATTTAGGCGTTTTATCAAACACCTAACGGTTCAGATTTCTATATCATAAAAACCAAGTTCATGGCTTGAAATTTTCACCCAACTTGTCTTTTATCAAGCAAATACTCTCATATTTCAACATCAACATTTCAACGATTATCTCATAATTTCAGTTTATACTAGAACAAGAGTCTTAATCCTAGTATTTATCAAGTTCTACTAACTTATTAATCACCCACTATGGTGATTTTGATCCTTCTGGTCGATCTCCACCAAACACAGACAAGGTGTTTGTGTTTTATTTATTTTATTTAATAAATATTATTTTTCATTTTAACACCTTTGGCCCTCCTACTTTCATGCTTTATTTGTTTTCACCCTTAACTATTCTTAAGTCTTTAGTTAACTAGGTTAGTGCCATCCTAGTTAATTTATCTTACAATTTTATTTGCAAACTAATTGCAATTTAAGGAATTTGTATTTTTGGGATGTTACATAAATGCAGTTATTATCTTGTTATTCACGACTGTGAATAATACGTAGCTCTACTGATTTTCTCTTGGAAACGTCATCCTGGATAGGTAACCCATCCAGGTTTTCCAAGTTTCATATTTTATATGCAACTGTCCTTCATTATGTATTTGTTGCATAATACTGTTTATACAATAAGTTTAAGACGTGTACCTTGTAGATACTTGCCCTGATAAACTATCCTTGTTATCCGATCTCTCATTCGAGATCATTTCTTGATTCATGTATTTGACGCATATGACTTACTTGTCATGCTTCATACTATGTCTTCATCGTATCATTAGATCCTTAGACTCTCGTCATCTTCAGATGCGAGGATCCTTTAATTTAAAACAACTACAAAAGTTAGTAACGTTGTCATTAACAAAAAGTTATTATATAATATAACAAAAAATTAAATACGTGAACCCTCTATAAAAAAGACACTTTTAAAAAGTTTTTTTTATCTGAATAAATAAAAAAAAATTATAAATAAAAACGCATTATAATTAAAATAATAACTAGAATTAAACACCCTCGCGTTACGGTGGGGGGGGCGTAAAAGCATGTCAAATAGCACCAATCCCATACAACCGTCAGCGACCACCAACACTGAAGTTGTGGCGTGTTAAAGCAAAGAAATAGACCGAAATGAAGAACATTTAAAAAAAACTAAGTCATCTAGGACTCATGCGTTACGACGAACCTGTCAAATGAGAAAAAATAGACGTAAAAACATTGAACAACACATTGACGTTGCGCCGTGTTAACTCAGAAAATTATGAACGAAACGTAAAAGCGTTGAATCACACACACGTTGCGCTGTGTTAACTCGCACAATTTAGTAGTACGAAACGTAAAACGAAAATTTCGGAAAGATGAAAAGTATGAGGGACCAAAATTGAAAGTAAAAAAGTTGTGAAGTTAAATTACAAAAGATAAAAAAAAATTGGGTTAAAGTAAAAAATAAATCATTTTTGTGAGGTTAAAATTGTAAGAAACCGAAAGATATAACATATAAAAATTAACAAAGTCAATCAATGACTCACGCGTTGCGACGAACCTATGAAATGAAAAACAATAGACGTAAAATCTTGAATTACACATGAACGTTGCGCCGTATTACCTTGCAAAATTATGAACAAAACGTAAAAACGCTGAACCACACACGTTGCTTCGTGGCAACTCATAAAATTTAGTACGAAACGTAAAACGAAAATGTGCGAAAGATGAAAAGTATAGGGGACCACAGTTATATATAAAAAAGTTGAGGTTAAATTGTAAAAGAAGAAAAAAATTGGGTTCAAAGTAAAAAAATTCAATTTTGTGAAGTTAAAATTGTAAATAATTCAAAGATTTGGGTTAAAATTAAAATTTCAATTTTTTTTTGAAAACAACCCAAGGCATATAGTACAACAACTTATGCATAAAAAAAATTGTTAATTTATAGTATATAAAATAATTATTATATTGATGTTGTATGTTTCCTCATATGGCTACTTATTATATCACCATATGCATAAAATAACGAAGGTGCAATGTACTTGAACAAATAGTGGGGCCAACATTATCAAATCAAATCATTTGAAGAAAGTCCGGTTCGGTTAATATTCGTATCTAAGAAAGATTGACATTGTACCCAGTCATGGTTTGTTGTCCTAATCCCATATCACAAATTTGCACGAATGTTGTTTTCAATCGTCGTGTCGGATTTTAAATGTATATTAAAAACGTACGGGTGCACTTCAATTTTGTTGTATGAAAATGAAAGTGAAAGTGAAACACCACGATTGTCGGTTCATTTAACGAAAACATTTAACTTTTCTATCAAATAAAACACTCGATTATCTGTCTTATACTTTACGTAAAAGATTGGCAGGTTCACCCTCCAGGATCTCGCGTCGGGTTGGGTATTAACCGCCAGGCAGCTATGGGGCTAAGCTAGTTTGTGGAGTGGGATCACTCCAGCGGTTTGGAGGACCGTTCAATACCCCCCCCCCCCCCCCTACTTTACGTAAAAGATTGATGAATCTTATGTTATGTTGTTTCAACTAAAATCTAACCTGTTTTGATAGAAACTAAATGAAAGGAAACAATTTCAACCACTTGTCTATCAAAAGGAGTTAATACTTTTAATGTATTTGTTGATATAATAGTAGTTGATCTAGTGGTTAGTCACTTAGTTTCTCTCTTAAAGGTTTCAAGTTCAACTCCTACTAGCATCACTATGAAGGACATTGGTGGTGGCAATGAAATTTAGAACTAGATCTCTCTGGAGGTCGCCAGTTCGAAACCGAGCCAAACCGGGTTTTACCGTAGTGGGCCTTCGGACGGGTTTTCCCTGGAACCAGTGGTTTGGTGGCTCGGGTATGCATCCAACTCTGACCGTTAGGGAGGAGAGGATGCATTTGCTCGATTGAGTGCATCCCAGGATGTTTATCCGGTGATTTAGTTGCCGTTAAAAAAATAGTAATAATAGTAGCATTACTAGTAGTATAATAATAATGATGATGATGATGATGATGATAATATCGATAACATTAATATTAGTATCAATACAATAATGATAGTAATAATAAAAAATAGAGTCGTCCTGAGATGTTGGTTTAGGAGGTAAAAGGATTGCCCTTCCTAGTGGAAACGCATGTCCGATCCCTTCGAGGGACATCTTGGTGAATGAACAAATTGGGGCTTTAATCCCGGGTTAGAATCTAACAGGGGACAATGTTTACGAATTCCATCCGGTTCCTGCATATTGGGCGGCATGGTCTCAAGACGGTTGAGGAGTCGACCTTAAATATAGCTCTAAGCAGGGTGGGTTTACACGTGAAATTTTTTACAGTTAAAAAAATAGAGTATTGCATAAAAATAGATTATTACAATAATGATAATAATAACGTAAAAGTTATAATAATTATTACACTTACATGAAAAAAGAGTTAGTTAAATGACAAAATTGCATAAATCAACATTTATGTTATACCTAAACGGCTAAACTGCACTTTATACCTTTTGCTATGAAATCAGCCAAACCCGACCTTTATGTTCATATTTTGTTACATCGTATAACATTTTGCATATATATATATATAACATACAGAACCAATAAACAAGAAAATCATATTGCATTCAAACAAACAAAACTTGATCATTCTCTAAACCCCATTTCTTTTCTCTCTTTTTTTTGCCCTGCTACTTGGTTGTAGAGGGTTTTTATATGAATGCAAACAAATCTTGAACACAATTTGGTCAAAAAGTTCTGTTTTTTGGTTAAAGATCTTGTCTTTTTTGTGGGTTCTAGCTGGAAGTTACAAAGATGCCTGCTTTGGTTAATTACAGAGGTTAGTTTGCTTCAAGTTCTTTAATTTGGTTGTGTTTTTATGTACTTTTGTATAAATTCTTTATGGGTTTTTCAGTTTAGGTGTTTTTTTTTGTAGTTAATATGATTTAGGCATTTTTGGTTTGATTTATATGGTTTCTTGAATCCAATAGTTGTTTAAGTTAGTTGTTGATAAAAACTTGAAATTTAGTGAATTATGATCATGGACTAATAATGTATAGTGCTAGCAATTTCAGACACGGACATGTTAACACGAAACGATATGTTTTTAACATGTTTTGTTTTTTTGGCTTAACATGTTTAGGGTGTTAGGAGTGGTTAAACACTTGAGAGTGACATATTAGCGCATATATTGTATATTTTGTATAGCATATCTTTGATATCGTTTCCATACTTAGCACATTGTAATGGTGTATATATTGTAACCTTTTCTAATGAATGAAATCAAGAGAGTTTACATTCCTATATGGTATCACGAGTCCAGTGAGCCAAACCCTAAAATCGTCGTCGCCCACCCTCCCTCTTCTTCTTCCTGCTACCGTCGCACCCTCCCCCTTCCCTGCTGCCTCTCTCAATCATCTCCTTCTTCCCATGGAAACTAAGATTCACCCGGCCATGACGGTCAACAACATCAAAAACATGATTCCCATCACCCTAGAGGCCGAAACTTCTGACTACACCACCTGGACCACCCTCTTTGAGGTCCACTGCAGCGCCTACCAGGTCCTTGACCACCTCAAACCCAAGAAACCCGCTGCCGCCCCTGCTCCCGCCGCCGGCTCTACTGAAGCCGCTGCCTTGGCCGAGTCGGAAGCCCTCTGGAAACGCCTTGACTCCATTGTCCTACAGTGGATTTATGGCACCATCTCTACCGATCTCCTCCGCATCGTTCTTACCCCAGGCCAAACCGCATGCGAAGCTTGGACTGCGGTTGCTGATCACTTCAGTGATAATAAAAGTGCTCGTCAGGTTCAACTCCAACAGCAGTTCTCCAACATCCATCTTGATGCTTTCCCCTCCATGTCCGCCTACTGCCAACAGGTTAAGCATCTGGCAGACCAACTGAAGAATGTCGGGGCACCGGTTGATAACCAACGTCTGGTCACCCAGCTTTTGAGTGGCCTGACCGATGCCTATGACAGCATCTCCACGGTCCTACAACACCGGGATCCCTTACCCGAATTTAGTGAATGCCGCTCCCGCCTTACCATGGAAGAAACTAAAAAGAAAGCACAGGCCACACGAGCCGCCTCCACCTCCTTCACCGCTCTCGCAGCCGCGGCCAGCCCTTCCGCGCCGGCTGACCAGCCTTCTACTCACTCCTACACTGCCTCTCGCAGCCACGGCCGGGGCCGTTCCCGTGGCCGAGGTCGTTCCGGTTCTAGGGGCGACGGTCGTGGTTACGGGGGTCAGCCCCAACATCCTTATATAGTGTTTCCCAACTCCTGGACGGCTCAGCAATGGGGTTCTCTCATCAACAACACCGCTCCACCCTATGGCACACCGCCTTGCCCCTACCAGACCAACC
Organism: Helianthus tuberosus; assembly: GCA_030545235.1. Taxonomy (NCBI): domain Eukaryota; kingdom Viridiplantae; phylum Streptophyta; class Magnoliopsida; order Asterales; family Asteraceae; genus Helianthus; species Helianthus tuberosus. The sequence continues at coordinate 233,721,855 of CM060442.1, read as the reverse complement.
CGCGGCCACATAACCCCACTGCCGGCATCTTAGGGCCACATCCTGATCAAGCTCATACGGCTGCTGCATTCACTCCTACGGACATTCAACAGGCACTCTACACTCTCGCTCTCAATCAACCTGACTCGCAAGGCATCATGGATACGGGCGCAACGGGCCACATGACCACCCCCCAAGGTAACATCTCTCCGTCTGTTTTTAATACTTGCACTAACAAATTTATTACTGTCGGTAATGGCATAACCATTCCTGTTATCGGACAAGGCAACTTCACCCTACCACCTCCTTACCCCCCACTAAAATTAAACAATGTCATGATTGCCCCACATTTTATTAAAAACCTTATTTCTGTCCAAAAACTCACCACCGACAACTTACTTTCTATTGAATTTGACCCTTTCGGTTTTACTGTGAAGGACCTCAAGACCAAGGCTCCCATCCTACGATGCAATAGCTCGGGCGACCTCTACCCGCTGACTGCTCCTCTTCCTTCCAACACCTCTACTGCTTTTGCTGCTACCTCTCAAGATCGTTGGCATCAACGACTCGGGCACCCGGGCGCTTCTTTATTGCATTCGTTATCTTTACCTATTTCATCTACTATTGATAAACATAATAAAACTTTATGTGAACCTTGTATTTTTGGCAAGAGCACTAAGTTTCCCTTTTATGATTCCCCCAATATTACTTGTCTACCTTTTGATATTATTCACAGTGACCTATGGACCTCGCCAGTGCCTAGCACCGGGGGCCATCAATATTATATTTTGTTTCTAGATGATTTCACTAATTTTTGTGGACATATCCAATTACAAACAAATCACATGTCTTCTCCATTTTTTCTCAATTTAACGCCTTAATAACCACCCAATTTGAAAAGAAAATAAAACAATTCCAATGGAAATGAATACTCCAATCCTTCTTTCCAAACATTTTGCAAACAACAAGGCATGCATTTCCGTTTTTCATGTCCCTATACCTCCTCCCAAAACGGCAAAGCCGAACGTAAAATACGAACCATTAATAATATGCTACGTTCTCTCCTCGCCCAAGCCTCCCTTCCTCCTAATTTTTGGCACCACGCTCTTGAAACGACCACCTACTTACTTAACATCATCCCCAACAAACACCATAACTTTCTCACCCCTACCGCTCGGCTCTATCACCGTGACCCAACTTACGATCATCTTCGGGTGTTCGGTTGTCTTTGTTACCCTATACTTCCATCCACGACTATCAATAAACTCGCCAACCGATCAAAACCTAGTGTTTTCCTCGGCTACCCACCTAACCATCGTGGCTACCGTTGCCTCGATCTTTCCACCAACACCTTCTACGTCTCCCATCACGTACATTTTGAGGAGACGGTATTTCCTTTTGCCTCCACCATGCTACCCGCTCCACGAGCTTACGACTTCCTGTCCGATGTTTTTCATCATCTCCTATGGGATCGGGTTTCCTACCCCTCTACTCGTCCAACCGCTACCCCGCTCACGGCCCAACCCAACCCCTCCACCACGGCCCAGCCCAATACCTCACCCACAGCCCAACCTACGACCCAGCCAACTACCGCTAACCCGCAACCGAACCCGGCCTCTCCCCTCACCAGCTCCACTGTTATCCCTCCATCCTCTCACAGCACCACCGCCCAGCCACCTCACACCTCCACCAACTCAGCCAACCCACCTTTGTCCACTCCCTCGTCCACTATTCCCACCCGGACCATGCGCACACGCGCAATGGACGGTATAGTTAAACCCAAACATCCGTTCAACCTTCACACCTCTACCATCGTCCCTATACCCAAAAATCCGCAAGTTGCCTTGTCTGTACCCGAGTGGTTCAATGCCATGTCTGACGAGTTTAGTGCACTTATTAAGAATGAGACCTGGGAGTTAGTTCCTTGGACACCCGACATGAATATCATATGCAACATGTGGCTCTTTAAGCATAAATTCAGGTCCGATGGGAGTTTGGAACGGTACAAGGCTCGACTGGTTTGTGACGGTCGGAGTCAACAGGTTGGTATTGATTGTGGTGAAACATTCAGCCCGGTTGTGAAACCCGCTACTATTCGGTTGGTTCTTTCTCTGGCTCTCTCTCAAGCTTGGCCAATTCATCAGCTAGACGTCATAAACACCTTTCTTCACGGCAACCTCGCAGAAACGGTCTATATGCATCAACCCATGGGGTTTCGCAGTCGAGATTTTCCAGATTATGTCTGTTGTTTGCGCAAGTCCCTATACGGTCTCAAGCAGGCACCTCGAGCCTGGTACCAACGCTTTACTGACTTTGTCTTGTTGCAGGGGTTCGCACAGAGTAAATCAGATCACTCCCTATTTATTTATCGGCATGGTCGAGACACTGCATATCTCCTTATTTATGTCGACGTTATTATCTTGACCACCTCATCAGACGATCTTCGAAGACGTCTAATGTCTGCTCTCGCTGGCGAATTTGCTATGAAGGATCTTGGTCCTCTCACTTATTTTTTGGGCATCTCGGTTACATGGTCTGGCAATACCATGTTCCTTTCTCAGCAGGCTTACACTCGAGACATTATACATCGTGCTGCTATGGATTCATGTAAGCCAGTCGCGACCCCTGTCGACACCAATCCGAAGCTCAGCAGTGCCTCTTCCTCTCCGTTTGCTGACTCCACTACTTATCGTAGTCTTGCTGGTGCTCTTCAGTATCTTACTTTCACCAGACCGGACATCTCCTACGCTGTTCAGCAGATTTGCATGCACATGCACTCACCTACTGAAGATCACTGGCATGCACTTAAACGTATCATTCGTTATTTACAGGGCACCTCGGAGTACGGACTTCTTCTAAGTCCTCCTCCTAACTTATCTCTTCTTGCGTACACCGATGCTGATTGGGCTGGATGTCCTGACACTCGTCGCTCCACTTCTGGATATTGTGTTTATTTGGGTGACAACCTCCTTTCATGGTCTTCTAAGCGGCAAGCCACAGTTTCTAGATCCAGTGCTGAAGCTGAATACAGGGGTGTAGCTAATGTTGTTGCGGAAATTTGTTGGCTCCGAAATCTGCTGCTTGAGCTTCATCGCCCATTGTCTCGTGCCACTTTGGTATACTGCGACAATGTTAGTGCTATTTACCTGTCTGGTAACCCCGTCCAACATTAGCGGACAAAACATATTGAGTTGGATATCCATTTTGTTAGAGAGCAGGTCCAACGGGGGTGCGTTCGAGTTTTGCATGTGCCATCGCGTTACCAGATTGCTGACATATTTACTAAAGGGCTTCCTCGTGTCCTGTTTGACGATTTTCGCTCCAGTCTCAACGTCCGGAAGCCTCCCGATTCGACTGCGGGGGTGTATTAGCGCATATATTGTATATTTTGTATAGCATATCTTTGATATCGTTTCCATACTTAGCGCATTGTAATGGTGTATATATTGTAACATTTTCTAATGAATGAAATCAAGAGAGTTTACATTCCTATATGACAAACTAAAAAATCAACCAATGAGAGTGTGCCATGTCAAAGTGGTAAACTATGCTCAAAATGTTGGCAATGGTTAGACACTTGGTGAAGTGGTAAACTATTTAAAAAAAAGGAAAAAAAGTGTGATTGGTTGAGATTGGAATGGACCCCACCCAACACACCCTCTCTCTCTCTCCTATTCTCCCTCCCCGCATCGTCATGGCATCACCGAACAAAGAAGTCGAAATCGGTAAACTCCTTGCTGGCGGTGGTTTACCTACTCGGTAAACCGGTTTGCCGACCTTTGCCGATCTCCACTCCTAACACCCTTACTGTCTTAAACAGGTCGACACATTTAGGACATGATAAAATTCGTGTCTGAATTGAAATTTGCAAGTGTTAGTTGGATTTTTAGGGGAAATAACATAGAAATATAGGTCATACATAGGGTTTAGATCATGACTTTAAATGCCTTTAATTACTATTACTATTAGTGTATGTGTAGTGGGGCGCTATGCACCCACATAAAGCCCCTATAAAGCCCCAAACACCAATACGAAGGGCTTTATGAGACAAAAAAAGGGGAGGCGCCATACATATAGCGCCGGTGATGTGGGTTGTTTTCAAAGTTTGGACCAATCAAAATAAAGCAAGGTTTTTATAATTAATTAATAAAATTGAAAATTAATAATTAGGTAATGATGGGTAGGGGCTTTACGACTACGGACTCTAGTGATATAACGTCTCATAAAGCCCCCGTGTAACGTGGCATGACACGTGTCGCATAACGCCCCACAATACGGATGTGCTTACTATATATCCAATTCAAGTAGATCTTAGGAACAGTGTATATATTGGACAGTAAAAGAATGTTAATTACGGTTCTGCCATTACTTTAAATATTAGGAGTAAGAGGGCCGGCCACAAATCCTTACGGCGGATTCACGGCGGCGCACCAGCGGCTGTTCTATTTCCATATGGCAGCAACGGTCGTGTTCTGACCAACAGCCCTGTTCCGATGAGTTTCCTTCTCTCTCCTTGTGTTGAGGGTGATGACGACGTGTGCGTCTGAGCATTATGGTTTGTGGGCAAGATGAGGCCATCTCAGAGGAGATGGTTTTTAGGGGTGGCATCATTCCTCTGATTGAATCGAAGTATAATTTGCAATATTTATAATAATATTTGATAATTCTCGATCAGATTTCATGTCAATGGAAGGATTGCTGTTAATTCCATATAACATTAGCAAGAAATTGTGACCTATATGGGAATCTTCTGTGAGTACCCTAAAAGTCTTTCTTGAAGAAACTGTGTTTATTTTGACTTATGGACTTGCAGTGTTTTCTGTTGCAATTTTTATTATAATCTGTTAAATTTGGTGTGGATGTATTGCATTTTTTTGTTAATCCAGTTACAACTTTGATGATTTGTCCAGTGGATATGAACAGCGTTTGAGAAAAGTCTTCTATTCCTGCATGCTCACTAAATCGGTTTAACCCACTACTTTTCCGCAAGTCATATATGGGTTTGTCGAGATTTCTCCTCTCTCTTTGCTGAGGGTTTTAGTTGAGGGATGCTACTTGGCCTGCCAACTTCTTTTGCAGCTATGGCTCACTCACTCTACTTGACCAACTCGATTATACAATTCATGTCGGTATAAGTTTGACTAGTCTTTGCTTTATGCCGGGTCGCTGTATAAGTTCACGTATGTCTTTGCCTGTGTTTTATGTCATGTGGCGGTATAAACTCGTGTTTTTTCTTTAAGATTTGTACTCGTCATTTGCTTACTACTTAGTACGGTTATACCACCCGCAACGCGGGGCTTAAATACTAGTTAGATATATATTTTATAGAAACTAGAAATTAATCTTGTTAAGAAATTATACTTTGTTTCTTCAGTTTTTATGGGATTTGGGCAAATTAGGGCTTGAGCCATACGAAAACAATTAAGAAAAAAATTAAGAAAATTGATGTGTATACTATATTGTTAATAGGGCTTGAGCCATAGGAAAACAATTAAGAAAATTGATGTGTATACTATATTGTTAAACTGCATATCCTGATTTGGGCAAAAGACTGTTTTTTTTTTAATAATTTGGTTGTCAAATTTACAGGTGATGATGAATTGCATACAGGTGGATCACTATGCTCAAAAGATTCGGTATGATTACTATCCGTATACGCTCCACCTTGCAAACGTCAAAGAATCAGTGATTCATACATTCTTTTCTTCGAACAAGAAAAGAAGCCATCTATCGAAATCCTCCCAGACGAAATCTTCAGGCGTTTGCCAAACGGTCAATCCCGAAGCGCATCGGCTTGTGTATCGAACCAGTGGCTCACGGTTCTAAGCAACGTTAGAGCATCCGAAATGGTTCATGGATCGTCTGATGATGTTGAGATGGTTCAAGAAAACGATGGGTTTCTTACTAGATGTTTGGATGGAAAGAAAGCAACGGATTGCAGACTTCAATCCGTTGCTGTTGGTACATCTGCCCGTGGTGTTTGGGCAAGCTTTCGGTTTGGGGCAGTAATAAAGTTACTAAATTAGGGTTCACATCGATTGCCCGTGGCTGCCCGTCGTTGAAGGTTCTATCGTTATGGAATGTTCCGTCTATCGGGGATGAATCGCTAATTGAGATTTCGAAAGAGTGTCATTCGTTGGAAAAAGTTGATATTTCGCATTGTCATTCGATTTCGAACAAGGGTATTTCAGCGATCGCCGAAAACTGCCCGAATTTGACCTCGTTAACGATCGAATCGTGTAAAAACATTGGAAACGAGATTCTTCAAGCTGTTGCCCGACACTGCCCGAATCTCCAATCGATCACGATCAAAGACTGCCCGAATGTCGGTGATCAAGGCGTTGCGACACTCTTGTCGTCGCTTTCTTCGGTTTTGAAGAAAGTGAAGCTCCAATCGTTAAACATAACTGACTTTTCGCTTGCGGTGATCGGGCATTACGGGAAGTCGATTACCAATCTTGTCCTTACGGGTCTTCAAATCGCTAGTCAAAAGGGGTTTTGGGCGATGGGTAATGCGAAAGGTCTTCAGTCGTTGACGTCTTTAACCGTCGTCTCGTGTTATGGGATCATGGATCTGAGCCTTGAAGCGATTGGCAACGGTTGCGGGTTCTTGAAACAAATGCTGATTAAAAAATGTTGTTTTGTGTCTGATAAAGGATTGGTTTCATTCACCGAAGTTGCGAAATCGTTAGAATGTTTGCAATTGGAAGAATGCAATAGAATCAGTGAACACGGAATCTTGGGAGCGTTAAAGTCGAATTTGAAGTCGTTAACGATCGTCAAATGTATGGGAATCAAAGATTTAGCCCTCGAAACACCCGAGTTGACTCAATGTGCTTCTCTTCGATCTTTGACTGTCAAAGACTGTATTGGGTTCGGAAACACAAATTTGGCAATTTTCGGGACACTATGCCCGCAGCTACAAAACGTCGAATTAAGCGGGCTATGCGGGATAACCGATTCCGGTTTATACCCGCTTCTTGAAAACTGCCAGGCTGGACTTGTGAAAGTCAACATAAGCAATTGCGTGAACTTGACCGACAAAGTCGTGGTGGATCTCGCTAAGATTCACGGCGGAACCCTAAAGGTTTTGAATCTCGAAGGCGGCAGAAGGATCACCGACGAAAGTTTGGTGGCAATTGCGGACAACTGCGTGTTGCTCAACGATCTTGATGTTTCAAAGTGTTGCATAACGGATAACGGATTGTCTTGTTTGTCCGAAGGTGTTCAGATCGACTTACAAATCCTCTCGGTTTCGGGTTGCTCCAAGGTATCAAACAAGAGTGTGCCATTCTTAAAGAAACTCGGGCAAACGTTAGTCGGGTTAAACATCCAACAATGCAATCTCATCAGCAGCAGTTCCGTCGATTCGCTTGTCGAGTGTCTTTGGAGGTGTGATATCCTATATTAAACCACCTCCCCCACCCCCAATCAAGAATAAATATGGAAGTATCAGTTTCGTGCGTCAGGGTTGTTTGTGGCGAATTGTTCGCCAGTCAGTCAGTTTTCCAGCCAGAAACGGGCTCAGCCCGTTTGTGACTGTTGTGGTCTTGTTTTCCCCTAAACGAGCTTGTTTCGACTGAGGCAATGATGAGTCACACCCTGTCAAGTTGTCGTGTCTTTTATGTTTTAGGTCTAGTTTAGTTTAGTGGTTCGAGCCACAGGTTGGGTTGGGTGGGGTCTTTATCGTTCAAGTCAGTTGTATGTGGTCCGTAGCGGTTTGAGGGTGAAGGAGGGTGCACCTGGTTTTTGGGCTATGGTAAGCGGCAACAGATTTGTTGGTCTGGTGCCATTTAATAACACTTTGTGGTTGTTTTTTTATGAACCATGGTCCATGTTTTTTATGGGACTTTAGGGTCCTGTTTTCTCAGGTTGATCTTCTTGCTACCTCAAACTGTTACCTTTTTTAGTATTTTATAATATAATGAATATAATGAATGATGAATGTTTAATGTAATATGTTCAAAATTAAAATAAATTATTAAATAGAGTAAACTGCCATTTTAGTCCTGTGGTTTGGACACTTTTGTCATTTTAGTCTAAATCTCAAACTTTTTACATCTGGGTCCCTGTGGTTTGCATTTTGTTGCCATTTTAGTCCAAAATCCAAAAACCCTCTTTTTGACTGTTGAAAACTGATTATTTTGTCCTTTTGTGCAGGGGTATTTTGGTCATTTTAATTTTATTATAACATAAATCATCTTCTTCAAAGTTCCCAAACCACAAACCCTACCTTTCACCTGCAGACCAGTCATCATCCTCATCATGGCCGATCGATCCAGACCAGTCACCGGCTACCCCGCCGCCACCACCACCACTACCACCTGCCACCCAACCACCGGCGTCATCATCTTCATCATCGGCATCATCCCCATCACCGGCGTCATCATCCTCATCACCACCACCACCACCTGCAACATAGTGGCTGACGACGACATTGAAGAACCTGCAGCTCCGATTTCTTCAAACCGATCAAAAAAAAAAAAAAAAAAAGAAAGAGGCTCACACCGATGCTTCTAACAGGCCAAAAAGTTGAAGTAATCTTATACCCATTTCAATTTTGTCATCAAGTTTCCTTTTTATTCATCTTTTTTCGATTATAGGGTTCTTCATCATTGATTTGTCAGATTATGTGGCTTTTTGTTTCTGGGTTTTGTTTAAATCTTGATTTTTTAGGGGTTTTGAGGTGGGGTTGTGTTGTTTTCTTGTTTATCACTTGTTTGACTGATTGCATGTGTTGATTGTAGGTACATTGTGTTGTTTGGTTGCTAGATGTTTCTGATCGGTTAGATGGACCATGTGTCCAAATAACTTCCGGTCACCTGTGAGCCGTCACCAATGTACCGGTGCCGGATCAAGGTGATGGCCCATCCTGTGGGTTAGGGTTTTATTTGGGGAAGATGATGTGCTTCAATCTACTGTGGGTTCGGGTTTTATTTGGGGGTTGAAGATCTCTCTGATTTTTTTGTGGGTTAGGGTTTTTTTGGGGAAGATGAAACGGGGGTTTGGGTTTGTTTGAAGAAGAGACTTGTATGTTTTGAAGAAGATGATGGGTTTGTTTGAAGAGGTTTGCTAATTTAAGAAGATGATGGGTTTGATTGTTGTCCAGTAACATACAAGTCTCTGTTTTGAAGAAGGTGGCGGCGGTGGTGGTGCTATAGAGAGAGAAGAGAGAGAGGGAGGAGGTGGCGGCGGCGGCGGTGGTGCTACAGAGAGAGAGAAGAGATAGAGAGTTGATCTGGGTTTTATTGCTAAAAAAAACACTAAACATTTAAATGAATTCACAACAAATGAAATTTAAAAAATGAGCAATATGCCCCTGCACTAAAGGACAAAATAATCAGTTTTCAACAGTCAAAATAGAAGGTTTTTAGATTTTGGACTAAAATGGCAACAAAATGCAAACCACAGGAACCCAGATGTAAAAAGTTTGAGATTTGGACTAAAATGGCAAAAGTGCCCAAACCACAGGGACCAAAATGGCAGTTTACTCTATTAAATAAAAAAAAAGAGTAGTGTTGTGGCTAGGGTACTACTCTAAACCACACCCCCTTTCATTTTGATGCTTTTAGAGTTGTAGAAGCCTAAAGTGACGTGCCATCTTTTAATTGGAGGAGACTAGGGTACTACCCTCAACCACACACCCTCCCTAATTGAGTTGACTTATACGCTCACCCTTGATTATATGAATTAAAGACACCTTTCAACTCATATTTTATACCTTTTAATCAAGACTTAGCGACGATAAAATGATCAGTAACTCGAATTTATACCGTCGAATAAAAACGCATTATACATGTCTAAGATATTTATTAACTAACATTTGTATGGTATCTATTTTATACATAAAGATTATATAAAGAAACATTTCAATTAATCTTATCGTTATTATATAAACATCTGGCCATTCTATGGATATAATAAAATAACATTTCCTTATAATTCTTTATGTCAAAACATTCCGTAAAGGAAAAAAAATACAGAAACAATGTAGAGGGACTAATACAAACTAAAAAGGAAATCGATAATTATATAATATGGGAATATATAATTTTATCTTTATTTTCATATTGATTAATTTACATCGAAATAGATGGTAAACAGGCAACAAGCTGCGCCGCTACCCCTTTTTGAATAGCAAAACTAAGTCTTTTAAAAACTACGTCCATAGATCTCGGAGTCATACCATTACTATGCATGACCATTTGAACTCGACTAAGTAGGTCCACAGCTTCTAGCGCCAGAAAACCAATAGTATCAAAAGCAAATGGGATAAACATGCGCTGGTTGTCAAGGCACGCTTTCTCGTGTTTTGTCACTTTGCCTGAAACAACATTTAAAGCAGCATGACCTGTCGCAACCCCCGCCCCCTATTTGTCCCGGGAACGGGCGGCCGCGAGACCAGCATCGGTGGTATCGGTGTTTTGTCATTATTTGGCAGCGGAAATTTAATCAGGACCGTAGTTAGGAAATATTTTATCAGAGTAAATACCACAATTTTATAATATTAAACATATTGGGATAAAACCCAAGTTTTCATTACAAACAGTTTCATAGGGATAAACCCTATTTTATTGAATAAAACATCTTCTTTTATTTCGGTAACTTTTATAGCCACTTTTCCAAGCCTTCAGTGATGTCCAGCTGGCTTCTATGTTGGCTTTCACATTTTGTTACCTGAAACGCGTTTAAAAACATTTTGTCAGTGGGAAATACTGGTGAGTGAATCCCAATTTAATCAAGAAGAGTTTTATCAATTTACAGTATTGAGAGCGATTACAATGTTTACATCTACACAATTACTCATTCAGTACTGTCAATCCTGACTGGTGGGTCATATTACCCATTGGCTAACTCTTTGTCCAATGGTAACGTGTTCCACATTTTGTATACAAAACCCCAACATACCGGCAGTAATTGAAGAATTACAAAGACTCAATCACTGCTAATTATTATAATTTAAAATAATAAAGGTTTTGTAAAACAATTTCCAAAAAGGAGATTACTCACTTTGCTGTCTTAGGGTTTCCTTTAAGGATTTCCTGGTGATTATCTACAAATTACACAAATGCACACGTGTTAGTATAATAACCCAACATTTATATTAATGATACCCTCCCCGAGACGGCATTCCAACGACTACGTCGGGCAGAACCACGACAACCGTTACGGAACCCTGGATCAATCGGGCAGCGTATCTAATATGTAACCGGGGTTATGATACTAACAACGGGGCAGAACTTCGTTATTTAGGGGGGGTATTATGCCCGGGTATAGTGCCTACTACGTAGAAATTGAGAGAGAAAGAAAGGTGTGAGCGTCGGAAAGTGAAAACTGATCGATCTCATTTATAGGGCCAGATTTCGTCTTCGTCGCGCCCCGCGTAGAACTCGGCCAGGGCCTTCGCGGCCCGCGAGGCTCCCTAGGGTAGGCCCTAGGGTTGCTGAGTCGACCACTAGGCACGACACGACTGGGACACGTGGCGGCCTCGGCGCTTGCCTGGTGTCTAGGTTGTCGCGGCCCGCGACGGAAGTAGCCAAGGGCTACGCGCCCCGCGACGACCCTTTAAATTTTGTTTTTATTTTAATTTTTAAATATATAGGGTATTTAGGGCTCGAGTTTCATATACGGGGTATGTTTTAAGACATATAAGGGTAATTTAAATATATTAGGGTGTCGGAAAATATTTTGGAGGGTTGTTATATCCTCCCCACCTTGTTTTAAAACTCGTCCTCGAGGTCTACTAGAATAGGTGTGGATATTTCCTTTGCATCTCCGATTCAAGCTCCCATGTGTATTCTGGTCCTCTTTTGAACTAATCTCTTATGTTTGAGGTTCTTGACTTTCCTGTCTTCAATCTGTAGAGGCTTTTCTACAAACTTAAGTTTTTCATTTACCTCTATATCCTTAAGAGGTAATACTAGTGATTCATCAGCTAAGCATTTCTTGAGTTTAGATACATGAAATACATCATGTATTCCTGCTATTTCCTCTGGCAGTTGTGGCTGATAGGCTACAGTTCCTATTCTTCTAATGATCTCAAAAGGTCCAACATACTCGGGGCTTAGCTTTCCCCTTTTGATGAATCTAACTACTCCTTTCCAAGGAGAGACCTTTAATAACACTTTGTCTCCTACCTGAAATTCCAATGGCTTCCGTCTGTTATCAGCATAACTCTTTTGTCGATCACGTGCTGCTTTCAGTCGTTCCTTGACTTGAATGATCTTGTAGGTTGTTTCTTGCACTATTTCTGGTATTCCGTTCATAAAGTTTTATTAATGATTATGATATACATTCGAGTTCAAATAACAGTATGTTTACAAATCCCAATTGTGTTTCTTTTTAAGATAAGAGAATTGGCGATGATGGAAAAGCAATTCAGTTTGATCCAATAAAGCAGCATAAATAAATAATATTGTCCTTGATTTCAGAAAACGGGAAGAACAGACTCAGATGGAAAAGCAATTCAGTTTGATCCAATAAACCCAGTGTTCGAAGCCATGCGGCAACTTCGTCGCCACCCCTTAGGGTTGCACGGGTAGTTTGCCGCGAGGCAAACCTTTGCCGGAACGGGTTTGAGGTTTGGAGAGATTAAGGTGGGTGGAGTACAAGTGTGGGGTCCATGGTTCTATGGTAGTTGTGTGTAGGCGCCGTCAATGTTTTAGTGGTTCTAGGGTACTTGGGTGTAGATTTGACATGGTAGCGTAGGATTGGATGGGGCTAGGGTAGTACCCTTGGGTGCCCCTTACTCCCTTCATTGATTAGAGTGTAGATTGAATGATTTTTTATATGAATCTACAATGTGTGATGGTTGAGACAGAATGCTCATACATACTTAACAAAGTTGATCCCTAAGTGTTTTCCTTTGCGAATAGATTGAATGATTTTTTTATATCTCATAGATATGCATTTGGGTCGAATTGAGGATTTTGACTAGACAACATTATTGTTTGAAAATCATAGATCACAAAATTAATATGTGTTTGACTGCGATAGTTGTAATCTGTATATGATAAACTCATGACTATTGTAGGATAGATATGTATTTAATGCAAGATGGGAAGGTCACTAGATATAACTGTTTGATGATCATCTAATATATGCTATATATTTTATTGATATCACTCATTGCTGATGGACAACCAAGAACACTTAAACCATGTAAGAACTTAAGAAGATAACTGTGGTTGTTGAGGGGATTTACAATATACCTGGCATTCTTGACTTGAAGCTTTAAACTGGGTGCAAATATGGGTAGCTTTTTTAATGTTTATGGGTTGATATGGCTGGTTGATTTTTGTGTCACGGATCAGGCTAGGCTGATATGGTATCATCAGTTGTTATTATTTTTTGAATGTATCAGACTGGGCTTTTGTTATGTTTGTTTTTTTTAAAGATTGCTGTACACAAAACCTAATTCTAATTTTTTTTTAATTATAACTATACCTAGGTAACGAAAATTCAAATCAGTTTCCAAATTGCATAAGATCAGATGTATGAAAATTCAAATTAGTTTCCAAATTGCATAAGATCAGATGTATGAGTTTGTTTCCAAATCAGTTTCATAATTCATTGTTCTGCATATTTTTATTTCTTTCGTTAACTCATATATTGGGGTATTTGAAAAACTTTTTATCTGCAAGTTATAGTGAGGTGAAATTGAAGCTGATATACAATTTGTGAGGTGTGTGTGTGGTATTCTTTATTTTTTTAAACCATTTGTTTTAACCCGTACATATGTTTGTGAAAACATGTTCTATGGAACTGGTAACACATACGCAGGTCACTATTCTAGGAAATATCACAACACTGTATTTTATTTTGTATGTAGTTTAGGTAAAGGATCAAATAAACATAATATTAACGTACGAAACGTACGCATTGAGGGAAAAAGCAAAAAGTGGCGGTGTCATTTTGGTAATTATCAGCAACGTCTAAATTACTGGGGAAAAAGCAAAAAGTGTCTTGTAGAGTAATTTTGAGCATCTGTAGAGTAATTTTAGGAAATGTAGGGTAATTATCAAATTACTCTAGTAGAGTAATTTTGACTTCTGTAGAGTAATTTTGAAAAATGTCTTGTAGAGTAATTTTGTTAGCATTTAGTTATGGGGTTTAGCTTTATTGTTTAGTTTTTAGCTTTTAGTTGGGGGGGGGGGGGGGGGGGTTAGTGTAATTTTGATAATTACCCTACACGACCAAAATTAATCTACATGACCATTTACAATGGTTTAGGTTTTTTTAGGTTTTTGGGGGGTTGGGGGGGGGGGGGGGGGGTTAGTGTAATTTTGATAATTACCCTATAATTTTGATAATTACCCTACACGACCAAAATTACTCTACATGAACATTTATAAAATTACTCTACAGAAACTCAAAATTGCTCTACTAGAGTAATTTTGAAGTCGCTGATAATTACCAAAATGACACCGCCACTTTTTTGACTTTTCTTTCAATTCGTACGTTTATTTTATTTTTACATGAACTTAACTCATGTAGTTTATAGGGCAAGGCTTCTAGATGGATGAACAATGTCAACACAATTTATTTCAACCTGCATGAGTATTCCTGTTTGCAATTGCAGTAGATCATAGTTTCGACATTATTTAATGTAATATGTAATTTCATTTACATTTCCATTATTTATAAAGCTGTGAATTGTATAATTTAGATTGTACAGTCCGTCCGTGTAATACACGGGTAACTAACCTAGTAATATATATAGATGCAAGATTTTGAGCTGAGGTGGCATGCTAGTAGAGCTCCTCAGTTCCATTTTCCTGCTCTCAAATTCGGGTTAAATTAATACCCTAACCTGATTCAACAAAAAATCTGGATCCATATAAAATCCGCCTAAACCTTGGTCAAACCCTAACTTTGCATCTTCTCCTCCACGTTTTTTGAATCAGTATACCACTTTACCAACCGACGAAGACGTTGAGTGGAATAGTCGGTTGTGCTTCGGCTAGGGTTCCGTTGGGAACCTGATGACGGAGATGATTGGAGGTTGTCGGCTCTGCGGCCTGCTCTTCTCTTGGTTAATTTTTGGTCAGGTTTGTTGTTCGATTTTGAGGTTCACATATCTAATTTTGATTTTATTGTTGGGTTTCTATATGATTTTGAGGTCGATCGAATGGTTATGCTGTAATGGATTTGAAGTTTAGGGTTTTGGGGTTAGTTTTATAATTTATTTATTTTCATTTTTCCATCTTCAGTTTTTGGTTAGGGTTTGTTTTCAGCTTTGTGTTGATATCTATCTCATTGCCAATATAACGCGGACTGATGTGTGAATTTTGTGAAATTTTGCATCTAGGGTTACAGTTTTTCAAAATATGTACCAAAAAGCCCTAAATTGTTAGTTATTGTTAAGGTTTGTATGAGTTTTGGTAGTTTTAATGCTGAATGGGCTATACTATAATGTGTTTTAGGTGTTTATAATTGTACATTTAATGTTTTCTATTGGGACTGAAATTTTGAAACTTAACATGTCATATTTGTATTTTAGAGCATAAAATTGGGCATGGGCGGGAAGAAAGTGATTGCTATAAGCCACTTAGGTGGTGTATTCAAGACTCCTTGTGATGGTTCATTGGCATATGATGGTGGTTAGGCTCTGCAAATAGTGAAATTAAGGAGAAATCCTCATCTCCTGGTTGTCATTGTTGAGGATATAAGCTTGACTTTATAAGTCAACACATATCTCCTTTCTATGTGAATGGAGTAATTCGTTTTTTTTTTAAACCATAAAAAGACAGAAGATTATTTATGTTATTTCATGATATTTTGACAAACCTGTTACTTTGATTTAAAAAATTCACAATATCGAAGTTAACATAGAGCAACCAAAGAGGAGGAGAAGAAGAGCTATTGTCTGGAAGACCAGTTCTGTTTTTTAGGGTTACCCATCCTGACCCAATCATTTTTACCTGCGTTGTTAATATTTGTCTTTTAATTTAAAGGTAAAATGAATAAAACACTCTTATACTAACACAAAAAGCTAGCCAAGGTAGCAAACACTGTTGTCAAGTACTTTAGCTACGAAGACAGTAGGGCTGTAAACGAACCGAACGTTCAGCGAACAGTTCGTGAACCGTTCGGCGGGAAGTTCGTTTATGTTCGTTCGTTTAATAAACGAACGAACATGAACAAGAAATTCCGTTCGATTAGTTAAATGAACGAACATGAACAAAGGTCTCGTTCGTTCAACTGTGTTCGTGAACGTTCGGTAAGGTGTTCGTGAACATTCGTTCATTTGCGTTCGTTTATGTTCGTATGTTCGTGTTTTAATTAAAGATTTTTATACTTTCATATATTTTATCTATACCTTTTATACTGCTAAACTTTTATTTATATCATTACCCTAACAATTAAACTAGGAAACCCTCTTTCACCTTGTTTATGCACAATTTTCCTTTCTTTTCTCATTATTTACATCGACGAATATGATCTACCTCCGTTCCACAATAAGGGATTCAAGTTCTAGTGCTACTCTCTGGGCCATCCACCTTTATCCGTCATCGCGTTTGCCAAATTTATTTGTGTTCGCTTGTGTTCGTGAACCGTTCGTGAACACGCTCATTTCCTTAATGAACGAACACGAACATAAAATCTCGTTCGGTAAGTGTTCGTGAACCGTTCGTGAACACATTTATTTCCTTAACGAACGAACACGAACAAGGCCTCGTTCGTGTTCGTTCGGTTCGTTTACAGCCCTAACGAAGAGGCATCCAAGTAAGTTACCTGGTCAACATGTTTTTTTTTTCTTCAAAGTCGATTACCTTAATATGTATGGTTTAAAATGCACTCTTTTATACATAAACAGGGGAATCTTTTGGCTATATCAACACCAACCTGGAAATGGTACTAATATATCTTGAGCTTTTTCTTATAATAACCAGCTTACTCAGTTAACTCACCCCTTTTAAATAAAATTATGTGTAGTACAAAACATTTTATATCTTTTGTTCCAGAGGATGTTGAACTCATCCCCCTCTTATGCCTCGGAGCTGGCGTTTGCGCTAGAATAGTTGCCATGTCAGCAACCTATCCAATGAAATTGGTTTGACGATGTCTTTCTGTCATGGTATGTATTACAATCTTCTGGTTCTTTGAATTTTTATATTTTTTTTTGTTTATGTCAGTTAGATTAAGTTTTTTCACTATTTTTTTATACTTGCAGACTTATAAATCTCCTAGCCACTAGCCAGTATTGAGGAATTGCACATGCTCTTGCAATGGTACTCCGTGAAGAAGGCCCGCATGCATTATACAAAGGGTGGCTTCTTTCTATCATTAGTGTTGTAAGTTTAAGATCAAATATTTTTAATAATGACCTCAACACGTTATATGTTGGATTTAGGTTTTTATTGTAGTTTTTTCTTATGTAAATAACAAATTAGGTTCTGGATAACTTGGTTTATAAAAGTGCGCTTTAGACGTGTGAGGCGATTGAAAAAATGCCACAGGACAATATTTTAAGACATTTTTATTCTAGTTTAAGAAAAAAAGTGAAGGTGTTTATAAATTGTTGGTAATCATACACAATCGAATGAACAAACCAAAAGATTGTTTATACTTGCGTGAATTGAAAGAACAATATAGAGAATTGAATAAGAAACTTGCTATAATTCTGAATATGTTCGATACATACATACATATGAAGGGATTTTATAACCTAATTTCTGACCAGACACGCCCCTTCACGAATAGAAGCAACGTTTGACTTTTAACAATATACATACTAACCCCTATACTTTCTAAGGGTGGAAGGTATAGTCAAAATGGCATGAGACGCGCAGATCGGCAGTGCCCCTTCAAGCATGTTATTTCTTCTTTGTCTTTCTCAATCTATGTACATTGTCTCAGCTGATGCAGAATTGTCATCACCTATACAATCTATCACCATTTGTTTTGATTAAAGGTGTGTTCAAGCCGTCCATATTCACAGTTATGATTTTCTTTTAATAACTACGGTCATAGCAAGTTTAAAAGGCAGCCGAACTTTTGTTGTTTTAACAAAACTACAACATTTAACGCGGCCCAGCTGCCCTTTCAAACGGTATGAAGTTGCCATATAACCACCTCTAATAATTTGATTATGACTTAGCTAGAGATGGGCTGCAACCCATGGATTTGGATGTTGAAAAGCGGCTCTAGGAATCAAGATTGTTATAGTAATGAGTAAAGATGAATCACTTGATCATGGTTTTTGTCGATTATTTCTGCTGGTAGAATCTCACTAAAACAGGAAACAATATGCAACAAGAGTGGAAGACTACTGAATACTCTATGATATTATGTATATGCGTGGATAGCATGTGGATCTGAGGCAGCTTTCACTAGAAATTAATACTCTATGATCATCTTTAATAAGCATTTTATTTTGTTTTTATCATGACACCTGGTTGTATATTTGTGACGTTTGAGTGAAGTGTATGTAATTTTTTCGCCATTAAATAAGGTGATATGTAATTTAGAGCTATTAAAAATAAATAAATAAATAAAATGTGATTTAGATTTGACTTCCAGTCCATACGTTTTCAAAGTTAGCGGTCAAATTAGTCATCGCGTCATTTCGTTATTTCCTCCGCTTGGCGAAACTGCCAAGCGAGTCATCGAATCATTTCATTATGTCTTCTACTTGGTGAAACGCCTCGGCTAATGTTTTTATTCGTGTATTTACATCGTATTGTTTTGTTATTGTTTAAATATTTGAACAACCTTTGTTGTGTTTAGTACTTTGACTAATCTTTCAATTGTTTTATTAATTATTATATTTTTAATACAAAGTAAATTATAAACACCGATCATAAGTAGTCAATAAGTTTATAAGTCTACCTATAACTTCACAACCCGTGATTAAGTTTAAAAAACATTCATTTTTTAAAATAAAGCAATTTATAAACACGAATCTCAATCAATTAATAAGTTTATAACTTTTATTACACGTTCACAATCCGTGTTTAAGCTTAACAAACGTTTATTACTCTTTAATAGCTAAGACATGTAATATGTTATACTTTTAAGGGAAGTTATATAACTAACTTTCTTGAGCCCGGGAAGCAATCCCAGGTGATAACCTAGTTAGTAATATGGTTACTTTGTTATCGAAAGAAATAGATTGTTAAGCTATAGTTTTAATTATTAGTATTGATTTAAAAGATATAGATTAAGGTAAGTAACAATAAATCTTTGAGTAAGCTTCAATTTTCGTCCTTTTGGTTTGCTGATTTTAACACTCTCAGTCCAATAGTTTAAAATTTGCATTTATCATCCATAAGTTTGCTAATTTTAACAGTTTATGTCCACACTAGTGTTAGACTTTAACAGTTTCAGTCCACACCAATGTTAGTGGTGTGGTCTGAAACTGTTAAAATCAACAAACTAATGGAGTGAAATTGTTAAAATCAGCAAACTAATAGACGATAAATGCAATCTTTAAACTATTGGATTTAGATTGTTAAAATTAGCAAACCACGGGGACGAAAATTGAAGTTTACTCTAAATCTTTTCTTATTCGTTTTATAGTTCACCCAAAATTACTATTCTGTTTAAAAAGTCTGTGGCTCGAGGCTCGCTCGAAGTTCGCTCGAAAAAAGCTCGGCTCAAAGTCAGCTCGGTTTTAAACGAGCCGGCTCAGCTCGATTCGATTTTTAAACGAGCCGAGCCTGAGCCCACCCTGGTTCGGTTCAACTCAGCTCGTTTACAACCCTATTCGCAAGGGAAAATATGTAAAAACCCGTGGCCCATTTGTAACAACCCTGGCCCATTTGTATCCATGAGTTTAAATCTATATAATATTACATCATAGAAAGCCCAAGACATTATACTCTTTTTATTATCTATGTATAATGATATTAACGTCACAAACGTAACGTGTGTAACAAAGTAAAAAACGTGTAACGTTAGGTACAGGCACCACACGTTAATGTCATCATCGTTACGTTTGTAATGAAATGACATACACGATGTTGCCGTTGCAACTCGCGTCACGGGTCAAAATTCTAGTGTTGATGGATATCAAATAAAACGATATTATTCATATTTACACAAACAGTGCATGTAGTTTCAGTTGCACCTTATTAAAATTACAATAGATTTATTAAAATGACAACATTCGTATTTTACTATAATACTCTCTATAACTCGAAAGTACTATAATACTCTTTATAACTCGAAAGACCAATAACTAATTATATTTTTCAAAACTGTATGTTTTTAGAGCAAAATATTATGAGATAGTATGGTATTATTTTGGAAGAGCAACAATGAGAGAAATTGGAGAAATATATAATTGGGGATATTAGAAAGGGGAAATATGTAAATAACTATATAATAAGTTTATTAAGGGTAAAGTAGTAATTCAATAAGAAGAGTTTTAGTGAAAAGAGGAAATATGTAATATATATGGTTTAGGATGGGGGAAATATGTAATTGATTTGATGGGTTGGGTAAATATGCAATAAAGGATCTTAGCAAGTAGGGCTATTTAAAAAGCCCGTGGCTCGAGGCTCGCTTGAAAAAATTTCAAAAAAAACTTGGCTCGAAGTCAGCTCGGTTTTAAATGAGCTGAGCCGTGCCCGAGCCAAGGTAGGTTCGGTTCGTGGCTCGTGTTGGGATTGAACCCTACCAGAGGAACAAATAATGAAAGCCAAAACCGGTTCACAACAATGGATTCACAATAAGCAGAAGTTTACTCTAAGCTCTCCCCTTGACAGTGGTCACCTATCAGCTGATACACTCTAAGTACTGCTCAGAAGAACAACTGATGAACCAAACACTGATGAAACAACTAAAGACTGCTAAAAGGCAAACACTGAGCTCTATCTACTGCTGTCTCTTAAGAACTACTGAAGACCCAAGCACTGCTTATTCAAAGACTGATCACCTTTTGAAGAAAGCACTGATGTTCAAACAATCAGTGCTTAGGCTACAACAGTGGAACGTGAACAGTGTTAGACTTGTTTTGTATTTTATTATAAATCAGTTGTTAGACGTCAGTAGTTTTGTATAGACCAGTGTTTACAGGTTGTTAGGCTGTTAGATGTCACTATCATGGTGACGTCAGCTGAGGTACATCTGTGGTTTGGTTTGCCTATAAATATGATAGTACTCTGTACTGTTATATTTGATGGTTTTGAGTGAGTTCTTCTCCTCAATCCAATCCTTTCATCTTGTGCAACCAACCCTGAAGTATCAGGCTGAGGGGGAGTTTAGTCTGTAAGCTTGCATTGTAACCTTTTGCTTTTAATGTAATCTTTCGACTCTATGAAAAGCAATTGTTTATCAAACTATATTCTCCTTTGATTGTGTTTACAAAGTTTGTTATTCATTTCCGCTGCACTTAAAACTACTCATATCTATTTGATTTGTTCAAATCTCACAAACAAACACAATCAGTAGATCCTTAGATCCTAACAGCTCGCTCATTAGTTGGCCCGTTGGCTCGCTCGTTTGGCACGTTTAAACTAAACCCCAAATTATGTGTGTGAGTGTGTGTTTATATACATATATTCTAATATATCTAAGCAATGTTGTTTAATTAGTAATATGATTACTTTGTTATCGAAATAAATAGATTGTTAAGCTATAGTTTTAATTATTAGTATAGATTTAAAAGATATAGATTAAGGTAAGTAACAATAAATCTTTTCTTATTCGTTTTATAGTTCACCCAAAATTACTATTATGTTTAAAAAGTTTGTGGCTCGAGGCTAAGCTCGAAAAAAGCTCGGCTCGAAGTCAGCTCGGTTTTAAACGAGCCGGCTCGGCTCGATTCGATTCGATTTTTAAACAAACCGAGCCTGAGCCCACCCTGGTTCGGTTCGGCTCGGCTCATTTACAGCCCTATTAGCAAGGGAAAATATGTAAAAAGTCGTGGCCCATTTGTAACAACCCTGGCCCATTTGTATCCATGAGTTTAAATCTATATAATATTACATCACAGAAAGCCCATTTGTAACTTTTTAAACAAAACGGTATTCGTCCTCTCCGACAATAAACAAGAACTCCAGCGATTCTGAAAAACCTTCGTCCATCCTACCGAAACTGAAATACGCTCCCATCCCCCACTCGAACAACATTTCCTCACCCAATTTCATAATTCATCATCCAGTATTCGATTCACTTAAAAGTTTCAGGAATCTTGAACTCCGGGGAGTCCGGAAAACCTTTGTCCTTCGATTCAATTCGAAGTTTTGGGAATCTTACACTCCGGCGAGTCCAGAAAACATTCGTCCACCCCCCACGCGAAGAACATTTTAATGGTGTTGCTGATTTTGTTTATCTTGGACTAACACATTAGATGTTCTTGAATCTTGGTTGTGCATCTTGGTCTATTCACTTTACAATTTTAATGGTGGTGTTGATGTTGTGTATCTTGGTCTATTCACTTTACAATTTTAATGGTGTTCTTGAATCTTGGGGTTTTTTTTCTGAGCTTTTCAAACTATGGTCTTTTTCAGAAAATGTGCCTGAGGGTTAAAGCACTGATGTGATACAGACGTAGGAGATCAATGACCTTGTTGAGTATGGTGAGGCAAATTGACTACAGAATGAGGCAACACCATGCTGCGACGATTAATCAATTACTAATCTGTGACTCAATCTTGAAACAAAGTAAAAAGGCATACCGGCAGCAACTTGAACAAATGAATCAAGTGAGAGACTTGCTTAAGTAGATAACACCGGTATCGTCTAATATACTGTCTTCAAGTCGTGGGGACATAGAGGCGCAACGTCCGGGGGGAAAACAGAGATTATTCTGCACTTCTCGATCAAAAGATAACAATGATACTCGGCGCCTTTTCAGCTGTGCTTCTCAATTGTGTGAGCGTTTGGGCTGCAAAGCCAAAGAAGAAAGAGTGGATGGGGTGGATAGCGATGGCTCTAATGTATGTCTCATATCTTACGACGGCCCATATTTCGGCCTATTATCAGCGGAGGCCAAGAGTGGACTTCTATGGACCAACCTGGTCAAGATTCTTAATAAGCAGCTGCTTTAGTTTAGCAGCTGCTTCGGCTGCTATAGGGTTCACTGCCGCCTTTGTGCATTCACCCGTTTGGCGATACGTTATTTCCGGAGCAGTTTCGTTTGTTGGTATTTGTGTCATAACCGCAGCAATGTTTGGATACCTATATTGGTAGTAATAGACATAGGATGTGAGATGGTATGGTATGGTACATAAATACAGTGATGGGTATAAGGGCATAGTAAACTGTTAAGTGTTGTAATAGATTGTAAAGGTCATAGTAAACTATAAAGTGTTGTAATAGGGTGGTAGTATTATAAAGTGAATAAAGTGAAAAGTGATTGGTTGTGTAAAGTGTTGTAATAGAAAAGTCAACCCACCCCTGAAAATAATCCCTAAAAATAACCAAATTGCCCTTTAAGTTAGCAAAAAAGACAGAAATACCCCTGACTTAACAGAGAAAATGGATGGAGTTAACGAGCTAGATGAAAATGGAAAAATGTCAAACCTTTTGAATCCAGATGCGGAAAAACAAACCTTTGGACGAAAGTCGCAAAACTTGCCAAACCTCAGGGGTGAAAATGGCATTTTACTCTAATTTTATTCAGAGAATTAAATTATCATCTAACTAATACAATTTTACACATCATATTTGGCATATTTATACAAACTTCGGACAGAAAGTGTATGGGTCAGCCAACCCGACTTGTACCCTCAAGATCATCATTTTTCAACCTAAAACTGTTTTCAACTTTTGATCCATTTCCCAAACGGCCCGTTATAAGACCTATAGAAAAGACATTGGTTTCTACATGTATATCTGGAAAGTCCCTACTAATAATGCTCATTTAGAAAATGTGCACAAAATGAATTAAACAAAATGGGCACGAAGGGCTTTCTCGTCTTTTACCTGGGGAACAAGGGAGATGAATTTGAGGTGTTGTTAACAACCCAAGGAGGTGGGGAAGTTGAAGCATTAGATGTTGAGTTTTTAATTAAGGGGCGTTGTCTCGCAAATGGATTAGCAGGCTCTTTTGAAGTATTTACGGAAAATAATTGTCTTGTATTTTCGTGAACCTTTAAAATCCGCTGTCAAACGATGACAAGTTTAATAACATGGGAGTCACGTAAACATATATGATGGAAGAAGAACACATACATGGTTTCTAAAACACATTTTTGGGAACTTTTGGCCCGTTGACCCATTTCCTTTAATGTATTCTTGAATCCCGTTAGAGATAAAACTTGACCCAAATCAGCATGACCCATGTAAGCCTCTTATCTAAATGGTGTCTACGGATTGGCAAGTTTATTAAAATATAATATTCAACAGGTCGGATTGAAGTTGGTCATTTCGACCTGATCCGACTCGTTTATTAAACGAGTTAGTTGTGTTAACCTGTTTACAAAATGGACCCTTTTTATATCATGTTGGGTGTACGTGTTGTGTTTTCATGTCATCTCAAAAGTTGCAGCCCCTATTTTTAATGCATATAGCCTCCTAAATCTTCTTTATTCAAATACTTCAATAAAGTAAATCTTGTAATCAATCTGACATGCAAAAAATTTTAACCCTTGTTCTAATAGTAAGGACTTCCTTGAACTCTTTTGTGGTCCCCCCCCATCGGACGATTCTTCAGATTATCAACAACTGTAGTTGAATGGGTAGTTGTATCACTTATAGTTTTATACAGTAATACATTATTTAACAAAGCATTTAAAAAAACTCGCCGGAATCTTAACTCCGGCCAACTTAGCAATCGTTCTAACCGAGCTCATTAGGTAAGTCTTTTTGTGGACATGTTGTTCCTTTTATCTCAATATACAAAAGCCCTCATACAATTGATCGTAACAATAAACTTTACTAGATCAATTTTCGATTCTTTGAACTAGGGCTTGTATGTGGATTTTAGTGGGGAAGATGATCAACACGGGTTGTGTTTAAATTCTATACAGGTTTAAGTTTATTTAAAAACCTTATTCTTGTAAATTGGTATTGAATGTATGAGTTGAGACCATTAACACGCTAAAGTCGCAGGTTCGAAACCTAGCACCCTTTTTTTCTCGCATATTAATCATTATAACTCAAATTGAAACCTGATCTTTACACTAATTTAACAAATAATATAAAATAGTTTTAAAGCATACTGCCATAGAGTTAACTTTTGACTCACGTGTAGCAACTTAGACTTGATCTAATTTAAGCTATGTGCCCCAACGATGTAGTGATTTGAGTGATTCAAGTGATGGTTGCAAGTTGTGTATATAAAGAAACAACTTTGTATTGATTACAAGAAGATTTACAAGAGTGTGTTTACAAGTACAAGTGTGTTTATTTGTGATATTGTTGGGTGATCTCCAAATGAGACCCCATCATCCTATTTATACTAGTCCTTCCTAGTTCTAGAGAATTCTCCATCTAGATAATTCTTTACATAATATCTTGGATATTTATAAGTTGATTTCTAGAGCCTTCTTGCAAAATATCAAGTGTTTTCAAGGTGTTTCTAGAGAATTCTTGGCTGAAACTTTGGACAGAATTATGTAGCCCTTTCTGGACCCTTCCGAGCTCTTTCAAGGCCGGTCTAGAGTCTTCCGATGGTGCTAAGACGTTCCAGCAACTTGTAGGCTGTTCCGGAAACTTCTGGGCAGCCCTAGATGCTTCTTTAGTGTTCCGGAATTTTCCGGAACTCGCGAAAAATTCTGTATTTAGGCGGATTGTGACAATACGCTAATCTTATTTCTTTATGTTTTGTGATATAGATTCGGCTTGTTACGGTAAATAACAAAAAAGAAAATTATCTAAAGTGAAAACGCAAAAAAGTTATATCAAAACTTAAAAAAAGTTAAGCAGATACTAATTATACAACTTGAAGAAAATATATTGTTAAATTAAAAAAGTTTAAAAAAATACAAAAAAGAAGAAAAAAAATGAACCATTGCTTAGATAAACAAGATAATGCTTATGTGGTTTACTATGGAGTATTTTAGATATGTGTTTAACCATAAAATAAAATAATTATCAAAGTAAAATAGTTTGAAAAGTATAGTGGTTAAAATTGTTAAAAATAATAATGATTAAAACACAAACATGTCAAGTGGACTTGTGGTTCATCATTGCTGGACTTATGTTTTGGGCTGTTTATGATGGACTGGTGTATTTTATATTTGTTATATTTGGGCCTATTGTCAAATGGGCCAGTTATGTTTTACTGATTGTTTACAAGGTGAATAAGTTGTTACAGGTTGTTTACGAGTTGGTTAAGATAAGGGGGCTTTATGCAAATCTAGAAGGGTCACGATCATCTTGTGAAGAAGTTTTTGGACTTAAGTGAAAATTTTATGGCTGGACATATAAAGCGTCTCTTGGTCAGTTAGGGTTCCAGAAGCTTCAATGCTTGTTATGCACCATATCAGATTTTCCATTCCCTTTCTTAGATATACACCAACAACACCACTCATCTTCCAACCACTACAGTTACCGGACAAGCTTTATCCCTGCTCACAACTGCAACGTTTTCAGTTCCGATTTTGGTGTTAAGGCGCTGGATCTTCACCTTGGTAATGGTAATGGTGATTCTCTGGTTATGGCGATCAGGTTCATTATGGTTCCTGGTCAGCAGTTAATCCAATGGTGGTTCAGTATAGTTGAAGATCAGTTTGTCTATCTCTTTGTGAGGGCCTGCACATCGTTCTCACTGGTGAAGTTTGGTATATCTTGTTGTTAATCTTATTTGTGAGATCAGTTCATCTTCCTGTTGATCTTGTCTGTGTAAATTAGGTTGTATATGTTCTTATTTCTTTCCTGTCTTTGTATTTCATAGATCAACTATTAATCAGTCAATCTAAGTGTTTGTACATATGATCTTACTTTGTGTAAGATTGTGGGTATTGGTTGGGTGTTTTTTGGTTTGGGTTAACTAATAAAAATTTTACGTCACCTTTTTGTCGCTTATCTTTTGTTTTGTGTTGATTCTTGTATTGTGTGGTGAGAAATTATATCATTTTGACATGGTATCAGAGCCATAAGGCTCCGATTCTATTGTTCTTCCGCTGTGAATCTGTCCCGATTAGTATATTTGTTTTTTTTACAGTTTTTTTGGAACTGATGCGTGTGAAGTGTCGTATAGTTTTTAATGTATATTTTAAGACCTTTAACACTTTTTAGCCAAGTTTTAAATTTATAAAACACGATATTTACTAACACTAAACACACATATGGGCAAGTGCACCCATCGTGGGCGTAGTATAGTGTTGGTAAGATACCGAGGTCGTCCAAGGACACAAGAGCTTTTAATACAGGTTTATCCTTAACGTCTAATCAAATCAAAAGTTTAGAAAAATGTTTTAAACTAGAAAATAAAAAAAACTATAAATGCTGAAAAAAAAAACAGATAGACAAGATGAATCACTTGGATCCGACTCGCCTTTATTGTAACCTTTGATTATTTCCGCACTTTTGCACTTTTTAAGAGATTATCTTAGTTATTGTAGTAGGCCCCTCTTTTGAAGGTGACGTTACCCTCAACCCAGTAGTTTGAGTCAGCAAGGATACAATCCTAAAGGGTTGGATTATTGAAAGATAATTAATTAAGTTATTAATGCAAATTGTGGTAGGCCCCTCTTTTGAAGGTGACGTTACCCTCGGCTAAGTAGTCTGAGTCAGCAGGGATACAGTCCTAAGTAGCCGGGTTAAAGTTTTAATAGTAGTTTACATATGAGGGGATCAAGGAGTTCGGACCCCTGCCATCCAATACCGTTGGGTATTGAGGGAGGTCCAACTATAGTTGACCCAGGTCCTTGCAGGATCTATACACTGAACAAGGCAAGACTCTTACCAAACCATTCCTTTAACCCCCGACCAGGTAGCCAACATATCTCCATATAGATCGTGGAGATATAAATGGTGAAAATCTTTTATTTTATATAGACAGTAAAATAACGCCAAGACACCACGGACAAATGATAAGGAAGATTCACCTTCAACATCAGAAACTAGTTATTAAAGTCATTAATACATAACCAAATAAAAAGTGCGAAAAGATTAATATAAAAAGTATTACACTAAATGCTTGTCTTCACCAAGTGATGTAAGAGACTTAGGCAAACATGGCATTTGATTGTCAAGAACTCTTACTATCAATCTTGGATCCCGAGACTACAACACACACTCTATGATGGATGATGGATGATGGTGGTGGATGATGGTGTTGTGGTGGTGGTGGAGTGTGGGTGAAGTGGGAGAGAGGTGATTTGTCAAGGGATGGTTTGCAAATGAACCAAGCACCCCTATTTATAGCCTGCACAGAAGCCCGGACACGGCCCCGTGTCCACACGTCTTCTCTTTCTTCATTAAATGCAGTTTGTCTGCATTAGTTGACCACGCCCCCGTGTCCGCTGGGCACGACCCCGTGTGCAGAAGCGTATCTGTACTATCAAGATTTTTCTAGATTCTGCGAATCTTAGAGTTGACCACGGCCCCGTGTCCACTGGACACGCCCCCGTGGTGGGTGATAGAAACTTCTACAACTTTGTCTTTTCTGCAGACACTTGGGCACGCCCCCGTGCTCACTGAGCACGGGGCGTGTTCAGCCTTCTGTTTTCTTGATTTTTCTTGGGGAGATGTTGTCGAGTGGTCGGGCATGCTACATTTATTCCTTTTCTTGTATTTTTGTTGGATTTAGCTGCCTTTTTGCTTCTTTTGTTAATTTGAGCTCATTTAATCCCGAAAATACAAAAGGGAGACAAAACACACTTTTTTCGACATTAGTACTAAAAAAGGGTTAGTTTTATGTCACATTTGATGTAATTTATATGTTGCATTTTGCACACATCAAATACCCCCACACTTGAATCTTTGCTTGTCCTCAAGCAAAACTCTTTATAATGGGGCTTACACTCCCAAATGGAATGGGTAGAAGAGAAGGTTTTTGGGCTTTTCATAGAGTGTCGGGATTTCCAAGATTCTTTATTAAGTTTTATTTTTATTTATTTACAATTATATTCGTCATGATTTATTTAAAACATTACATAAGACAAATTACTTATTTGGGCATAACATGCCTCTTTAAAATTCAATTTATATACAAGTTCACATACCTCACAGGGGATCACTCAACACTCGGCCGAAGATGTATTTTTGTGAAACACTCGAGAGTGGCATGGAACTTACTTCTACGATAAGCTTGCCAAGCAATCAATCCTCCTCCTTTTTAACTATATACCTTTGTAAATATCAAGAGGACTTTTGGGGGAAGGGTTAGGCTTGGGTTAAAGGTAGGTGGTTGGGTTAGTGGTTAGTAGAAAAGGGCGAAAGGCGTAAAAAGCATCGGTTTTTGCAAAACATTTTTGTGACTTTTTATTCCAATGAAGCACTCTTCAAACAAGCCTTCTTTAAGGAAGTCACAAGAAAATCGAGTTTTGTTACTAAAATAAAGGGTTTAAAATGAAAAAGGGTTTTGGTGGGTAAAAGGGTGTTTGTTTTGGGTTAAGAAATGAAAAGGTTTAGGCTCAAAGGGGTTAACTAGGGGGATTTTGGGTAGGTGGAAAAAAAAAAGAAAAATAATGGTGTAGAAATAAAAATGGTTAGTCCTAATGCCTCCATCATTTACTTACTCGGGTTTAAGTTGGTAAGGACCGGGAATGCATCGTCGCGGCAAGTTCTAGAGTCGTAAGAAACCAAGCGGCTATTCACACAAGAAACGAAAGATGAGCATTTAGTTTAAAGATGTGTATTTGTATGCTTAATAAAGGCTCAAAACTCACTTTTTGTGGGAATCGGTTTTTATGTGATCAAGTATATATAATCAAATTTTAACTAGATTTGTCATGCCGTTTCATAATTTCCTTATGTTAGTTCTTTTTATCACGACGCTATCGGTTATAAATTTGTAAAACTATAACCTTTTTAGAACTTGAAATTCCCAAATTAAACCTAGACAAGTAAAAAAAATGAAAATTTTTTGAAAAAATTTGGGGTGTTTAGCGGTTCCAATAGAGTTTTGTGTAAGGCTTGTAATTAGGACTTGCAAAATTCAAGGTTTTAGTATCCCCCCACACTTAAATTACACATTGTCCTCAATGTGTCCCATAAATAATTTTTTAGGTTGATTGGATGTGTAAAAAGGTGTGAAAAAGAAAAAAATTATGTTACTAGGCGTCTGGACACGACCCCGAGGTTTCTGGGCACGGCCCCGTGTTCAGATTGCCAGTAACAGAAAATAAAATGAAGTAACAGAAGGCTGGACACGGGGGCGTGTTCAGTGAGCACGCCCCGTGTCCAGTTACCTGAACTGGGCATTTTCTGCAGATGGTTGAGCACGGGGCATGTTGGATGAGCACGACCCCGTGCTGAGCTTGCTGTAATGAAGAAAAATCGTCGGGTGGCCCCTGTTTTTGTGCATGGGGTGTTGGAGCAAGCTTCCCTTAGTATCCTTCACCATCCTGAGTGTGTTTTGACCATTACAACATCATCCAAACACCAAATTAATTAAAACCATCATTCATTAGAACTAACGCATTACATAGGTCCAAAAAAATTAAAAACAACGCAGAAAAATAAAATTTAAAAGTCCTAAGATATATAGGTCAAGTGATACATAAAATCATCCTAAGGAGTTCTACTTGTCCAATATGAATCAAAATTACGAAAATAGCTTGCCGGTATCTAAAAGTTTCGTAGAACTCTGGACCGAGGGGTATTCCCTAGATGTTACCACTAACGGTACTTTAACCGTTCCTTTATATTAACCGGGTTTAAAATTACCAAGCCCGTTTTTTGGGCGTTACAAGTCTACCCCCCTTAAAGGAGGTTTCGTCCCCGAAACCTTGTTGACTTCCACTTAACATTTAATAACTTTTCTTCCCGCCCCATTAACTAGGTGAATCCATTCCGGTGACGATCTCTAACCATGAGAACCCGACCCTGAATTCTTAACAGTCTCGTTTTCATTGTTTACTACTAGTTCTAGCAAATATAAACATAATTGTACGTTCTATCCCTATCAAACAATACCTACCTTCGTTTTCCGGTTATTATTAACCCATCTACCGGCATGTTTAGGGCACATCCCCTAAAATTTATTTCCTTAGATTTCGGATTCCTACCATTGGGTTGGTCTTTAGTGATCATTATCACACTTTCATCCATTGCAATCCGTTATATCGAATCATTACTTTCGAACTTTCCTTATTACGCTTTCTACATCACATTGATCGTTCGTAACCGGTCAACACACACACCTTACGTTTCCTTACTTAACAATTTCTTTTAAAATTTTCAGCTCATCGCGATATCGTCCTTAAACTAGAGTGTGCGCAAGCTTGTAACAGACTAAAGAGTCTAATGCCGTGATTTACAACATAGCAAAAACGAGTTTATTTGAACTTACTAATACATTTCACCGTTAGTATTAGATCTAATAATCTCATTTATACCCGGAGTTTTATTCCTGTCTTCTTACTCATACCCACTCTACTTACTACTTAAGCCTGATCTAAAACTTATCTTTTAGTCAACTTCTAGATTCAAACCTTCCTTATCATATCACATTTTGCGCTATCAATAATTCATACGGAAGTACTTTTTCAGCCATAGCTACAATTCTACATTCAGATATTAACAATTCGCTAACCTTACTACTTGGGTGCAGTACTTCGATATGAAGTAACAAACTGGTCCTCTTCGTTACCATTCATACCATCTTCCGGATTGACCTCATTCATTTGTGTGATGAGCTTCCGCTAATGAGCATTCTTTCACTGTCCTTGATAGGTTTATCACATCATGATCCCTGCCATTCTCATTATAAGATTAGGGGCTTACACAATTCATTCGATTTCATTCAGACATGATGTTTATTACATCTCCTTATTTATATATTAATCCTTTCTCGACTCCTTTTTTTAAACATTAGTGCGTTTAACATGTTCAAAACAGGTCAATACGTGACCATTTCCTTAACATATCATTTTCGTTGTTTGACCCGTTCACGACGGGTCAATACATAACCTTTCTTTCGCAATTCTTTAGCTTATTTATCAACTTCTGCAGTTTGGCTTTTCAAAGTCAAACTGCCACTTCTTTCTTATTATATATACCCATAACGAAGTACACGTTTGTACTTCTCGTCAATTCAAGCATGCATACAATTTTATCGCTTCATGTCTCAGCGCTTCTTGCAAATACTCATCCTTTACATTAAAACTTAAGCCTTCCGTCCGGGTCGTAACCCGCCATTCACTTTGACCCGCAAGAGTCATTTAGTAATATATCTAACACGTAACTGGTTCAAAGCTTATTTCTTTCAACTAAGGTTTCTTGCTACTACAATAGCTTTCATCGGTTTTACCTACTTAGTGAATCAAATACTTCATGCAATTTTACAATTACTTGCTTAATAATTATCAACTTACTTTGTTTGACCTTTCAGAAGTCCATTTGTAAAAACATTCTGACCTATGTTTACCAATTACCCAGTTCTGACACATCCCTCTCTAGTCGAGCTATAAGCTCCCATTAAAAGCATAACCTTTATACATACCTGGCGCAAGTCAAATCCATTGACTCGTTATCCATATCTTGCGTTGACTATTTCCTTCCAGTTTGTGACATTTCATGACCATACATTATGCTCACCTACAATTATGTGACTTGACCATTTCAAACATTAAATATCGGGTTCAAATGGCAATCACCATTTGATCCGCATAACTCATTTGTCCTTTCAACCATTTTGCATTCAACGTATTCACATAAATATATTTATATAGATAAAAGTTTAAAACATAACTTGGATAATATCCACTTTTAAAGAATATTTACTTGTTTGGTCGTAATTATTTACGGATTTAAACCTTTCATTCTTATCATTCATTCTTACTTATTTGATTCGTACCTACTTACGAATTCAAACTTTTCATTCTATCATTCATTCCTTTCTATGTTTCGAATCCGTCTCGCGGATTCTAACATATCATTCACATCCTTCATTCCTTCTATGTTTCGAATCTGTCTCGCAGATTCGAACATATCATTCACACTTTCCATTACTTCTATGTTTTGAATCCGTCTCGCGGATTCAAACATATCATTCATACTTCTCTTTAGTATTTGGTACTCTCAATTTCTTGAGAGTCTTACATTTCCCTTCACCCTCACGTCCACCTGCTCCCTAATCCTAACGGACATACCTGTAACAATTATCACGATCTCACGAACGTCATATGTTTCTTGTGTACTGGCCAGGTACACCATCCACATACTAGTTTCGTGTCTTCGTGTAATCATCACCTTATGTCCGAAGAATTTGGTTTTGGCACGTGTAACATTTTCAAAACTTCATTACGATTCCATTATTATCTTTCATTTAAAATTTTCCTTCCCTTGATAGATTTTACCATTACATGCACCCACATGTTAAATTTTACATACCTGGGGTCAATTTGTCTTATTACATTCCTTGGTGCCGATCCTAGACCGCATTCACGGATCATCCTCTCCTAACAATTATGCTTACCTTACACATAACATACTGTTAGTTTTCTTCAAATACATATTTAAGTACATACTTACCTTTGCTTCTACCCTTAGATCTTGATCGAGTCTCGGATTGTACGGGTTCCTTGTCACAAGAGCACACAGGTTTGAGTTCAAGTATTTACCTCCTCATACTTGATTTCTCTCAAACCAGGGCTCTAATACCAACTTGTAACACCCTAACACGTAATATCTTACAAACGACGCAGCGGAAAAGTGCCTTAAAAATTTCTTTCTTTATTAGACACATTACTCACATGACGGCTTAAATACGAAATGTCAAACATTAACTAAAAGAATATATACAACATTCACTTTTAATTAACACTTTAAGGCGTTACATAATTAAAGCTATGTGACTGTTCTCTCCGTACAATCCTAGCTCTCGACTCGATCCATGTCCGCTTCCCTTCGTTAGAGGTAGAAGAATTCCGTGTAGTACCTATGGACATCACATACAACTTAACCATTAGTCGTTATCAATATCATAAGACATGATTCTTATATAGTTTAATATTGCATAACATTTAACAATAGAAGATTAGATTCATTCTACTATCCTCTCGTATTTTCTTGTTCCGAGTTCGACATCGTAACCTCATAAACCCGATGTTCTCATACCTGCATTACATTCCAATCTCAAAACACATCATTAGTATTCCTCAATACTCAAACGTATTGAAATCATTCCTACGTATATACATACGAATTACATTCATACATGCATACAATACTACATTTATACATACTTACGAGCTCTTAATTACCACTTAAATTTTCATGTACTTATTCCAACACGTCATATTCGCAGCTTCCCATTATATAATTTTGTACATATTCATATATCATGAAATGTTTTTAGTTATATAATGTTTAAAACATATCTAGATAAGCCTGTATATCAAAACAAACAATTAAACAATCAAATTGCCAGCTTTATTGCTTGTCGCGGGCCGCGACAGGTTTAGCTTATGCTTTCGCGGGGCGCGAAGCCCCACGGCGAGCCGTGACCGAAATGATGCTTATCCGTCGCGGGGAGCGAGAGTCTAATTTCGACAAAAAGTTTGCAGCTGGGAGTTGCATATTACCAGCAATACCATTTTTCACGAAAACGTTCATAACTCCCTCAATTTTTATCCGTTTTTCAATCCGTTTCTTTCTACGCGATCGTAATTCAGTCCTCTAACGTATGGGCTCAATATCTAATATCCAGACTAAAGAAGTTCTTAACTTATACATTTTCGACTTTTACATTCATTTACTAGTTATTTGACCCGTTCATGTCCTACCAAACAACTCATTCGTTTATACTTAAAACTCACAACCAAGTCTTTTAACTATTAATCCGCACCTCCGTTTCTCAATTAGCGAACTAATATACAATTATACTTATTACCAGGTTATAATACCGTAGCCATTATTTAAGCATCATTCCCTCATATCAATAAGATCTCATTTTTTTTGACACGTTTGGTCTACTTAGCTAAAATTTCCGAATTCATACAACCAAAAGCCATATTTAACTTCAATCGTCAATATGTTTAATAAATTAGACGTTACCTTACTTAAACAACTAAGAAGTGATTTCAGAAACCACTTACCTCGTGCGTCCGAGTTCGTGCATAGCTTTCGTATTTACTTTTGACCCATTGCCCTTCCATGCTCGTGTTCATGTTGACATGGCTCCTACGCTTTCAGGTTATCATCAACACATTCTTGTTAGCATACATCATTGTACTTGGTAACGAGCATACATTTGCATAATTTCACATTCAACATGCATTAATCGTTCCTAACAAGCATACGACATGTACCCGATTTCACATCCTTTCAAACCCATATAATCCATCATGTCATTCCATTTATCACATATTTATATACCATGTACCATACGATTATCTATAATCTTATAACAACAAGTCTAGTTGATGTTCCTTATGCGTAGTTGACTTTCAGAGTCAACGCTTTATCATTTTAACTTTCGGCTTAATCTCATATACTCATGACATCATAATAGGCTGTTTTGGGATGTCCGTTTACTGTACTTACGAGCTTGCAAAAATTACAATATTTTTACGTGACGTGCCCCTCAGAGGGGTTATCCTTGTGTTAACTTTTTAGAGTCTAACTCTCTACCAAAAATTTATAAAAATTCATTTACTAAGCTGTAATCAGATTCGTCACTTCTGACTGCAGCTTACGGAAATATTCATTTAAAATTCCTCGTTTATTCGATTGACGAAATTCCAGTTTAAGATTTTTGAAATCACCTGAAGCTACCTACAGTAAAAATTTGAGATCATAACCCAATTCCTAAATTGAGTTATGACATTCGTAATGAGCTGCAAATTCTGCCAGAAAACGCAGCCTGAACCTTCGATACGGAAAAATTCATTAAACGTTCATTTTTCGTCGAAAAAATGCTATTCCAGTTGGGTTTGAAAGGTTTTTCCTGGGAGTTCATAACAGACTCAATAAACATCAGCTTTTGACAAGATTTGATGTAGTTACAGCCGATTACATTCGGCTGTAACTTTCTGGACAGATTTAATTTTCACCAAATCTTTTCTAAATATCTCTCATTCTAACTTCACCTAGACATTTCATCATACACCTTGTGTGCGTACTACCATCTAAGCCTAATGTACAAGGGTTTCAAGCATGTTCTTCCCAATTTCATCTCATGAACCATCACATTCAAGCAAAATCCCAAAATCATCAACTCCACATCAAGTTTATCTATCATAATCTATCAAATAACACCTTATACATTACATAATCACAATATAACACCTACAAGTTCATCATAATTATCTTCTTCTCACTCATGATAGTATTAACAAGTATTCATTCTAATTTCAAGATGCAACTTCAACATGATAGTATTAACAAGTATTCATTCTAATTTCAACCTAATTCACGGATTATACAAAACCCACTTCATTCAAGATCACCAAATCTAAGTTTTAAGACATACCTCATGATCCCCTTGTGTAGGTGATCATTAATTCGTGTTCAATCATATGTTTAAGCTCCAAATTTTCCTTCAATTGAAGCTTCTTCATGATCTTGGGTTGAACCCTTGTTCTTCTTTCTCCTGGAAGTCGACACACACACACACACACACACACACACACTATGTGTGTGTGTTGTGTTTTAATTTTATTTATTAAAATTCTTGTTTCCCTTTTAACGGTTTTGGTCCCTTAACTTACGTTTGATAATAAATGAGACTAAAACTCTTATCCTGTTACTTATATTCATGTTACCACTAACGGTACTTTAACCGTTCCTTTATATTAACCGGGTTTAAAATTACCAAGCCCGTTTTTGGGGCGTTACAGTATGGAAAACATCAAGTGATGTGTGGACTTTTCGAGTAGGATAGCCCAAGCTAAACATATAGTCACACAATCTTCAAGTTCAAGACTTGTTCATCACTTGTGAGTTAAAACTCTAACAAAACAGAAAGTTTGTGAGGTTTACACCTCTGATTTTACATGTCTCAACCTTGTTTTTAAGCCCAACTAACCATAGATGTGGTTATGAGCATGAGGACATAGGTTTGAGATGAGATAACTCAAGTTTCAACAAGATTTAACAAAGTTTGAATGAAAACAGAAAGATCAGTCCACTTTGGAGCCTTTTTGGTGAAGTTCCAGGTCTGGATTCTCCAAGGAAAACCCGTGGAATCATACCCAAGGTTCACCCAAGTGTTTTGAAAGAATAATCAAGCAAAAAGGTCAAGAAATGAAGAAGTTATTCTTACCTTAGCAAAGAGTGACGAATCTGCCAAGTTCTTTGATTCCTAGCAGATTTTGATGTGGTTTGAGAGTGTTTGAAGGTGATGGAAAGTGGAAAATGCTTGGAGGAGGCATGGATTTTATAGGGGAATGAATTAGGGTTGGTTGGGAGGTGTTTAATGGTGATTAGAGGCCATTGGTAGAGAAAGGAATGTGTGGATTCGTGCTAAATCGCGGCTGCCAAACATTTTCCCCCGCCAGACATGTTTACGGACCGTAAGCCTAAGTCCTTGCGGTCCGTAAGGCTTTTCGGGAGCCAATTCTTCATTTTTTGAATTTTGTGGCTTTGTAGTTTGTCCAATTGTTCTATGTTACGTATTTTTGGACTATTTTAGGGTGTTATAAGTATAAGAGGCATGCACTAAGAATATTAAATCACAAGAATAAGTACACACAAGTATGTTTAAGCATAAGAAGCAAGGATAAGTATCGTATGATGTATGTATGTCACGTATTAGCATGTTTGTTACACGCTTTCAGATATCACGATTTAAGCATCATATGTGTAGTGGTTTCAAATGTATGAATATGTATGAATGTGTAAAGCATGAATTGTAAGAAATACGAGTTTTATTATGATCCAAGTCTCGAATATTACAACGATTATAATGAAGAGACGATTACAAGAATACAAAGATTTCCAAAAATAGAAATACAACAAGACTTTCTAATTAAGGAAAGTATGAAAAAACAGGGTGTTACATGGATAGGAGATCTACCCTTAGACCAGGCGACATTTTGGTATTTGGATGGGTAGGAGGAAAACATGCATTTGCGGATCTAACAGGGGTTTCCAAGCTTGTAGGCTTAGGGGGTAGTACTTTCACGGTGGGTCAGGCTGCTTTAAAGGCTGTTTCAGGCAAAGTGACAAAACACGAGAAAGCGTGCCTTGACACCAGCGCGTGTTTATCCCATTTGCTTTTGATACTTTTGGTTTTCTGGCGCCAGAAGCTGTGGACCTACTTAGTCGAGTTCAAATGGTCATGCATAGTAATGCTATGACTCCTAGATCTATGGACGTAGTTTTTAAAAGACTTAGTTTTGCTATTCAAAAAGGGGTAGCGGCGCAGCTTGTTGCCCGTTTACCATCTATCTCGATGTAAATTAATCAATATGACAATAAAGATATAATTATATATTCCCATATTATATAATTATCGATTTCCTTTTTAGTTTGTATTAGTCCCTCTACATTGTTTCTGTATTTTTTTTCCTTTACGGAATGTTTTGACATCTATATCTATAGTATATATAATAAAAGAAACCATTTATGGGACACTTGTCATCATATTAGGCCATGTCTTATAGATAATTATTATTTTAGTTTAATATCTTTTAATTAATTATAGATAACCCTCCTACTAAATATTATTTAGTTTAATATCTTATGGATAATTATTATTCAGTTTAAATTTAATGTATACTTCTCATTTATAATAGAGTAAACTGCCATTTTGGTCCCTGTGGTTTGGCCAGTTTTGCCACTTTAGTCCAAATCTGAAACTTATTACATCCAGGGCCCTGTGGTTTGCATTTTGTTGCCATTTTAGTCCAAAATCCAAAAACCCTAGTTTTTTGACTGTTGCAACCTCCTATTTTGTCCTGTAGTGCAGGGGCATTTTGGTCATTTTGTTTTTCATTTAACATTTTATTAACCCAGAAAATCATCATCAAGAACATCGTCATCATCATCAACCCAGAAAATCAAGAACATGAACATCATCATCGTCAACCCAGAAAATCCAGAAAATCAAAATCCAGAAAATCAAAACCCAGAAAATCGAAGCCCAAACGCTCGAAATCGAAGCTCAAAATCCAGAAAATCCAGAAAATCAAGAACATGAACATCATCATCATCAACCCAGAAAATCAAAATCCAGAAAATCATAATTAGATAATCAGATAATATAGTCAAGGATAGGTAATGGTGTATCGGGTTTCCTTGACTATTAAAGTTGCAATAATCATGTCTAAAAACACATCCAAACGCTCAAAATCAAAATCGAAGCTCAAACCCAGAAAACTGAGATCTAGAAAACTGAGAAAATCAAAATCGAAGCTCAAACACTCAAAATCGAAGCGCAAATCTGGAACTAACTAACGGCATCTCTCTCACCGGAAAACTGAGATCTGATTGAACCTTCTCTTTCGATATCCCAAATTTATCTTCAGCTTCAATAACCGGCGGTTCAACCTCATACACCACGAGACTCCCTTCAGTTTCCCTATCTTCCGTCTCGTAAACCACCGCCGGAGTTTCAATCTCATACGCCACCGGTTGAATCAATAACCGGCGGTTCAACCTCATCCACACAATCAAACATCAATCTCTACAAACACCACCAAATCAATCTTTCGAGTTCTGTTTTGAGTTTCGAGTTCTGTTCTGATTTCGAACGAGAATGATGGAGGGTTTATGTGGCGGCGGTGGTTTATGTAGAGAGAGAAAGAGAGGTTGGTGATGGTGGTGAGAAGGGGGAGGAGGTGGCGGTGGTGGTGGTGCATGTGGCGGCATAGTGGTGGTGGTGGTGGCGGCGGCGGTAGTTCAGAGAGAGAGAGATGATGAACTGTTGAAGTCTTGAAGATGAAGGGTAGGGTAGAGATGATGAACTGATAATATATTAATGGTTTAGGGTATTATATATATATAATTGAGTTATAATAATTTCAAAATGACTAAAATACCCCTGAGGGTAAAGACAAAATATCATGGTCATTAGTGAGGAATCTGACTAAAATTGAAATTTGGACCAAAATGGTAACAAAATGCAAACCACAGGGCCCTGGATGTAATAAGTTTCAGATTTGGACTAAAGTGGCAAAACTGGCCAAACCACAGGGACCAAAATGGCAGTTTACTCTTTATAATATTATTCATTTGAATTAATTATTACTTTTATATTTATCTATTTACTTCAACTATTATAATATTATTTATTTGAATTAATTTTTATCTGTTTACTTCAACTAATATAATATTAACTATATATTTGAACGTTTTGTTTAGTTTGTTATCAAATAGATTTTAGGAAACTTAAAATAAAATTAACTAATCTTATTTATCATTTATAATTTTATAGAGTTAAAATAAAAGGTTAAGTTTATTGAGATTTCGTTAACAAATTTTGCTACAATAGAATAATCTATTTATATCAATCTGTATCTATATATATACTATACTATATAATAAAACATTAATGTGAGAAAATTACATTTATTCAACCCGTGTAATACACATGTTTTTATAGATGTAACTTGTTTATCATTTGGTATATAAAAGTTACATTTATTCAATCTGGGTAATAAATGAGGTTTTTTAAAGATGTATT
This sequence comes from Helianthus tuberosus, assembly GCA_030545235.1. NCBI lineage: Eukaryota > Viridiplantae > Streptophyta > Magnoliopsida > Asterales > Asteraceae > Helianthus > Helianthus tuberosus. Next base: position 233,681,240 of record CM060442.1, on the reverse strand, counting down.
ATTTTATTATTTGGTAAAAAAATATTACATTTATTCAACCCGTACAATTTGTTTCTTGTAGATATAACTTTTTGTTATTTAATATATAAAATTACATTTATTCAACCCGTGCAATAAAAGAGGTTTATAAAGATATATTATTTTATTTATTCAACCCGTGTAATACACGAGGTTATAACCTAGTAAAGAATTATAAGAAAATGTTATTTTATTATATCCATAGAATGGCCAGATGTTTATATAATAACGATAAGATTAATTGAAATGTTTCTTTATATAATCTTTAAGTATAAAATAGATACCATACAAATGTTAGTTAATAAATATCTTAGATAGGTATAACACGTTTTTATTCGACGGTATAATACGTTTTCTTCTGCTTGTTTCGGGTTTTACAGCTTCGCTTGCCTAGTTCTATAATCATAAAATCTTCTCTCGTTCAAAAAAACAATTTCAAACTGGCAAGCATGCAAATATAAAAACAAGGCCCAATCATAAAAAGTTAACATTTTCAAGAGTCTCTAGCATCTCGTTAAAGCTGGAATCACACTTATAAAGAGATGCTAGTAAATGAATGGGTTCAAGTTTATGATTGTGTTTGGGTCATGTTTTATATTTAATGGGTGAACTCAATATAAAAGAGCATTAGTTAAAAAAATGAGTTGAAAGGCACCAAAGATTTGTCTTTAAAACATGGCACGTCACTTTAGGCTTCTACAACCCTAAAAGCATGGGGGGGGGGGGGGGGGTTGTTCTTTTGTTATTTAATAATTTATTTTAATTTTTAAAAACCAAATATTAAAATTCATAAATTTAAATAAAACATTACATTAATTAAAAAAATACCAAACTGGAAAAAAAAACTGGTCTTCATCGCCTTCATCATCGTTCACATCGAGGTACGGAAGATCTAGAGATGCAAGGTGTTCCACAAGATCAAATTGTAGTTGAAACTGTGTATTTTCATCTTGAATCTCCCTAAGGGAATCTTCGTCAAATTGGGGCTCAACCAGTGGATCCCTAATGTGTACCGGGGATATCGCTCTTCCCTCGTCCTTTAAAATCATGTTGTGCGATATCATGCATGCATGCACAATTCCCCTAATCTTCCGTACAGTTGTTGACCGCAACGACCTCCCGAGTATACCCCATTTTCCCTTTAGTGCACTGAAAGAACGCTCCACATCTTTTCTTAATTACAGACTCTTGCGTCTTCGTTAACTTTTTTTTTCTTTTGGGTTGATCAGATAACGGAATGCCTTCACGAACGTCGACCAAGTAGGTTAGATCCCATCAGTAAGATAGTAACCACGTTTGTAAAATCGATCATTTACGTAGAATGAAGGATTAGGCGCGGTCCCATTCCTCACAAAGCCAAATATTCGAGATTGTTGAAGAACGTTAACATCGTTGTTCGATCCTTGGGGACCACAAATGCATGCCAATACCACAAGTCTTGGGATGCAACTGCCTGAAGCGTCACAATCGGGTATTGGTGATCTCCCCGATCATATATTGGCCATGCAACTCCGTAGGGCACATTCTCCAAAAAATGTGTACAATCAATGCTTTCAAGCATATGAGGAAAATGTTGTTTCTCTCCGTGAACCTCGTACAAACGCGCAACATCATGGCTTGACGGTCTACGTAAGAACTCTTCTCCGTATATATTGATTATAGCGTTACAAAAGTATTGCAGACATTCACGCGAAACCCGTTCAGACATACATAAATACTCATCGTACTCGTCAGGAGGATACCTGTGGCAGGAGGATTACCTGTGGCGAGCTGTTTAATTGCAGAAGTGCACTTTTGTAACGCCGTAAAACTTTTTTTGTTTCTGGCGTCATATCACTCTTAAAACTATACGTACTTTTCTTCAACATCACATACAATTTTAAAAAAATAAACGTTTCGACATACGAAACCTTTGTTTAAAAATTACCGCATTGTACTTGGGATCGTCGACGAAATAATCTTTTTGTTGACCACACCTACCCGCAACCACACCGTCTCCCCTTATGAGCCAAGATCTATCATACTTTGAAATAAAACAATCAAGTAAGCATATTTAAATGTAACAAGAATATGTCAAATTTCTTCTTTTAAAATTTTTATTTTAAAAGTATTATGTGAATTCAACAATTTAACTACGAATTATAAAGGTTAAAAGCCATGACTTATTATTATACACACATATGTAAAATACTCAAATAATATTTGTTTAAATTTTGTCACGATACTACTATATTACTATATATATTTGGTGAGAGTTGGCTACAAAGTCCATTTTTCCTACAAAGTGTAAAAAGTCATAAAACACTATAATGTCAACCATAAAACACACTTAAAACTCACAAATAACATAGTGAATATTACTAAAACACCATATTTGTGGGTTTTGTGTTGTGTTTTAGATGATAAGACTTTGATTATCGAAACTAACATTAGTGTGTTTTACGTTGATTATCATGTTGTGTTTTATATTCACAGTTTTACGATGGTGTGTTTGAAGTTTTTAAGGACTGTTAGAGTTTGGATATTGTGTTTTAGTGATCCTTACTATGTTATTTGTGGGTTTTGAGTGTGTTTGATGACTTTGTACACTTTGTAGGAAAAAGAGACTTTGTAACCGAACCTCACCCATATATATATTAAACTAGGTTAGATATCTGTGTGTTACACAAGTTTAATAAAGGAAATAGTTAGAAACAAAAATTTAAAAATCAGAACATTTAATGTATTATGTTTTATTTTGTTACTATACCTTTAATTAACTATTTAAAAATTAAGAAATTAAATACGAATGAATAAAATTAAAAACGCATAGAAAATAATCTTGAAGTTACGGAATTGTAACATGTGTTGTAGTTTGTTTTTTTAGTATTTTAGTCATATGTTTCTTTTTTATCAATGATATTTTTGTCGTTAAGTCTACATTGTCATATAAATTTTATTAGAACGTGTCTGTGTCCTCAACAAAGCGTGGTATAACTCACTAGTTATGTATTAAAATATAATTATAACGTTGTTTCTGAATATAACATACTAACTTACAACCCCGTGTATTACACGGGTTAATATCGAAAAAAATGTAAATTATAAATTTATATATAATCATTATCAGTAAAATGACTTATTACATAAAATAGTGAAATAAAATGAAAAATTAAATTTTCAACTAACTAAAATACCAAATATAATTTTCTGATTTTTCACTGTTGTCTCTTTTGTCTTGAGTCACTATAATCCTTATTATTTTATACAAATGTAAAATAGTTACACCAAAAAATAAAAATATTAATGATAAAACTGCAAGTGTTTTAAAAAATAAATGGTAAGTTAAGAGACTTTGAGTCCCTAAGTGATAGCCTGATATTTAAGTGGTGTGTTCCCTAACCGAATGGTTATGTGTTCAAATCCTGGTAGGCATGAAGTGATTTTAGCTATTAAAAAAATAAGTTACCAAACTTTGACAAGCAAAATTGTAATTAAAATATACTATGTATATTATTGATATCATAAATACTGTAATATAACTACTAATGAGACGAAGAACATATTCATAGTATAGAAAATATTATATATTTAAAAGAAAACATATTATAAATAAAATTGTGTTTAAAAAATTTAAAATTAAAAATTTTAAAACTATAATTTTGAGTGTGAAAACAACCTCTTTAATTTTTTATTATATAATTTATTTATATATTGCAATAATCTTGTGTGTTACACGGTTTGAGTAAATGTTAATAACAAAAAAGGTTATGTATTTAAAAAAATTTATGTAGTACTCGGGTTAAATAAATACGTGTATCACACCAGCATGGCTATCGAATAATAACCCGCATACTTTTATTACATTTTGAGTATGTTTATTAATTATGTAAATGTAAATTTCATCATTCATAAACTTTTTTAAAATTTTTTATTATTGAAATTTTTATCACTAAATATATGTATTTATTATGTTGATAGTGCTGCACTGTTTTAATTGATATTAACAAATAACACTATCAACATAAAACGTTTAAAAGTGTGTGGTTGTAATTTATAAGAATTTCTTTTATCAACTATTAACTTTATATCAGATTATGAAAACGTTTAAAAGTGTGTGGTTGTATTATATAAGAATTTCTTTTATCCGTATAAGAAATCGACTATTAAATTAAATTCAGATTTTAATTAAATTAAGAGTTAACTGCCATTTTCGTCCCTGTGGTTTGGTCACTTTGGCCATTTCAGTCCATTTTTCAAAAATGCGCCATTTTCGTCCCCCACGTTCTGGAAAGGTGCCATTTCAGTCCAAAAATCATAACCCAGTTAAGTCGGTTAGTAAATAAGGACTGATTGTGTAATTTTGTAACATAAAGGACTGATTGTGTAAATTTGTAACACCACCACCACTAGCCCTGCCACCACCACCACTCCGCTGCCACCACCACCACCACCACCGCCACCACCACCACTCCGCTGCCACCACCACCACCACCGCCACCACAGCCACCACCGCCACCACAACCACCACTGCCACCACAGCCACCACATCCACTGCCACCACCACCACCACCACCACTCCGGAGGTGAACAATGGTGGTGAACGATGACCGGAGTGAGGTTCAGGTTAAGTTCAGGTGGTTATCGGGCACGGTGGTCTCGAGAACTCCGAACTCGGATTGTATTCACTGTGGCAGTTAACTCTAATGTGAAACCATGTGAAACCACAAACTTATTTTGCGAAACCCCCAAAGAACTGTTCTTGGGAGTATCTAAATCTTTGTATATCATTGGTTCAAAGTATGGAAGTGCAAGCTCTTTCAAATTTAAATCTTCTACAACTTCATAAGTATTAGACCTGCTTGTTAAGTCATATACTTTGTTTAAAACGAACATAGGGAGCTGATTTTCAAGCATGATGAGATCACGTTGGAGAACGGGTAACATCCACCTCTGTATTTGCATTGACTTCTTACTGAAATCGATCTCCCTGGTCTCTCTAAGAAGCTGTATAATGAAGCAGCTATCGACAAGCATCATGTATATGACCTGGTCGCTGTTCATCTTCAAATCTTCAGAGTAGAAACTACGAGCTTGCTGTTCCATTTGTTTCAGTTCCTCATGTACTGCATTTAGATTAGGACGATCGGGCTTGCTTGGATTAAAGAGGTCATGAAAGAAGTTCCATTTTGTGATCTCCATGGCTTGCAAATGAGCTGCTCCGTGATGGTAAGGAACGATTGAAACAATATTGGGTTCATAAGCTTTGGGTTTGACTGATCGTAAATGGGCTGGAACTCTTTAGATGGAAGCACCGTTGCTGATCTGTGTTCGAAGCTGAGCATTGAGCTTTTCGTGTAGCACAACTGCAACTCTGTCATCACCACCGTTCACCTCTGTCATCACCTCCGTTCAGTAAAATCGACAACCTGCAACTCATCTTCATCAATCATCATCACAGTCGGAGAGAGAGAGAGAGAGATAACGAGAGAGAGAGAGAGAGAGAGAAGGAGGCGGGAGAGAGAACCGGCGACGGTGGTGGTGGCTGTGGTGGCGGTGGTGGCGGTGGTGGTGGCAGTGGCTGTGGTGGCGGTGGTGGCTGTGGTGGCTGTGGTGGCGGTGGTGGTGGCAGGGCTAGTGGTGGTGGTGTTAACTGCCATTTCAGTCCATTTTTCAAATTTACACAATCAGTCCTTTATGTTACAAATTTACACAATCAGTCCTTATTTACAAACTGACTTAACTGGGTTATGATTTTTGGACTGAAATGGCACCTTTCCAGAACGTGGGGGACGAAAATGACGCATTTTTGAAAAATGGACTGAAATGGCCAAAGTGACCAAACCACAGGGACGAAAATGGCAGTTAACTCTTAAATTAATTTCAAATTATGAAAACAAAAGAGATAAATAGATTTAGTTAAATTGATGTTTATTATTATATTAAGATTATTATTATTATTTAATAGAAGAGAGAAATAGAAAAAATAAGAGTGAGAAATCACCAGAGGATGAGGATGACACGTGTCCAAAAAGGATTTTTGTTTATTAGTATAGTAAGATTATATATAAAAAATACAAACTTTTGATTTTACGATAGGGCGGAAATGGTCATACGGGCTGTATATCCTATGGTGAACATGTCATATGGGTTGAATACTTGAATGATTTTGTCAAGTAGTCAGATCAGTCATTTATGTGTTATATTACGGCTACGTGAATTGGCGAACACCACCTCACAAGAGCCATCATAGGACCCATATGACCTTTACTCATATGATATCATAGGCCCATATGCCAGTGCGGAAATGGTCATAAGTCTGCTGTGACATGGCAAAGATGATCATACGGGATGCACGATAGGGCGAAATTGGTCATACGGGCCATATGACTACTTTGTTAGTAGTCACATCATTCATTCATGTGTTAGTCAAACATATCAAGCGACTCACGGCTGTATTATTTGGCTAACACCATCTCATATGGGCCCTTACACAGCTGGTTTCAACGTAATATATTTTCATTCAATGGTATGAAATCGGATTTCCCAAAGTTTCAACATAAATTTAGTTCGGAAACGAGTCGGGTTGATTGTAGTCTATAGTTCACGCCGCGTACAGCGCCGCATCAACGCACGGCCATAAAAAAACTAGTTCTTATATAATATTAACAACAAAACAATAGAAAAAGGAAAAATTAAACAGATTCAGTAAATACTAGTTTCACATCATCAAATGATCCAAAACCAGCCAAGAACCGAGCCCGAAACTAACCCGAGTCCTAAAAACAAAGCCATCACCACAGCAGCCATTTCGGCCTCCGAAGGTGGAACCGATTTAGGTGCCAGTATCATAACGACACTCGTTAGATACCCATTAGTAAACCCCAAAATAACCGTTAAAAACACCACAAAAACCTCACTTTTCAGCCACTTAGGCCCATGTAAGCAGGCTGTGAAGAGTGGATACAACAACAGTCTCCCCAAACAACCCCATGTCGCTTTCGACATACTCTTTAAAACATATATCGCGGTAAAACATTTCCCAGCGAAATCCGCAGTATTATATATGGTGATTAACACTATCGGGTACCAGTCTTTGAGGAGTTTTGACTCAATGTTTTCTGCTAAAAATCCTGGAAAGATTGACAGAGTTACGGTATATATGATGAAGATTCCGAGAGCGGGCCATTGGATCATTCTTGCGACGTTCCAGAATTTAGTCGTTGCTATCGGACTGTTATGTTGGAGTAGTTTATAATGTTGTTCCATGACCGGTAACTTGTATAGAAAGGTACAACATACCATGCAGACGAGTAAGATGAGCGTGCTAACGAGGAAATATAAGTGTGCGCCTTTCTTGAGCCCTTGTGGATCTTGTAGGAGTGAGGCTTTTGTAATAATTCGCAATAAAGAGACCAAAATTCCTTAAAAAAATGATAATTGTAATTAGTATCGAATTATCGATAAATGCATTGAAGTGTTAATGCTAGAGATGGCAATTTTTGACCCCTTTGCGTAAAATGGGTCGATTTGACGTTTGGGTTGTATGTTGTTGTTTAATCTGCAACGGGTCAAACAGGTAAAGTTTCAAGCTTAAGCTGAAATGGTAACGGGTCAAACGGTTCGAACGAGTCAAATGGATCAAAAGTCACGTAAAACCTTTTTTAACGCTTAGAACAACCCGTATAGCCTTACTAATTATTTTTCATAATTTCATTTTTATTTATCGATAAAAAATGGGTCATTTATGTATTTTTCTTCAATATAATTTCCAATTGGTAAAGTAGATTATTATTTTATCACCATCATATTTAAAATCTTTTTTAATACGCAAATTATTTTTTGTATTTAAAAAAATGACAAAAAGTGTTTTGACCAGTTACTCGACCCGCCCATACCTGATGAAGCAGTCCCCGCAAAAACGGCCTGCATGTACTCTTTTGGCAACTTTCCAGCAGACCCCACAAGGCTCCCGCCAATCAAGCCATCCGCTAAACCACAGACCACAACTGATGCAACCACTGCATAAAACGCCGAGGCTGTCTTTTTATGCCAACAAGCCCAGTCAATAGTTGGAGTTACCATGAGCGACAAAACAAACATCGTAAATCCAACGTTCATCCTCACTTTGAAGCTGACTAATCTGCCGAAATTACTCCAACTTATCATAACAATCAAACTTAAAAGCGAAGAACTCATATAAGCAACTGAAAACACTTTCTCCACATGTTTGTCCGGATAAAGATGGCCGAAGTAGTCAATAGCGGTTATGAAAGCATTCCATGGAAGCAAGTTTCCTGCACCAAGTAAGAAATGAATTATATAAGCTATTTTGTAGGTGTCTTTCGGCTTAATATGATTCGGGTCACTCTTCAAACTCTCCATTTTTGTATCTCTAGTATTTTCTACTTCTAACGATACAATGCGCTATTTAAGCAGGCGTAAAAGGCCGATCGAAAAGACTTGTTGGTGTGAATTCTAAAAAGCAAGATTCTTTCCAAATCTTTTGTTCTGGATCACTGCAAATTCGCCTTTAGTTCAAGATTGATGTGCATTGTGAAATATCTCACTTTTTTATTACTATTTTATTTTTCTTGAAGTACATTTTTGATTCTTATTGCTTGATTTAAAGACTATGCTTTGAAGTATGAGGTGCTATAAGTTTAAACTGAAATGTTGTGACTTTATCATACAGGAAAATGAATCACGTGGGCAGTGGCGGAGCTTCACCAAAAGTTTCGAGGGGCGTAAAGTCATGGGACCCAAAACTTTTTTTTTCCTATCGTTATGTTTCGGATCGGACCGCTATTCGATTTGGGTCGGGTCAAATAATAATAGTTCCAAATAAAACTAAAAAAATTCATTCATTCAAATGACCCGTTCTTACGTATAAAAAAACTAAATATTGTTTAACAAACAAAAGACCAATATATATATAGAAACGGGATCAGGAGAAAACGCTCAAAAGTGTGAGAACGGTGAGAATGCTTCCTGGCCTGACACGTGTCACGCGGCCTAGAAAAGGGCGGAGGGGCTTTTTTGTCCTTTCATATTTCTTTTTTTAAACGCGTGTCACGTCCCGTTTCCATTTTTTTGGCGTTTAATAAATACGCCGCGTTTTATTGTTTGTAGATCAGGATCACAGTTAATATTTTTGGCGTTTTAATCATGTTTTGGCGTTTTTATTGTTTTTTTTAAATGAAGATGCCTGTCTATGATGTAAAAAACATCAGTAATTTTCTTGATGTTTATTATATCAAAGTAGGATACAGGTCTATAATTTGACAGACAATTATGGCGTTTTGAAAAGATAAATAAATTAAGTTATCCATGTATTGGCATTTAATTTAATTAATGTTTGGTAATAATGTTACCGTCTCTTCATTTTACTGTTTAGCAATTACTGTTTTGTTTAATTTCATCGTTGAATTAGTGTTGATTTTTCATTAATACCTTGTTTTGCATTTTTTGGCGTTTTATAGCAACATTGTGCTTTGCTAGCATCCGTTCTCTCAGTTTTCACACTATCAGTCGTTTTGCTGTTTTTGGCGTTTTATATTAAAAAAAATTTTAGTCGAGAATTATATAATAAAATCAGAGAATTAGATAACAAGCAATAGAAACTGAAAAAAAAAAAAAAATTATAATCTAATTTCTCTTCCAAATCTTCACTGTCATCAGCCTCTTCTGCTTTAACATTTTTGGCGTTTTGAACCAGTGTTTTGAATACCTTATGTAGATCTTTTTTTCCTACATAATGGCCGTCTTCATTAAGGGGTAAAAGTCTTTTTTTCTTCGTTTTTTCATGAAATTTTGTCCATCTCATTCAGCAAAAGCTTATAGATATACCCACCTCAGATTAGAATCCATTCAGTGAGACTTCATGCAGAACAATACTCAATAAAGAAGAAACGACGTTCCGCATCTGTGGCTTTTTTAAGTATCTTTTTTGGTGTTTAAACTTTAAAGTGTTGGAAAGATGGCGTTTATTTTTTTGGTGGTGTGATCAGTTGATTGTGTAGATACGTCTCTCTTATAGGATGTTTTTGGCGCGTCGTTTAGGCGGGATTTTTATTTATAGTAAATGATATTAATAAAGTAGCGGTCTTTTCAGTTACTGTGCGTATTTTTTACTGGTTTTGTTCAGGTTTTTATGAGTTTTTATGGTCTTAGACATTCCATCTTCCAAGTTTGGCGTTTTTTAATGGCTTTAAGTAGTTTTTGACGTTTGTTTCCATTTTTAGCTTTTAATAATTCTTCTATAAATTACTTTAATATAGGTTTGGAGTTTTTGGCGTTTTACTTCATTATGGCGTTTCACAATAATTAAGAATTTTGGCGTTTTATTAATATAATGTTATTTTTTTATTCTAAGTTGGAAAATACATAACAAACAACAGAAAAAAAAAATTAAAAAAATAAAAATAGAAACAATTCATCTTTCAAATCTTCATTGTCGTCAGTCTCTTTCTTCTTTGAAACATGTTCACTGGCGGTTTGACTTTGTCATGTTTGTGTTTTTTTGGCCGTTTGGAAAGGCAATATGACATGAGTTTTTTGTTTGAATATGTATCTTCAAACCACTCATCATTGTTATTCGTCTAATTCTTGCCATTATAATATTCATCAATAACAAAACACAAAAACTGACATAAGTCTGACCCCGATATCTTTTTCTTGAAGTTTTGTCCATCTTATTGAGCAAAATGTTATTTGAGTCGCAGCACATCAGGAAAGAATGCATTTTCCGAAACTTCATGTAGAACAATATTGAATATACAATAAACGATTTTTGGCATTTTGGGCGTTTTTCTGAGGAAATAGTGTATCTGAAAGAAAAGTCCATTTTTTGGAAATTTTTGATATTTGAGAGATTTGGCGTTTTCTAAGATGATTGATATATAGTAAAATATGACGTTTTTGAGTAGGTGTGTTTGATGTTTTGGATTTTTTTGGCGTTTGTAAGATGAATATTAGATAGTAGAAATATGGCGTTTTCAGGGGGGAGATGTGTTCTTATGTATGAGAATGTTTGTTTATATAGGGATGCGTTTTGGTCAATAATGGCGTTTTATTAATTAGTTGGCGTTTTTGGTATAGAAGTGTAAAGACCCTTTTACCTTTAATGAAGCGCGTCGACTCAATAGAATTCGTGTTATTTACGAAAACGCCACCGCGCCAATCTAGTCCATAGATTGTTTTGATCGGACGATCCATAAGCGTTCTCACCGTTCTCACACTTTTCATCGTTTTCTCTAAATCCTGACCCTATATATATAATAGTATGAGATAAATGAAACCTAGACGAAGAATTACAACTCAACCCGAAGACCTTTAAGATTTAAGGTGCTAACAAACTTTACTTTGATTTATGTATTGTATAAATATTTCGGCAAAATAATTGGAGGGGCGATCCTATATAATTTTAAAATTTTCGGACGAAAAATCGAAAATTATTCACTTATAACCGAAACATTGGAGGGGGCGGGTGCACCTCAGGGCACCTACTAACCTACGCCCCTGCACGTGGGGTGGGGGGTGGGGGGATATAAACGGATGGCAAGAAATGGTTTATGGTTTGATTTTATATATTCTACTGTTATAACACATGTTAGGATTCTTTGATGTTTTGATCCTTTGTAATCATATTGGTTTTACCAATGGATAGTATAACACCTTGGAGTCTATATGGTCCATTCCCTAGCTTCTCATCTCATTGGTACCAAAATATTCTCTTCATATATTCTAATTTTCACCTTTATGTTATTTGTTCACACACACAATTTGTTTTGTAGTCCATGTTTGGATTATTCCCAAGGTTGGGTTAGGTTATTTACTAGGTTTGAAAGACCTTGGGTTTTGACTCTTAGGAAGTATATATGGAAAACAAAAGATCATGCTTTGTGCCTTATTAAGTATGTGCATTTGTCTGTAACAACTAAAGGCGACAAGATGAGTAGGTCAGGCGGTAGGAGTGTAAACGAGGCAAGCCGAGCCTGGGCTCACCTGGACTCAAACTCGGTTTGTTCAACTTAGAAGAGCTCAAGCTCGGCTTGTTTATTGTCTATTAATTAATTAATATATATTTCTAATCAAAACGGTCAAACACCAACACATGTCGACCCATACAAAGAAAAAATGGGTCGAAAGTGCCACCTCTATTAACAACCCTTGAAAGTAGCATTTGAAATTCTTAAGGAGTAAGAGCGTCAACCTATAGACATAAGGTAAACATTTTATTTGTGCAAAATACTTGTACTTTAATGTAAGTTGATTAATTTTTTTGTATTTGTGTCGATCAATATGTTAACTACAAAACCGGACAGCTTGAAATCCTATGTTTTTGGTACTTATAGCCAAGTGTATGGATGGAACAACTAAACAAGTAGTTTTAAGATGATAGGTGGGAATTTAAAGGTGAAGTTTAGAGACCATTTAAGGTGTAAAGTGAACATCAACATCAAAATAGTGAACCTATCTTTCTTTAGGATTGGAAAGAACATCAATGGAGCTAAAGCAATGGCTCATGATCTTGAAATGACTCTTGGTGAGCCCTAAAAAAGCTTTTGTAGATTCATGGACCATTGGCTTATGTAGAACTTGATTCTTTTAACTCCCTGCACACATCTTTTTTCTTTTTTGTATATGGTGATACACTCACCTCACCCCACCCCTAGTCTTTTCACCTTTCAAGTGCTTGTTTTGTAATTCTATGAAGTGTATGTGTTGTTTAGTAACATAGTACTATCTAGAAGTATTAATCAATGGTTCTTGATCAGTTTTAAAAGCCGTGGTACGATATAGGCCTGGCAAATTTCGTTACATGCTCGTCGAGTTATAAAGACATCACAAGTACCTGTTTTTTAGGTGTTTGCATATGAGTATTAGTCGGTATGGACACTTTGTTGGATCTAGTATAATGTTATTTTGACACACATGTGTATTGTATTTAGATGAGTTTATAGTTGATATTGGTCGTAAAAATAATTGGCACTAATAAAATTCCTATGATTTGGGTTATAGTTGATATTGGTCGTAAAAATAATTAGATAAGAACATAATGGGTTGAAAGTAACCCAAAATGTAATATTTAGCAGTCTTTTGGAATACTACATTAAAAAAATTGTATTAATATAACCACGATGTAGAATTTATAACCCAGTTTAATGTTTTAATTACATATAAACAAAAAAAAGTACCCCAAGGTCATGTTGATAATTTCTAGAGTTTTTTTTATAAAGACATCGCAACCTACATCACCACCACCGGCGACGATGAGGGGTGGTAGAAGCGATGGTGGTAGTGACGGTGGGTTGTTACGGTGGAGGAAGTGGCGATTGTGGCTTTGGGGACAATGGAAGTGGGGTGGTTGCGGCATTAATGGTGACGTTAGGGCGGTTGCGGTGAATGAATGTAAATGGTATAAATAGATGTAATATACGAGTCAATGTTGTTAAAAGATAGTAAGAACTTTACATTATATATCCATTATACGACGTAAATATATATCAAATTAGTTAACTCTGGTAAGTAACTACTGGCTATTTTTTTCAAATACTTGATAGTTTGTATATATTATAAAACTAATACTATTTCACTGTTGTAAAATCATTAATTAATTTATTTTAATTAACTAATGATATTATATCTCTTGATTTTATAGCAACTCATATATACATATGGTGCATCATAATCTTCTGTCTAGTTTTGGTTCTTTTCTTTCTGATTTTATAATGGATCCAATAGGTTAGTTGTTCTTTTTGTTGGGCCACAAATTTGGGTTCGAGCCCAATAGTTTTGTGGCACCAAACATTTTGTCCATTGGTCTTTGGATAAATCAACACTATAATTTAGTTTAGTACCTCACGGCCTTACCATCTCAAATGAACACTATCATGTTATATAAAATATATACACCATCTTTTATATGTTTCAAAAGAAAGAAAATCACTAAAATAAACACTTTCTTGGATGTCGTCGTCATCATCATACTCAGTATATCCCACCAATAGCAAAGCTAAGATAGGGTCCGAGGAGGGTAAGATGTAGACAGCCTTACCCCTACCCCGTATGAATAGAGATGCTGCTTCCAGTGAGACCCCCGACTCGATAGTAGCTTTGCATCAAGCCTGGACATAAGACACATAAAACTTAGCAATTGAGACAAACGCCGATTAGTGCATGTATCCCCTTGTCTTTCGGCTATCAACACCACCACATGATCCATGATTAACCATCCCCTCTTTTAACATTATTTTGACGAAATTAGTAAAATAATGTTAAAATTAGTGCATTTTCTTGGATGTGTCTATATAACTGTGTCATAAACACATCATTGTTTGGCTGAGATAACTGACTAAGAGTCGCGTATCTAGTTTTACTTGCATATCAGACTTTTCCTGACCAATAATTACTAATAAAAATACTGTAATGAATGACACTGTATCCCGCATAGATTCATGTATGTATTATAATTCATGTGCGTAATGAAAATATTTGGTTAGGTAAGTAAAAATGGACACGTGAAAAATTGTTCTAACATTACCGTAGGATATCGAACACTTAAAATTTAACTAGTTTTTTTCTTAAACAGTTTATTAGTCGAGAATCCATCACACGAACATGATGCTATAAGAATCATACATTATATATTATTGTTGTTCCAAATGTTCCCCAATAATCGAGTTCGAGACACTTGGAATTTCTGGGAATTTATGCATGTTATATCATGTTTGACAAAGCCTAAGGGCCATCCAAGTTGATGTATGAGGCATTTCTCATCTCTTTGGGACCCAACATTCAACATTGTTTGGTGTTTATGAAAGGGAGGAAATTCTTTGATGACATGGGTGTTTGTCTTTTAAGAAAAACATCAATCATAAGGTTTCAAAATAATGTACACAATAATTGACTTTACATGTTTATTCGTTAAAAGGTATATTAAAGACAGCCAAAAACATTGTAAGAATTATACATGATTCTAAATAACTTTAAGCCTATGTTTAATTAAGTAGAATAATATATAAGTTACAGAAGATTCACGTAAAATTAAGTCGAACATGTCAACAACAACCATATTTAATCGAATCTCACACATAGTCAAACTACTGGTAGAGTTTGTGGAGGATAAGATATAGACAAACCTTACCTCTATAATTATAGTTTGTCAACTCATCTATTTTGATGACTCTAAATCAGTACTTTTCAAAAATAGATATTTGAAAGAAAACAACATTAATAATTGTTGGCGAAGGGTTAGTGTAACAAATTTATTAAATACGATAATCACCCATGTTTTGGAAACTAATATTATTTTACTTATGTAATAGTAGGTTGATAATCACTCATAAGTTTTTAGGCATCCGAAAGGAAATTATGAGGCGTTCCAACATCTTCCAAGCACATCAGTTTGTGAATTCAAGATTTCCAACAACAACCGGTGAAAATTCAAGCATGCCGATGAGTGGCTAAACCACCTGTGATCTCCTCCAGGTGTAGGGTTTGTGAGTGATACTCTTGATTTTAGTTTAACCTAGGTTTTGGGATTGAATTAGTTAAACTGTTAATTTTTTATCAGATGGCTGTTTGGCAACTTCTGAATGGTTAAGTGTTGAACCAGTAAGAGGTCTGACCCATTAAGTGCTGAACAAGTAGGTGGTCTGAACTATCAAGAGCCAGTATAATGCTTAACCATTCAGAGGTAAATGTCTGACGATTGTTTTTACAATTCGATGACATATTTCCCCCATAAAGTATACAACAAATTCTTTCTGTGAAAACGGGGAAAATTCAACGTATGACAGAATTAGATCCTGATCCTTTTTGGACCGAGCAAAGCAAAGAGACTGAAAGTAGATAGGAGTACAAGGGCATTTCGAACGAAAGGTGCATTTCCTCAGTTGATAGAAGAAAGAGTTCAGCCCAGCACTACGGCTTAGCTAGGGGGCTAAGAGCCATGGCTGACTTATAAGGAGAGTCTACGGTAAGCAGAGAGTCCACGGAACCTAAGCTAATCACATATTAGGATTGGTTAGTAGTCTTTGATTATGAGACTAGGGAAAGTGAGACCATAATTCAGATTAGAGGTCTTAACCATTCAGACAAACTCTGTATAATGCTTACTATTCGGAGGCAAATGTCTGAACCATCCAGACATTTGCTTGCGAAACAAACAGTCTGAACCATTAAGGGGTTGTTTGACAACATCTGAATGGTTAAGTGCCGAACCAGTAAGATGTCTGAACCATTAAGTACTGAACCAGTAAGAGGTCTGAACCATTAAGAGCCTGTATAATGCTTAACCGTTCAGAGGCAAATGTCTGACCAATTCAGATTAGAGGTCTTAACCATTCAGACTCTGTATAAATCTTAACCATTCAAAGGCAAAAGTCAGAACCATTCAAACATCTGCTCATGAAACAAACACTCTAAACCATTAAGTACTGAACCAGTAAGACGTCTGGACCATTAAGAGCCTCATTAAGAGGTAAACAAACAACCCCTAAATGTTGAACCAGTAAGATGTCTGAATCATTAAGAGCTCCATTAAGAGCTAAATAAACAGCCCCTTAGTTGTGGTTTTACATTGAAACAATTTGGGTTTGTTGGACATTAAATTTATGAGCTTTTTTTAATACAATGAACCACCGTCAGAACTATCCACACCCGTCACCAATCCCATCATCGACAACAGAAGTAGCCGACGCAATGGTGGTACAAACACCTACCGCGCCACCAACGTCAATTTCTCCGATCTCTCTCTCTAGCATACCCATCTCTCTCTCTCTTGCGGTTCCCTCTCCATTCTTTGGATGGATGTTGGAAAGTGTATGGTGAGGTGGGTGGTGTAGAGGTGTAATGGTGAAGACATAATAGGGATACACGTGGTGTCAGTGGATACGACCCAATGAATATATGCCAGGCAGGTACCTGGCACTATACATAAGGTTTGTGTTTTAGTAGTATATAATATAATTTGTTTCTTGGTTTACATTTCACAATTATTGAATTGGTGTTTTGTGTGAATAGAATCCATTTAGTTCGGTTTCATATTTATCAATTGTTTAACCATACACATAGTCACCATTAATGACTCCCCACTAGGTTAACCAGATCAATGGTGTTTTATCAAACCTGAAACCAGGAGTAGATTACCTTTCTCATACTTATTTACAACCAATTGATCAAAATCGTTTTAACAATCATTCTTGTAATCAAAACAAAACACATTAGTTATAAATTACTTAATCAATGAAACAGATGAACTTTGACAGCCTACTTCCCATTACTAGTAAAGGTAACTAGGAACTGATTTTAACTTTATTTTTTACTAACATTTTGACATCGATCAAAATGGTGCCGTTGCCGGGGAATTGGTGCGCTAAGTGTTTAGTTTAGTTGTTAAAAAAATCCAAAACGTTCCCTTTATTTTATTTTTTGTTATTTTGTTTAGTATTACATTAGGTGTGTTAGTCTTTGCACGAAAATTGATCTCACTATGAACCCGATAGATGATAATGCATGTGATTGTTGCGGGAGCCCATATCATTGGTTGCAAGATTGTCCAGTGGCCCATAAGAGAATTGAAGCATATAAGGAACAGAAAGATAATAATATCATATCAACATATGTAAATGATGAAGATATACATTTATCCCACTTGTACTATTCACCACATCCATCAGACTCCAAAGGCTATTACCAGTCAAATGACGAGTATCAAAAGAGTTTGTACAATCAAGGAAATCCACTATATCATAACTATCAACAACGATTCAATCAGCGCAGCTATCAAATGGGTACATTTAACCCAGGTAGGTATCATTAAGGTGCTTATCAAAAGGACAGTTTTCCTTAAAGTCAACAACAAGGTCCTTAGAGAAATTGTCAACATCAACATCAAGGGCAAAGGTAAAGTCAAGATACTCTCAAGGTGAATCATCTAGTAGTAAAGATTTCATGAGTTTAGAGTTGGATGCTATTATGGAGTTTTTGAAAGAATAAAGAAAGACAGGGTTCCATGCTATCATGGAGTTTATGGGACAAGATTCATAAGGCATTGGTAAAGCAAGTTAGTCAGTTAGTAGAGAAAGTTGTAGAGTTGAAGGCCATGAAGAATAATACACCAGAGCCTTCAAATACCAAATATTATATGATTGAACTAGGTATGGTTAATGATGATGTGGTGAAAGAGGTTATAGATGTTTTGACGCACGAAGTCAGTTGTTTAAATCCGATTGAAAACATAACACAAATTCCCTCAGTTGTTTAAGTGTTACATTGAAGACACACCTCCCAAAGAACCAGTGACCTATTTATGCTTGGTGTATCCTAACCACCATTCTATATTTATTACTAATTTCAACAAAGTTGGGGATGATGGCTCGAGTGGGAAAAGAGGAAGGTGAGTATGGAAGACCTTGGACAAGGTATGCTGGAATAGCCCTCACAATGGTCCTATAGACGTGTCAATGCTAGGAAAGAAGCTGGCGACTTGACATATCAAAACCGAACATACATTGGGAATTCGATAGGTAAATGTGGAATTTAGTTGTTGTCACACCCCGACACGTAGCGGAATGGTACGGGGCGTGATGATTGCCCAAAGCTTATGGAACTTATTAAAACTTCATAATTAAACATTTCACGATTAAATGTCACACTTTTCATATAGGGTCAAATATATCAAATACAACACTATCCAAACAAAATAATATGATCTTGTCTTTATTTTTTACTAAGGCAAATGCTCCTACGTGATCTTGATTTAGTCCAGTCTTCAATTCTTAGTACCTGTATCATATGTAAAATAATATTGTTTGGTCAGCTACGACGAGCTGGTGAGTAAACCTTGGTTAAGTAAAAATAGGTTTACCATTTTAAATTTAGAAGTAAAAGAAATATATTTTTCCTTTTTTAAACTCAAATATTAGTTCAAAAATTAAACATGCAATTAATCATGTGAAATAATGCAACAAGTAATATGTACATAGAATGGTGACTGCACAATGACTAAGACCAAGACCGACACCAAAACCAAAACCATCTTCTTGCGTCCCACACCCAATAAAGGGTGTGACTATGGCGATACCAACGTCCCATAGTTAGGAGGAAAGGTCAGCCCAATACTAATGGGGTGATACTGACATTTCCAGGTCACGAGGAAAGGTCAGCCGTGGATCCACTGAATGAATGATTATTGATTATAATTGTCACACCCCAACCGATGGCGGAAACATCGGGGCGTGGCACTGAGCGAAACAGATTGTCCAGAAGTTTCCATAACAACTATAATTACCAATTATTTAAAGCAACATGTCCCATACCATGTCATAAAAGATAACATAATTATTACAGTCAAGATCTAGTCAAATTGTTCCGTTTTGACAACTCATATTTTAAATACAGACAATTGTTTATTTGTTTCTAGACCTTTCCTAGCCTCGATTTCACAGCAAGCTAAGCAGATAAGCATCCTAAGCACTTGTCACATACGTTAAAGGAAAAGTCAATGCACATAGTGTAAAGGTGAGCATAAAAGTTTGATAATAGCATATAGAGTTCGAAATCGTTACGCATAACCAGCACGTACACAGTGTGAAATGAGGCATGTAAGTTATCGACATGAACCTATCAATACCAATGACTGCGGGTTGACTGCCCAAGGCAGTTCGTAATACACAATCACCACTGTGAGCCATGTAACAAATTGTCCTTAACAACCCCTGAGTGAACAGGTGCTGAGTCCAAACAAATAGTACTATCGCTGCTAAGGCAGGTAGACAGCATTCCATGTGTAAACATAACACACAAGCATTCATTAAGTCACGTATAACATGCGGTAACGGTTAGAGTTTAAAGTATTGCGTAGTGTGTTCGATGTGATTTAGAATAAGTAACGTATGTAACACCCAAAAGTGCGTAAAGCAAAAAGGGATCGAGTATACTCACAGCGATGATGGATTGAAGGGAGCGCTAGAGTGAGATTAGCCTGATCAAAAGATAGCATAATGATAAGCGATACGTAAATGGGAGAGATGTGTCAAAGGATCGGACACTACTCCGATTGGGTGACCTTTCGAGTGGTTTATTTCTTCGTTTGGGAAGTATGTGTTTGTGTATGATGGCTTAACTTTTGAAGTTTTCGTTGTAGTATTTTGAAAACAGAGAAGTATCTCTACCCTTCGGGTCGATCGATCGAACGGTTCGATCGGGCGACTATTCGGTTGGTTGAACACTTTAGTGAGAGCAAGTTCACAGCAGTTTGTCACTCGATCGGATTGTAGTCCGATCGGGTGGCAATCCGTTTGTATTGAACATGTTGAAAATTGTTTAAGTGTTGAAGTCAGAACATTACATAGTGGAGTGACAATCCGATCGGGTGGTAATCCGATCGGATAATAGTTCGTTCAACGTTCACAACTTCAGATGTTTGAAATAAAAGTTAAGTGTGGGGACAAGGTGCAAGCCGATCGGCTGGCAACCCGATCGGGTGACAATCCGATCGGACAGCAGTCCGATCGGGCGGCACTCCGTCCTGGTCGGCCTGATCGTCTCACACTTGGTTGTTTTCGATGGTTTGTAGTTTTATCGAGACGGTGTGACAACGTGCTAATCAACAGAACCCCATCTTTACACAAGTAACCCGATCGAACAGGAATCACCCAAGTTCAACCAGTTAACCGGTTCAAGACGGCTGTTCTTGATTAACCCGAAGTCGGCTGTCTCGTTGGTAGGACTCAGATCTTGAACCAACACATCACCAAGAAAGTGTAGAAGGTTAGAGCAAGGTCCGTTCCTATCGGTTTTTGAGTGTATTGAGTGTAAAAGAGTTGAAAGAAAGTTAGAAACCATCTTTCAATCCTTTTTCACCATGAATATGTCCTGATCTATGCAAGATCTTTGTTTATTTGTGTGGAAATCGTTCAGATCAAGGTTGTTCTTGGTGGATTGAAGCCAAAACATGAAGTTCATAAGAACACCATGATGACATCATCCTAGAACACCTCAAATCTAGTGATTTCACGGTTAAAAGTTAAGATTCAAAAGATAGAAAGGTGTAGGAGTGCGTATAGATTAAGAAAGTACAAGATTTAGGTTGAAACATCGGAGAAAAAGTGGGCAAGCAGCGCTGGTCGGACGAGAGAGTGCAAAAGGTGAAGTTATGATGTTGACAGGGGGGTATTTATAGACTTACCATAAATGGAAAGGGGAGAAGAGGGCTGGTCGATCGGGTGGTAACCCGATCGGGTGACTGCTCGATCGAGTGGCATCTCGATCAGGTGGCAGCCCGATCGGGTGGCAGCTCGATCGGCTGGCCACTCGATTGGAGTGCATGGCGCGACGAGTTTTGCTGTTTCGATTGCGATTGCGAGCGTTGCGATGCGATAGAGTTTCGTAGTCAAATTACTTTTAATCCGAACTACTATATCAACATACAATCATCCTTAATTGACTTGCGTTTAGCTTTTGCGATTCCATTGCGATTGAGTCTCGATTGCGTTTCGATTAATCACCACACAAAAACATAATTAAACATGCACATGTAACACATAAGGCACACACACACATAGAACAATATCCAGAACGCGTAATTCGAGTTGCGAGTGCGATTGCGATAAGCGATAAAGCGATAAAACATGCGATAAATATCGAATAAACCTCGATTATTAATAAGTACTCCGCATAATACAACTAACGTAAAGCATAAAATAGACTAACTACAAGTCAAAGAAGTCAAAACAGGAATTGAGCAAGGAGTGACAGATCGCATTTAGCAATCTTGTCTCCCTTTGACTTCAATCTTGACTTTGACTTTGACTTTCGAAACACGGGGTGTTACAGCCTCCCCTAGTTGAGGGAATTTCGTCCCGAAATTAGGCCGAAGCCGTAACAAACAACTGTGGGTACTTCGCCTTCATGTCGCTTTCGAGTTCCCAAGTGAACTCTGCGCCTCGTTTGCCTTCCCATCGGACTTTTACAATAGGAATGCGCGAGCGTCTGAGCTGCTTGGTTTGGCGATCCATGATTTCGACATGCTTCTCCACTAAGTGTAGTGTTTTGTTTACTTGGAGATCATCAAGGGGTACAATTAAATCATGCTCAGCAGGGCACTTTCGAAGGTTCGAAACGTGGAAAGTCGGGTGTACGTTATTAAGTTCCTCCGGTAGTTCGAGTTTGTAGGAGACTTTTCCGATCCTTTCCAGAATCTTAAAAGGTCTAACATATCGAGGCGCTAGTTTCCCTTTCTTGCTGAATCTGACCACACCCTTCCAAGGTGATACCTTTAGGAGTACGTAGTCGCCAACGTCAAATTCAAGGGGCTTGCATCGTCTATCAGCGTAACTTTTCTGACGACTCCGAGCTTTCAGCAGATTATCTCGAATTTGGAGGACTTTTTCAGTCGTTTCTTGCAATAGCTCAGGACCGGTTAATTGCGAGTGCCCGATCTCGTGCCATACAATTAGCGATCGACATTTTCTTCCGTATAAATCCTCAAACGGTGCCATTTGAATGCTGGAATGATAACTGTTATTATACGAGAATTCGACTAACGGAAGGTAAGCATCCCAATTACCACCAAAATCTATGACACACGAACGAAGCATGTCTTCAAGGGTACGGATCGTTCTCTCAGTCTGACCGTCGGTTTGAGGGTGGAATGTGGTACTTAGATTAAGCGTAGTACCGAGAGCCGCTTGAAACGTTTCCCACAGTCGCGAGGTAAACCGAGCATCACGGTCAGAGATGATGTCGCGGGGCATCCCATGTCGACAAATGATCTCATCAGTGTAGATTCGGGCTAATCTTTCTACCTTGTAGTCTTCCCGTATTGGCAAAAAGTGAGCAGATTTGGTCAAACGGTCAATGACAACCCAGATGCTGTCGAGACTTGATGGCGTGCGCGGGAGTTTTGTTATGAAGTCCATAGCTATACTGTCCCACTTCCACATAGGGATCGGGGGTTGTTCGAGTAAGCCAGAGGGTCTTTAGTGTCCAGCTTTGACTTTTGAGCAAGTCAGGCACTTCCCAACGTAGAGAGTGATATCCCTCTTCATGCCCGGCCACCAGTACTTGTAGCGAAGGTCCTGGTACATCTTGTCGGCACCGGGATGAATAGAATATCGGGATTTATGGGCTTCGCCATCAAAATATGTCGTAAATTGGTCCGCTTAGGGATCCAAATTCGGTCCAGAAAGTGGAATATCCTATTCGACTTATTCACAAGCTGGGCTCCATCGTGATAGATTCTTTCCTTCTTCAAAGTGCGCTCATTAAAACAGGCATGTTGAGAAGTTCTACCCAGCGGCGTTGACGCATATTAAGTTCCTTCTGGTCAAAGATATGTTGTAGGCTCCTATGACCGGTGAAGATCATACACTTAGTACCATACAGGTAGTGTCGCCAAATCTTTAACGCAAAAACAACTGCGCCTAGCTCGAGATCATGGGTTGTATAGTTCTTCTCGTGGATCTTGAGCAGACGAGATGCATAAGCGATAACCTTGTCTCGCTGCATGAGAACACAACCAAAACAAAGGTTCGAGGCATCGCAATAGACGATAAAGTCATCGTTTCCGTCGGGTAAAATGAGAACAGGAGCATTGCAGAGCATGTGCTTGAGGTTTTGGAAAGCAGACTCTTGTTCAGTTCCCTAAACAAAAGGTTTGTCTTTATGCGTGAGAGCGGTAAGCGGCACAGCGATTTCTGAGAATCCTTTGCTAAATCGATGATAATATCCCGCTAGTTCGAGAAAAGAACGGACTTCAGACGGGTTCTTAGGTGTAATCCAGCTCTTAACTGCTTCAATCTTCGAGGGATCGACGTGAATACCTTGACTATTGACAATGTGACCGAGGAATTGAACCTCCTCCAGCCAAAATTCGCACTTGGAGAACTTGGCATAGAGTCGATTCCCTTGGAGTAGCTCGAGAACCAAATGTAGATGTTGCGTGTGTTCGGCTTTCGACTTGGAATAGATCAAGGCATCATCGATGAACACGATGACGAAGCGGTCGAGATAAGGTTTACACACACGATTCATCAGATCCATGAAAACCGCAGGTGCATTGGTTAACCCAAAAGGCATAACGACAAACTCATAATGGCCGTATCGAGTGCGAAAGGAAGTTTTGGGTATATCCTCCTCTTGAATGCGTAGTTGGTGATAGCCTGAGCGTAGATCGATCTTCGAGAAACATGTAGCTCCTTGTAGCTGATCAAATAAATCATCAATGCGAGGCAGGGGATAGCGATTCTTGATAGTCAACTTATTCAATTCCCGATAGTCTATGCATATCCTGAACGACCCATCCTTCTTTTTGACGAAAAGGACCGGCACGCCCCATGGAGAGGTACTCGGGCGAATGAAGCCTTTATCAAGTAATTCCTGAAGCTGACTCGAGAGTTCGCGCATCTCAGATGGAGCGAGTCGGTAAGGAGCTTTGGCAACAGGGTTGGCTCTAGGAATGAGGTCGATACGAAAGTCGATATCACGACTTGGCGGTAGTCCGGGAAGATCCTCAGGAAAAATGTTAGGAAATTCTCAAACCACTGGAACATCGTTTACACCTGGTCTTCCTTTCTTTTCCTTCTCCGCTACTACAATATTAGCCAAGAAAGCTTTGCATTCCTTACGGAGATACTTGCTAGCTTGGACACACGACATGAGCTTAAGACCTTTCGAAGGAGTTTCACCATAAACACATATTACATCACCATTCGCGAGCGAGAATCGAATCATTTTATCGAAGCACACAACTTCAGCATGGTTTTCACGAAGAAAGTCCATACCTACTATGACGTCAAAACTTCCGAGTTGCATCGAAATAAGGTCAATCGGAAAGATGTGATTGTTGAGCTCAAGAGTACACTCACAAAGAACAGAATTAACGGCGACGGTTCTTCCGGTGGCGACTTCGACATCGAACGTCGAGGGGAGATGGGAGCGCTTACGATTAAGGAGCTTCTCGAATTCAAACGACACAAAGCAGTTATCGGCTCCAGTATCAAACAAACACGAAGCATAAATACCATTCACAAGGAACGTACCATTGACCACGTTGTTGTCAGCCTGGGCTTGGCACGCATTGATGTTGAAAGTTCTGGCGCGGGCGGCTTATTGCTGTTGCTGTTGCTGCTGCTGAGGCTGCTGCTGCTGGGGCTCTTGTTTCACAACCCTGTTCGGGCACATGTTCGCGAAGTGGTTGGGATCACCACACGCGAAGCAGACTCTGACGTTGATCGCGGGCGCCTGAGCTGCCTGTTAGCCTTGAGGAGCTGGAAGTAGAGCTTGATGAGCAGTGGCTTGAGTTGGTGCTTGTCGGGGACCAGTACAGAAATTAGCAGTGAAGTGGCCGTACATATTGCAGTGCACGCAGAATCGGCAGGCGATACCCACCGGGTGATGGTAAGTACATGTTAGGCAAGCAGGGTGAGGGACTGTGTATCCACGCTTTGCAGGTGGTGCATAGATAACTGGAGCTGATCGATGCTGAGATTGCTGCTGAGCCGGTACGGCTTGAAGTGGAGCAGCAGTGGTAGTGACAACATAGTTCTTGTTGCTGGAGCTGCTGTCGTTGTTCTTCTTCTTGCGGCGTGAGGACTTTAATGATTGAGCGGCGGCGGTTTCAGTGGATGGTGCGGCTGTAGCTTGATGCAAGTTCTTGGTAGCTTTATCCCAAAAACCAGCTTTTACTCGCTTGTCGTTGATTTCAGCGGAAACATATAAGTCTCTTCGATTGTTGATGGCTTTGCGGCATGCACAAAATCTGCAACACAGTCTGGTAGAGCTCGAATGTACTTCTTGATTGTCATGTCAGTAGTCTTCACCTGATCGGGATAGATAATACTGAGTTGCTTGAAGAGAGCAGTTAAAGCAGCGTTGTCACCTTCCTTCTGCTTCAGATGCCAGAATTCGTCCTCCAAATTTTGGCGCTCATGGGGAGGGCAGAACTCTTCGAGCATAACGTTCTTCAACTCATCCCATGACAGACCATAAGCTGCGTCGTTTCCGCGTTTGTTCCTCTCGGCCGTCCACCAGTCTAATGCGCGGGACTGGAAGACGCCGGTAGCATTCAGAGTATGGAGATTGTCAGGACATCCACTCTGACGCAGAGTGACTTCGATCGAGTCGAACCATTGAAACAAGGCCGTAGGGCCATCTTCGCCAGTGAACTCTTTCGGTCCGGATGCTTTAAACTGTTTGAAACTAAAGGCAGCTTTGGGTGTAGCTTTAGGAGCTTCGGTTCTGGATTCTTCAGACGATTTGCTCACATTCTCGTATATTTCACTCACGATCTGAGGAACTACTTTTGCCACTTGCTTGGCGACGAGAGCAGCAAGGCGTTTGTCTCTCTGTTCTTGCCGAGTAATTCGTGGGTGGCGGGTTCCATACGACGACATTGTCTGCATCAGACATCGCCATAGGGCTCAAACTCAATATAATCGAATCTCACCTCACATGTTTAATACTTACTAAAGCTCAGGAATACGATCATGTAAACACGTATGCACATAACCACAGATTCATATAAGCACAAAAGCACATAAGCACGTAAGGCACATAAGCTCAAAAGCACAGAAGCACCAAAAAGCACAGAAGCACATAAAGCAGTCAGAATACAGAAACCTCTCGTTCAAAGTCCGTGAGCGTTCGAGAATGGAGATCGCGTACGACATTGAGAGTAGTATAGTATAAGTGAATATCTTAGCAATCAATATAGCGTACGGTGGTTCCTCATGTAGTAGCGATTTGTTAGCGCATTGAGATAAAAGTGCAGGGCGAGTTGTGTGTGTTGATCAAGCTAATAGCGATAGTCAAATAAATCACCAAAAATTGAAACATATAAACAGGTAAATACACATATAATGTAACACCTCGAAAATTTACGTCCAATAATGTATTGACACGTGTCATAGGCTTTGAATATGTGAAAAAGCACTTTAGAGGGACTAAAGTTGACAAACAGTGAAACTATGTGAATATAAGGGTCCAAAGTGTCAACAATGGATAAATAGGCCCTACAATAACCCTGCATGGTGTTTATAATCTTAAACGAATAAATCATGGATCATACGAAGAAGAAAATGAAAGAAAGTGAGGAATTACAAACTACAAGGGCTAAATGTGTCAACATGTTGAAAGTATACCTCTGAGTGACCTTTTGGCAAACCCAAAGCTTTGTATTGATAAAATATACTCACTAGAATATGTGGTAAAAATTTCATAAAGTTTCGATATCGTATGAGAAAGTTATGATCAAAACCGTGCACGAAGGGTTAAATGCGTCAACGTTGAATTTTGTGACTTTTCGGGTAAGCGCAAAGTTAACCAAGGACCTAACCAAGTTTGTAGATGTCCTAAGGCCCTTAAAAATCAGGTTTGAGGGTCAAGAGTGCAAGAAAAATAGCCAAAACCACGTATCAAAGGACCAGGGACTGAAATGTAAAAGTTGAAAACTTGTTTGGCTGGTTGCCAGCTTGTATGCGCCCCGTGAGAGGCCCTTCGCGGCCCGCCTACAACCTGCCAGCGAACAAAAATGCGCAGATGTCAGTTTTCAGGTCTGAATTCGATTGTTAACAGCTGTTATCTGATACCTGAGGCTCTCCAATGGTTTTTCATGTATAAGGGGGCACCTGGACAGATCTCATAACATTTGTAGACCCTTGTGGCACCATCTTGTGAGATCAAATTTGATATATAAGAACATTCAAGTTGCAACCATTTTCACATTCACTTGCATTCTCACTTCTGGAGCTCCTCTGATCAAAATCAGGCTTTCTAGTGATCTCTAATCGTAATTAGGACTCTTGTAAGTATTCATAACCCTTTCTAATTCGTTTTAGCTTAGTTAATTAGCTTATAGTCAAACCATCGTAATTTAAGTTTGTCTTCGCGATTAAATGAAATCCGCTCAGTCATTTCTCGAATTGAAAGTACCTATAAGTAGGTATTTATGTGGGTAACAAACCCTTAAAAGGGTAGTTTCAGATTCCCACTCTAACTATGTTAATTGTCGAGTCAAAGCTTACTTTAAAAAGTCAACAGCGATGTAGGGTACATGCAATTAGCAATGTAGGGTACATGCAACTTGTTTGATCATTAAAAAAACATGGTAACTAATGTAAGAACATGTCCCAACATGTTCAACTCGACAATTTTCAGTTTAAACCCGGATCGGAACCGAAAGTCGCATAATTTGACTTCTGCTTTGACTTTCAGTTCTGACCCGTTCATGCATGTTTAAGATCTAATTTAGAGCTTATTTTGGACCAGATTTCATATAAGTATAACTCTCTGAGACTATGCAACTTGGTTCAATACTTATCCGATTCATATGCATGTTTCCGATTAATGCTTAAATGTTGACTATTATGCCCTTTTGACTAAAAAACGTGATTTTTGAAAAAGTAAAAGAGTAGAAACCTTAGTTACTGATTTATAAACTTGCACCTAAAATTTGACATCAGTTTGAGGTCTAGATTAGGAGTTATGCTCATTAGCGTAATTTGAAAGCTTTATGTTAATTAAATGACGTAATTAGCGTATAGCCTATTTAAACCCACTTTTTGATATCAAACTTTTTACCCACTGATGTAATATAATATTTTGGGATTTTTAAATATTTTTATTTAATTTTTGGCTGAGCATAACATAGGTCTCTAAGTTTAATTCGGTTAATACCGATTTTGCCCTTTTTAGCCATAAAATGAGTTTTACAAATCCTTTTGACCCCAAACCTTTTTCTACTGATTTTATTTGTTAAATAAAGTATTTTGAGCCTTCTAGAATTATAAAAATATCAGCTTTCCTTTAAAAACCCGGAAATGGCTCCAAATCGCCTTTTTAAGCGTTTTTAACGCATAGTATGTACTAAAACTATATTAAACATATAAGGTGGATACCTACTGATATTTTTTGTATATTTTTATATAATAACAGTAAGTAAAAGTTTATAAACTCAGGTTTCCAGTTTTGACTTTTTAAGCCTAAGTGAAATTACAAAAATACCCCTAAGGTGCATAGTTTGGTTTTAAATGATAAATTTCACATATAGGTCATACCCTACTGTTATAACTTGTTAAATTAAGTGTATTTACTGTATAAATCAGACTTGTAACTCAGATTACTAATTAAACTCTTTTATAATCTTTTAAATGACCAAAACGCCCTTATGAGGCATAATTTGTGTTTAAATCCGTTTTGGGCATAATAGAAGATACGTTACTGATATCACAACATGTTTAAGGCATATTAACTCAGGGAACTTGCATATGACTCTTATGGTTAACCGTGACGCCCTTTTCGCGCTCGGTTCAATTTATGTAACTAGTTTGCATAAATTGACCGAAACGGGTCAAACCTTATCATCTTTGTCTCAAAATCCAGAATGTATTTAGTATACCCATATTATACAAGTATTCAAACTTTTCGGGTCTAAATCACATTCTTTCCGGTCTTCTCTTAATCATGCGTTTGAACCGTATCGTCCTTAAAAGCTAACCGGTCTAAGCTTAGGCTTAAATAAAGACCCGTTAGAAATCTATTATGTTATTATAAACCTTTGTTCCAGAATAGAAGAACCAGTAAAAGCTACCTTCACTCGCTAATTGTGATTTATACTTACAAAGGTAAATACTTTTAACTTATTTTCCCTATACGGGCTTGGGGTACGGTATATAAAATACCGCTTGGTCTGGCATTGAATCTTTAATCGAATAGTGGTTAAATCCTTGATATGCTACGTTTTGAATGTGTTTTGTTTGCTTAAAGCCTTTGGGGGGTTAATGACCATGTCCCGGATATCCTTGGCATCATCTTACGAGATGGCCACGACCTAAGCACGGGGTGTAGGCGTACACCCATCAGTGCCGAACCAAATAATGTGGTGTGTCTATTGATCTTTAACCCGGTCTACGGATCGGGCTACTGAACGCATAAGTAACATGTAATTCCCTTACAAGATTATATTCACATAATTATCCCAAGTTATAAAATGTTTTGTGCCACGTGCATTCAAATCAATTTTCAAACCTTTTCAAAATGAGTCAGTTAAATTGTATTTACCAGTGTAAACTGACGTATTTTTCCAAAAGGTTAAGTGCAAGTACTACTCGTACTAGGCTGGCTGTCTTCTAGCGTCCGCAATAAGTCTCGCAAGCTTGGATGTCAATAAAACTGTTGAACAATATCTTCTTTTATTTTGATCCGCCTGTGGATCCGTTTCAACTATTTCGTGATATTTAATATTACAGTTTATTAAAGTTGAAATGAATCTATCTTTGCTTCCGCTGTGCATTTATATATTGTGTTGTTTGTCTATGATGATATCAACTACGTTACTATACTCCCCACCGGGCACACCGGTGACACGTGGAAAATAGGGGTGTGACAGGTTGGTATCAGAGCCAACTCTGAGTGAATTAAACACTAGCCTTTTGTGTTTAATCTCAGTTACACAATTGCACATTCCTCAATTCTCGAGTCTAGACAAAGAACTTAGGAATTATTCAAATTTGTTTTATTTCTAACTTTGTCTTATATATTGTTCTTGTTGTATCACTTGTTTGTTTTTGACAGGTTCACAAAAATGCCGCCAAGGATGAGGGGAAGAGGCAGAGGAAAAGGAGCACATGTAGCCCCAAATGACCATGAAGCCGGACCCTCGCACCGGCGAACACCATCTGATCCCAACAACCCGGGTTCTCAAGAGCCATGGAGGACATACATTGAGCCTGCTATGCGCTCGGTTTCACTGAGTATCTCCCCTTCCATCCCACACTCTTTCGGGCCTCATTCCGAAAATGAGCCCCACAACTCCCACCAGTCCTACATACCTCTTCAAGGACATAACTCACCCTTTGACCACCTATCACCTGTTTTCCAGGGCCAGTTCAACCCTGCTGACTACCTTGGAGTGCCAATGGGTTTTAACCCACTTGGACCCGAAGACCACTTTTCTGGTGGCAACCTGATGGATATAGATGAGGATACCGATCCTTCAATGCCACCATCCGGAACTCCGAATCACCCCATCGAAATCTCAGATGGGTCACCTTTCGTGGGATCACCCTACAATGGTCCCGACAGCTTTGAGGAGAAATTCAGGCAGTATGACTGGGCATTTACTCCCAGTTACCACAACTCTCCCCTGCACCAGCCGCAACACAGCTCTCCCCTGCACCAGCCGCAGCAACCACAGCAGCAGCAGAATCCTTCCGAGGATTCCCGACTTGTCGCGGTCACTCCGCCGGCAGCCCCACCTCAGCTTCAGCCTCCCTCACCCCCGAGGCGAAGGAGAACGACCTTGCGAATATCCGCACAAGGGGGAGTGCGCATCAGCACCCCTCCACTTTCAAGTGGCAGCCGATACTCGCCAGTCCACGAAGAACCAGAGATGGGAGAATCTTCACACCCAGTCTCAGAAGTAGTCTCTGCGCCAGTCGCACCACAACCACCAATGGGTTTTGGAGAGCCAATCCCTGCTTACACTGGCGCGGCGGCATACAATCCCTTCGAGCAGCCGATCCACACAAATTACAACTTTACAGAAGATCCCTACTGGGTAGCCGCGAACTCTCTCCAGCCGGGAGGTCCCTATGGAAGTCCCTCGACTACGGGACACTCGACCTATGGATACCCATCATATGGGTATCAGCAACCGCAGCCCCCTCAACCTCCGCATTATCAGCAACCACTGCAGACACCGGTGATGTCACCGCCACAATTTTAAGAAATCCTTCAAGGGATAAACGAGGTATGACAAGAGGTGCGGCATGAGTTGTGGGAAGAACGAAGGCACAACCGGGGGATGTTCAAGAAAATGGTAGATTTGATCAAGGGAAAAAGCAAGAAGGATCACTAAATCCTTTGTTTGTTTGTTTGTTTTAGTATTGAAATCATGTCCCTGCGAGGACATTTATTTCTGTACTCTGCCCCTGCGTGGGCATTTTTCCTTTCTGTTCTGCCCCTGCGTGGGCATGTTTTTCTATTTGACCCCTGCGTGGGTTTGTTTGTTAGTTTGGCCCCTGCGTGGGCATGTTATTTGTGTAAAAGTCTCGTTTAGGGCAAACTCGTACTAGTTTAAATTTTAATTGGAATGGTTAATTTAAGTTTTTCATTTTTAAATTATATGCATGAATATAATATATGAATAAATGAAAAATAAATTATTTTGATTTACCATTTTAATGAAATAATAAGAATCTTAAAAAGGTAAAACCTAGCTTGAATGTCATATTAAAGACCTGGCCAATATGGTAGAACCTGTTTAAAAAGATTCAAATCTCTCTTAACATCTGCAAACATGTTAACATTCTTGGCTAGTGTGATCCGCAAAATCACACATGTCACCCTTTTAATAAATTATCCAAATTTATTTTTTTATATATCTGATTGTGACACAATGCCTACGGGCTATAACTAATGTCATATAAAACAAAAGGCAGCCGTAGTTTATAGACTCCCTGCCAATAAAGGGATTGATTGTTATTTTATTCAAACTTTAATCCTATAAGATCTAAATTTATAATTTAGAAATTTGTCTACGTGACTAGGCCTATGTGCTATTATTAATTTATGGTTTTGGATTATGATAAAGATCCTAAATAATCATATATTTAAATTAACTAAAATGGCTATTAAAACCATAGTTAGTAAATCGTCAAGAACGATAATACTGTTTAGGCTTCTAAATAGACCTTGTCCTTATTTCTTTATGTAGAAATTAAAATTACATGGCCAAGTCAGAAGAAATAAACAGTCATCTAGTGGAAAACCCTGATAACACTAAAATAATTGTAACTGGTGCGGAGCTACAAGCATTAGTAGAAAATGCTGTTACCAGAGCCATTGAAAGGCAATATAGTGAATCAAGCGGGACCCGAAGTAGGACCCGATCCGCACCACATTCCAAGCCAAAAGTTCACTCGGAGGCTCATAGCAAACCGCCCTCTAAGAAAGATGAACCTAAGAAAGAGTGAAGCCGATAAGAATCAATGCCAAGCGCATTGAAATAAGGAATAGTTTAAACGAAAGGGTGTTAACTGCACAGAAGGAAGCTGTGCTGGAAGCTAACTATCTTGAAGAAAAACTAGGAGTAACTGAGGAGCAGTTATCCTATGACAAGGACGGAATGCTAAGATTGAATGGACGAATATGGGTTCCAGTTTATGGAGGACTTCGAGATGTTATCCTCCAGGAAGCCCACAGTTCCAAATATTCCGTTCATCCTGGAGCTGACAAGATGTACCAGGATCTAAAGGCAAACTACTGGTGGATTGGTTTGAAAAAGTCTGTAGCTGCCTATGTAGCTAAATGTTTGACTTGTGCGCAAGTCAAAGCTGAACATCAGAAGCCGTCAGGTTTGCTTCAACAGCCTGAACTTCCCACATGGAAGTGGGAGATGGTGACAATGGATTTCATCACCAAGTTGCCAAAGACAAGGAAGGGAAACGATACTATATGGGTCATAGTAGATAAGCTGACCAAGTCAGCACATTTTCTTCCCATTAAGGAAACTTACAGCTCCGACATGTTAGCTCAGTTGTACGTAGATAAGATTGTAGCTCTGCATGGTGTACCAGTGTTGATTATCTCTGACAGAGATACGAGATACACCTCTCATTTTTGGAAGAGTTTCCAACAGTCTTTGGGCACGCGCTTAAATTTTAGTACGGCTTACCATCCACAGACGGACGGACATAGTGAGCGTACCATCCAAACGCTGGAAGACATGCATCGAGCATGTGTGATTGATTTAGGTGGTAGTTGGGATAACCACCTACCATTGATCGAGTTCTCCTATAATAATAGCTACCATACTAGTATTAAGGCTGCGCCTTTTGAGGCATTATATGGTAGAAAATGCAGAACACCCATCTGTTAGGCAGAAGTAGGAGAAGTTCAATTATCAGGACCAGATTTGGTCTTTGAAACAACGGACAAGATTGTCCAGATTCGAGATCGCTTGAAAGCTGCCAGGGATAGGCAGAAGAGCTACGCAGATCCAAAGCGTAAATCTTTCCACTTCGAAGTAGGTGACAAGGTATTGCTTAAAGTATCACCCTGGAAGGGGGTGATGCGATTTGGTAAGAAAGGCAAGCTAAGCCCGAGATACATAGGACCTTTCGAGGTTATCGAACGTGTCGGGTCAGTTGCCTGTAAGTTAAACTTGCCTGAAGAGCTCAGTGCTATCCATAATGTTTTTCACATCTGTAATCTGAAGAAGTGTTTCGCTGATGAATCACTGGTTATACCGCACACGGATGTGCATATAGATGAAAGCTTGAAATTTGTGGAAAAACCATTGTCGATTGAGGATTGACAGGTAAAGAAGCTTCGAAGGAAGCATGTACCTATTGTAAAGGTTAAATGGGATGCCCGTAGAGGTCCCGAATACACATGGGAGGTAGAATCCACGATGAAAGAAAAATACCCTCATCTGTTTCAGTAAATCTCGAGGTTGAGATTTCTTTTAAGGGGGTGAGGATGTAACACCTCGAAAATTTACGTCCAATAATGTATTGACACGTGTCATAGGCTTTGAATATGTGAAAAAGCACTTTAGAGGGACTAAAGTTGACAAACAGTGAAACTACGTGAATATAAGGGTCCAAAGTGTCAACAATGGATAAATAGGCCCTAAAATAACCCTACATGGTGTTTATAATCTTAAACGAATAAATCATGGATCATACGAAGAAGAAAATGAAAGAAAGTGAGGAATTACAAACTACAGGGGCTAAATGTGTCAACATGTTGAAAGTATATCTCTGAGTGACCTTTTGGCAAACCCAAAGCTTTGTAATGATAAAATATACTCACTAGAATATGTGGTAAAAATTTCATAAAGTTTTGATATCGTATGAGAAAGTTATGATCAAAACCGTGCACGAAGGGTTAAATGCGTCAACGTTGAATTTCGTGACTTTTCGGGTAAGCGCAAAGTTAACCAAGGACCTAACCAAGTTTGTAGATGTCCTAAGGCCCTTAAAAATCAGGTTTGAGGGTCAAGAGTGCAAGAAAAATAGCCAAAACCACGTATCAAAGGACCAGGGACTGAAATGTAAAAGTTGAAAACTTGTTTGGCTGGTTGCCAGCTTGTACGCGCCCCGCGAGAGGCCCTTTGCGGCCCGCCTACAACCTGCCAGCGAACAAAAATGCGCAGATGTCAGTTTTCAGGTCTGAATTCGATTGTTAACAGCTGTTATCTGATACCTGAGGCTCTCCAATGGTTTTTCATGCATAGGGGGGCACCTGGACAAATCTCATAACATTTGTAGACCCTTGTGGCACCATCTTGTGAGATCAAATTTGATATATAAGAACATTCAAGTTGCAACCATTTTCACATTCACTTGCATTTCACTTCTGGAGCTCCTCTGATCAACCTCAGGCTTTCTAGTGATCTCTAATCGTAATTAGGACTCTTGTAAGTATTCATAACCCTTTCTAATTCGTTTTAGCTTAGTTAATTAGCTTATAGTCAAACCATCGTAATTTAAGTTTGACTTCGCAATTAAATGAAATCCGCTTAGTCATTTCTCGAATTGAAAGTACCTATAAGT
This sequence comes from Helianthus tuberosus, assembly GCA_030545235.1. Classification (NCBI taxonomy): domain Eukaryota; kingdom Viridiplantae; phylum Streptophyta; class Magnoliopsida; order Asterales; family Asteraceae; genus Helianthus; species Helianthus tuberosus. The sequence continues at coordinate 233,645,676 of CM060442.1, read as the reverse complement.
AGGTATTTATGTGGGTAACAAACCCTTAAAAGGGTACTTTCAGATTCCCACTCTAACTATGTTAATTGTCGAGTCAAAGCTTACTTTAAAAAGTCAACAGAATGTGTATTTTCAAATTTAAGCTTAATTAGCAATGTAGGGTACATGAAACCTGTTTGATCATTAAAATAACATGGTAACTAATGTAAGAACATGTCCCAACATGTTCAACTCGACAATTTTCAGTTTAAACCCGGATCGGAACCGAAAGTCGCATAATTTGACTTTTGCTTTGACTTTCAATTCTGACCCGTTCATGCATGTTTAAGATCTGCTTTAGAGCTTATTTTGGACCAGATTTCATATAAGTATAACTCTCTGAGATTATGCAACTTGGTTCAATACTTATCCGATTTATATGAATATATTTCCGATTAATGCTTAAATGTTGACTATTATGCCCTTTTGACTAAAAAACGTGATTTTTGAAAAAGTAAAAGAGTAGAAACCTTAGTTACTGATTTATAAACTTGCACCTAAAATTTGACATCAGTTTGAGGTCTAGATTAGGAGTTATGCTCATTAGCGTAATTTGAAAGCTTTATGTTAATTAAATGACGTAATTAGCGTATAGCGTAATTAAACCCACTTTTTGGTATCAAACTTTTTACCCACTGATGTAATATAATATTTTGGGATTTTTAAATATTTTTATTTAATTTTTGGCTGAGCATAACATAGGTCTCTAAGTTTAATTCGGTTAATACCGATTTTGCCCTTTTTAGCCATAAAATGAGTTTTACAAATCCTTTTGACCCCAAACCTTTTCTACTGATTTTATTTGTTAAATAAAGTATTTTGAGCCTTCTAGAATTATAAAAATATCATCTTTCCTTTAAAAACCCGGAAATGGCTCCAAATCGCCTTTTTAAGCGTTTTTAACGCATAGTATGTACTAAAACTATATTAAACATATACGGTTTATACCTACTGATATTTTTTGTATATTTTTATATAATAACAGTAAGTAAAAGTTTATAAACTCAGGTTTCCAGTTTTGACTTTTTAAGCCTAAGTGAAATTACCAAAATACCCCTAAGGTGCATAGTTTGGTTTTAAATGATAAATTTCACATATAGGTCATACCCTACTGTTATAACTTGTTAAATTAAGTGTATTTACTGTATAAATCAGACCTGTAACTCAGATTACTAATTAAACTCTTTTATAATCTTTTAAATGACTAAAACGCCCTTATGAAGCATAATTTGTGTTTAAATCCGTTTTGGGCATAATAGAAGATACCTTACTGATATCACACATGTTTAAGGCATATTAACTCAGGGAACTTGAATATGACTCTTATGGTTAACCGTGACGCCCTTTTCGCGCTCGGTTCGATTTATGTAACTAGTTTGCATAAATTGACCGAAACGGGTCAAACCTTATCATCTTTGTCTCAAAATCCAGAATGTATTTAGTATACCCATATTATACAAGTATTCAAACTTGTCGGGTCTAAATCACATTCTATCCGGTCTTCGCTTAATCATGCGTTTGAACCGTATCGTCCTTAAAAGCTAACCGGTCCAAGCTTAGGCTTAAATAAAGACCCGTTAGAAATCTAATAGGTTATTATAAACCTTTGTTCCAGAATAGAAGAACCTGTAAAAGCTACCTTCACTCGCTAATTGTGATTTATACTTACAAAGGTAAATACTTTTAACTTATTTTCCCTATACGGGCTTGGGGTACGGTATATAAAATACCGCTTAGTCCGGCATTGAATCTTTAATCGAATAGTGGTTAAATCCTTGATATGCTACGTTTTGAATGTGTTTTGTTTGCTTAAAGCCTTTGGGGGGTTAATGACCATGTCCCGGATAGCCTTGGCATCATCTTACGAGATGGCCACGACCTAAGCACGGGGTGTAGGCGTACACCCGTCAGTGCCGAACCAAATAATGTGGTGTATCTATTAATCTTTAACCCGGTCTACGGATATGGCTACTGAACGCATAAGTAACATGTAATTCCCTTACAAGATTATATTCACATAATTATCCCAAGTTATAAAATGTTTTGTGCCACGTGCATTCAAATCAATTTTCAAACCTTTTCAAAATGAGTCAGTTAAATTGTATTTACCAGTGTAAACTGACGTATTTTTCCAAAAGGTTAAGTGCAGGTACTACTCGTACTAGGCTGGTTGTCTTCTAGCGTCCGCAATAAGTCTCGCAAGCTTGGATGTCAATAAAACTGTTGAACAATATCTTCTTTTATTTTGATCCGCCTGTGGATCCGTTTCAACTATTTCGTGATATTTAATATTACAGTTTATTAAAGTTGAAATGAATCTATCTTTGCTTCCGCTGTGCATTTATATATTGTGTTGTTTGTCTATGATGATATCAACTACGTCACTATACTCCCCACCGGGCCCACCGGTGACACGTGGAAAATAGGGGTGTGACATATAAACACATAAAATCGACGAGTATCTGAGTCAGCAGTTGCGGGCTCAGAATCGAAACACATAAAAATCGAGGATAGATTGTCTGCGGCTATTTAGACATCGACTACACAAAGTGGTTCAACTATTCACAAGGACTGTCTGAGCACACTTTGACCTTCGAGGCTGTGCTTTCACCTCGAATCTGGGCTAATGGCACGTATTCTTTCAATCTCAGCGTGACCTCAAGTCGTTGGAGTCCGTCGAGACTTTGGTGAGAGTTTTGTAGAACAAAATAGGGCGGAATAAGTCGTCAAGGTTCGGGTTTCACCCCTGACTTAACGACCTCATTCCTGTTTTTGATAAAATAAAGGAAGGATTATACGTCAAAGTATGGATTTCACTCCTAATTCAACATAAATTCTCCTGTTTGTTAGATAAAAATACGGGTTGAACAAGCAATTTAGTCGAGAGTTTGCGGTTTCCACACCTAATCTCGACCCAATCGCTCATTCATTTTCGAAAATTAAAGTGCAGCAATAGTGTAGCGTGGGTGAGAATAGCGAGAAATGGCAAATATGCTCGTACATAATCCCTACAGGATATGCACAAGTCGGTCTGTTGGTGCCTAACTATAGACTATGTCGTTTCTTGGACATCAACCCGGACTAGGTCGAGTCTTGCCTAATTTCCTTTAGTTATGGCTCTGATACCAATCTGTTACACCACAACCGATAGCGGAAACATCGGGTAGTGGCACTGAGCGAAACAGATTGTCTAGAAGTTTCCATAACAACTATAATTACCAATTATTTAAAGCAACATGTCCCATACCATGTCATAAAAGATAACATAATTATTACATAGTCGAGTTACAATCCGATCGGGTGGTAATCCGATCGGATAGTAGTTCGTTCAACGTTCACAACTTCAGATGTTTGAAATAAAAGTTAAGTTTGGGGCCAAGGTGCAAGCCGATCGGGTGGCAACCCGATCGGGTGACAATCCGATCGGACTGGGCGACACTCCGTCCTGGTCGGCCTGATCGTCTCACACTTGGTTGTTTTAGATGGTTTGTAGTTTTATCGAGACGGTGTGACAACGTGCTAATCAACAGAACCCCATCTTGACACAAGTAACCCGATCGAACATGAATCACCCAAGTTCAACCAGTTAACCGGTTCAAGACGGTTGTTCTTGATTAACCCGAAGTCGGTTTTCTTGTTGGTAGGACTCAGATCTTGAACCAACACATCACCAAGAAAGTGTAGAAGGTTAGAGCAAGGTCCGATCCTATCGGTTTTTGAGTGTATTGAGTGTAAAAGAGTTGAGATAAAGTTAGAAACCATCTTTCAATCCTTTTTCACCATGAATATGTCCAGATCTATGCAAGATCTTTGTTTATTTGTGTGGAAATCGTTCAGATCAAGGTAGTTCTTGGTGGATTGAAGCCAAAACATGAAGTTCATAAGAACACCATGATGACATCATCCTAGAACACCTCAAATCTAGTGATTTCACGGTTAAAAGTTAAGATTCAAAAGATAGAAAGGTATAGGAGTGCGTGTAGATTAAGAAAGTACAAGATTTAGGTTGAATACTTACAAGAATCGCGAGAAATCGGAGAAAAAGTGGGCAAGAAGCGCTGGTCGGACGAGAGAGTGCAAAAGGTGAAGTTATGATGTTGGCAGGGGGTATTTATAGGCTTACCATAAATGGAAAGGGGAGAAGAGGGTTGGTCGTTCGGGTGGTAACCCGATCGGGTGACTGCTCGATCGAGTGGCATCTCGATCGGGTGGCAGCTCGATCGGCTGGCCACTCGATTGGAGTGCATGGTGCGACGAGTTTTGCTGTTTCGATTGCGATTGCGAGCGTTGCGATGCGATAGAGTTTCCTAGTCAAATTACTTTTAATCCCAACTACTATATCAACATACAGTCATCCTTAATTGACTTGCGTTTAGCGTTTACGATTCGATTGCGATTGAGTCTCGATTGCGTTTCGATTAATCACCACACAAAAACATAATTAAACATGCACATGTAACACATAAGGCACACACACACATAGAACAATATCCAGAATGCGTAATTCGAGTTGCGAGTGCGATTGCGATAAGCGATAAAGCGATAAAACATGCGATAAATGTCGAATAAACCTCGATTATTAATAAGTACTCCGCATAATACAACTAACGTAAAGCATAAAATAGACTAACTACAAGTCAAAGAAGTCAAAACAGGAATTGTGCAAGGAGTGACAGATCGCAGTTAGCAATCTTGTCTCCCTTTGACTTCAATCTTGACTTTGACTTTCGAAACACGGGGTGTTACAATAATGACCATCACAACAATAATAACCTCAACAAAAAATAACAAAAACAACAAATAATGCATATACGACACACTAGACTTTGCATGCTCGATTTTAGATTAAAACAATTGATCAAAACACATTGATACAACCCAAAAAGTTAACGATAAAAAAAGGGAGATAGAGTTTACTCACAGGTTGTGAAGAATCAATCCACGAGAATTACCGCATGAGTATAAGATGTAAATTAAATGACCAAATCACCCTAAAATATATATAACAAATATTCTAGACTAAATGACCAAATCACCCTAAAATTCACCGAGATGCGTGGCTAATTCCTTTGTGGTTTCCTCCGGGTGGATGAATTTTATAAGTGGATGATTGTTTTTAGTTTTTCGTTGTAATTGAGTTTAGAAATCTAAGCATTCGATGCCTTTTGCTTAGTGATTTCTAAGTTTGATTGTAAACGATTGATTTTATTTAAAACCTAGTTTTGATTCTTTCAACTCCCGAAAGTTCGAGTAATTGGGATATATTAGATTGGAATTGAGTTCGGTAATCATCAATTGATAATCGTGTGACGACCTTTCATTGTTTTGCAATTAAAGTACTTAGTCCTCGTTTATCACAATCAGATAATTAGTTATTTTAATCATGTCTATGTGATTTTCTCAATTAAAACTAATCACTTGAATCCACTTTGAATCTGAAACTTGGAGGAATCATCTTTTCTCCTATTGTTACAAACTCTTTTAATTAGTTTTTAGTTAATCCAACTCTAAAACAACAGATTTTATACTTTTGCAATTAGTTTCTTTATACTTAATCCACAACACTTTTCACCATACTCCTCTGGTTTCGACCCTGCTTACTCTAGCTATCTAGGTTATTTAGGTTTTTGCATGACCCTCACGACAATCATCAGTTCCGCATACAAGTTAGGTCAAATATAATACGTTTTTGTTTAAAACACCATTTTTTACGTGCATATTTTTATGTGCGTGTCTGTATCAATTCGAGTTGGTCTACGTTCTGACTAACTTTTTTGGGAAATGAGTCAGGTCAAATATAAGATGTTTTCGTGCTTATTTATGTGCGTTTCGTAAATTTCATTCCGAGCCGAGTGGCGTCAAATTATGCTTTACTTTCTTCCCTTTTTAAAAGCTCTAATTATAACCACATAATACATTATGATTGTACGTTACAAATTCGATTTACTTCACGTTTTGATCCAATCGCAACATGATGTGTGTAAAATGCAACATATAAATTACATCAAATGAGGCATAAAACTAACCCTTTTTAGTACTAATGTTGGAAAACATGTGCTTTTGTCTTCCTTTTGTATTTTCAGGATTAAATGAGCGCAAATGAACAAAAGAAGCAAAAATGCAGCTGAACCTAACACAAATACAAGAAAAGGAATAAACATGGCATGCCCGATCTCTCGACAGCATCTTCCCAAGCAAAAATAAGATATCAGAAGGCTGAAAACGCCCCGTGCCCAGCGGACACGGGGGCGTGCCCAAGTGTCTGCTAGAAAAGACAAAGTTGTAGAAGCTTCTATTTCCCAACACGGGGGCGTGCCCAGCTCCACACGGCCGTGGTCAACGCTAAGATTCGCAGAATCCAAGCAAATCTTGATAGTACAGACACGCTTCTGCACACGGGGTCGTGCCCAGCGGACACGGGGGCGTGGTCAACTAATGCAGACAAACTGCAATTAATAAAGAAAGAGAAAGTGGATGGACACGGGGCCTTGCCCAATGGACACGGGGCCATGTCCGGGCTTCTGTGCAGGCTATAAATAGAGGTGTTTGGTTCACTTCAAAGGCATCCCTTGAAAAACCACCTCTCTCCCACTTCACCACACTCCACCACCATCACAACACCCACATCCACCACCCTCATCCATCATCCATCATAGAGTGTGTGTAGTAGTCTCAGGATCCAAGATTGACAGTAAGAGTTCTTGACAATCAAAGGCGATGTCTGCCTAAGTCTCTTACATCACTTGGTGAAAACAAGCATTTAGTGTAATACTTTTGTTTTTTAATCTTTTCGCACTTTTTATTTGGTTTTGTATTAATGACTTTAATAACTAGTTTCTTATGTTGAAGGTGAAACTTCCTTATCATTTGTCCGTGGTGTCTTGGCGTTATTTTACTGTCTATATAAATTAAAAGATTTACACCATTCATATCTCTACGGTCTATATAGAGATATGTTGGCTACCTGGTCGGGGGTTAAGGGAATGGTTTGGTAAGGTTCTTGCCTTGTTCAGTGTATAGATCCTGCAAGGACCTGGGTCAAGCTTACTAGGACCTCCTTCAATACCCACTGGTATTGGATGGCGGGGGTGCGAATGGATTAATCCCCTCATATGTAAACTACTATTAATACATTAACCCAGCTACTTGGGATTGTATCCCTGCTGACTCAAACCATTTAGCCGTGGGTAACGTCACCTTCAAAAGAGGGGCCTACCACATTACGCATTAATAACTTAATTATTTATCTTTCAATAATCCAACCCTTTAGGATTGTATCCTTGCTGACTCAAACTACTGGGTTGAGGGTAACGTCACCTTCAAAAGAGGGGCCTACTACTATAACTAAGATAATCTCTTAAAAAGTGCAAAAGTGCGGAAAATATCAAAGGTTACACTAAAGGCGAGTCGGATCCAAGTGATTCATCTTGTCTATCTGTTTTTGTTTTTATTATTATTTTCAACATTTTTAGTTTTTATTTTCATGTTTAAAACCTTTTTCTAAAATTTTGATTTAATTAGACGTTGAGGATAAACCGGTACTAAAAGCTCTTGTGTCCTTGGACGACCTCGGTATCTTACCAACGCTATACTACGCTCACGATGGGTGCATTTTCCCATATGGGTGTTTAGTGTTAGTAGAATATCGTGTTTTATAAATTTAAAACTTGAGTAAAGTGTTAAAAGGGGCTAAAAATATACATAAAAATATATAACGCTACACACGCATCAAGTTTTTGGCGCCGTTGCCGGGGACACAAGGATTTTAAGAAAGTTAGGAATCAACGGCCTAATCGTTTTTCTTATTTTTCTATTTTTTTAGGATTTTTCTTAAATTTTCAGCTTCTCCAGACTGCAGCACGAGGCCGTGCCTGGTCGGACACGGGCCGTGCCCAGCATTGTTACTGGCGGTTTTTATTTTCCGAGTTACAAAGAGTTGAGCACGGGGCCGTGTTGGTGCAGCACGGGGCCGTGTCGAGCTCTCCAGTAATAGGGATCCAGAAAACAATCACTGTAACTCCGACCACGGGCCATGTTCATCTGAGCACGGGGCCATGGTGAAAATTCTGACCAACGTTCTTTTTGTTTTTATTGCAGGACTTGGAACCCAGGCGCCACACCTGAACTTTCTACGTAGTGTGTGAGCTCCAGTTCCAGTAGAGACATAAAAGAACCTCTAGACGAACTCGAACGCTTTCAAAGAAAAAAACTTAAAGCTAAAAACCAAGAGAAAGTTTCGGGGGACCCACTTCCAATGGCGGATCAACGTACCCTCATGGATTACCTACGGCCCACCGTAGGTAATCTTGGCGCCGCTATCAATGAACCGAATGTCGATGCCAACAACTTCGAACTTCGGCTGCATTTGATCCAAATGCTCCAAAACTCCGCAACTTTCCACGGGCTTGCGGACGAAGATCCCCATTTAAATATTACCAACCTTTTGGAAATATGTGATACCTTTCGGATCAACGGATCATAAAATGAAGCCATCCGCCTACGAATGTTTCCATTTTTGCTAAAAGACCGAGCTAAGGCTTGGCTTAATACCCTCCCAGTTGGTTCGGTAAACACCTGGGATGAACTAGCCCAAAAGTTTCTATATAAGTATTTCCCTCCTGCTAAAACGGCTAAATTAATGACTGAAATTAACACATATTCACAAGAGGACGGGGAATCCTTATATGAAACTTGGGAAAGGTTCAAGGAGCTACTAAGAAAGTGTCCTCATCATGGTCTTGTGGTATGGCAACAAGTATCCACTTTCTACAATGGGTTGTTGCCACACACAAGACAAACACTTGACTCTAGCTCCGGGGGACTTTTAGGTAATCGCCGCCCAAATGAAATTTATAATCAAATTGAGGAAATTGCTCAAAACAATTTTCAGTGGCACACTCCTCGAGGCACTAAATCTATTGCCCCGGGCGCCCATAAGGTTGACGAAAGCACTTCTTTACAGGCCCAAATCGAGGCCCTTTCTTCGAAAATCAAAAAGTTAGAAATGGCAAAAACGGCCTCAGTTATGGCTTGTGAAGGGTGTGATGGGCCATATGAGAATTGGAGTTGTATGAAAAAAATGGATAATCAAACGGAAATGGTAAACTACATTAATAATAGACCTAGGCCATCAGGTCCTCTGACAGGTACCTACAACCAAGGATGGCGTAACCACCCTAATCTTGGTTGGAGAAAACCTGGCAATAGTAGTAACCAACAAAACCAAAACCAAAGAACAAACTTTCAACAACCACGAAATGAGTCACAAAATTTCTCTCAACAACAACAAGGGGGACGAGAGAGGCTTGAAGACACCGTCTCACGCCTCATCTCTGACACCGATAAGAAAATCTCGGATCAATTTCAACAAATAGAATCAAATTTTAGAAACCAACAAGCTAATATTCAAAACATTGAAAAACAACTAAATCAACTAGCTCAAAATTTCTCCGAGAGACCACAAGGCGCGTTACCTAGCAATACCGAAACAAACCCAAAGGCACAAGTACATCTCATCACATTGAGAAACCGTAGCGTAGGTCCCGAGGAAGCTCTGCTTCCCACAACTGAAAGGAGTTCACCCAGCCAAACCACAGCTTCATCAACACCCCAAAAAGAGACGACTCCTACACCAAGCCAAGAGCCACCCAAGAATCCTCCGGTACCTTATCCTGGTCGGTTACTTCACCAAAAGACCGATGAGCAATTCACAAAATTCGTAAATCTACTAAAACAATTGCATGTCAATATTCCATTTGTAGAAGTCCTAACCCAAATGCCTAAATATTAAAAAATCATGAGGGACTTTCTCACTCACAAAAGGAAAATTGAATCATTGCAATTAGTTAATTTAAGCAAAGAATGCTCTGCCTTACTACTCAACAAACTCCCACAAAAGAAGATCGACCCCGAAAGCTTTACCATCCCTTGTTCGATTTGGGACTCACCCATACGCAATGCACTAGCTGATCTTGGGGCTAGCATCAACCTCATGCCCACATCGATGTTCGACCGACTCAGACTAGGGAAAACAAGCCCTACAAAAATGAGCATACAACTCGCCGATAGGTCCATTAAATATCCATAAGGTGTCGTCGAAAATCTATTGGAAAAAGTCGGAGACTTTGTCTTCCCGGCCGACTTTGTCATACTAGATATGGAGGAAGATACCGAGGTGCCACTCATCCTAGGGAGACCATTCTTGGCCACGGCCCATGCCATGGTAGACATGAATGTTGGGACACTAACATTGAGGGTTGGGGACAAGGAGATGAAGTTCGGGGTTGGAAAAAAGTAGAAGATGACGACCCGGTCAACTACATGAAAGTCATAGACTCAAGTTTGGATGATGCTCTCAGATGGTGCAACACGGGATGCAATCCATCCCACTTGAGTAACATATGACTGGCTTTGGGTCTAGCCAAGGACCCTTATAAACGTGGCGCACCACGGTAGCATTCCGCGGAACTATCCTTAGTTTAGATTAACATTTATATTTTCTAGTTTAGTTTTAATTTTCAAGAATAAAACACACTTGGGATGGTGAAGGATACTAAGGGAAACTTGAACCAACACCCCATGCACAAAAACAGAGCCTCCCGAAAATTTTTCTCCATTACAGCAAGTTCAGCACGGGCCGTGCTTGATGTATTGCAAAATACATCCTTTATTCATGTACAGTTTGTATAGTTTTCGTTATATTTAGTTTTGTTTTCCGTTAGAATATGCATACTATTGATAAAATCGTGTTTCGCAGGTCTTGATGTTTAAATTTGCTGGAAATCGAGTAAAACGAGTTAAAATATTGAAAAGTCAAGTCTTGAAGCATGTTGGAAAGGTCGGGGAGTTGAAATAGAGTTATAAAGCTGAAAAATCACTCTCTGGCACCCCGTGAGAAGTTTTCTGGCACCTGGCGAGAGACTGAAGGATGTTATGCATGTAAAAAACAAGGTGGCACCCCGCCACAACTTTCTTAGATTTATGGCGCCCCGCCAGAAGGCTGTAGCTGGCAGTTTTTACGAATTTAATAAGGGGTTGATTTGGAAAGTCATATATATACATCTTTAACTTGGAAAAAAACCCTACTTACGAAAGAGAGACATCGTGGGCGACTTGTTAAGCATTCTTGGGCGAACTTTGGAGTTCTCGAAGCATAGGAATCATCGGTATGAGTTCGGGGAAGAAGACTTGAAGATCTAATCGGGTTTTCTAGTTCTTTATTCTTGACTTTTCTTACGAAACTTGTTATGATGAATTCGTGTTTAGACATCTTTACTTTGTTTTCACGTTTTAACATGCTTGGCTAAACTTTTAAGCCACCTAGACTTGATGAATGGATTAATATGAAGATTTTACCATTTTTGTTAATTGCATGATTATTATGGGTTGATTGTGTTTTGTAAGGAGTTTGAATTAATGATTTGATGTATATGCATGCTTTGAGTTTGTTTATTGTTATTATTTGCTTCATATGATTCTTAGTGACGGCCTTTATCACAATAGAGAGTCATATTAGGGTATAGGATTTCGGTGAGTGTTTATATCACGTTCGAAAACCTTAACTCTTTAGGGAGAATCAGCCGATAACCCCTAGAAGTAATTGATAATAATTTGCTAAGTCTTAGTGTTCTACTAGTCCTAATACCTGGAAAGTGAGGGGCTATTGGTAGGTCTTACCCGGCGAATCACTTTAGATAGTCCTTGGAAAAGGTCGTGTCTTAGTTTACCTGTCAGTTTTATTAGTCTATCAAGTCAAGTTAATTAATTCGAACTACCCTAGATCTATGATTGGAAAAGAGCAGGTCAATATTAGGGTACTTACACAATAATTAGAAAACTGGAAAGACGTCTAATAACCGGTAGGATTAACGGCCTAGGTAGTTCCACAAGTTTCTCCTTGAGAAGGGTCGAGGGGCTTAGTTGGATCTTAATACGTTTAGTATCATATGATCCCCGTTCCATAATTCATGCATTTAACTTAATCGGTAATTCTTTAAAAGTAATCCAGGATTCTTGTCTAGGTGGTCTCGTCCTCCATATAAGAAAAGCCCTTAGTCTTCATTCGTATTTAGTCTAGCTTTAGTTAATTTAGTAGTTTAATATAAATTTCCTTAGTTTTTCCGTAACCCCCCCCCCCCCAAACAAATAAACATTTTAGTCGTATCTGTCAGTGTCTAGTAGAGTCTAGTTTACGTGATTTATAGAGTCTCGTGGTTCGATATACGGACTTCCTAGGTTATACTACATTGATCGGTACACTTGCCGATTGTGTGGTTTTAGGTCGAGTCTAGAATTAAAGCTTTTTAGTGTCTAGTTTAGATAGTCTTATTTAGTTAATTTTTATAGTCTGTTTAGCACACATCAGTGCTCAGCCAACATGCGCCGTGCTCAATGATCTGCAGAAAAACGCCAAGTTCAGGTACCTGGACACGGGGCGTGTTCGTTAAACACGCCCCCATGCCCAGCCTTCTGTTACTGGCAATCTGAACACGGGGCAGTGCCCGGTCACCACGGCTTGTGTCCAGATGCCCAGTAACATAAATTTTTGTTTTTAACGCACCTTTTACACATTCAATCAACCTAAAAATTTATTTTTGGGACACATTGAGGACAATGTGTAATTTAAGTGTGGGGGGGGGGGGGGATGCTAAAACCTTGAAGTTTGCAAGTCCTAATTACAAGCCTTACACAAAACTCTATTGGAACCGCTAAACACCCCAATTTTTTTCAAAAACTTTTCATTTTTTACTTGTCTTGGTTTAAATTGGGAATAACAAGTTCTAAAAATGTTATATTTTTACGAATTTACAACCGATATCGTCGCAATAAAAAGAACCAACATAAGAAAATTATGAAACGACATGACAAATCTAGTTAAAATTTGATTATATATACTTGATCACATTAAAAAACTCATTCCCACAAAAAGTGAGTTTTGAGCCTTTAATTGAGCGTATAAATACACATCTTTAAACTAAATGCTCATTTTTTGTTTCTTGTGTGAATAGCCGCTTGGTTTCTTACGACTCTAGAACTTGCCATGACGATACATTCCCGGTCCTTACCAATTTAAACCCAAGTAAGTAAATGATGGAGGCATTAGGACTAACCCCTTTTTCTTTCAACACCATTATTTTTCTTTTTTTTACCGCCTACCCAAAATCCCTCTAGTTAACCCCTTTGAGCCTAAACATTTTCAGTTCTAAACACACAAAACAAACACCCTTTACCCACCAAATAAACCCTTTTTCATTTTTAACCCTTTATTTTAGTAAAAAAGTTCGGTCTTCATGTGACATTCCTTATCAAAAAAAATAAAAAAAAATGAAATGAAGTCTAGCAATAAACAAACAAGTTCCTCAAAAGAAACTTTATTTGAAAAATGCTTCGTTTGAATAAAAAGTCACAAAAACAAAAAGTTTTACGAAAACCGACGCTTTTTACGTCTTTCGCCCTTTTCTACTAACCACTAACCCAAAACCACCTACCTTTAACCCAAGCCTAACCCTTCCCCAAGTCCTCTTGATATTTACAAAGGTTTATAGTTAAAAAGGAGGAGGATTGATTGCTTGGCAAGCATATGGTAGAAGTAAGCTCCATGCCGGTCTCGAGTGTTTCACAAAAATACATCTTCGGCCGAGTGTTGAGTGATCTCCCGTGAGGTATGTGAACTTGTATATAAATGGAATTTTAAAGAGGCATGTTATGCCCAAATAAGTAATTTCTCTTATGTAATGTTCTAAATAAATCATAACGAATAGGATTGGAAATAGCATAAAAATAAAGCCTAATAAAGATCTTGGAATCCCGACACTGAAGACAAGCTCAAAAACTTCTCTTCTACCCATTCCATTTGGGTGTGTAAGCCACATAATAAAGAGTTTTGCTTGAGGACAAGCAAAGATTCAAGTGTAGGGGTATTTGATGTGTGTAAAATGCAACATATAAATTACATCAAATGAGACATAAAACTAACCCTTTTTTTAGTACTAATGTTGGAAAAAAGTGTGCTTTTGTCTTCCTTTTGTATTTTCAGGATTAAATGAGCGCAAATTACCTTCCATTGCTTTGTAATTGCCCTTTTTCGTGTGGAAAGAAAAACAAACAAAGCTGTTAAATTTAAATCTAACACAAATACAAGAAAAGGAATAAACGTGGCATGCCCGACCCCTCGACAGCATCTTCCCAAGCAAAAATAAGATATCAGAAGGCTGAACACGCCCCGTGCCCAGCGGACACGGGGGCGTGCCCAAGTGTTTGCAGAAAAGAAAAAGTTGTAGAAGCTTCTATTTCCCAACACGGGGGCGTGCCCAGCTCCACACGGCCGTGGTCAACGCTAAGATTCACAGAATACAAGCAACTCTTGATAGTACAGATACGCTTCTGCACACGGGGCCGTACCCAGCGGACACGGGGGCGTGGTCAACTAATGCAGACAAACTGCAATTAATGAAGAAAGAGAAAGTGGATGGACACGGGGCAATGCCCAATGGACACGGGGCCGTGTTCGGGCTTCTGTGCAGACTATAAATAGAGCTGCTTGGTTCACTTCAAAGGCATCTCTTGACAAACCACTACTCTCGCACTTCACCCACACTCCACCACCATCACAACACCCACATCCACCACCATCATCCATCATCCATCATAGAGTGTGTGTAGTAGTCTCAGGATCCAAGATTGATAGTAAGAGTTCTTGACAATCAAAGGCCATGTTTGCCTAAGTCTCTTACATCACTTGGTGAAGACAAGCATTTAGTGTAATACTTTTGTTTTTTAATCTTTTCGCACTTTTTATTTGGTTTTGTATTAATGACTTTAATAACTAGTTTCTTATGTTGAAGGTGAAACTTCCTTATCATTTGTCCGTGGTGTCCTGGCGTTATTTTACTGTCTATATAAAATAAAAGATTTACACAATTCATATCTCTACGGTCTATATAAAGATATGTTGGCTACCTGGTCGGGGGTTAAGGGAATGGTTTGGTAAGGTTCTTGCCTTGTTCAGTGTATAGATCCTGCAATGACCTGGGTCAAGCTTATTAAGACCTCCTTCAATACCAACTGGTATTGGATGGTGGGGGGTGCGAATGGCTTGATCCCCTCATATGTAAACTACTATTAATACTTTAACCCGCCTACTTGTTATTGTATCCCTGCTGACTTAAACCACTTAGCCGAGGGTAACGTCACGTTCAAAAGAGGGGCCTACCACATTACGCATTAATAACTTAATTAATTATCTTTCAATAATCCAACCCTTTAGGATTGTATCCTTGCTGACTCAAACTACTGGGTTGAGGGTAACGTCACCTTCAAAAGTGGGGCCTACTACTATAACTAAGATAATCTCTTAAAAAGTGTAAAAGTGCGGAAAACATCAAAGGTTACACTAAAGGCGAGTCGGATCCAAGTGATTCATCTTGCCTATCTGTTTTTATTTTTATTTTTATTTTCAGCATTTTTAGTTTTTATTTTCATGTTTAAAACTTTTTTCTAAAATTTTGATTTGATTAGACGTTAAGGATAAACCGGTACTAAAAGCTCTTGTGTCCTTGGACGACCTCGGTATCTTACCAACGCTATACTACGCTCACGATGGGTGCACTTGCCCATATGTGTTTAGTGTTAGTAGAATATCGTGTTTTATAAATTTAAAACTTGACTGAAGTGTTAAAAATGGCTAAAAATATACATAAAAATATATAACGCTACACACGCATCACAACACTTATATATGTTACACTGAGTTTAATAGGATACGTCAAAACACGTGTTTTTGTATGGTTAACACATCACATAATGTTTAGACTAATCAATTTGATATTTGCGATGTACTCGCGCCACAACACGCACGAGCCTTATTACTAGTTTAATCAAATTTGAAAGTAGTCATGATGAAATGTACCACTTTGTCAAGGTTTCATACTCTGTTCGTTGAGATTTGCAGATTTCATGCATTCTTCAACTTCAAGATGGCTCAAGTGACGACATAACAGAGGCACACACAATTTTCCCGGGCTTGTCAAGAATACGAAAGCATACACAACAGAAGATTTTTCACATCGCAGCCTGACAATTATTAAGAAACCATCCCTGTATAGGACATGTTCCCCCTCCGGATGTCGACTCCGACGGTTCAAAGGTTGATGATTAAATTTAGTTATGGGCTTTGTTTATTTTTAAGTATCTGGTTTATTTAGGTTTAGTTATCTCGTCTTGTTTATGTTTAATTATCTGGTGTGTTTAGGTTCAATTATGTAGCTTATTTAAGTTTATTATCTCGTCTTGTTTAGGTTTTATGTAATGTTTTTAATTTTAATGAATTTGTTTTTTTAGTTAGTATTACTTGTATTTTATATATTTGTTTTTTAATTGTATGTTTAAAATACGGATCAACATTTTAAACCCCACGACGTTGGTGCTCTCAGAAGGAATAAACCACGTTCCATTATTCAACCCTAGAAATAATGAGCAGATATTTTTTTGGTGGGACATCTTCTGATAAAACCTTTTAGATATTTGAATATAAGAAAATATCTTGCTTGGTTTAAAATAAATATATGTGATTGTAAACGCTTTTTGGTCAACCCAAAAAGAAAACAACTTCTATACTATCGATATAATCTTTTAATTTCTTTTAGCAGGCGTATCGCTTTATAGCCTAGTGGCATCTTGGGGTGGAATAAGACTTTGGAATCAATAGGTCCTGGGTTCGATTCTCACCAAGGGGGTTTTTCCATATTTATTGGGTTTCCTTCTGAATTTGTGTATAGGCATTATGCCTAGTGGAGATGGATAAGATCGGGTGGTTCCGCTGGTTGCACGATAATACTCCAGTGGTCCGTCAGTGATCCAAATTTGCCGTTCAAAAAAAAATTTCTTTTAGCAGTGTTTATCAGTAAACATGGTTTCAATTAAAAAAAAGGTCGATGATCCATTTTTTACAATATTACAAAAGAATTAATAAAGTTTCTTACTAATGATATATAAAAACATTGATAAAAGAAATACTAAAAAAATTATTTAATTTGTAAGAAACAGGGTAGATTTTCTCCAGCCTTTATCTTTTTGTAATGCGTATTAATTTCAGTAAATTTTTTGGTTGTCTTTATATAAAAATAAAATAAATGTAGGGTTTTGTACTTTGGTTTGAAGTGACATGAAAGAAATGAAATAAATGTAAAAGCAGACATGAAGTGACATTTCAGATTCGGTGCAGCCTTTCCTCCTTTTTTTTATTTTTTTATTTATTTTTTTTTACATTCACCCCTCGATATAAGGCTGGACGGTATGGGACCGTCCCGCCTCTTCGCCGTGTCCCCTCTCCATTTCCCCATACCGTCTAGCCCAGTAGCCGTGCCCTCTCTCTATTTCCTCCACTTCGTCGCCGTGCCTCCGTCGTCGAGATGGTCGGGGGTGCAAAGATTTGGACGGGCCTCCTCCTCTTTCACACACCTATACATACAACATATACATATATATTTTAGGCCCATCCCCAATTTCCTTACCTCCATCCTCTTTGCTCAATCCTCACACCTGATCTACGTGGCGTTTACGTGGCGAATCATCCTCCAAGGATGGGCTTCTACCATACCACATAGCCTAAATCAACCCCACGAACTATATCGATACTTCATTGAATTTTTTAAATTTCTTTGTTGTATTATTACTAATAGATGAAAATTTACATATTAACTAAATTAACTATTCAATATAATAAATGACTTATGTGATATGTCTAATGTGTAGTTTGTAGGCAATAGAAAGTTAACACGGAGGCAGCATAGAATAGAACAAGCTTTATGCTAACCATAGCAGAACTCACAAGTTTTGTGCGAATTTAGTCAGACAACCAAGTATATGATGGCAGTTAATTGATTACTCTTTACGCTTTGTGAGCCGACATATATACAGTTATATATGTAGCTAAACTTGAAGATGGAAGTCTTCTTATGTGTCTTCGTTGTATCATGCAGCGAATGGAAAGTTGACGAGGTAGCATAAGTGAGCAATTTATGAGTCGATTTAATTAAACAGCCAAGTAGGTAATTGCGCATGTCTATGCCTTACCTTGCAACAAATGACATGGTGTACGTAACACAAATTTATTTGTAATTTCTATATGAGATTCACTTTAATTTATTACTCATCAGTAGAGCTAAATAAACACTTTAATAGCATAGTATATTTGATTAGAATGTTCAATTTGAAGTTGATAATTCTACACTTCAAATACAAACCACACCTCTCCATCTATTTCACAACTTTACTTAGGGGCTGCTTGGCAACATCTGAATGGTTATGTGCTAAACCATTAAGAGGTCTGAACCATTAAGTGCTGAACCAGTAAGAGGTCTGAACCATTAAGAGCCTGTATAATCCTTAACCGTTCAGAGCCAAATGTCTGGCCAATTCAGATTAGAGTTCTTAACCATTCAGACTTTGTATAAATCTTAACCATTCAGAGGCAAATGTCTGAACCATCTGCTCGTGAAACAAACAGTCTAAACCATTAAGTGCTGAACCAGTAAGAGGTCTAAACCATTAAGAACCTCATTAAGAGGTAAACAAACAACCCCTTTTTTACATGATAGTTTTTTTCTTATCATTTCTCGTAACTAATTGTTGATATGATAAAAAAATGCATTAACATGTCTTTTTATGTATTATATAAGGACACAATATAAAAATATCCAACGTCTAAAATGAATACAATGGACAAATGGGCCCTTTGCTTTATAATAGATATATTCCCTAAAAAATATCATGATTTTAAGTTTTACACATGTTTTAATTTGAAAAGTAATATAATTTCTAAATCTAAAACATGTAAATAAAAGCATTTTATGACACTGATACAAATCAGAGCTCGAAGCCATTGATTGTATAGACTGAAAAGTGGTGTGGTGGATGAAGAATCATGAGTTACGAAAGATTACCAAGCTGTATGTGGTCCAACCCATAAAGGGTTATCTTTTCTGAATCAGCTAAACTATGTGCATCTCGACACTAACACTCTTTCAATACATTTGTACAAGTCTATATATATTGAGGTTACCTTATTTATTCTATCAAGTTGTATATTTGACTTGGTGATCAATGTGAACTGTAACACATATTAAGCAAGTTAGGAGGTGCGGGAATGCACGCTTGTTTGAGTTATTATAATTCTAATTGTTCGGATGGAGCCCCTAATCAATGGAGGTTCTAAGGGGGGAAGACCCTCCTTGTGAGGGTCCGGGGGCAGCATCCCTAGGA
This sequence comes from Helianthus tuberosus, assembly GCA_030545235.1. Lineage (NCBI taxonomy): Eukaryota > Viridiplantae > Streptophyta > Magnoliopsida > Asterales > Asteraceae > Helianthus > Helianthus tuberosus. The sequence continues at coordinate 233,626,398 of CM060442.1, read as the reverse complement.
GCAGGGTCCAAGGTGCAGAGCCTCTGGCTAGAGTCAAGCTGGTTGCACTTAATAAAATTGCTTCATAAAAAAATCATTAGAAAAAGTATTTTCTTGAGTTTCCTATTTCTGAGATGGAAAAAATAATGCATTTGGAGGCAATTTTAATTTAAAATTATAACTGCCTAAATGCAGTTACCAGAGCTTTTCCCCTAATTCGAAATCACTGTTCTTGGTTGCACTCTCCGGTTCATACACATACATACTAGTTGTTGGTTTTGAAATTCTGAGTTGTATCCGATTGAATTATATGGGAGCCACTAAAATAATTTGATTTGAAAGTGATCACACGTCTCTCAGACCTTCCGTTATTTTTTGAATTCCGCAAAACATATGTTTATACTACAATAAATCATCGAAAGATAATAAAATTTTACATCATGTTTACTACTTTGTTAATCAGTTCTTTTAATATCCAATGAAAAAACACTTTAGTGATCTTGATATACCTGACAATCCAGTAGTGGTTAGAGATAAAGAAGAAGACATTATGATCGGTTCCCGTTTAGGGTGAGCAGTTAGAATGGAGAGGGATGATGATAACAGATTGTAGTGTGGGGAGCCGTAAACTTTAAGGTGTGTCTTTAGGGTTCCCAATAACCTGTATTTATATGTTTCACCCAAGGGGAAACCCTAATTAACTAGTACGGGCCTTTATGTCCATCAAATAAAGTCCAGTTAATTTTATAGGGATATTAATTGGTAAATATTGATCTGGTTATTAGATAAATGATCAATAAGGACACCATAAGTTATTTAATAAATAATTAAATAAATAATTTACGCTAACATACTACTAAAGTTGTGAATTTCACACATTAGCATTGGATTAATTATTTTACTAAAAAAAATAAAATTTTGCCGCTTTTTTTTCGAAGAGCGAATGTTTTATTCTCGAAAAAAGGGACCAGTTGATTGATATCAGGTAGAATGTATAGATATACATATTATATAACTTTAAAAGATATGCATTACATTCATTGAACACACGCAGCTGGAATGCATATTGTCTTGTTTGTAACAGGCCAAACAAGTGTTGTTGATTTTTGCTTGTAGTTTACATTACAATAATTGGTTCAGCATCTTATACATAACAAGACCCATGTTAGCTAAGTAACGAATCAAAACTAAATTTGAAAAAAGTATGGGTGGTTAGGGTGGGCAAGTGATGGGTGATAGCACAAAGCCGTGAGCATGCTATCATGCGTGAATCTCGTGATAGAGGTTAAATACGTGATGTTCATCGCGTGTTGATGGAGGTGGGTCGTTTGAGAAATATAGCTGTTGAACGGGTATATTCATGGGGCCCATCATTATATAAATATAACAGTTCTTTACCTATTTTATACACTCGAATTCACCTCTCAACTCTAAAAATCCTTTACAGTTCTATATTATTAGTTTTAGAAATATACATATGGGGGATATAGAGTACTCAAGTACATTTCTGCCCAACTCGTCTAGTTCGTTAGAATCTTCGGGTTGTGTTTTGTAATTTTTTTGAAAAGATGTCGGAGCTCGTGGACCTTGAAGATACGGGACGGCCAAAGAAAAAAATGGTGCTTCGCGATCGGGAAAGGGCTAATAAATGATTACTTTGTTGAAAACCCAAACTATGCCGATAAGTTTAGAACGCGGTTTCGTATGTCGAAAGAATTGTTTTTAAAGAGGTAAATTACACTTTTCGTCCTTTATGTTCGTATGAGTTTCAATAAATGCCCTTTAACTTCAATAATTAGTCACAATAAATGCCCTTAACCTTGTTAAAATTTTCAGTTTAGTATGGCACGTGCCTTGCACGTGAAGGGTATGTTATAATTTTACTAGTATATACAGTGTTGCAGAAGTCGCTAGGCGCTCCATAGTCGGCCGAGTGGGGAGTTGGGAGTACTCGGGGAGTACTCGGACATGTTAAATATAATAAAATTAATTATTTGATATTTTATATGTGTCAAAATATGTGTAATTCATGTCAAAACTATCATTATTCATGTCAAAATTAGCATAACTCATGTCAAAATTAGCATAATCCCGAATAGTCGCCGAGTAGGCCGAGTAGTTGACCGAGTAATCAGAGTAGTCGTTGAGTATTCCAAGGTTTCCACCAAGTATTTGACCGAGTATTCCGAGTAGTTGGCCGAGTATTCCGAGTAGTCGCCGAGGAGGTCGAGTTTGACCGCCTCCGACTTATAAAGGCCGACTTGTAACTCTCTAAGGCAAGGTTCTGAGTACCGAGTAGTCGTCGAGTACTCGGCCTTGGAATCCGACTTTTACAACACTGGGTATATATAAAATATATTTAAGCAAATAAACAAAATCATATCTCACTACTCTCTCTCTAACCAACCCCCATCACCAAATCCCACCACCACCACCATTGTCAATCTTTCCCTGTCTCTTTCTACACTTTTGTACTCTTTCTCTTCTGAATTCCCATTCCATCTTCATCTAACACCACATGGAACCACCCCCAATCTTTTTCAACACCACCACCAATACCGCTGACCACTTCCACAGTCCCATTTATCTCCTTATTCTCTTTCTTCTTTCTCCAATGCTATGCACCACCTGCCACACCACCACCACCATTATCAGCGACACTATACATCACCACCACCATTATCACCCCTACTACACACCACCACTACCATTACCACTGCCACCGACACTACACACCATTACGACAACCACCGGCACCAAACAACCACCACCACGGACAGGACAACACCAAACAACCACCACATCCACTTCGTCAGAATCTCGACGTATAACACAACATCGCGTCCACATCATGCTAAGACCACGGATCTGCAATGGTCGTCATCGCTTAATTAATGATTTCCTGTGGATTTATTTAAATAGGATAGCCTTCAAACCCATCCTAACCCCACTAATCGAGAACGATGATGTTGTTGTGTAGGGTTTTGGGGAGAGATCGGCATCCTAATAGAAATCAGAAAAGAGTTTTGTGATCATAGAAAATAGGGAAGCCGGAAAGCTGATGGTGGAAGGGAAGAGAGCCGGAGGTGGGCAGTGGTTGTAGTAGATCTGGCTAGAGATGAGAGAGATGGGGGCAGATAGATATTTAGAGAGAGGGGGGGGGGGGGGGACAGGGGGCATGGATTAAAGAGAAAACATATTTATTGTACATATAATCCTTAAGATAGTAAAAAAGACAAATTTAACCTCATGTACAAGGCACATGTCATACTTAACTGAAAACTTTAACCAGGTTGTGACTATAATTATTGAAGTTAAAGGACATTTATTGCAATTCGATACAAACATAAAGGACAAAAGTGTAACTTACCCTTTTTAAAGATTGTGGGAGATATTGAAGTTGAATGTGAACAGTTTCAAGTTGGCTACTACGCTAGGGGGAAAAAGGTTCCACGGTTGACCCAACCCCCGACCACGCCCTGGACATGAGCCGTGAACAGTCAAGTTGTACCGGTGGTTATTTTGAAAATATTGCAGCTGAAATTTAATAAGGACCGTGAGTTAGAAAAAATATCAGAGTTTAGAAACACCGGAGTTTTATTTATATCAAATGGGAATAAAACCCATGTTTTACAAAGGTAGATTTAATAGGGGATAAACCCGAATGCATAAAACAACGTTTCTTAATTTAATTGATAAAATAAGCCACTCCTTTGAGCCTTTTGGTTTCGTATCACAACTCTTATTCGAATCTACTGTAATCACTTGAAACATGTTTAAAAACATTTTATCAGTAGGAAATACTAGTGGGTTCTCTTAATTGTATAAAAAAGACACCTTCTTATAATTACATCATTAAGTGTTATTACATTTGTTTATATCTTACAAAATTACTATTGGCTATCTCATTCTCCAATAGCAAAGAAACCACTTTAATAGTATTTGTCACTTGACAGTTCCTGTGACTGTGGTCATATCACTTATTTGGCTAACCCATTGTCCAAGTAGCAAAGCTTATTAAGTAATGTATACAAAACCCCACATACTGACAATAGTTTCCCAGTAAGAATATAAAGACTTAATCAGTGAAATATAAGTAAAGCTGAAAAACATTTAGGGTTTTGAAAACATTTGATAAAAGAGAATGACTCACCTTGTAAATCTATACTTTTGATTTAACAAGTCTCCTGATTCTAAGCCTTTTGATACTAAGCCTCTTGATTAATAGCAAGTTTATACTTCTGAGTCTTCTGATAATTAAGCATCTTTTTTATCAGTGAATTTATAGTTTTAAGCCTTCTGATTCTAACCCCTAATTTCACAGAATGTAATCCATATTAGTGTAAACCCAACTCAAACTTTAACGATAATCACGGGATCAAAACTTCAACGTAAGTTAACAAAGTATAGGCTTATTCAGGCAGCACTTTGGAATTTGTTGATTGGTTTATCGATCAATCGCACATGGTATCATTTCAGTGATTAGGATTTAATACACGCAAATACAGAGAAACAAAGTTATGAGAGATCAGAAGATCATTTTCAGAAGTCGATGGTGCAAATGAACAAGTCCCGCCACCCTGTTGATACATATTTTGTGGACGCGACTCGGCTCCGTTCAACTCGCTTCGGTTCGACCCGGTTAGGTTCGGCTCAAGCCCGACGTCACGACATTCCTCCGTCGTGCGTCCCAGAGTTCGACACGCGAAGCACGGAGCGCCGCGAGCCGGTTCCCGCTGCCACATCATCATGACATCATCATGATGATGTCATGATGATGTCACTTGTTGACTAATATGTTACAATCTGCATATTTGAAACCGTATGCATGATGGGCTTTGACAAACCTTGGGCCGAACACAAGCCAATCGCACAAGTGAAGCCCAAGCCCAATCTCACATGTGCAAAACAAATATATATGACGAAATCAGGGGATTTCGGAGAAGGCTTTGGGATTTCGACTACCATATGGGATTTCGACCATTATCTGATTTCGTTGATGTGTTTCACTATATAAATAGAACTGATAGAACACAGAAAATGTAGAACACACACACGAGAGAGAGAGTTTACAGAGCACATTTGTAAACGTTGATTTGTAACTGACTTTTCATAGTATTAATACAGTGGTGTTAATCGTTGAAATCTGGTGTCCATATTATCATTGCGTGTTCTATCTCGGTTTGCTATCTCGGTTGGATTCCGCACAACCGGGTTGGTTTGTACACAAGGATTAGGCGACTAGATCCTCCCCTAGCCGGACCTACAAGTGGTATCAGAGCCTTGGCTCTTCTCCTTGTTAAAACCGAGTGGTTTTTCGAGTTGTTCTTCGAGTTTTTAAAAGCTTATCTTTCTGAAAAACCGTGTGTTTTGCTGAATATTTTAATTAAAACCCTGTTATAAAACTTGTTTGCATGATATTCATTGGTTTTATTAAACTTTTTAGCTGAATATTGTGTTTGAAAGATCATTGGTTTTTCCAGAAAGTCATCAAGTTCATCTTCACATTCAAAGTGTTCTTGTTGATTCACCTTTTTGATCTTATAAGATAATTTGTCAAGTTGTTTATAGGTTGGAAATTGTGAAACTGATTAAAATATTATAATTACCTATCAAGTTGGTAAGATAATCATTTTAGTTGGTAAGGTTGGACGTGCAGTGTTTGAAAAAGGTGTTTGTGTCTTGGAAAGTGGTTAAGGATTAAAATATTGGTAAGACATCATCATCTTGTTGGTACTTTGGGAAAGGGTGTAGCCGAAAGTATAACTGATTTGTGTCAGGTTGATAGAAAGTCAACATGTTACAATCGCACAAGATGATTGGCTCACACAACAGGTTGAATCGCACAATATAGTGGGAACGCACAAGTGATCTGGATAGTCGCACAAGAACTGGGCCTCCATATTGGGCTTCTGATTACAAAGGATCATCATTTAAATTTTATTTGGGATCGCACAAGACAATATTATCAGTCGCACAAGACTTGTTTAGTTTGGATCGTACAAGTTTTCACTCGCACAAGACTTGTTTAGTCGCACAAGTAGCTGGGCTTGGACAACAAGAATTGGGCCTCTGTTGGACTTCTGCTTGGGCTCGTTTTCGTCGCCTATCTTTCAAGAAGTGTGGTTCATCGCGTTGTATCACAAGACTTGTTTCGTAGGATCTTTGTTTCGCGGGACTTTGTTTTGTCAAGATATTAAAAAAAAATGTATAAGTGATTTAATTGTTAGTTTCAAGTGTTAATCAGGTATTCATCATCAAGCATTCAAAATGTATCCAAGTTGGTGGGGTACTCCGGCTCCAGATTCGGGAAAGTATCGAAATACAAGTCTATCTCCTTCGTGGGCCGAAACTCCAAGTATTCAAAGCCAACGACCTATCAAAGCAACTGATATGTTCGGAAATCCATTACCTGTTCGATCTGCCGGACCAACAGATCTGTACGGAAATCCGCTTCAACCAGTTCCTCAACCAGTGCCTCAACAGCAAACCCAAAGGCCTCCTGTGACAACTGATCTATATAGCAATCCAATACAAGTTCCAGTAAAGCCAACTCCAACAACAGACTTGTATGGAAATCCTCTACAACCAGCTTCACAACAGCAAGTCTATCGGCCATCTACTGTAACCGCTTGTTTTGCTGAGGTTGTGAAGGATTTAAATCACGCCAGTGGTGGAGAATCTTCCGCCAATGGTGGTGAATCTTCTGAGGATGAAGACTCTTCTGGTTACAGTAGAAGTTCAGATGAAGAATCCTCGAGTTCAGGTGATGATCATGTGGGTGAGACATCAAGTGCGTCAGTTGATGTAGATATTGATGAGCTTTTGGAGGAAGCCGCAGCAGGAACTGATAGAAGATCTATTTTGGTGGATCAAGCTGCCTATTCTTCGTCTTCTCCATTCAGCCTTTATGGCTAATGTCGACAGTTCATCAAGTCAGGTATGTGTCGATGAACCTATTGCTGTTATTTGTGATAATTGTGATAGATTGCATGTTAAATGTGCTGATTTGGATGCAAACATGTCTGAGTTGCAAGGCAAACATGATGCTTTACAAGCCAGTTTGTTTGACTTGCAAGACAAACATGTTTCGTTGAATGATAAGTGGTGTGAATTGCAAAGCAAACACGAGGCTTTGCAAGAAAAGTATGATGTGACATTTATCCACAACCAGAAGTTAACCGTGGATCTTTCGAAGTGCACTGAAGCCAACATGTTTTATGAAAACCATGAAAAGGAATTTAAATCGATGATTGAGAAATTACAGAAAGATAAAACCGAGCTGACAAAAATGGTTTCCAGAAAACAAACTGACATAAATTTGTATATCACTCGTCTTGAGATAATGCAAAAGGAGATGGCTTGTGTTAAAACTGAAAGTGAGGCGATCCAGCTTAAGTTAGACAGTTATTTGAGCTCTAGCTATGTGTTGGATCACATCATTGATGTTCAGAAAGAGAAACGGGATGTCACATGCATTGGATATAAGAAATGTCCACCACCTGTTAGACACAACTATGATGCCATGCCTGATGAGGAGTATAGAACTCACTTTGAACCATCTGTTCCTTTGGACGTTGAGGAATTTGCAACAGGACTCGGATACAAGAAGGAAGTATCGTCAGATTCGGATGTGTCAGCAGATACATGTGTGTCTTCTGCTAAACCGAATCAGGATCCTCCAGTTGTGATTGAGGATGCTGATTCTTCTGATGATGAATCTGATGATACTGATTCAGCAAAGTCTGATGCGGTAATCAAAGAAGAGGACATACCTCTTGAGAATCATATTCTATGTGATCCTCCCGCAAAACCTGCTAAGACTGTTCCGACAGAGTCCACGTCTGCAAAAGAGTCTGAAAGTGTGGATTTGCTGTACACTCTTGTTGGTGACGATAAAATTTATTCTGACAAATATTTTCCTATTAAGAATGTTAATCAATCTTTAATTAGTAAAATTTTTGAGGATTCAACAAGTAAGTTTTTGGGAAAGACAGGATCACACGTTGTGGTAACACAGTGTCCTCCTATCCCAAAGGCTGAAGTTCGAAAACAATGTGGCAATCAGAAATTACCAACAGTGAACACGCAGCAAAATCATACCAAACCAAGAGGTAAAACACCGACTCAAAGTCAAAGGAAGCCGAATAAGAAGAAGAACAAGAATGTGAACTTTGTGAAATCAAAGGGAACGGACAAAATTGAAACGTTTGAAAACAACTCTAACTTAGATTTTGTTAAACAAGCAACAGTGTTGAAAAGAAATGAACCAAACTGTTCGAAACCTAGTACCTCGAGATCACAAAGTTCATCATCATCGGCAAGATGATCACATGATACTTCGGGGTTTGTTGAACGAAGATCATGTTTTGAATGTGGCACAGTTGGACATATCATTCGAAATTGTCCATATCTTCATAAACAAAAAGCCAAAGTTGATGATCCCCGTGACCAAATTGACCGAAAGCGATCTGTTTCATCAAAATCAGACCCTCGTCTTGTTAAACAACGGGAAATGAAACAGAAAAGGAAACAAAGAAAAGAAATTGAAAAGGTTTTAAAACCAGAGGTTATCCAAACACAGTCTGTTAAGTTAGAAGTTAAAAATGAAAAACAAAAGCAGATTTGGAAACCAAAACCAGTAATTGTTTCAGGGGGAGCTACATCAATTCCGAATCATCGGGAAATGGATGTCACAATTCTCGATGATGACGGACGACCCAAGTCTGTGAAGGCTTGGGTCCCCCTCTCCAACTAATCTCTGAATGAGAGTGCAGGATGTTCCAGGAGGAACTATTGATAGTCTTAGGATTGTTGAAAGTGGAGCGTCCATGCATAAGATCGGCGACACCAGACTCCGAAACATTGTTGTAACCAAGGAGAATATTGTTGCCTTTGATGGAGAGAGGAGAAAAGAAGACAAAAATGTCTGATGAAAGAATGTTGTTGAATGAAGTTGAAAAATTCGACATGATGAGATATGTGCCAAAATTGGTTGTTATGGTTTTTGATCGGGTCCTCAGGATATATTCCAATGAAAAGTACGCGCCTGTAGCACGTCTGAAGCGTTTCGAAGATTCATGGATTTTTCTTCCACAAGAAGTTCAAAGTCCACAAGATGAACGTGCAGTGTACATTTCTCCATGGTGTGTTTGAAGTAAATGTGTTTGTTGAACAAACCAACCGGGTGTGCGGATGCCTTGGCGTGGATTGAACAACCGCACACTACTTCTCAAAGAGAAAGACAAAGACCTTCGCTGGTACAATGTGGAAGACCAGCCGGACCCAGAGGTTTTTGATCTTGTTGCTGTGAAGGGATTTCAGTAGCTACAAAATCGACTTTGAAATCCACACCTGGTGGATTTCCAGTTTGGGAGAGCACTCAGATTCCTGGCAATGCACGAAGCAGTTGCAGGATACGGTTTTAAAGTTCTAATCTCTCCTATACTTGTCGATATTTAAGCTGCTTTATGAATTATTATCATCTCATACATCACTCTTTGACCAGACACGTTGATCTCGAATATCACCTCACACGTGATTGTTTCACTATGAAACTCATCAATGTTGTCATGGTCCGCACCGCTTACCGACATGCCAACTGATTTTTCCAAAATTCGATACATCATTTCTGATTCAAAATTAATTTTGGTAAACGGCATTGAGGTAAAACATGAGTTAACCAACATCGGAAAATCATTTTTGTAAATACCTTTGTGTTTTAAATTTGTCTTAGTTTATTGATTTTAGGGGGAGTAAATCCAAAATTTGAAAATCCAAAAACATCGAAATATTTCAAAAACACAAAAACAATAGAAAAACAAAAATGAGTTTCCTGACGAGCAAAGAGAAAATGATAGTACATCAGTGGTCTGTCCAAACCTCTTTAAACCTAAACTGAAAAACGATAAGCAGCTCTATATAAGATGTATCGGTAGGCTCACAATCATTTTAAAGTGTGCAGGGTGATATAAATCTTAAATCGACTAAAGACCAGGTGGGAACCATTCATTGGCATATGGTCTTAGTACCGAAATTTCGTTTGAGAGATTGCCGAGGTTCTGAGATATTCGGTCTTTATGCTGCTTATCATCTGGGTATCATGGTTGTATCTTTTACCGAAAAATAACGGGGACGCAAGTCTAGATCTTCCATGATACTATACATACGTGTACATATTGCATTCGACCTCAATAAGTGATCAACAATCACATGTCCAAACAAATAAGTGATAATATATCACATTTATCCGGGAGTCAAGTTCGTCTCTCTGCTGTACGAAAGTACTGACCTGTTCACGGACTTGCTCCTGTGCCCTCATGCATATGAAAATCAAGTTCCTCATCAATAAGTGATTATATCACATAGGGCTTGTTTTCAAATCAAAATAAGTGAGAATCTCACATCATATACGGTCAAACAGATGATAATCGGTATACTCACCGGTAAGATGAACCCTCGTGCATACCTTGATACGGGAATGTGTCGTGATGTGGATGAACACCGGTCGGTAAGTATAAATCATACCTTAACGTATCCCCTCGCCATGATTACATCTGATAAGTTGAGCTTATGTGGACATCAATACCGATAATCGTTATAGGATGCTTATCTTAATGTTAACTAATTGAACAACAAGAGCGTTTTGGCATGACCGTACACTGATATGATGCTCTTACCCTCGAAACTCACAAAAAGAATGTCTGTAAATATTTATTTAATGCTTTCAGTTTCTGCATCTCTGTATATATCTATTTACTGCTTTATGTCCTTACATTTGAAATATTCAAAAAATTCCAAAAAGATTTTAGGTGTGTTTTAATATAAACTTTATAAAAGCCAAAAAGATTTTATTTCTATCTTATTTTCGATTGTACGATGTTGGATCTCGAGTCTTCGTTGCCTGATACCTGATTGAAAACCAAAATCGACTAAATCTTCATAAATGGTCAGAATTTGCAAGTTTTGAAAGTTAAAAACTAAAATTGATAAATTTGTTAAACTTTCAAACTGTCGGACGGTAGTTGAAATATGGTCACATGTGTGTTATTTGTTTATATTAAACTATATTCCAAGCAGTTGTTCTCATTACGCGTTTAGATTTCTTGTGTGTGCAGATTCTAAAGGCAAGGAGAACATGGTCGATGACAAGCTTCGGAATGAAGACACGACGTGAAGGCACTCAAAAGACAGAGATGATCGAGTTGCCGCTGGCCATCACCAACACCACAAGGATCTCAAGCATTGAAGTCAAAAGATTCCCAAGCATAATCAAAGGGGGAGTTTGTTAACACACTACCTAAATGAAAAGGGAGTTTGTTGATACACTTTATACTTACGTCGCGTGAAGACCTTTGAAGATCCTCCGACATGGAAGATGAACCTCACGAGTAGCGTCCAAGGGGGAGTTTGTTGATACATATTTTGTGGACGCGACTCGGCTCCGTTCAACTCGGTTCGGTTCGACCCGGTTAGGTTCGGCTCAAGCCCGACGTCACGACATTCCTCCGTCGTGCGTCCCAGAGTTCGACACGCGAAGCACGGAGCGCCGCGAGCCGATTCCCGCTGCCACTAATGATGTCCTGCTGATGTCATAAGTTGACTAAACTTGGCAAATGTGAAAATAAGGATTCATGTACGTGCATGTACATGAATCTTGGACCAATCAAAATGGTTGGGCTTCTACACATGGGCCGAACTCCACAGCCCAATCGCACAACATGTGCAGATCATATATATATACCGAAAACACTTGTTTTCGGTGGTGTGTGTGAGAACCGGACACAAGAGACAACCGAAGAAAGGAAGAACCCGAGAAAACTAGTGAGAGTTTGCAAAGATTATTTTGTAAACATTGATTTGTAACCGTTTTCAAGTATTAATACATTGGTGTTAATCGTTGAGTCTCGGTCTTCTTCTCGTGTTCTTGTCGTGTTCTATCTCGGTTTGCATCTCCGGTTGGATTCCGCACAACCGGGCGTGTTTGTACACAAGGAGTAGGCGACTAGATCCTCCCCTAGCCGGACCTACACACCCCATTATATAGCTCAGGTTGGTATCTCAGGAGCGTCGCGGGAGGAGGCAGGGTATCTCCAGCGTGGCGCCTGGGCGGTAAGCCTGCCACGTCACCAGCATAGATCTGACACGTGTCCGGTCGCGGTGACACGTATCCTCCGCCGTTTTTCGCCCAATCACGTTTAATTCTCGTTTTTCGTGCAGATACTTATGGCTTATGCTTGGTTCTTGATCCTAATGGTTCGGTTTTTATTTATAAGTTTATGTAGGACCGTGTTTCGGGACCGAAACCGTGATTATCATGATTATGTTCATAGACGGGAAGATTAGAGACGGATGAAATGCTTACTTGTATAGATTTGAAAACATAACAAAGCAAACCGGCCCGATTAACAAGCTAACCGAACCATACCAAAGGAGTACACATCCGGGGAGAGACCAAGTGGTGATCTCTCCCGGTGAGGTCTCAAACCTCCTAAAACTTCCAAGTGTTTGAAATGACAAAGGGTTGCTATTTATAGCCACACCCCTTTGTCTTTCAAACACACACGGTCAAACAAATAACCCTCTCATTTGACCACTTCAAACGAGCGGGTCTATACACGTTCGTTAGACCGTTTCACTAACTATTACAAATTCAGCATAAAATAAATCTAATCTATTCGACAAGCATCGGACACAAAATCTGCATCAACAAATTCCCCCTTGTCCGTTGCTGTCGAATGCTGAAAATGCAACTGCAATCGATCTTCAGTCAAGTATTCATCTCCTCTGTGTTAACAAATTCCCCCTTGACCGATGATCCAGGTAAGTAGTATCTTGACGCTTCTTGTATAAAAGTTACCCCTCAAAGTATGCGTATCCGTGTTGGGTGTTGTGCAATTTCCTCAAAAGGCTCAATTGACTGATCTTCCGCTGATCTTCCAATACTCCAACCGGCATTTGATAAGGGTTCCATTCTTTAAAAAACTGCATCAAGTCTTGATCTTCAAGCATACTACATTGGTAGAGATTTCTGGTGAACTGTCTTCTGTAAACCGTCTTTGTGGAATCGACCAAGTAATGCACTTTAATCTTCAGCATCAACACTCAGGAAAGTCAGCTAGACCAAGTGTATCCCTTGCAAGCTCAACCAACATGCTTAGTTGAACTACATCCAGATCTCATTGTCTCGCCTTTGTGAAGTTGACCACGTAATGCACTACGGATCTTCAGCATCAGTACTCAGGAAGTCAGCTAGACCAAGTACATCGTTTGCAAACTCAACGAATTGAGTTACCCCCAGATCCCTGTAAAATCCCAAAGAAACATCAAAACCAAAACCGAATCCTGCAGGTCTTCAGTCTTGAACTATCAGCTTTCATAAAGATTCCCCAGGTCTTCAGTGAACAGCGCTTTTGTAACTACTGTAGACTTTAGAAACCTGTATTTTTCCGTGCAAAACCCTTCACGCTGGCTGGAGAATTAATTAAAATCCTCAAATATGTGTCTGTGCAAAACATTCCACGCCGAACCGTTGGTATCACCAGAAAATCACAAACTCTACCACCTGTGATTGCGTTTAGAAATTTACCGAAGAAATTCATCATACGTTTTATTCCCCATTTTCTTTGGTAAGATCTCTAAACCTTAACAGATTCCCTCCACTTCAAAGGAACTGTCGTCAACTTTCAAATGTTCACCAATTCCCTTCACTTAGCGGAACTGTCGTCAATCTTCACTGAATGTTCTCGGTTCCGAAAAATCACGAAAACGACTTTCTTCTTTGCATATTCTAGTTGAATAAGAACGTCCCCTAGTACCCCGTAGGATCCGACTTGTATCCCTCCAAAGACTTTGTGAACTCGTTAGGACCGGTATTGACATTCTAGGTTCATTCATTCGTTACCAAATGCGAGAATATGACAATAAACAAAAAGATTTCTTCGTTGCATATTCTAGTTGATAAAGAAATTTCGCCTAGTACCCCGTAGGATCCGACTTGTATCCCTCCAAAGACTTTGTGAACTCGTTAGGACCGGTATTGACGTTCCAGGTTCATACGTTCGTTTTCAAATGCGAGAATATGACAATAAACAAAATGCTTTCGAATATTTACGAATAACCGATAACAATCATAAATATTGATGTGTGGAAGTGAACATACCGTTCTTGTTTTTGGCCCATAGTAGTCAAGTCACCAAATTTGACGTTTGCATTGGTAACCGTGACTACCCCACAATTTTCAAAATATCATCATCTTTTGTTTTCATCATGCCGCATCATCCCACGCACTCCCGAAACCCGTACGAATTTTGATGTTGAAATTTGGAAGCCCGGTTCAAATAATCTCCGCGAACACCCGATCCCACTCCGCAAATAACCCAACTTTCATCAACGAGTCAACCACCATTATCATATTTCCTCCATGTGGGTCTAGATATTATTATTATTATTATTATTAAAGAACACATATGCCATCATTTTTGAGTGGACCCAAAAGAAAACTAGCTGACAAATCACATGTTCCTGTCGACATTTTTTTTTTTTGGAACTGCAGCAACTTGTATTAATGAAAATAGGGGAACAAGACCAGCGATAGGCTGGACATCTTAGGGAAAAAAAAAAAAGAAACAGCAGGGGCACAACACACAGGAACTACATACACAAAACTAAAAAAAGCTGACACTTGGATTGACAATCCAGTTTTCCCAGCTGCACTCCATAAGCTTTCCTCTGTGTTTGACCCAGTTGAAAAGAGTCGAAACAATCTCTTCCATGATGTAATCTGCCGTTCGATTCAAACCTTTGAAAATTCTATCGTTTCTAGCTTTCCAAAGACACCACATACCCGTATAGACAATCGCCAAAAGTAATTTTTTCATCATCGCAGTCTCTGCGTCCTCAGCTTGTAACCGTAGCTGCTCCACGTCGACCATCCCCGTAAAATCCCAGCTAGCCCAAAACGAAACCTTCCTCCAGACCTGTTTCGCTATGTTACAATCAATAAAAAGGTGTTCAACTGTCTCCGCCACCAAAGGACAGTGAACACAGTCACCTGAAACAAGAGAGATACCCCTCACCATAAGATTATCTGACACGGGAATCCGGTTCTGGAATGCTCTCCATGCAAAGCAGTTTACTTTAATCGGCAGCCAACTTACCCAAGTGCAGACCTTATCATTCGACCCGAACAAGTTTCTTTCCAGAACCTTTCTCACAGCTTTAACCGAGAAGGATTTTTCTTCCCCACCTATCCATTTCCACCTATCTCCATTCGAGCCGAAAGGATAGGCTGTCACCAGCGACTTTAAATCCCCCACGTCCATTTCCTCAATTGTGTTCAGCTTCTTTTTTCTCCAATTCCATGAAACTTGTATCATCCCATTAACATCACAAAACACCCTATCTTTAATGAAACAGGATTTTTCTTTATCCAGCTCATATAGATTGGGGAATAGTAAATATAAGGGTATTTTGCCAAACCAAGCATCTTTCCAAAACTGTGTGTGGTCTCCCACCCCAACTTCTCTGACTATAAACTCATTGAGATTCACCCCTAAGTCAAGAAAGTCACCTCCTACTTTGATGAAATGGGCCCAAGGACCGATGCCAATGCTGTTTGCCTTTATACGATCCATATGATTGTCAACCCGGTGAATCGCTTTAATACATTTTGCCCAGAATGCCCCTGGTTCTGTCCTCCAACGCCACCACCATTTGGAAATTAACGCCAAGTTTTGCAACCTCAAGCTACCAACCCCCAAGCCGCCGAACGTTTTTGGCATGACAACCTTCCTCCATGTTACCCAATTTACCTTATGTGAATCACCAAGGCCTCCCCAAAGGAAGTGTCTTCTTATTCTTTCCATCTCATCAATCACTTTTTTTGGAGCTCGAAACATAGAGAGGTAGTACAACGGTAACTTGTTTAAATAGCCATTTCATCAAAAGGCATCACCCAAAAGTCAAAGACCCTAGCTGCCATCTTAATAGATAAAATAACTATTCAGCCTACATGTCTCTGCAACACACAATCACCAACCCTCTTTTCCTGCGATATACCAGCTGAAACCCAATTATTTTTTTTTGTTCGATACACATCCCTCGATTCCACCTTCAAAGAGCCCATCAATTAGAGTGCAATCTTTAATATACACCAAAAGTCAACAACCCTATATTAACCTTTTCAAGAATTTACCAGCTAACTTTCATTGTCAGCCGCTAACATCATTTTTGTCTTCCTCTTCACACTTCCATCAAATCTCCTTCAACCTTTTGATACTCAACAACCAAAACTAATTTCCACTAAAACAACACCAGTGGCCACCATCTCTAAGACCAGCCACCATCTCTTTTCGGCGATACAACAAAACTCAAAACCCCCAAAAATTGAGCCTCATCTAAGACCATCGTCTACTAACCACCGGCGACCAGTTTGCATCTGAACAGAGACCCGTTAACATCTGATAGGAGACCAGTGATTCTTCGCTGACATGTAGGTGATTTCGTCAATGATGTATGATGATTTCGTTGACATCAAGTTGGACGAAAATGGTGTGATTTCGTCCAAGACAAATGATTTCGCCCAAGGTGATTTCGTCCAAGACAAGTTGACGAAATCAAGTGATTTAGTCACTGTGATTTGTTTGACGAAGTTAGTGATTTCGTTAGCTGGGATTTCGTCGTAGGGTATCAACAGGAACCCTAGTGTTTCTTACCAGCCGCCATACTCATCTCAAGAACACAGTTAACAGTTCGTTTCCAGATCTGACGAAAATCATTGAATAGATGATATTTGATGATGAAAACTTGTTTATTTAGGTGTAAAACATAAAACCCAACTCTTGTATATGTTCTGTTTCATTTAGACCCGAATATTTCGGTCCAGATCTGGGTTTTTCACCTTTTTTAGATCTTGAACAAAAATCACGAAAAGCACAGATGTAGAGCACATGTGACTTAGCAAACTGTTAGATTTACTAAATCGGGTACCATGGCTCTGATACCAATTGTAGGACCGAGTTTCGTGACCGAAACCGTGATTATCATGATTATGTTCATAGACGGGAAGATTAGAGACGGATGAAATGCTTACTTGTATAGATTTGAAAACATAACAAAGCAAACCGGCCCGATTAACAAGCTAACCGAACCATACCAAAGGAGTACACATCCGGGGAGAGACCAAGTGGTGATCTCTCCCGGTGAGGTCTCAAACCTCCTAAAACTTCCAAGTGTTTGAAATGACAAAGGGTTGCTATTTATAGCCACACCCCTTTGTCTTTCAAACACACACGGTCAAACAAATAACCCTCTCATTTGACCACTTCAAACGAGCGGGTCTATACACGTTCGTTAGACCGTTTCACTAACTATTACAAATTCAGCATAAAATAAATCTAATCTATTCGACAAGCATCGGACACAAAATCTGCATCAACAGTTTAGTAGGGGTATTTTTTGTGGGCTGGCACATCAACCACTAAGTTTTCTTAACTACTAAGTTTTCTGATTTATTATTACAAGTTTTGTCGCGCGCACTTAGGGTTTTGATTACGTGTTTATTTGGGATATTTTTAAGGGTTGTTACAACGGTGATACAAAAATGTACATCCGTGGTTCGTTAACTTGCAACCGATAACATTCCTGACGAATATGATGAATACTTAGCTATGTCTTCTAGGACTTCTAGTGAATCTCTATATTTTTTTTTTGCAATGCTATTATTAAGTTATACGCTAAATAATTTTTACGAAAGCTGACTAGACACGACATATCACGTTTGTACGCCGCACTTGAAGTTAGATGGCACTTTTTTGGGATGCTTGGTAGCATCGACTGTACGCACATAGTTTGGAGAAGTTGCCCGACTAAGTTGTGTGGACTGTATATGAAAGGTGACCATAAAAAACCGACGGTCATGCTCGAAGCAGTGGCATCAAATGATTTATGTATTTGGCATGCGTTCTTTGGTGTTCCCGGTTCAAACAATGACACTAATGCTCTACATTAATTACCGATATTCAATGCCGTGTTATAAGGAACCGCACTGTCGTGTGCGTTTACGGTGAATAGGAGAAATTATAAACGCGGATACTATCTTGTTGATGGTATTTACTCTACTTGGCCTGTTTTTGTAAAGACGTATTCGTTTCCGACCGACCCCAAAGAAAAAAAGTGTTAAAGAAGTTACAGGAGGTGTTTAGGGAGAGTCTGGTATTTTGAAAAGTAAATGGTGTATAATTGATCAACCATTACATATAATTAGACCACAAACATTTAGGAGTGTGGTGTATGCGTGTATCATATAGCATAATATGATCATAAAGGATAAGGGGCACGCAATATCAACAGACCACGCTATGGGCCCCCCGACACAGGTACCCGATAGCAAGGATATTCAGTTGAAGTTGTGAAACAAACACATTTTCGACTACGATTTGATCTAACAAAACACGTTGGTGGTTTAGTTTTTCAATTTCCCAATTCCGACGAAGAGTAGTTTTCTTAATTTAGATTTTAAGTATCAATACATATTTTTCTTGTTGGTTGTATTTTTTTTTTCATTTAATACATTTTATAAATGTTGATTTTTATTTATTTTAATTTTATATCTTTTTTGTTTAATAAAAATAAGAGTGATTAATGAGTGATGACCATTCATTGCAAATGTGATATATAAAGTGAAATGTGATGGAATATCATGGAGTGAGATGTCAAATGATGATTGAGTGTGATTTGTGATGGAATGTGATGAGTGATGACCGCCATTCCGCCCGACGTATAGGTTCAACTGAACAACTTGTTTCTATCCTTTTGTATTTATGTTTTAGTTAATAAAAAATAAACGTTTCAAAACTAAATTTACAAAATTACTACTTGTAATTAACTTAATTATTATATGCAAAATAATTTTAGACGTTTGACATATTTGAACATAGGTGACCTACAAAATTTTCAAATTGTTTGATTTTTTCGTTCATAAATAAAAATTTTTATTTACTTAGTCTGTTAAATTATACATAACTTATACCAACTAACTTTTAAATAGATTAAGGCTTTCGATCTATTTGAGGGTTTTAATTTAAGAGTATTGGTTTTTATAGTGTTTGAGATTGTTTGAAGGAATAAGGTTAGTAGTTACTAGTTAGTACCCTTAAATAGCTTCACAACTTTATAAATAATTGAGTTATCGTATTTTTAAACTTAAATTTAAATTAGTTAAAGTTGTCATTACTTTTCAAACAAAGAAAAACAAATCCTTGAATGAATGCATAAGATCATGAAATCAATGGCTATGGCTTCACTTACTAAATATAGCAAGGCCATTTAACATGACTCTCTAGGCAAGTACTCTTGTGATAACTTCACAAGAAGTTGACAACTGATAAAAAATAAAAATAATGCAAAAAAAAAACGAAAAAAAAATTATTTTCATTCTTGCAACTTCTATTTATACTTTCAAAATTGATAAAGATAAGTAAGTACCTTCAGGCTTAATAACTCAAGGACAGGGGCGGACCTACATAGAGTGGGTCAAGGTCCCCGGACCCCAATGTTTCTTAAAAAATTAGTAGATTCAGTATATTAAATTTTATAATGACCCCATAAATACAATTAACTGCTGAACACTATAAAAAGAAAAGGAAAATTTGTGTGGTGGTAAACTCCTCTCTTTGTCAGCAAGAGGTCATGGGTTCAATTCTTGTATAGCTTGTTTTTCTTGTTTTTTTAAATCTAATTCAAACTCCGCTCTGACCCGACCCGAAAATTTTTACGTTTTGTTATGAAAATTTTGAACACCAAAATAAATGGACCCTATTGGAAAAAAAATCGTGAGTCCATCACTACTCAAGAATACAATTAATTCGCATTTCCTTTTATATTTATTTACTTTTTACATTTAAGTTGGTCGATGAGGTGTTGTCGTCTTATTGCAATTGCATTTGTTTCCAATACTTAATAAACCATGTGATTTTCTGCATGTACCTGCATGTTCAATACAGTACGTACCCATAGTCGTATCGATACAGAAATTGAATGAACTTTCATATATTACAGATAGTTAGAAGTTCATTTTATTTTATTGTAATTAAATGCCTCGATCACCTATATTCAAAAACCTGGAATGACCGATCTTAGGTACTTTTATAATGTGTGTTTGGTTTGCTTTTTAAAAGAACATACTGCGACTTTTATTATAAATTAAGTACTATCATATAAAAATCCAAAGAATAACATTATACTTTGCAAATGCAAAAAGTATGCAAGTACTATAGGTAGGTATAAGTTTTATTATTATTATTATTATTATTATTATTATTATTATTATTATTATTATTATTATTATTATTCATTAGCCGACAATAATCCATGCTTTGACAAATGACATTTATAACTTTCATTTGGACTGAAAGGGCAATCCATGATAAATTTACACTTCATTTTAACTCGAATTTGCTCGAATGATTATTTGTGAAATTTAGAGATGTATATCGTGTGAGGGAAATCGAGTACAAATCAAATGTAAATCAAGTGTAAACCTATAATAATTATACTCGTGTATTATTATTCATTAGCCGACAATAATCCATGCTTTGGCAAATGACATTTATAACTTTCATTTGGACTGAAAGGGCAATCCATGATAAATTTACACTTCATTTTAACTCGAATTTGCTCGAATGATTATTTGTGAAATTTAGAGATGTATATCGTGTGAGGGAAATCGAGTACAAATCAAATGTAAATCAAGTGTAAACCTATAATAATTATACTCGTGAGATTTCCTTTGGTATTAAAGTTAAAATTAATAATGACATTGGTTAAATTGCCAGTATAGATGGATAATAGGCCAAGAAGTTATAATTTACATTATGAAAAATGAAAATCCAATTTGTCATATTTTATTATTATTGTTAAAGTAAATTATAGATATTGTCCTTTATGTATATACCATATTTCAAAAATTGTCTTTTGCCTTTAAAATTGATGGGATTGTTACTTTATGTTTACAAATCTTGCATGTTACATCTTTTTTCCTAACCCAGTTAATTTTTTTCATTAGATAAGATTGCACAAGGGTAATTTAATCTTTTAAGCCATTTATTTAAAAATACACTCACAAACACAAATTTAAAAAACTAATACACACACACCCCTTTTCTATCTCTCTCTCTATCTACCTTTTCTCCACCTCAACACCACTCCTACTTACCACCACCACCCCCACCAACCACCACTGCCACAACCAACCCACACTGGCCACCATTCTCCACCACCATCAACACCATCACAACCATCGTATGCAACCATCATCATTCACACAACACCCATTGGATCACCACCGCACCCATCACCATTGTTCACATGATGCAACAACCAGTGCCACACACCAACCACCACATGAAACTGCCCCACGAAATCTTAGTTTCCTGAATAGAAAACCACCGCCACACTACTAGCCACCATGAAACCCTAGTTTCCTAAAGCGACAAAACCCGGCGCATGTTAGCCTCCACCTAAAACTACCACCATGAAACCCTAATTTACTGAAACGACAACAATTGTTGCACGTTGGCCAAGACACCCTCCTCACCATTATTCCTCCTCGCCTTTAACCAGATCTGAACAACCATCGGGACTCCTCAACACCGCCGTAGCCGCTGAATGAAGTGGCACCGTTGTACGACATGGGAGTGGTAGGGTATTTGTTACCGACGACAGTGGTGGCCAGAGATCTTGGTTGCTAGAGAGAGAGAGCGTGTGTTTGTGTTTTTGGAGAGAGAATGAACTTTTGAATTATATATATTCATTATTTTAACCACTTTTCTTTTAATTTGTAAAGTATTTTTTAAATAACACTATAAAGACAATTATACTCTCAAGGCACATGATCATATTTAACGAAAAAAATAACTGTGTGGTGCCATAGGACGTAACGTGCAAGATTTGTAATCATAAAGTACAAATTCTATCAATTTTAAAGGCAAAGGACAATTTTTGTAATTTATTACACTACTACTACTGCTGCTGCTACTACTACTACTATTCTCGTTACATTATTGCCTCTCAATGTTAAAAGAATCTCAAGTTGGAACTAAAGCTGTAAACGAACCGAACAAACACGAACATAGGCACGTTCGTGTTCGTTCATTAAGGAAATTACCATGTTCGTGAACTGTTCATGAACGCATTCCGAACATAAGTTTATGTTCATGTTCGTTCGTTAAGGAAATTTAATTGTTCACGAACAGTTCGTGAATACGGGTCTCGAACACAAACGAACGCAAGCAAAAAAAATGAACGTAAACGAACATTTAGCTTGAAAATAAAAAATAAAAACATTGTTATCCTTAAACATTGGACATGAGTAGTTAAATACAACCATCAAATGATAAATCAAAACACAAGAAGTCTACTACAACTACCACACGATCAATCAAGTTTAACTAACTTAGACATAATTATTGAAAGTTTAACTTAGACATAATTATCCCAAAAATATCTTAGAATTTCCAAATTTTAGCTAACTTAGAAAAAAATAGGGTTTAAGTTTTCAATATGTTTAGATAAAATGTTTATTACTTATTTTTTTTTAATATAATCAAACGAATACGAACGAACGTAAACGAACGAACATGAACGAACGTAACCGAACATTCACGAACGCAGTGGAACGAACGAGACCTGTGCTCGTGTTCGTTCATTAAACAAATCGAACGAACATAAACGAACTTCCCACCAAACGGTTCACGAACTGTTCGCTAAACGTTCAGTTGGTTTACAACCCTAGTTGAAACGTAATAAAGTTGAAAAAAAATTTTATCATCACAATTTTTTGCGTCTCGTCCACATAATACTCATAGACACTCATGTGAACGAGACGCAAAGTAAATAAATGAAATAAATCTTTGTATTTTCATAAACGTAAATCTTTATTACTCACTTACTATGGGTATCTTAATAAGCGATGGCAAATTGACAAATTTGTTGAGAAATTATTTAAAGGCAAGCAAAACTAGCTTACCATTTTTATTACAAATAAAAATACACAAATAACATCACTCATGATTGTAAGATAAAGTTTGAAAATATTCAAATATTATTTTATATCCTTAAAAACATATATAGGGCCTTCTTAGATTCAAAATACAAATATATATGCGGGTTTGATTTGATTTTCTTCATAAATCAAGTTTTACTCATTTCATGAATGGAGCCCTCGATCTTGGTCGCTTCTCAGATCCTTGCACATAAGTCATCTGCATAGAAATCAAGAATTTAAAGCTTACATGAACAATGCGTATATTCAACAAGCTTTTGTACGTGTGTGCGCTTATGAAGTTTATTTCAAAACCAATATTATATGAAACTATGAAAACCGTACGAAGAATTACATAAACTGACTAGAATAGATATGAAATTCAATATTTTTGAGATTTTATTTGTTTAATCTTAAAAAATTAACATTGATAACATTTTCCTAAACGCTTATATACTAGTAGTGTATTTGCATATTGTTACACGCTTAAAAACTAAAAAGAAGATGAATTCAAAGAAGTGTCAAGAGATATAATTAATATACAGATAATCCTTGTGGTTTATTGAAAGTAATACCTTTGACTACTATTTTTTGTAACATGTTCAGATTCTATGTTTTCGATTTTGTAACACCTTTGAGTATTATGGCTAACAACCATTAATTTTTCTGTTTAATCAGTGTAAAATGACTACAATAACCTTATATAATTTTTTGTTAGTACTCAAAGGTGTATTTTCAATAAACCACTAGGATTATCTGTGTAATTGGCTCTAAAAAATATAAAAAACATTATATTTGTAAAAAAGTATTATAAAATATGCTACATAAAAATATTTAATATTTATATTCCTAAATGGTTTTTCTATAACCACTTTTAAAAAGAAATATGATAAATATAAAACTCATGCGTATTATCTCAAATATAATATACACACACATTTTTTTTTGTCTTTTATTATATTAGGACCTACAAATTTTTATCAGGATTTTTTGTTTAGTTCACTTAATATTATATTATACTATATAAAAGAATGTAATGTAATACTACCTAAACTAAAAAAAACAATATATAGTATAATATAACATGACATGATATAATATTTCTATAATATAATATTAATTTAACTAACCAAAGAATAATATCATATAATACAAAGATTACCCACGAGCAAAATTCCTACAACCCGTTTTCGTGGAAATAATAGTAGTTTTCTAGTAGTGTATTATTACTTAAACTGAACAAAGAATCGTAATAAAATTTGTAAGTCTGAATATAACAAAAGATAAAAAAAATTTTGTGTATTATATTTAAGATAGTATGCATGAGTTTTACATTTATCATATTTCTTTATGAAATTATTTATATAAAAAAATGATAAAAAAACTAAACTTGCCCCAATTACAGTGTTTTCCCTCATAAATATAGACGTTTGTTAATTGTATGTATATTAATTTTAGGAAAATAATTATTGAATATTTGTATGTAGCGTATGTTATAATTTTATTACAAATATAATGAGTTTTTATATTTTTAGAGTTAATTACATATATAACCCTTGTGGTTTATTGAAAGTGACACCTTTAAGTACTAATAAAAAATTATAAAACGTTAGTCATCTTACACGGATTTAGCAGAAAAAATAACGGTAGTTAGCTTTAATACTCAAAGGTGTTACAAAATTAAAACTATAGAACCTGAACCTGTTATAAAAAAAGGTTAGTACTTAAAGGTGTTAGTTTTAATGACACAACAAGAACTATTTTTGTAATTATCTCATTTAAATTTTTTTTCATCTTTATTCTTTTTGTTTGAAGCAACTCTACTAAGTCAAATTTACTTTAAATTCATATATAAGAAAAAAGAGAAATTATTATGTAGAAATCCCAAAATTTATAATCTTTTGAATTACTTATACAAATTTATTGTAATATCGAATATTAAATTAAATGAGAGAAATTAAGCATGAATTAACATACCTCATCAAGTTTATCTGGGTGATCATTTGCTTCCAACATCAATCCAAAATGAATGTGAGGGAAATGTGCCCACTATATAGCAAGAGAATTTACATATATCAAATTTATAATTCAAAGATTTCTCTATCTCTCTGTGCGCACTCACTACTAGACATTGTGAAAACCACTAAACAAAGGAAAAGAAAGAAGAGTATTCAGAAATATGCTATCATGTGCACTTACGTTTTTTGCAGCAGTACTAAAAGCTTCCCTATGGCTGATATCTGGATTATTTGCTTTAATCCTCTGAATCTCCTCTCTACATATAGTCATATATCATTTTATTAATTGTAGGAATATATTAAGAAATGAAACTCTTTCAAACTTTATTCTTTCAAACTAAAAGAATAATTTAATTGTGTTATAAATTGAGAGGTATTGAGTAGCGTTCTTACTTGATGAACTGGTTGTATGCAGAAGGAACCCGTTGCCTCTTTTCCGGAGCTGAAAAATACAAATTAATTATTTGCGTAAATTTTGAAGTACCAAGAATCTTATGATATTAAATGTTGCATGGTTTGATTTAAAACCAACTAATACTAGAGTTACTATTTCATAATGTTTTGTACAATTGAAGTAAAATGAATAAACTTACGGCGATTGATCTTCTGATCAGCGGTGAAGGGAACTGGAGACGGCCTCATCGGCATCCTGCTGCTGTACTTTGAAGAGGAACCCATGTCAACCCTATAATTTGGAGAGTGCGTTGGAGCCTTCTGAAATATCAAGGCATATTTATAACTAAATTATTGCTAATTTTCTATAGTTAAAATATCAGTAGAATGGCATCAGCCACCAAAGTTTGCAATTCCCCTTAAAAGTTCATTTTCATTGTGAAAATAACTTCCGTATCATGTTAAACAAACAGACATACATACACATTAAAATACCTCTCACAATATCAGGGCAGATATTTCCTCTATTCCGGTAGATTAAAATTTCGTTTTGCCGCAAATGTTTAGAAAAAAAATCTCCTGACTCCTTTGTCGAACTTGTTACACATCCAGCCTAGGCGTTACATATCACCCCTTTTCTCATCTCAATTTGCTTAGGTTATGAAGATTGTTTCATGAAATGTGTAATACATTAAATCTAGTTATTCTATTAGACTGGACTACGAAATAACATGTTTGGTATTTGTATATAGAGTATTTCCTAAAACTTTTGACACATAAAGACAAAGTGATCCCTACACTTATAAACCCTCGATCTAATTTAAACTAGGCTTGTAAATGAACCAAACAAAGACGCATGCTCGTGTTCATTCGTTTAAGTTTTACCGAACCAACGACCGAACACGAACAATTAAATGAACGGGGTTTTCTTGTTCATGTTCGTTCAATAAGAAAATGAAGGCGTTCGTGTTCATTTATGCTTGTTCGTTATTAGTATAAACGAACGGGTTACGAACGTAAGTGAACATAGACGAACCAACATAAATTATCTAACACCATTTAAAAGTAAATATGAATAACAATGTCTTGGGCCTAAAAAAGTTTGTTTATGTTCATAATTTATGTTGTTTGTTTAATTCCGTTCATTAATATATTCATTTAAGATTGTTAGGCCAATTATCTTACTCTCATAAACTACACAAAATTGTAATGGGCCTAACAATCTTAAATGAATAAATTAATAAACCAAATCAAACAAACAACATAAGTTAATAAGTTAATGAACATAAACAAACAAACAAACAAACGTTCACGAACATTAACGAACAAACTTAAATGAACATTCAAAAATATAAATGAACGAACAAGACATTTGTTCATGTTTGTTTAACCAAATAAACACAAGTTTTGTTCATGTTCGTTCATTTATTAAATAAACGAACTAAATAAACTAATATAAACAAACTTCCTATCGAACGATATTGACGAATGAACTTAACGTTTGGGTCGTTTACAAGCATAATTAAAACTTTATTAATTTATTATTAAATGAACTATAAACTATATAAATAAAAAATATAACTCCTTAAAATGAAACCCCGAACAAGAGACAAGATCCAACTACAAACTCTCCAGGTTTAATCTAATCTAGTTATTTACTTTCCATGATAATGTTGGAAATGATGTTCCATGAAAAGAAACTGAACTACCAACATTGAAGTGACTGAATCAGTTGTATATAAAGTAAAAGTTAAAACAAAATAAAACAAGAAAAGTGAATGACATTTGCTGCCAGTTTTGTCCCAAACATATCTACCACTTCTTTAATCTTAGAGAGGTGTTGTAGAACTACACAACAAAATCTTGGTGCCAAGAAACCTTAAGGAAAGAATCTTAAAAGTGCTTCAGTTTTTTTAAATCAAATAAAAAATCAATATGCAAAGGAAAAGGGTTACAATAATAAATTGATAAAAATCTATAAAGAGAGAAAGAACACCTGACACATTTTATACAGATTTTGGCCGCAAAAATGAACCCTATGGAAAATGGTGGTGATCAGGGTTCCTGAATCTATGATGTAACGAAAAAAAGGTGTAGTCTTTAGATTATCCTATCTTTAACCTAGAGTAAGTAGATCTATTGATAATTTCCTAAAAAGGTACCAAAATTAGTGATATAATTCTGAAAAGTTAAAACCTAACCCTAGTCAGGTTAAATTTGCATTTATCAACCTGGATTCAGTTTAAATTTGCATTTTCTAATATGCATATGAATTTTGAAAAGAACCAGACAAATAATTAATGTTCCAATTTATATTTTTAGCAAAATATGTAAAATAAGATTAATTAATAATTACATCAAATTTAGAAAAATTACTTGTCTTTACGAATATTCCACTGTGTAGAAAAAATAAATTAGGGAAAATTTGAAGAAAATAATGGTGTTTTACTTGCATTTCTTAGCTTGCTTAAGTTCTAAAAAGTTATATATGTAATTTTATGTTTTTTTCCCAAAGAAAGAAAGAAAGTCCATTATATTTCAAAAAAAAAAAAAGGAAGAAGTAAGATTATATGTTCACATTTTTTATCATTCATTCTATAAAGGGTTTTAAATTAGTAACATGTGTGTCAGTTTGAAGTTGAAATTAAAATTCTTGAAAAAGAAAGTTAAAATTAACAAAGGGTAAGATATAAACAAAAAATAAAATAAAAAATTACATTCACCTGGGCATGCAGATGGGAAGTAGAATCTTGGGAGGAGGAGTTGGAATTTGAGAGAGACTGGTGAAAGGCAGCAGCCATGCCCATGTTCACAGACCACAGATTGGTGCAGTGTCCACATCTTACTGTCACCATGTCAAACAAACTGCTGCATGGTACACTCACCTGCATTTTAACCACACATCAATTATTCCTTTCGGTTTGCTTGTTTGTTTCCCAGTTTCTTGCTAGCTCTTTATATATAAATATAAAGTGATTTTGCCGTTCAAAAAAAAAAAAAAATCAAGAATACCCGTTTCATAAATTCAATCAGGGACATAATTTTGTCTCTCAAATTTGTCATCAAGTCTAAATAAGACTTTTAGGGTTCCAAATTTGCAACTTTATATATAATGAAGAACCCTACAAGAATTATTTTAAGTAAATATCCATCTTTTGTTGAAAATTGTAGCTCAAACAATGATTTAGGGATACGATCGTGATCGTACCAAAATCAATCGGATAAATATACCTAGTAAAATCTCACTAAAGATAAAATTTTGCAATTATGAGACCTATAACTTTTGAAAATAGAAAAACAAGAAACCAAAGTAATACAATATTAGATTGATTATGAAAGAATCTTTAGAAGTGGGATCTTAATTTGTTACTTCAACATGTATCCAATCTTGATTACATATCAAACCCAAGCTTTTTGGAAGTACTCATATGCAATGATACTTTGGGGAAACTAATGACCCTTTTAATTTGGTCAAAAGTTAAATCAACTGAATTGGATGAAAGATAATCTCCATAAGGAAATAAATGGATCAAATGGTTAATTTGGGATTGCAACTAGTCATTTAAGTACCGTCCTTAGTTCTTTGTGTGTGTGTGTAAGAGAGAGAGAGAGAGAGAGAGTTCAGATATTTGAAAGACTTTTTCTTTTGACTGAAAACGGTTGAAGAAACGAGAAAAAAGAAACCCTAAAACGATGGAGACTTGACTGTATGAGCTTGTGTGTGCATCAAAGTGAAAAGGAAAACTTGATTTCAGATGGATCTAGTCGTTTTTTTCCATATGATAACACCAAATCTCAAGCAAAACCCATAAGCTACATATAAGCTTTTATCATTCTAACACCATCAAACTTTGCAAACCTCTCTATACACACAAATCATAGAAAAAACAAAGATAAAGAGTGTGTACCGCTAGAACAATGTTGCAAAAGTTACAAGGGATATAACACAGCTGCTCAGATGTTGCAGTTACATCTATACAACTGATGTTTGACATCTCTCTATTATCTATCCCAGATGGTACTCCCTCTCTCTCTCTCTCTCTCTCTCTCTCTCTCTCTCTCTCTCTACAAATTAAAGAGAACTTCAAATCTTTGTGTGTGAGTGTTGAAGTTGTGGTGATCACTACAGTGGTTGTTTTATGTTGTTTCTATTTATAGATGAATAAAGAGATCAAGAAACATATATTGATAGATTATGTGCATATGTCTTAGGGAGAGAGAAAAGGAAAATAAGAAAGAAGGAATTGGGATAGGATCCAAAGAGCTAATGGGCGGATGCATTATAGCAAAAGGTAGGCTCATATAGTGCATGCGGGCCCTGATCCATTCACCCAAATCGACACAAAATCGATCAGTGCAAGCCATATATTTAAGCCATAATCACATATTTAGAGTATGTCTATTATACTTTGTGTAAGAGTAAGCACACACGATTAACCTTATATTTAATTGCCTGCTTGATGCATGTATTCCTAAATGAATATGTGTTGTTTGATCTTAGGCTTAGTTGTTCCTACAAATACTCCACAATTAAGTATTTAACTACCTTTTTAAGAAAATGATTATACATTGAATTTAAAAATTGAATAAACTGTTAGATTAAATATGTATATAAAAGACATATATAAACTATAAAAATAATAAACATGTCCCTTCCAATATATACAATAAAAATAATAAACATGTCCCTTGCAATGAAGTTTTATAAAGTGTATAAATAAAGATATGAACAAAGGCTCTTTGGCTTAACAGTATCAAGGTGTTGTTGAATAATGCTTTGCCTATCAAAGTAGACTGCAGATGATTGATCTATAACATCCGCTGGTAATCTGTCACAGATAAGATTACTCTCTAACAAATTTCCAACAATATTTTTATGTTAGTAAAGGCCATTATCGACAATTCAACGATGAATTTAGCCATCAATGGACTTGTTTATTTTGTAGTGTTGGTAAACATGAAACATAATTGTAATTTTACATTAATAGTGGAAAAAGCAATTATTCACTATATTTTTTATCACTAGTACAAAATAACATTTTTGTGTTGTATTTTATGCTTTATGATAGCGCACAAACAAATATGACACTAAATAATAATGGGATTTATTGTTGCTGTTCAATAACAACACCATTAAATCTCTAAGCACATGAAAAACAAGTCACGGCACCATTAAATCTTTAAACACATCATCAAAAAGTCAATGATAGAAACTAACACGTGTCAATATGAATTCCCTATCAAATAATAACAAATCTATATAGTTATAGCACCAAAAAATAAGATAAGAAAAAAAAATCAATGATAGAAACTAATTTTTAAAAGATTTTTCATTGACATAATCTTTCTATATATGTGTGCATGTGAATTATTGGTATGTGATGAGGTAGTAATAAATCAATTGACGAAGTCATATACAATTCAGTGAGAGCATGCATGGTAGATACATGAAAAAAACGATATTAAATCTCAAATGAATTTAGAAAGGTTTCTTTGAATTTTTAAATTAAAAAAGTTATGAGATGTCCAACTCGTGTAATATATTAGTTGTTCCATTTAGTTCTTTGGTTGTCATATATTGGTAACAAATTCTAGAAGTTTTCATGTAAAAGAGAGCTTCATGCAATGGTTTACGCATTTAAAAATACATCATATATTTCTCTTTTATAGATTCGTTTGATAGAATTATTAATGTTAACTTAGAATTTATAAATGATCTTTATAAACCATATTTTATGAGATGAACCAATGTAGCATCATATATGAGTCTGAACTGGCAAAGTAACTTAACATATAACTCTCAAATATCTCTAGTATATTGCGCAAGTTTCTAGTGAATTATAACTTAATGCTAGCTACATTTTGATTACTGCAAAACGTGTTGTGATCACAGTGACGATGCAATTCGCTGAAGCAAGTGAGATGCATCTTTATCTCAAAGTCATGGTCTTTTCCACCTAAGGGTAGATTGGAAAGTTAATTAAGATGGTGATATGCTCATTCATGGACCACTTAAAAACCTTTTATGACACCGATAAAATGAAAGCTTGAAGCTATTGATTGTATAGACTGAAAAGTGGTGTGGTGGATGAAGAATCATGAGTTACGAAAGATTACCAAGCTGTATGTGGTCCAAACCATAAAGGGTTATCTTTTTTGAATGAGCTAAACTATGTGCATCTCGACACAAAAACTCTTTCAATACATTTGTACAAGTGTATATATATTGAGGTTACCTTATTTATTATATCAAGTTGTATATTTTAGTGTAATCGTGATTGACTTGGTGATCAATGTGAACTATAACACATATTAAGCAAGTTAGGAGGTGCGGGAATGCACGCTTATTTGAGTTGTTATAATTCTAATTGTTCGGATGACACTGATACAAATCAAAGCTCGAAGCCATTGATTGTATAGACTGAAAAGTGGTATGGTACGTGGATGAAGAATCATGAGTTACGAAAGATTACCAAGTATGTGGTCCAAAACATAAAGGGCTCTCTTTTTTGAATGAGCTAAACTATGTGCACCTCGACACATGTTTATACTACAATAAAGTTTTCAAAGAAATACGTACAAATACTATATATCACAGACTAGTTAAGTTGTGAATTTCACACATTAGCACTACTGGAGATTATTTCACTAAAAATACAAATAAAATTTTGCAGCTAAAGTCATTCCTAGTGTATTTTTATTAGGTAGAAAGTGTGAATATTAAATATTAAATACTACATCATAAACACATATAAGACATGAAGTATAAAACGTGATACACATACATTCATTTAACACATGCAGCTGGAATGCACATTGCCTTGTTTGTAACAGGCCAAACTGTAGGTCCCTCGGAGGTTGAGGTCAAACCTAATCCTTGTTATGTTTAACACACTAGCAAGTGCGGAATCCAAGCTAGAATGCAAACCGGTAGTTTATATGAGAACACAAGCTACAAAGAGAAAGGTAGACACACGAGATATCAAAGTTTTCTCTTGTATTTCAGTGGACACGGTTACAGCCCTTGACCCTGTTGGTGCACTTGTGTCTGTACTTTGTCTGTATTTTGTAACGATACCGAACGTTGTCTTTGTTAGTCCTGTAAGTTTGACCAAGTCAACCATCCTCCAGTTTGACTCGGTCAAACAGCTAGAAAATGTTTGAAAGCTGGTTGTGTCGAAGGATGTGTGTCATCGAAGGATAGTTTAGATCCTTCGATGATCTCGAAAGATAGCCTTCGATTGATGGACCTCGAAAGATGCCATCCTTCGAGGTACATGTTGATCCTTCGAGATGCTTCTGGTCGATAGATGATCCTTCGATCATCTATCTGATCATTCGACCAGACATGCTGTGTTCGGGTATATATACCCATGTGTTGTGTTCATTTCTCGGGGAGCACTTCAGTTAGACACTTAGAAAGATACACTCGAGAGATAGGGAGAGCATTCTGTCAAAAACACACACACACACTTAGAGAGTTTGCAAAACACTTTTGTAAACATTGTGCTTGTAACCGGAACCTTTCATACGTTTAATACAAGTGGTGTTAATCGGTGAATATTGTGTGTCTTGTGCTTGTTCTTGTTCTTTCTCGGTTCTTAGATAAACTCTCGGTTTGCATGCTAGCTTGGATTCCGCACTCGCTAGTGTGTTAGATATAACAAGGAATAGGTTAAACCTCAACCTCCGAGGGACCTACAAGTGGTATCAGAGCCGTGGCTCTTTTCCTTGTTAAAAACCGGGTTTTTACAAGCTTTGGAGTGTTTTTGAACTAAAACTTTCCTGGTTTTGTTGCTGTTTTCTGTGTTTTCTCGCATTTTCAGACGTTTAAACGTGGTCTAAACTTATTGCATGTGTTAAAGGAAGGGTTGGGTAATTTAAAAACTTGTTTTTGAAGTATTTGGTGATTTCCGGCGAAATTCCGGCTTCTCCGGTTACCGGTTTCTGGATTCGAACCTTCGGTTTTTCTTAATATTTTATGTGTTCAAATCTGCTTTTGCAGAAAATGATGGTCTGAACCATACTTTCTGCGAAAGATCTCACCAACCCGTCAACTTTTTCACCAACCTGTCACTCTTTGTCAACTGTGTCAGAGAAGATCGAAAGATATCCTTCAAAGTCGAAAGTTCATCTTTCGATCTAAGGAGGTTCGATAGATAATCATCCTTCGAACCAAGGAATCTTTTCGAAGCATACATCTTTCGGTCTACAGTTCTTTTTCGAAAGATAAGGATCCTTCGGTTGGGGAATCTTTCGAAATCATTGTTTCTTTTTCGAAAGATAAGGATCCTTCGGTAGGAGAATCTTTCGAAATCTTTGTTCGAAATTCAACAGTGATCTTTCGAACACTGTTGATCCTTCGAACAAGTCTTGATCTTTCGACTCCAGTCTGTTTATGTTTAACAAGTTGTGATTTTCAGGTATTATTTTTCTTGATCAAAAATGAATCCGGCCTGGGGTACTCCGTCAAATACAGAAAACAAGTATAGAAGCAGTGAGGATTTATTTAGAGAAATGTACTATGGAACTCCGTCTCCCGCACCGGCATCTTCGCAAGCTAATGCTACATCTACCGGTCAATGGGCATTCGTATCAAATCAAGCTCCAAGTGTTCAAAGCATTTTGCTAAGCGAAAGTGAAACGGGAAGTTTGAATAGGCCTCCAAAGTTGATGCACTTAAGTGAATATCCGGGATGGTTTGGTAGATTTCATACATACGTCCTTGGTCAAAATACAGAACTGTGGTTGCGTTTCATCACAGATTTTGATCAAACAATAGAGGTTGCCGCTTCATCTGCTGCTACATTTGCTGATCTTACGGAAGATCAGAAGAAGGTCTATGACTTAGAGAAGAAAGCGTATGCCATTCTTACTCAGGCGTTAAGTAAAGACATTTATCATCAATTTGTCAATTACAAGACAACAAAGAGGTTGTGGGACGCATTGAAGACAAGGGGCGTGGGAAATGAAGCGACACGTCAATTGAGAAAAGACTTGCTAAAGAAAGAGTTCGATGGTTTTTCTTGTATGGAGAATGAATCTTTAGGAGATTTGACAAGTCGATTTAATCATTTGCTGTCTGAATTGTCAAATTTTGATGTTGTTACACCTTCAGCAGAGATTGTGAAAAAGTTTGCAGATGCGTTGCCACCTCAATGGAATACTTTCTTGGAAATCATGAAGTGCAATGGCACGTTAGCTACAACAAGCTTCAATGACTTTGTTCAAATTTTGGAAAACAAGAATCAGGAAGAAACTCTCAAAGCGAAAAGAGTTCCAGTGCCACAAAATCCTGAGATGTATTATGGAACTTCTAGCACTTCTACAAAACCTTCTTCACATGCTCCAATTCAAACAGCGTTTGTGTCTACCACTGACATGTATGGCAATACTGTTCAAGTTCCAGTCCTTCCAAAAATAGACATGTATGGAAATCCGCTTGAACCTGTTCCTCAACAAGTACCACAACAGCAGAGCCAACGACTTATCAGAACTACAGATATGTACGGAAATCCGTTTGAACCAGCTTCTCAACCAGCACCACAACAGCCTATCAGAACAACTGATATGTATGGGAATCCACTTCCTCCTCAACAGCAAGCATGTTATGGAAGCACATCATCTGCTAGTCAGCAATCAAAGCCAAATACAGTACGGCTCGACACCTCAAGCTTTTCTAAAGTCAGTGTGGAAGTAGCCAAGGAACACATGGAGCTGCTAAACACTTTGGTGAGCGCATACTGTGGATTAGTTGAAGGTCAGATTGGTAGCATTAATCTGACACAAGAAGACTATCAACAGATAGATAAAGAGGAGATGGAGATGATGGACATCAAGTGGGCCCTTGCCAGTGCTGTTAGGCGAGCAAAGGATTTCATGGAAAGAACTGGCAGAACCAGCTTGGAAGGCAAGAAAGACACCAAGTATGGGTTTGATAAGCAGGCTGTTAGATGCTTCAATTGTGGTGAACGTGGTCATTTCAAACGTGAATGTACGAGGCCATCTCAACATGGAAACCAGAATCCTTTCAGAGGTCAAGGCAACCAGCAGAACCAGAACAGGAACAATGTTCGCACATTGGTGCCTGTCAACAACCAGACTCAAGCAGGACCATCAAATGCCAACCAGGCACTTGTGGTTCAAGTAGATGAAGGTTGTGATTGGTCAATCCAGTTGGGAAATGACGCTCCAGATGGCACAGCTTGTTTTGCTGAAATCGTGAAGGATCTAAATCACGCCAGTGGTGGAGAATCTTCCACCAATGGTGATGAATCTTCTGAAGATGAAAACAGCTCAGGTTACAGTGGAAGTTCGGATGAAGAGTCCTCGGGTTCAGGGAATGATCAGGAAAATGACACATCAAGTGTGTCAGTCGATGCAGTTATTGATGAACTTTTGGATGAAGCTGCAGCAGGAATTCAAAGAAGATCTATTTTAGTGGATCAAGCTGCTTATTCTTCGTCTTCTCTCCATTCAGCCTTTATGGCTAATGTCGACAGTTCATCAAGTCAGGTATGTGTCGATGAACCCACTGCTGTTAGTTGTGATAACTGTGATAGTTTGCATGTTAAATGTGCTGATTTAGAGGCAAACATGTCTGAGTTGCAAGGCAAACATGATGCTGTACAAGCTAGTTTGTTTGACTTGCAAGACAAACATGTGTCATTGAATGATAAGTGGTGTGAATTGCAAAGCAAACACGAGGCTTTGCAAGAGAAATATGATGTGACATTCATTCA
Source organism: Helianthus tuberosus (assembly GCA_030545235.1). NCBI lineage: Eukaryota > Viridiplantae > Streptophyta > Magnoliopsida > Asterales > Asteraceae > Helianthus > Helianthus tuberosus. Next base: position 233,590,225 of record CM060442.1, on the reverse strand, counting down.
TAATCAGAAATTGACTGTTGATCTTTCAAAATGCACTGAAGCCAACATGTTTTATGAAAACCATGAAAAGGAGTTTAAATCAATGATTGAAAAATTAAAGAAAGATAAAACTGAGTTAACAAAAATGGTTTCCAGAAAACAAACTGACATTAACTTGTATATAACTCGCCTTGAGGTAATGCAAAAGGAAATGGCTTGTGTTAAAACCGAAAGTGAGGCGATCCGGCTCAAGTTAGATAGTTATTTGAGCTCTAGCTATGTGTTGGATCACATCATTGATGTTTAGAAAGAGAAAAAGGATGTCACATGCATTGGATATAAGCAATGTCCACCACCTGTTAGACAAAATTATGATGCCATGCCTGACGAGGAGAATAGAACTTTCTTTGAACCATCTGTTCCTCTAGATGTTAATGAATTTGCAGCGGGACTCGGATACAAGAAAGAGGTATCATCAGATTCAGATGTGTCAGCAGATACATGTGTGTCTTCTGCCGAACCGAATCAGGCTCCTCCAGTTGTGATTGAGGATACTGATTCTTCTGATGATGAATCCGATGATACTGATTCGGAAAAGTCTGATGCGGTAATCAAAGAAGAGGTCATACCTCTTGAGAATCATATTCTATGTGATCCTCCCGCAAAACCTGCTAAGACTGTTCCAACCGAGTCCACATCTGCCAAAGAGTCGGAGAGTGTGGATTTGCTGTACACTCTTGTTGGTGATGATAAAGTTTATTCAGACAAAGATTTTCCTATTAAGAATGTTAATCAATCATTAATCAGTAAAGTCTTTGAAAATTCAACAAGTAAGTTTTTGGGAAAGACAGGATCACGTGTTACTGTAACACAGTGCCCTCCTATCCCAAAGGCCGAAGTTCGAAAACAATTTGGCAATCAAAAATTACCAACAGTGCAAAAACAGCAAAATCATGCCAAATCAAAAGGTAAAACACCGACTCAAATTCAAAGGAAGCCGAATCAGAAGAAGAAAAAGGATGTGAACTTTGTGAAATCTAAGGGAACGGACAAAATTGAAACATTTCAAAATCAATCTAACTTAGATTTTGTCAAGAAAGCAACAGTGATGAAAAGGAATGAACCAAGTAGTTCAAAACCTAGTACCTCGGGGTCACAAAGTTCATCATTATCGGCAAGACGATCACATGATTCTTCGGGGTTTGTTGAACGAAGATCATGTTTTGAATGTGGTACAATTGGGCATATCATTCGAAATTGCCCGTATCTTCATAAATTAAAAGCCAAAGAAGATGATCCCCGTGACCAAACTGACCGCAAACGATCTGTTTCTGTAAAACAAGATCCCCGCCTTGTAAAAGAAAGGGAAAAGAAACAGAAACGCCAACAGGTCAAGAAAATTGAAAAGGCAATTAAAACCGATGTGGTTAACAAACAATCTGTTTCCGTTAAGCCAGAAAATTCAAAATTTTCAAACACTTCAAACAATCACGAAGTTAAATTGTTAAACAATGACACTGGTAAACCAAAACAGACCTGGAAACCAAAAACGGTTAAAAATTCAGGGGGACCATCACAATTTTCAAATCATCAAAGAATAGAAGTTATTGTCATTGATGAAAATGGAAGACCCAAGACCACAATGGCTTGGGTCCCCATCTCCAACTAATTGTGTAAGTTCATGTGCAGGGTGTTCCAGGAGGAACTATCAGTAGTCATTGGATTGTTGATAGTGGGGCATCCAGGCACATGACAGGCGACATGAAGCTTCTCTACGACGTCAAATCTATTAGAGGAGGTTATGTTGCTTTTCCTGGAGATAAAGGCGGATATATTACGGGTGAAGGAATGATTTCCAACGGGGCTGTTAGTTTTGACAAGATCAACTTCGTACAACAACTTGATCACAATCTTCTTAGCGTTTCTCAAATTTGTGATAAGCAGTTTTCAGTACACTTTGATGCAAATGGATGTTATGTGCTGAAACCCGGCTTCAAAATTCCTAAAGAATGGATTCTCTTGTCGGCTCCGAGGATAAATGATCTGTATGTCCTTGATATGAGCCAAGCTATTACTACGTCTGCACAAGCAACTTGTTTCGTTTCCAAAGCCACAGAAAAAGACTCAATCTCTTGGCACAGACGAATGGGTCACATTCACTTACGCAAAATGAATCATTTGGTGTCAAACGAATTAGTGAATGGTGTTCCTCTTAAAAATTTCCATCTTCAAGACATCTGTGTCTCGTGCCAGAAAGGAAAACAAACGAAGAAACGACACCCTTCAAAGAAAGTCAACACGGTGGCTGTTCCTCTTGAACGTTTGCACATGGATTTGTTCGGTCCTGTCAAGCACAAAAGCATTAGGAATGATCAATATTGCCTCGTGATAACTGATGATTATTCAAGATTTTCTTGGGTGGCGTTCATGGCACACAAGAGTGAAACCTTCGGTATTATCAAAAACTTGATCATTCAGATTGAGAATCTTTATAACTTGAAGGTTAGGCGGATACGCAGCGACAATGGTACTGAATTCAAAAATCATGCCATGGCGGAGTTTTGCACTTCAAAAGGTATTCTTCACGAATTTAGTGCAGCCTACACTCCTCAACAGAATGGCGTCGCTGAACGTAAAAACCGCACTTTGATCGAGACTGCTAGGACCATGTTGGTAGAGTCGCAGCTGCCCATTCCATTTTGGACTGAAGCTGTGTCCTCTGCATGCTACACGTTGAACCGAGTCCTTACAGTCAAAAGGCACAACAAGACCTGTTTTGAGCTTATTAACAAACGGAAACCTGATTTGTCATATCTTGAACCGTTTGGAGCTCCATGCACAATAATCGATCCTAATGGAAAGTTTGGGGCAAGAGCAATTGAAGGATACTTTCTTGGGTATTCCACCCCGAACTTAAGAGTCTGGAATCTAGAGACTAAAAGGGTCGAGGAATGGTCTGAAGTCAGAGTACAAAGGCACACTTTACCAGTCAAAAATCCTGGTCAGCCTTGGATGTTTGAGTACGATGACTTTTTCAATTCGATCAATGTTGAAGCAGTTGAAGAAAATGCTGCTGCAAGGATGTTTTTCGAGAGTGACAATGCAACAGATTCACCGTTGGTTCGTCCAATTATCGTCAATCAAGAACCATCTTCAGTGAACAATAATGCTCTCGACAATGAGGATTTTCACGATGCTACCGAATTGAACGAATCTTCAGAGGATGATGAATTTCTCGATGCAGATCAAGAAGCTCCAATAACAGCAGTTCATGGTACTTCAGAGGGTACTCCTCCAGTGGGCGTCCCTGGAACAGCTGAAGCTACTGCATCATCCTCTTCGTCAATTCCAGGCATTGAATTGATTGTTGATCTCAATCTCAACAATCTGGGTACAAACATTCCAGTTCAAGATAATCCAGAAACAAGGATTCACAATACCCATCCTCAACAAAACATCATCGAAAATGTGCAAAGTGGCGTTCAAACAAGAAACATGTTGCGGAACAACAACAATGCAGGCTTGTATGCAGCTATCCGAGAATCCGGGCAACAAAATGATTGGTCTTTCGCGTGTTATGTCTCACAGGAAGAGCCAAGAACTTGGAAAGAAGCTTTGAAAGATAGCTCTTGGGTTGAAGCAATGCAGGAAGAACTGCAACAATTCCAGAAGCTTGGTGTCTGGAAACTCGTAGAGAAACCTGCTGGATACAAGAAGATTGGTACCCGTTGGGTGTTTAAATGCAAAAAGGATGACCGTGGAATCGTTATTCGCAACAAAGCAAGGCTAGTCGTTCAAGGTTTTCGTCAGATAGAAGGGATCGACTACAACGAAGTGTATGCACCTGTTGCACGTCTAGAAGCAATTCGGATCTTTCTGGCTTATGCCTTATTCAAAGGTTTCAAGGTATACCAGATGGATGTTAAAAGTGCATTCTTACATGGTGTGGTAGAAGAAGAGGTGTACGTCGAACAGCCTCCAGGTTTTGAAGATCCTATCCATCCCGATCGGGTTTGGTTGCTCAACAAAGCTCTCTATGGTCTTCATCAAGCACCACGAGCTTGGTACGCAACCTTATCTAATTATCTGCTGGAGAATGGATTTCGCAGAGGTCTTATCGATTGTACTCTTTTCGTCAAAGAACAGGATGGAGATCTTCTACTGGTACAGGTATATGTTGATGATATTATTTTTGGTTCTACTAATGATGTTTTGTGTAGGAATTTCGAGCGCATTATGCAGGATAAATTCGAGATGAGTGCTATGGGGGAAATGACTTTCTTTTTGGGCCTACAAGTACAACAAACAGAGTCTGGGATATTCATCCATCAGACTAAATATGTTGGTGACATCTTGAGCCGGTTCCAGATGTCTGATGCAACGCCCATCGGTACCCCATTGCCGCAAAATCACGGAATTACTCCAGACTTGAAGGGTCAAGATGTTAGCCCCTCGCATTACCGCGCGATGATCGGATCTCTTATGTACCTCACAGCATCAAGACCAGATATAATGTACCCAACGTGCCTGCTTGCCAGATATCAAGTGAACCCGAAGGCCTCACATCTTGCAGCTGTAAAAAGGATTTTTCGTTATTTGAAGGGTTGCCCTGACACCGGTCTGTGGTACCCTAGGGATAATAACTTTGACTTGATCGCATTCAGTGATTCTGATTTTGGCGGATGCAAAATCGACGGCAAATCCACAACGGCTGGATGTCAGTTTTTGGGAAATCGCCTAGTCACCTGGCAGTGCAAGAAGCAGACATGCGTCGCTACATCAACATGCGAAGCTGAATACATTGCTGCCTCAAGTTGTTGCTCCCAAGTCCTGTGGATTCAACAACAAATGCGCGACTACGGTTTTGAATTCCTAACTACTCCTATTTACGTTGATAATTCTGCTGCTTTACAGATCACCAAAAATCCTGTGCAGCATTCAAAGACTAAGCACATCGACATTAAGTATCACTTCATACGTGATTGCTTTGAGAAAAGGCTAGTCGATGTTGCTTACGTCCACACCGATGACCAACGTGCCGACCTTTTTACCAAAGCTTTTGACAAATCAAGATTTGACTATTTATTATTGGTAAATGGCATTAAGGTCAAGCAAGAGTAAACCAACATCGGAAAATCTTTTTTTTTTTTAAAATACCTTTGTGTTTTAAATTTGTCTTAGTTTGTTGATTTTAGGGGGAGTAAATCCAAAATTTGAAAATCCAAAAACATCAAAAAATTTCAAAAGCACAAAAACAATAGAAAAGCAAAAATGAGTTTCCTGGCGAGAAAAAGAGAAAATGATAGTACATCAGTGGTCTGTCTAAACCTCTTTAAACCTAAAATGAAAAATGTTAAGCAGCTCTATATAAGATGTATCGGTAGGCTCACAATCATTTTAAAGTGTGCAGGGTGATAGAAACTTAAATCGACTGAAGACTGGGTGGGAACCATTCATTGGCATATGGTCTTAGTACCGAAATTTCGTTTGAGAGATTGCCGAGGTTCTGAGATATTCGGTCTTTATGCTGCTTATCATCTGGATATCATGGTTGTTTCTTTTACCGAAAAATAACGGGGACGTAAGTCTAGATCTTCCATGATACCATACATACGTGTACATATTGCATTCGACCTCAATAAGTGATAAACAATCACATGTCCCTCAAAATAAGTGATAAAATATCACAAATTCTTTCCGGGTGTCAAGTTCGTCTCTCTGCTGTACGAAAGTACTGACCTGTTCACGGACTTGCTCCTGTGCCCTCATGCATCGCAAATCAAGTTCCTCATCAATAAGTGATTATATCACATAGGGCTTGTTTTCAAACAAAATAAGTGAGAATCTCACATCATATACGGTCAAACAGATGATAATCGGTATACTCACCGGTAAGATGAACCCTTGTGCATACCTTGATACGGGAATGTGTCGTGATGTGGATGAACACCGGTCGGTAAGTATAAATCATACCTTAACGTATCCCCGCGCCATGATTACAAATGATAAGTTGAGCTTAAGTGGACAACAATACCGATAATTGTTATAGGATGCTTATCTTAATGTTAACTAAAAGAACAACAAGAGCGTTTTGGCATGACCGTACACTGATATGATTCTCTTACCCTCGAAACTCGCAAAAAGAATGTCTGTAAATATTTATTTACTGCTTTCAGTCTTTAAATTTAAAATACTCAAAAGTCCAAAAAGATTTTAGGTGAGTTTTAATATAAACTTTATAAAAGCCAAAAAGATTTTATTTCTATCTTATTTTCGATCGTACGATGTTGGAGCTCGAGTCTTCGTTACCTGAAACCTGAACGAAAACCGAAACGACTAAATCTTCATAAACGGTCGAAATTTGCAAGTTTTGAAAGTTAAAAACTGAATTTGATAAATTTATTAAACTTTCAAACTGTCGGACGGTGTTTGATTGAACAATGGTCACATGTGTGTCGTTTGCTTATGATATTCCAAGCAGTTGTTCTCATTACGCGTTTAGATTTCTTGCATGTGCAGATTCTAAAGGCAAGGAGAACATGGTCGATGACAAAGCCTCGGAATGAAGACACGACGTGAAGGCGCTCAAGTGATGAAGATGATCGAGTTGCCGCTGACCATCATCAATACCACAAGGATCTCACTTCATAAAGAACAAGACTTTCACGAGCATAACTCAAGGGGGAGCTTATGTTAAGGGGGAGTTTGTCAACACACTTCCTACATGAAACGGGGAGTTTGTTGGTACACTTTCTGCTTTCAAGACGTGAAGACTTTAAAGATCCTCCGACATTGAAGACTTGAAAGGACGTCAAAGTTGAAGACACAAAGATCGAGACAAAGCTCAAGTTATAAAGATCGTGACAAAGCTAGAGACAAAGCTACAGCCAAGGGGGAGTTTGTTGGTGCACTTGTGTCTGTACTTTGTCTGTATTTTGTAACGATACCGAACGTTGTCTTTGTTAGTCCTGTAAGTTTGACCAAGTCAACCATCCTCCGGTTTGACTCGGTCAAACAGCTAGAAAATGTTTGAAAGCTGGTTGTGTCGAAGGATGTGTGTCATCGAAGGATAGTTTAGATCCTTCGATGATCTCGAAAGATAGCCTTCGATTGATGGACCTCGAAAGATGCCATCCTTCGAGGTACATGTTGATCCTTCGAGATGCTTCTGGTCGATAGATGATCCTTCGATCATCTATCTGATCCTTCGACCAGACATGCTCTGTTCGGGTATATATACCCATGTGTTGTGTTCATTTCTCGGGGAGCACTTCAGTTAGACACTTAGAAAGATACACTCGAGAGATAGGGAGAGCATTCTGTCAAAAACACACACACACACTTAGAGAGTTTGCAAAACACTTTTGTAAACATTGTGCTTGTAACCGGAACCTTTCATACGTTTAATACAAGTGGTGTTAATCGGTGAATATTGTGTGTCTTGTGCTTGTTCTTGTTCTTTCTCGGTTCTTGGATAAACTCTCGGTTTGCATGCTAGCTTGGATTCCGCACTCGCTAGTGTGTTAGATATAACAAGGAATAGGTTAAACCTCAACCTCTGAGGGACCTACAGACCCAACTGAAAATATGCTCTCTACAAGACTAAGTTCACTCACATTCCACACACACTTTCTGTTTTCTGTCACTCAATGAAGTGAACACATTACATGGGTATATATACCCGTGACAGATCGTCTGGTCGAAGGATCAGATAGACTGATCGAAAGATCATCTATCGATCTGAAACCTATCGAAGGATCACATATACACCTCGAAGGATGATATCCTTCGAGGTCCATCTATATCCAACGAAGGTTTATCCTTCGAGCTCATCGAAGGATCTAAACAATCCTTCGATGATTCATCCTTCGACACAAACATATTACATACTATGTGCTAACTGTTTGGCCAAGTCAAACCAGGAGGATGGTTGACTTGGTCAAACTTACATCGAACACACATAATAACAAACCTAAGACGTAACTCAGACTAACACAAGACATCGTTTTGTATCATGACAAAATACAGACAAAGTACAGACACAAGTGCACCAACAAACTCCCCCTTGGCTGTAGCTTTGTCTCGATCTTCGTGTCTTCAAGTCTCTAACGTCCTTTCAACCGAGTCGAAACCAAGTCGAACTGAGCTGAGTCGAACCGAGCCGAGTCGTGTCCACAAAATATGTATCAACAAACTCCCCCTTGGACGCTACTCGTGAGGTTCAACTTCGATGTCTTCCACGTCGGAGGATCTTCAAAGTCTTCACGCGTCGTAAGTAGAAAGTGTATCAACAAACTCCCCTTTTCATTTAGGTAGTGTGTCAATAAACTCCCCCTTAGATTGAACTCTCCATTGAGTCATGCTCGTGAATCTTTTGACTTGTCAATTCTTCAGATCCTTGTGGTGTTGATGAAGGGTCAGCGGCAGCTCGATCATTTTCTCCTTTGAGCGCCTCCACTTCGTGTCTTCATTCCAAAGCGTGTCATCGAACATGTTCTCCTCGCCTTTAGCATCTGCACATGCAAGAAAGCTAAACGCATAATGAGAACAACCGCTTGGAATATAGTTAACATTTAAACAAATGACACATATGAGATCAAATCTCAATCAACTACCGACCGACAACAGTTTGAAAGTTTAAACAAATTTGTTCAATTTTAGTTCTTAACTTTCAAGACTTGTTAACTTCGACTGTTTATGAAGATGCAATTGTTTTCCGGCTTAGAATCAGGATTTTGGGTAGGATAGACTCGAGTTCCAACATCAGTCAATCAAAAATAAACTAGAAGCAAAATCTTTTTGGCTTTTATAAAGTTTATATTAAAACACACCTCAAATCTTTTTGAAATTTTTCATTTTTCAAATGTAAAGACGGAAAGCAATAAATAAATATATACAAAGATGCATAAACTGAAAACAGTAAATAAATATCTACAGACATTCTTTTTGCGAGTTTCGAGGGTAAGAGAATCATATCAGTGTACGGTCACGCCAAAACGCTCTTTTTGTTCAATTAGTTAACATTAAGATAAGCATCCTATAACAATTATCGGTATTGTTGTCCACCTAAGCTCAACTTATCAGATGTAATCATGGCGAGGGGATACGTTAAGGTATGATTTATACTTACCAACCGGTGTTCATCCACATCACGACACATTCCCGTATCAAGGTATGCACGAGGGTTCATCTTACCGGTGAGTATACCGATTATCATCTGTTTGACCGTATATGATGTGAGATTCTCACTTATTTTGATTTGAAAACAAGCCCTATGTGATAGAATCACTTATTGATGAGGAACTTGATTTTCTATGCATGAAGGGCACAAGAGCAAGTCCGTGAACAGGTCAGTACTTTCGTACAGCAGAGAGACGAACTTGACTCCCGCAAAAATGTGATATTTTATCACTTATTTGTTTGGACATGTGATTGTTTATCACTTATTGAGGTCGAATGCAGTATGTACACGTATGTATAGTATCATGGAAGATCTAGACTTGCGTCCCCGTTTGTTTCGGAAAAAGATACAACCATGATACCCAGATGATAAGCAGCATAAAGACCGAATATCTCAGAACCTCGACAATCTCTCAAACGAAATTTCGGTACCAAGACCATATGCCAATGAGTGGTTCCCACCTGGTCTTCAGTCGATTTAAGTTTATATCACCCTGCACACTTTAAAATGATTGTGAGCCTACCGATACATCTTATATAGAGCTGCTTATCGTTTTTCATTTAAGGTTTAAAGAGGTTTAGACAGACCACTGATGTACTATCATTTTCTCTTTTGCTCGCCAGGAAACTCATTTTTGTTTTTCTATTGTTTTTGTGCTTTTGAAATTTTTCGATGTTTTTGGATTTTTCAAATTTTGGATTTACTCCCCCTAAAATCAACAAACTAAGATAAATTTAAAACACAAAGGTATTTACAAAAATGATTTTCTGATGTTGGTTAACTCATGTTTTACCTCAATGCCGTTTACCAAAAATTAATTTTGAATCACAAATGATTTATCGAATTTTGGAAAAATCAGTTGGCATGTCGGTAAGCGGTGCGGACCATGACAACATTGTCTGGTCAAAGAGTGCTGTACGAGATAATAATAATTCATAAAGCAGCTTAAATATCGACAAGTAAAAGAGAGATTAGAATTTTAAAACCGTATCCTGCAACTGCTTCGTGCATTGCAAGGAATCTGAGTGCTCTCCCAAACTGGATATCCACCCGGTGTGGATTTCAAAGTCGATTCTTTGTAGCTACTGAGAAGTCTCTTGACAGCAACAAGATCATAAACCTTTGGGTCCGGCTGGTCTTCCATATTGCACCAGCGAAGGTTTTTGTCTTTCTCTTGAGAAGTAGTGTGCGGTTGTTCAACCCATGCCAAGGCATCCGCACACCCGGTTGGTTTGTTCAACAAACACATTTTCTTCAATCACACCGAGTAGAAATGTACACTGCACGTTCATCTTGTTGATTTTGAACTTCAGACGTGCTGCAGGTGCGTACATTTTGATTGAATCTATCCTGGGGACCCGATCAAAGCCTTGAACAATCAAACTTTGGAATGATTTTCAATTTGTCGATGCTTTTCAATCTCTTTCAACAGACACTTCTGTTTTCTTTTCTTTTTCTTCTCTCCATCACACGCAACAACTCCTTTTGTCGCCTATCTTGTGCAGGACACTCCACTATCAACAATCCGATGACTATCGATAGTTCCTCCTGAAACCTTCTGCACACTCACTTAGAGATTAGTTGGAGAGGGGGACCCAAGCCTTTGTGGACTTGGGTCGTCCTTGATCATCAAGGAAAGTGATCTCAATCACTTGATGATTAGGAAAAAGAACCTGTGGTGCTCCCCCTGATTGAATTACCTGCTTTTGCTTCCAAGCTGTTTGTCCTTTACCAGTATTTGAATTTATTGTTTTAGCATTTACTGGTTTTACAGTTTTAGGTTTTGCTTGTACAGGTTTTTCTTCTTTGACCTCTGATTTTAAGGCCTTTTCAATTACCTTTTGATTCTTTTGCTTTAACTTCTTTTCCCTTTCTTTCAAGACACGTGGGTCTTGTTTCGGGGAAACTGATCGTTTTTGGTAATCGATTTCTTGGGAAGCACGCGTTTTTTACTTCAGCTTTTGCACGTGTGGACAATATCTTACAATATGCCCAACTGTGCCACATTCAAAACATGTTCTCCGCTCTACAAACTTCGGAGAAACATGTTGATGACTAGACGGAGAACCAGACAATGAACCTTGTGATCTAGACGTGCTTGGACCTAAATCACATCCGTTGGTGTGTTGGGTGTAATTATTCTGATCATTTCGTTTTAAAATTCTAACTTGTTTTACAAAATCAACGTTAGATTTATTCTGAAATGTTTCAAGTTTGTCTGAACCCGTGGATCCAACAAAGTTCATTTTCGGTTCTCGTTTCTTAATAGAAGCTCTTTTGTTTTGCACCTTTTGCTGCTGAACTTTAGGTGCTTGAACATTCTTGTTCTGAGCCTTCTTTCCCTGTACCTTACCTTTTCCGGAATTGACTTGTTGTTTTCGCTCAGTTGGTAGTTTTTGGTTTCCGTATTGTTTTCTAATTTGTTCACACGGAATTGGATCACATTGAGTGACGGTAACTTTGCCACTTTTGTTCCCCAAAAAACTTATCAGTGCATCCTTCAAAAATTTGCTCAATTAAATCTTGATTTACATTTTTAATTGGAAAATCTTTGTTAGAGTAGATTTTGCTATCTCCTTTGAGCGTGTACAACAAATTATTCCCTTCAAGGCTAGATACAATGGACTCCATTGCTTTTGACATTTCAGTCTTACTCGGTTTCACTGGTGGATCACACAAGATGTGATTCTCGATTGGAATATCTGTTGTAATCGAGTTAGACTGTTGGTTCACAATTTCTTCAGATTCATCGTCCGAAGAATCAGCGTCCTCAACAATGGGAGGACTCTGTTCCTTAACACACGATGAATCTGTCACATTCTCAGATTCTGATTGACCCGAGGATGATGTACCAGTTGTGAACCCGAGGCCTGCTGCAAAGTCATCTAGACCGAGTGGCACAGTAGGTTCAAAACGGGGCATATCCTCGTCATCAGGCAATTTGGAGTAATTGTGATTCATTAGGGGAGGACATGATTTGAATCCAATACATCTTGCATCCCCCTTTTTCTTTTGAACGTCAATGATGTGATCCAATACATAGCGGGAATTGGAATAGCTTTCCAGTTTCTGCTTAATTGTCTCACATTCACATTGAGCTGTTGCCAACTCTACCATTTGCTTTTCAATTGTGTCAATAAGATTATTGTTAGCATGTTGTTTTCGCAAAACAGCCTTTTGTAATTCTGAAACATCATGTCTTAATGACGCAATTGTTGCTTTAAATTCCTTTTCATTTCTGGTTAAAAACAAGTTAGCTTCGGTTGCTTTAGAAAGATCTACAATCAATTCTTGATTGTGTTTGTGTGTGATTTCAAACTGACTTTCCTTTTCAGCATATTTTAAGCACTTTGCACATTCAATAGGAACAGAAATAGAGTCAGAATTAGTATCACATACCTGAGAAGTTTGACCTTCTACGTGAGCCATAAAGGTTGTATGAAAAGAAAAAGATCCATCTTCAGAGAAGAACTGAGCAAGCTTCTCGGAAGTTCCAGCAGATTTCTGGCAGAGAATAGATCTCCTCTTGCATATGCTTCAGCTTCAGCCAAAAGCTCATCAACCTTCAAATCTAAAGCATCACTTGATAAATTACCAGCATCAAGTGATTCCCCATCCATGCTCCCACTATAACCCGAACTATCTTCATCTTCTGAAGATTCACCAGCAGACACGGGTTCTACTACCTTCTCAATCACTTTAGCATAACATGTTGTTCCACCATTTCCTCCTTCTCCAAGCTGAATGTTCCAGTTGCAGCCTTCATCAGCTTGAACAACCAATCCTCTGTGGGAATTAGTGTTTGTGGATCCAGATGCATTTCCTCCAACGGAAACTATTGATCTGACAGAATTGTTGTTCAGTTGCTGTTGTGGCTGTCCTTGATTCCTGAAGGGATTCTGATTTCCTTGCTTAGGTGGTTTCTGAGACTCCCGCTTGAAGTGACCCTTTTCACCACAATTGAAGCAAGTGACAGCATTCTTATCAAAACCATACTAGGTGTTGTTGTTGCTATCCAAGTTGGTTCTCCCCGTCCTTTCCATAAACTCCTTTGCTCTTCGAATTGCACTAGCAAGAGCCCATCTGATATCCATCATTTCAAACTCTTCTCTATCCACTTGCTGATAATCTTCATTGGTTAGATTGATATTCCCAATCTGACCTGCGACCAATCCACAATAAGCACTAACCAAGGTGTTCAACATCTCCATATGCTCCTTGGCTATTTCGACACTGACTTTGGAAAAGTTGGAAGTGTCTAATCTGACTGTGTTCGGATTGGGAGTGGCTTGAAAGTTTGAAGAGCTTCCATAAAACCCTTGCTGTTGCGGTTGTTGCTGCTGAGCTCTGCTTGGGTCTAAGAAAGGCGGTGGTGTGAATTGCTGAGCTGTCGGTTGCACATACTGTTGTTGAGAAAAAGAATCTGGTCTTGAATACATCGAGTATGCTGAAGGATCAAACTGATCTGTTGTGGAAGGTCCGGTGTTTGAGATGAAAGCTGTTTGAAGCTTCGCGTGTTGAGAAGCTGGTTTTTCTCCACTGATACCTCCTGCAATCCCAAAGTACATCTCTGGATTTTGAGGAGTTAGTGTTCTTTTTGCCTTAAGCTTTTCTTCTACATCCTTGTTCTCCAATTTTTGAATTAAATCATAAACGTTGATTGTGTCTAGAACACCATTTTCTTTGAGAATTTCAAGAAAACTGCTCCACTTTGATGGTAAGCTATCAGCGAATCTCTTCACCATTTCTTGTGGAGTGGCAGTGACTCTAAAAGCAAACATCTCGCTCAACAAGTGATGGAACCTTGTAGATAACTCTGCCAAAGTCTCATTCTCCATACACGTGAATCCTTCAAACTCTTTCTTCAGTAATTCTTGCTTGATCTTTCTAGATTGAGCATTTCCTTCACATCGTAACGTGAGCATATCCCACAAGCTTTTAGTAGTCGTGCAGTAAACGAACTGGTGGTAAATGTCTCTGTGAAGAGCTTGTGTGAGAATCATGAATGCTTTCTTTTCTAACTCAAATTTCTTCTTATCATCATCAGACAGAGTGCTGTAAGTTTGTGGATTAGATCCTGCAACTTCCAAATCATTGTCAAATGCGGTGAAGAAGCACATCCATAGATCTTGACCTTGCCCCTGAACATAAGTTCTCAGCCTTTCTTTCCACCATCCCCAATCATTGATGTGATTTAGCTTTGGCGGTTTTGTGCTTGTACCAGTTTCGCTGTCGTTCTGCATCATTGATTGAATGCTGCTGCTTTGATTTGTGACCAATGCCCATTGATTTGCAGTTATCATTGCAGCTTGAGGTGAGGCAATAGCTCGCATCCATGCAGTTTTGTCGAAATCTGACGCAGATTGCGTAGCTGATGATTGTGGAGTCAAAGTCCACGCGGTTGGATCCCACTGACCGTTTGTTCCCATTTTAAATAATTAATATATTAAGTGAAAATTGATTTAAAATTTGAAAAACAAGTTTTTCCCTTTTTTTTTTTTTTTTTAAATTTAATTTTCACAAACTATGTTAATATCTCGAATGATAACAACCAGCCGAAGGATCCCTGATCGAAAGACCTGAAAAACACAAACTTGTTAAACTTAAACAGACTAGGATCGAAGGATCAATACTTGTTCGAAGGATCAACAGTGTTCGAAAGATCACTGTTGAATTTCGAACAATGATTTCGAAAGATTCTCCAATCGAAGGATCCTTATCTTTCGAAAAAGAACTGTAGACCGAAAGATGTAACTTTCAAAAAGATTCCTTGGATCGAAGGATAAGTCACAGACTTCGAAGGATGTTCGAAGGATGATTATCTATCGAACTTCCTTTAATCGAAAGATGATCTTTCGACTTCGAAGGATATCCTTCGATCTGTGCTGACACAGTTGACAAAAGTGACAGGTTGGTGAAAAGGTGATGGGTTGGTAGAAAGCTTTCGGCAGAAAGGTATGTTCAGACCATACTTTTTACCAAACCAAGATTTGAACCATAAAATATTACTAAAAAACGAAGGTTCTTATCCAGAAACCGGTCACCGGAGTAAGCCGGAATTTGGCCGGAGATGACCAAACTTCTTAAAAACAAGTTTTTAAGTTACCCAACCCATCCTTTAACACACCCGGTTAGTTTAGAACACGTTTTTACGACAAGAAATGCGAGAAAAACACTAAAAACGGGTGCTAAACCATGTGAGTTTTGTCCAAACACACCAAGGTCTTGTATAAACTCGGTTTTTAACAAGGAAAAGAGCCACGGCTCTGATACCACTTGTAGGTCCCTCGGAGGTTGAGGTCAAACCTAATCCTTGTTATGTTTAACACACTAGCAAGTGCGGAATCCAAGCTAGAATGCAAACCGGTAGTTTATATGAGAACACAAGCTACAAAGAGAAAGGTAGACACACGAGATATCAAAGTTTTCTCTTGTATTTCAGTGGACACGGTTACAGCCCTTGACCCAACTGAAAATACGCTCTCTACAAGACTAAGTTCACTCACATTCCACACACACTTTCTGTTTTCTGTCACTCAATGAAGTGAACACATTACATGGGTATATATACCCGTGACAGATCGTCTGGTCGAAGGATCAGATAGACTGATCGAAAGATCATCTATCGATCTGAAACCTATCGAAGGATCACATATACACCTCGAAGGATGATATCCTTCGAGGTCCATCTATATCCAACGAAGGTTTATCCTTCGAGCTCATCGAAGGATCTAAACAATCCTTCGATGATTCATCCTTCGACACAAACATATTACATACTATGTGCTAACTGTTTGGCCAAGTCAAACCAGGAGGATGGTTGACTTGGTCAAACTTACATCGAACACACATAATAACAAACCTAAGACGTAACTCAGACTAACACAAGACATCGTTTTGTATCATGACAAAATACAGACAAAGTACAGACACAAGTGCACCAACAAACTCCCCCTTGGCTGTAGCTTTGTCTCGATCTTCGTGTCTTCAAGTCTCTGACGTCCTTTCAACCGAGTAGAAACCAAGTCGAACTGAGCTGAGTCGAACCGAGCCGAGTCGTGTCCACAAAATATGTATCAACACAAACAAGTGTTGTTTATTTATGGTAATGTTAAGAAGTTTATAGAGGAGTCATTAGCTTGTAAAATAAAGTTAGGCGCCCTGATTGAAAATAAATCAACATATTGATTATTAAGGTATAATTATAACTATTAATACTACCAATGAGGATTTTTATCAATACAAGTTTCATTCTTTTTTTTTCGCTTATAGTTTATATTATTGAATGGCATCATAAACTAATTGTAAATAATAACCAAGTATTTCGTTGTTCGCTTAGTAATTGGCTCAGCATCTTATAGATAACACGACCCATGTTAGCTTAACACTTTTAATAAGAAATCACCAAATAAACGAGTTGAGTAAAGATTAATTAACATATCAAAACTAAATTTGAATAATTAATGTAGCATTGGGTTCAGCTGACTTGTTACTATCTATTTGTATTTTTATATTATTTTATAAAAAATAAACGTTTCAACTATATTTACAAATTACTGTTTAATATATAACTGAATTAATTAATTTATTATGTAGAATTATTTATGACGTTTAGAAGATTTGAATATATAGGCGGCCTCCAAAATTTTCACTTGTTCTATTTTATCGTTTAAATTAATTTTTTATTTGTATACTTAGTCAGTTATTATATACAACTTAAATCAACAAACTTTTATATAGATTAAGGCGTTCTGTTTAAGAGTATTTGATTTAAGAGTGTTGGTTTTTATAGTGTTTATGTAAGTATGATTAATTAAGTGGAGTTTGAAGGATTAAGGTTAATACCCTTGAAATAGTTTTTCTCCACAACCTTTTAAATAATTGAGTTTTGATATTCTAATCTATTTTTATTCTCATTTTATCTTATTATCAAACTTGAATTTAAAGTAGTTAAAGTTGTCATTACTTTCCAAACAAAGAAAAACAAATCCTTGAATGAATGCAAAAGATCATGAATCAATGGCTATGGGCTTCACTTACTAAATATAGCAAGGCTATTTAACATGACTCTCTAGGCAAGTACTCTTGGGATAATATAACTTCACAAGAAGTTGACAACTGATATATGAATATTGCAATTAATTCATCTCATTCTTGCAACTTCTATTTATACTTTCAAAATTCATAAAGATAAGTACCTTCAGGCTTTATAACTCAAGGACACAATTATTTACACTTTAGTTACATTTAAGTTGGTCGATGTGGTATTGTCGTCTTATTTCAATTGCATTTGTTTTCCAACACTTAATAAACCATGTGATTTTCTGCATGCACTTGCATTTTCAATTCCGTATACGTACTAACATAGTCGTATCAATACGGAAATTATATAAACTTTCATATATTATTGATAGTTACAAGTTTTTTTTTTCATTTTTATTTTATTCAAACTAGGTTACTTTCCCAGCTCGATGCGGCTGGAATTCAGTCAGTATCTCTTTGGTTCATTATGTAAGGGAATTCGGTCGGTACCGGTTCGGTTTGTTACAGTATTGATATGATACTGGCAATTGGTTTAAACTTATGATATGTCCAAAAAATTATGTTTTACATTGAAAACCATAAAAATGAATATAGGTGTCAGTTCCGATAATAAGAGGGGTAGGGGTGGAATCACTCACAAACAATTCCATCACTCACAACATCCAATCAGGTTCCGCCATGTCATCAACCATTATTTCATCACTCACAACCTTTTTTAGTGGAAATACCCATCACTCACCACACCCAACAATAAACCCCACACCACTCACAACATTTATCACGAATAGCCCATAACGCGTCAAGTTTATAACGCAAACCATCATTCACGCGTTGAAGTTTGTTACCGGCGGTGGTTGGTTTGTCTTTTCCACGCGTGGAACTTTGCTATAACGTGCAAATCTTCGACCACCCCGGGTCCTCTAAAAAAAACCAAATTTATTTAGTATATAGCAATGACATGTCATCCATACATATAAGGTTTTTTCATTGGCGGGACATGGCATAATATTTTTCACAAGCGCGCCTAAAGCCTATAGCGACGACATGTCGTTGCCATAGATCACGAAAACCCTAAATTCCATTAAAAACCTATAGCGACGACATGTCTTCACCATAGGTGAATCTATGCTAAGGAATATAGTTGTCTCCTTAGGCCTCGCCGCCACTTGTTCATTTTCTTGAAATGTTATGACAACAACATTGTTTGTGAATATATAATCATTTGTAAATAACATTTATGACTGATGTTATTATTTTATTGTTATAAAATTTATGTATGTATAATAATGATTAATGTACAGTCTAACAATATATGTATTGGTGTGGCACAAATACTTTTACATGCAATAGCTTTCTTTAAATGAGTGTTGATACATATTAAATGGACGTGGCCCGTTCGGTTCGACATCGCTACAAGACTTGATATCCTCCATCAAGTCTCGGTGATAATTGCTGATCTGCAAGTTGCAATCTATCTGTTGCTGCTATTTGTTTATGTTCTGCAAGTTGCAGTCCACCTCAAAGAACCCTGCATCTGCTGTTCACGAAAGACATGAAGCTGCCGTTGACGAAAGACCTGAAGTTGCATGCTGTGACGAAAGACTTGCATGCTGGACGAAAAACATGTTGAAGAAAAACATGTTTCGTCGCTTTGGGAGTGTGACAAAAGACCTGTTGTCTTTCGTCGATTCAGGTTTTTCGTCTGGGTCTTTCATCGCTACAGATGTTTCGTCGATCTGAGACTATATAAACAACGGACTGAAGACAGAATGAACAAGACAAACGGAAGAACACATAGATAGACATACTAGAGCACAGTGAGTTTGTGAGAGGTTTATGTATTATCATCTTGTTGTAAATAAACTTTCTGGTCTGAATATATTTGAATATCTTAAAATGTGAATCTGTGTTATTTTGTGTTCTCTATCTCGGTTTGCATTCCCGGTTGGATTCCGCACAACCGAGTTTGTTCGTATACAAGGATTAGGCGACTAGATCCTCCGCTAGTTGGACCTACAAGTGGTCTCAGAGCCTTGGCTCTCTTCCTTGTTAAAACCGAGTGTTTTTCTTGCATTTGAAGTTTATATTTTCTGGAAAAACAGTTTCATCACCTTGAAAATCATGATATTTTTGTTGTTAGTTTGATCAAAAACCTTGTTAAAATCATGTTTACATGTTAAAGTTTGGTTTTGAGTAAACTTTTGTGCAAAATTTAGTGTTCGGAAAGTTTTCAGGTGACCGGAAAATTCATCGAGTTCATCAGTTATTCATATTGTTCATCAAATATATTTGTGTTTGATCTATGTTTGAGTTACTGTTGAAGTGTTATAGATTAAAAAATTATATTTGTTGAAAAGGTTGACAGACGATGATGGGTTGGTGAACTCTATTGTGATAAGTGATTTAAGCAGATTTTCATCATTATATATCCGAAATGAGTTCAGATTGGTGGGGTATTCCATCCAATACGGAGAGCAAGTATAGAAGCACTGGTTTGTCACCATCATGGGCCGAATCTCCCGCACCCGCATCTTCGTCTATTCCATCGCAAGCGAATCAAATTTCTACAGGTCAATGGGCTTTCGTATCAAATCAAACTCAAAGTATTCAAAGTATACTTTTAAGCGAAAGTGAAACCGGAAGCCTTAACCGTCCACCGAAGCTAATGCACATGAATGAATATCCTGGATGGGAAGAAAGATTCCATACATATGACCTTGGGCAAAACACGGAATTGTGGTTATGTTTTACTACAGATTTCGATCAACCACTTGATGTTGCCGCTTCAACTGCCGCGACATTTGCAGATCTTACGGAAGACGAGAAAAAGGCATATGATTTAGAAAAGAAAGCATATTCTATTCTAACTCAAGCGTTGAGCAAGGATATATATCATCAGTTTGTCAACTTCAAGACGTCAAAGCGGTTATGGGATGCATTGAAGACGAGAGGTCTAGGAAATGAAGCGACACGCAAATTGCGACATGATCTACTCAAGAAGGAGTTTGATGGCTTCACATGTATGGAAAGGGAATCTTTGGGAGATTTGACAAGTCGATATTATCACTTGTTGACTGAATTGAATAACTATGGGGTAGTAGTGACTCCAGAAGAAGTTGTGATCAAGTTTGCCAACGCATTACCAGCTTAATGGAATGGTTTCTTGGAAATCTTGAAATACAATGGCACTTTGTGTCACACCCCGATATTTCCACGTATTACCGGTGGGCCCGGTGGGGAGTATCGTGACGTTGTTGATATCATCATAGTCAAATAATCACAGTTCAATGCACAACGGAAGTCTAAAGTAAATATATTACAATCCGAAATGAAAGTAACATAAGTATTACAAACAGAATGTAAAATGATCCACAGGCGGATCAAAACAAAGGAAATATTGTTCAACAGATCTTAAAGTGATAAGCTTGCTAGACTCTTTATTTATTCACTCAGGAGTAGCCAGCCTATTTCGCATAGTACCTGCACTTAACCTTTTTTTGGAAAATACGTCAGTTTACACTGGTAAATACAATTAACCGACTCTTTTGAAAAGTGTTTATAAAATTGATTTAAATGCACAAGGCACAAATATTCTTTTATAACTTGGAATAATTATTTAAAAATAAACTTGTAAAAGAATTATATGTTTGTTATACGTTCAGTAGCCCGGGCTGAATACCGGGTTAAAGATTAATAGACACACCACATAATATAATCCCGTAGCGAGTTATTCTCGAACAGGCGGTTATATCTTTTTATATACGCACCGGCAGGTGTATGCCTACACCCCGTGCTTAAGTCGTGGCCATTTCAATGAATGAGCCGAGGATATCCAGGACATGGTCATTAACCCCCCAAAGGCTTTAAACAAACAAAACAGAATAAACGGGTTATCTCAATTATTTAACCTCCATACGATTAAATATTTAATACCCGACCAAGCGGTATTTTATATACCGTACCCCAAGCCCGTACAAGGGAAAATAAGTTAAAAGTATTTGCCTGAGCAAAATATAAATTTTATCCCAGCCGTATAAAAATCAGCAAGTGCAAATATCTTTTACTGAGCTCCTAAATCTGGAACGAAGGTTTTAATAGCCTATTAGATTCCTAACGGGTCTTACTTAAGTTTAAACTTAGACCGATTAGTTTTAATGAAAGGTTTACGGTTCAAAACGCAAGATTAAGCGAAGACCGGATTAGAATGTGTTTTAGACCCAACAAGTATGAAGACTTGTATATAAAATGGGTAAACTAAATACATTCTGGATTCTGAAGTAAAAATGATAAGGTTTGACTCGTTTCGGTTAGTTTATGCAAACTAGTTACATAAATCGTACCGAACGCGAAAATGCATAACGGGTAACCAAATGAGTCATGTACAAGTTCCACAAGTTAATATGCTTTAAATATGTTATGATATCAGTAGGATATCTTCCATTATGCCCAAAACGGAGTTAAAACCAATTTAAGCCCCATAGGGGTATTTTGGTCATTTTTAAGATTGTAAAAGAGGTTAAATAATAATCTGAGATTCTGGTCTAAACTGACCAGTAAAAATATTTATTTTAGTAGGTTATATCAGTAAGATATTATATATATGTGAAATATATCATTTATGACCAAACTATGCACCGTAGAGTCATTTTGGTCATTTCACATAAGCTTTAAAGGTCAAATTTGGAAATCTGAGTTCAAAAATTTTTCTTACTGTTAAAGTATAAGAATTTATTCATAACATCAGTAGGTAACAAGCTTTAGGTGCCAAATATGGTTTTAAACCATACTATGCGCCTAAATCGCATAAAAGTCGGTATTTGACGGTATTCGGGTTTAATGCGGAAATCTGAGATTTTAAACAGCCTTTACAGTTTAAAATAACTTATTTAATATATAAAATCAGTAGCAAAAGGTTTGGTATGTAAAGGATGTGTAAAACTCATTATATTAGCAAAAAAGGCATAACCATCAATTACCGAGTCAGTGCAAGAACCCTATGTTATGATCAGTTTAAAATTCAACAAAAATCTTCAAACATCCCAAAATATTATATTACATCCGTGGGTAAAAAGTTTGGTGTCAAAATTTGGGTTTAAATAGGCTTTATGCTAATAATGTCGTTTAATTAATAAAAAGCTTTCCAATTACGATATTGAGCATAACTCCTAATTTAGATCTCAAACTGATGTCAAATTTTTAGGACATGTTTATAAATCAGTAATAAAGGTTTTTGTCCTCTCACATTTTCGAAAATCTCGTTTTAATATCAAAAGGGCATAATGGTCAACTTTTAAGCATTTAACGGAAACATGCAAGGAACTAGGATTTCTATGGAACCAAGTTGTACAACCTCAGAGGGTTATACTAACCTACAATATGGTCCTAAAGGAATCCTAAGGCATATCTAAACTAAGCTAAATCGGGTCAGAACTGAAAGTCAAAGCAAAAGTCAATTTTTGCGACTTTCGGTTGCGAACCGAGCCTAAACTCAGAATTATCGGGTTGAACATGCCTAGACATGTTCAATTAATATTTACCAAGTTATTAAAGTGATCAAACTGATTTTATTGCTTCTACATCATTAGTAATGAATTTTATTTAAAACCGACTCATTTGACTTTTATTGTAATTATTTTGACCCGACAATTAACTAAGCAAACCTGGTAATTAGGAGGTGCC
Organism: Helianthus tuberosus; assembly: GCA_030545235.1. NCBI lineage: Eukaryota > Viridiplantae > Streptophyta > Magnoliopsida > Asterales > Asteraceae > Helianthus > Helianthus tuberosus. The sequence goes on along the minus strand of CM060442.1, from coordinate 233,567,343 downwards.
CTTTTGAGGGTTTAATACCTACCTAATTACGATCACGTAGCCATGTTCGTTGCGAACGATGGCTCGACCGTTTAAAAGTCAAAACGTTTAACGTAAACGCTTGACTTTTTGGCTTTAAATGCCAAATAAAACAAACTAGTCACGAAAGGACACTTACAAAGGGTCCAATGGACTGAAAAGAACTCAAGAGAGGTTCCATAATGATCAGGATCCCCTTTGATTGAGAGCATGAGCAGATTGAAAGGAAATATGCAATTGAAAGTGAAAAATCTTTGCCTATTTATAGAATTTGAGATGAAATGAGATGATGCCAAGTGTTTCAAAGGTTCATGAGATCATCACAGGTGTTAAATAGCTGTTAATAATCCATGTGCAGCCCATGGATTTAGTTTAATGGTTCTAAAATGAACTTGGTGCTCAAGGAATGGCAAAAACCATTAACAGAAAAAATCTGCTATTGCTGCAGACATCCTTGCACCGCGAAGACAAGCCCACTGGGCTACGTGGCCCACGTAACAGTCTAGCCCAGCTTAAGGTTTGCTACATGTGCAGCTTTGATCCCTGTGTTTAATTCAGCACATTATAACAGCTGAAAACGCTGTTTTAGATGGCCCGAGAGGTGCAGCCCGACGGTCCTCGGCTCATGACTCATGCCAGGTCCATAAATAAGTATGAGGTTAAGCCATAACAGACCAGATCAGCAGCAACTTTCAGAAGTTACAGTTTTAGTCCCTGTAAGCTTGTAAGGCCTTTTTTACGCGGTTAAGGCCCATTAAGCCATTTTCAAGGCTCTACAATGATGCCCAAACATAGGGAACATAAAAAATGCTAAAAAATATGCCGGATGTCGGTTCGTTTGGTCGTATGATCACGTTGTTCGGCTAATTACGACGAAACACGAACGGACGCGAAAAACGATCCAAATTACGCGACAAATGGAATTTAATCATGCCATTCATTAAAATAAAATATTTTAATGATTACATAAATTTTTGGATGTCTGGATATATTCAGAACGTAAGATATGCGCGATAATGCAAACTTATGCACTTTTTGATGCTTTTAGTCCCTGTTGATCAAATAAGTTTATTTTTGGGCACCAAACACCTCTAAGCCTATTTCTAAGCTATGTAAAGTATATTTAGGGCATGTTTAACTTATAATCATATTCCAGAAGGTTCGATATCATACGAATCGGTATACTTTTGCAATTTGACGCAAATAATCCCTCTAATGCTCAAACTTGCGCATATCATCGTTTAATAACATTGGAGCCTTATCTAAACCATATTAGGCATTCTTGAGAGTATTATTAAACATCACGATGATTTGGGTTTGTAAAAAGGTCATTCAGAGGTATAATTAAACATATTGACGCTTTTAACCCCTTAAACTTGCAAAGTTGCGCGTAACGTCACTTAAAGGCATAAAAACCTTAGACGGCCAATAATTGGCATTCCCGAGAGTATAATCAAATATCATGAACCTCCCGGTTTGTTAAAAGGTCATCCAGTGGTAAGAATTAACATGTTGACGCTTTTAACCCTTAATCGCGCAAACTTTCAATTAATTATGCAAACGACTACTCTTGATCAACAAGTGGCTCATATGTGAATAGGAACACCGTGTAACGTCATTCTAAGGCTTATACTAAGCACGTTGTCACTTTTAGTCCTTTCGCATTCAAAGTTTTCAGTTTTTCAAAAAATTAGTCCCTTAAATTCAACATTTGACTTTATTAGGGTTTATTACACGTGTCATTACATCATTGGACATGGTTTTACGAGGTGTTACATCCTCACCCCCTTAAAAGAAATCTCAACCTCTAGATTTGCTAAAATAATGAAAGTACTTTCTAACCTATCATGGACTTAACCTTCATAGCATATTTGGGCCTCTAAGGGCATCCCAGTTGACTTGTTCAATAGGTACATACTTTCCTTCGGAGCTTCTTAACCTGTCGATCCTTAATCGACACGGGTTTCTCATCGAACCATAAATTTTCATTAGTCTGCATATCATTATGTGACAATGCTCCCGACTTATCGGCGAAACACATCCTTTAATCACTAGTGTGGGACACCTTGATTTCCATCAAGCTCCTCAAGTAAGTTTTAGCATATAGGTTACCAATCTTGATATATTCGATTTCCTCGAATGATTCTATATATAAGAGCTTTACCAGTCCGATAAATTAAAAATTCAGCACACCCCTTTTAGAGTGATACATTCAATTTGAACCTTATTCCTTATTAAGGACTTAAGAGGGTTGCGACTTTCATTGATCATAGATTTTTCTGCCGATTACTGGCAGCTTCCAAACGATCATAAATTTATATGATCTTATCCGTTGTTTCCAGGGTAACTTCCAGATCCTGTTGATTTGACTTACCAAAGTCCTATCCATCAAACAGACGTTTGTCATTCCGTTTATACAAGGTCTCCAAAGGAGCAGTCCTTGATACTTGTATACAAACCATTTGTTATAGGAGAGCTTATTTAAGGTGAGATAGTCGTTCCAACTACCACTTAAACCAATCTTAAAGTATAGCTAATTCTTTTAGTTAGTCGAACAAGTCGACGATCCTGGGCAGCTGATGGCGATTCTTAATTGTTGGCTAAATAGGGTTGCGGTAACCAATGCATAAGCATAACGAACCGTCTTTCTGAAAATAATAATGTCGGAGCTCTTAAAATGAAGCTTTATCTTGAAACTTATATGATTAGGGTCTCAATCCTTCCATTAATATTGGTACTAACCGATATGGAGCTTTTACAATAATGTAGCCCTAAGTGGGATGTTATCCTTAACTCTACTAGTCTCTCAGGAGATAACCAGAGTGGTTCCTCGGAGAAGATAACCAGGATACACCTAGATTACCAAGGTATTTCTAAATCTTAGGCTTCAATTCATCTATCGATACATGTGTCAGATAAATGACACATTTACTTTACGAATGCAAGGATGCCTTAATTAGAGACACTTACTTGGACATTCCTAGATTGGATATCTTCTTTGAATACCATTAGCCGACTCTAGTACTATATGACCATCGGGATATCTCAGTGGTTCCATGCATTAAACCTCCATACTGATCAGGCATGGAAGCAATCTATGGAGCACACTAGGATACGCCAATCCTCATATGGCTCTTTTATCAAGCATAGTCTAGCATTTGCAGTTGATAAAAATCAATGAGATAACAAAATAAAGTAACATAAATTGTCGTACTCGTCTGGAGAAAGAGTATTTTAGATTTTTATGAATGAAGATTATTTGATGAAAATAGAAGGAAATGTTTCTATGATTTTCTTCGGTAAGTTTTACCTTATGCTTAATATCTGGAGTTCTTATGGGATAATTCTAAAAGTTTGCTAAGCTTATGGTCTATGAAAGACTCAATAGCACCTGAATCCAAACATGATTCTTAGCAATACCATCATAATAAGGGATGTACCTGGTGTCATTTTTTATATGAACTGTCTCAATAGCGCCTCTATTCTTAGTCTCTCTATACTTAGCTATACTCTCTTTGACCGTTTTAGGGTAGTCTCAGCTTTGACCGGTTTAATTCTTAACCTATAAAAAGTAAGTGGCTGAGGTAGATCCATAACGGATTTATAAGAAGCAAGCTTTTAATATGCCTTCTTATTTCCGATGCTAAACCACCGATATATAGTGCATTATGCTTGGATTTTTGGATGAGCCAAAAAGGGCAGTATTCCAGACAATAAATTATAGTCTGTAATATACTGTTGACAGTCTAGATCCTTCATGGTGAAAATAAAAAAAATTCTTATTCCATTTTTCTATTCCGTGTTGCAGACAGCCGGTTTTTCTGATGAGTCCATAAACTTGGACCATCCTATATTGTACGAGGGTATCTTTCCTGTGGACTTTATTAACGTCCTCACTAATTAAGGGCATCACCCTTGAATGACTATGATACATATCTCACCATGTCTTTCTCAGCACAATCGCTGATGTCCATAATGGTCTCCATTTCATCCAACAACTTTACGAAATCAATGGCTCCTTTTTCGCCATTGAAGTCACTTGACTTGCAGGAGACAAAGTACTTTTAAGTACGTCCTTTAGAGGAACGAGGCTCCTTGCTATATGTTATCTTATTTGGTTTGTCCTTCGCATTCGAAGTGTGTGCAAAAATCTTCTCATGAGCAGGGAAATATGATTTAGAGAAAGTAGCATTCGGCTTTTCGAACATTTTCATGACCTTTCTCATAGCCTTTCTAACAGCTGCGTCTGTCACAGCTTAGAGATTAACTCCATTAACCTTGAGGTTTACCTTTGTTGCATCATTAGCATTGGTCGCATCATCAGTATTGCGACGGTTATGTGTCTCATTCAAGTTTGCCATACTTGAAGCTTGGCACTAAACACCAAACAATTGCTTAATTGCATTTCTATAGCTAGTCATCGTCCTTACGACCAACATACATTAGCCATGGTATCCTTAAACCATACCGGCTAATAGGGCAAGAACATTCCTAATGAATGTCATTTGAATGTATATCAATATTTAGCCTAGGTCGCAAAAGGTCCATCAATGGCAATTAAGGTTTGGACCGAGTCCATTACCCTTTTGACAGGAGATCACAATGTCACAACTGTCTTTGTCATATTGACAATTTTAGATAGCTCGAAGGCTTGCCACAATGGCTTTTACAATATGAAGCATGAGTCCGTCATGAAGGACATAATAATCATATGGCACGAAGGCCTTGTCGCAAAGGACATTAAAAGATATGGCAACAAAAGCCTGTCATGGAGGACATTAATTTATAAGCCGCAATCTTATTAGATCAGGGGCTTTACGATTTGAACATAGTTCTTCATCGTTGGACAGGGAGTCATAGACTACAACTGTCATCGTCTTGAAAGACTATTCATTTTGGCATATAGGCAAATCATAGGACATCACTAATGGATGTTTACATATATATACATATATATATATATATGTATATATAATTATCGCAATTGAGTATATCAGTCATGATTTTATCGATCTTATAGACTATAAGGCTTTGGCATTGCCCATCACCTTTGACGATGAACCATAACAGTCACACTTGTCAATGTCTCTAATGGACAATATAGTATATAGCCCGTAGGCGGCATAAACTCTAATGGTGACTCAGGATAACGCCACCAAGGGTAATACAATAAACACACTTATATATAGGAAGTACCAGCGGCGTATCCACCATGTGTTTATTGTATTACTCTAGTTTCGTTATCTAATCACCGAAAATATATGCATAAACTATAACCATCGGGTTGTATGTATTTCTTAAAATATTACTATGAAGATAGGAAGGCCGCCTAAGCCTGAACTTTAAACATCCTATAAAATAATACGATCATCGTATCATCTGATATTAGTCATGATCGCACTGATCATATAGACTATTATGCTTGGACATAGTCCAATATCTTTAAACAGTGGGTCATAGACCACTACTGTCGTTGTCTTATTGGTCAACAAGTTTAGCCCGTAGGCACTTCATCACTAACGGATGTTTACACTTTGATCATCACATTGGTGATACTTGCCAAGATCAAATTCGATCATATAGGCTGTAAGGCTTGGACATAGTCCAAAATACCTTGACGGGTGTGGTTTCTCAAGTCACATTTCCAGGAATGTTAACATGTTCTTAGATGTTAACAAGGATTAATTTGTCTTAATGGTCACACAATATTACCATGATCGCATTGATCATATAGGCTTGGAGGCTTGAACATAGTTCACCACCTTTGGATAGGAGGGGTAACTCCTTTAACTATCATAGTAGAAGGAATAATTATCCTTAACTACCGAAAGTTTTGGACATTTAATGTGGACTTGCCACTTGGCAGGGGTAAACCATTAAGAAGATCTTTTGAACTCATTTAGCTGATCGATAAAGTTTGAATAAAATTTATACTAATGATTGATAAAGGACGATATGAGTACCTATATAAAAATTTTTCAAAACCTCCAATAAATCATTAGGAAATTTACCATAGTGCCTCAAACAGGACTTTTAATATCATACTTGTCCATAGAGGACTTAAAAGGAAATTATAAGTCCGTATAGGGACTATAAAAATATCATATGTCCGTGTGGGGACTATATTAAAACAGTTTGCCCATGAAAGGACTATAATGAACTATCAGGTCCACAAATGTTATGATGAAATATCATGTCCACTAAGGGACTATAATGAAATCCCGTGTCCACGTAAGGAATATAATAGGGTATAATGTCCATGAGATGACTATTTGAAGTATAATGTCCTCGAAGGGACTATTATTAAAAGATAATATCCTCAAAGGGATTTTCAATAGGTAGACGTATATATTTGTGGAGTCTTATCAAAAGAGGTAAGTCCACAAGGACTTTGATGAATTAATATGTCCACGAAGGACTACAATAATTAAATGCCCAAACAGGGACTTAAATGAAAAGAAGTATGATGGAAGGAGGGTCTTCTAATGTCTTCTTTCCTTTATTCTGATTGTTTCTTCATCTTTATTTGTCGTACGCAGTAGCGACTCTGAAGATTTTAGTGAATAAATAATATTTCAAATCAGGATCCATTGCAGAAGTAGAATCCAAGGATTCAATGATTAAAGGAATGACATGGATTACAGATTAGGTTTTGACTAGTATAGTCTAAGTTTGAAATTTGAAAACTCGGAGGTAAAAAATAGGGTTTAATGACACTCACATGTATCATCTTCAATATGGGAGCCTCAGGGACCTTCTGGTATGGACTCCGTAGTCTGGATAAGGGTTTAAACAAATTTGGTTTTTGGGAATAAATTCATAAAGGTCTTTCCTCCAACTGGTTGTACGCTTATCCTAGCCGTGGTACGAAGCTTGGCCTTTCTAGGCTTCGGATGTGGAGAATTTCCATCGACAGCTTCCTTGCCTAGCGATATATTCAAAATACATAAAATCGAAAGCAATGTTTACTTAATAGGGATGAGAACATTCCTATGTTAAGTCTAGACTCAGAAGGTCTAAGGAATGTGCTACTGTGTCATTTGAGATTAAACACTAAGGGCTAGTGTTTAATTCACTCAAACGTTGGCTCTGATACCAACCTGTCACACCCCGATATTTCCACGTATTACCAGTGGGCCTGGTGGGGATTATCGTGACGTAGTTGATATCATCATAGTCAAATAATCACAGTTCAATGCACAGCGGAATTCTAAAGTAAATATATTACAATCCGAAATGAAAGTAACATAAGTATTACAAACGGAATGTAAAAGGATCCACAGGCGGATCAAAACAAAGGAAATATTGTTCAACAGATCTTAAAGTGATAAGCTTGCTAGACTCTTTATTTATTCACTCAGGAGTAGCCAGCCTATTTCGCATAGTACCTGCACTTAACCTTTTTGGAAAATACGTCAGTTTACACTGGTAAATACAATTAACCGACTCTTTTGAAAAGTGTTTATAAAATTGAATTAAATGTACAAGGCACAAATATTCTTTTATAACTTGGGATAATTATTTAAAAATAAACTTGTAAAAGAATTATATGTTTGTTATACGTTCAGTAGACCGGGCTGAATACCGGGTTAAAGATTAATAGACACACCACATAATATAATCCCGCGGCGAGTTATTCTCGAACAGGCGGTTATATCTTTTTATATACGCACCGGCAGGTGTATGCCTACACCTCGTGCTTAAGTCGTGGCCATTTCAATGAATGAGCCGAGGATATCCAGGACACGGTCATTAACCCCCCAAAGGCTTTGTTTACAAACAAAACAGAATAAACGGGTTATCTCAATTATTTAACCTCCATACGATTAAATATTCAATACCCGACCAAGCAGTATTTTATATACCGTACCCCAAGCCCGTATAAGGGAAAATAAGTTAAAAGTATTTACCTGAGCAAAATATAAATTTTATCCCAGCCGTATAAAAATCAGCAAGTGCAAATAACTTTTACTGGGCTCCTAAATCTGGAACGAAGGTTTTAATAACCTATTAGATTCCTAACGGGTCTTACTTAAGTTTAAACTTAGACCGGTTAGTTTTAATGAAAGGTTTACGGTTCAAAACGCAAGATTAAGCGAAGACCGGATTAGAATGTGTTTTAGACCTAACAAGTATGAAGACTTGTATATAAAATGGGTAAACTAAATACATTATGGATTCTAAAGTAAAAAATAATAAGGTTTGACCCGTTTCGGTTAGTTTATGCAAACTAGTTACATAAATCGTACCGAACGTGAAAATGCATAATGGGTAACCAAATGAGTCATGTACAAGTTCCACAAGTTAATATGCTTTAAATATGTTATGATATCAGTAGGATATCTTCCATTATGCCCAAAACGGATTTAAAACCAATTTAAGCCCCATTGGGGTATTTTGGTCATTTTTAAGATTATAAAAGAGGTTAAATAATAATCTGAGGTTCGGGTCTAAACTGACCAGTAAAAATATTTATTTTAGTAGGTTATATCAGTAAGATATTATATATGTGAAATATATCATTTATGGCCAAACTATGCACCGTATGGGCATTTTGGTCATTTCACATAAGCTTTAAAGGTCAAATTTGGAAATCTGTGTTCAAAACTTTTTCTTACTGTTAAAGTATAAGAATTTATTCATAACATCAGTAGGTAACAAGTTTTAGGTGCCAAATATGGTTTTAAATCATACTATGCGCCTAAATCGCATAAAAGTTGGTATTTGACGGTATTCGGGTTTAATACGGAAATCTGAGATTTTGAACAGCCTTTACAGTTTAAAATAAATTATTTAATATATAAGATCAGTAGCAAAAGGTTTGGTATATAAAGGATGTGTAAAACTCATTATATTAGCAAAAAGGGCATAACCGTCAATTACCGAGTCAATGCAAGAACCATATGTTATGATCAGTTTCAAATTAAAAAAAAAATATTCAAAAATCCCAAAATATTATATTACATCCGTGGGTAAAAAGTTTGGTATCGAAATTTGGATTTAAGTAGGCTTTATGCTAATAATGTCGTTTAATTAATAAAAAGCTTTCCAATTACGATATTGAGCATAACTCCTAATTTAGATCTCAAACTGATGTCAAATTTTTAGGACATGTTTAGAAATCAGTAATAAAGGTTTTTGTTCTCTCACATTTTCGAAAATCTCGTTTTAATATCAAAAGGGCATAATGGTCAACTTTTAAGCATTTAACAGAAACATGCAATGAACTAGGATTTCTATGGAACCAAGTTGTACAACCTCAGAGGGTTATACTAACCTATAATATGGTCCTAAAGGAATCCTAAGGCATATCTAAACTAAGCTAAATCGGGTCAGAACTGAAAGTCAAAGCAAAAGTCAATTTTTGCGACTTTCGGTTGCGAACCGAGCCTAAACTCAGAATTGTCGGGTTGAACATGCCTAGACATGTTCAATTAATATTTACCAAGTTATTAAAGTGATCAAACTGATTTTATTGCTTCTACATCATTAGTTATGAATTTTATTTAAAACCGACTCATTTGACTTTTATTGTAATTATTTTGACCCGACAATTAACTAAGCAAACGTGGTAATTAGGAGGTGCCCTTTTGAGGGTTTAATACCTACCTAATTACGATCACGTAGCCATGTTCGTTGCGAACCATGGCTCGACCGTTTAACAGTTAAAGCGTTTAACGTAAACACTTGACTTTTTGGCTTTAAACGCCAAATAAAACAAACTTGTCACGAAAGAACACTTACAAAGGGTCCAATGGACTGAAAAGAACTCAAGAGAGGTTCCATAATGATCAGGATCCCCTTTGATTGAGAGCATGAGCAGATTGAAAGGAAATGTGCAATTAAAAGTGAAAAATCTTGGCCTATTTATAGAATTTGAGATGAAATGAGATGATACCAAGTGTTTCAAAGGTTCATGAGATCATCACAGGTGTTAAACAGCTGTTAAAAATCCATGTACAGCCCATGGATTCAGTTTAATGGTTTTAAAATGAACTTGGTGCTCAAGGAATGGCAAAAACCATTAACAGAAAAAATCTGCTGCTGCTGCAGACATCCTGGCGGCCCACGAAGACAAGCCTACTGGGCTACACGACCCGCGTAACAGTCCAGCCCAGCTTAAGGTTTGCTGCATGTGCAGCTTTGATCCCTGTGTTTAATTCATCACATTATAACAGCTGAAAACGCTGTTTTAGATGGCCCGAGAGGTGCAGCCCGATGGTCCTCGGCTCATGACTCATGCCGGGTCCAGAAATAAGTATGAGGTTAAGCCATAACCGACCAGATCAGCAGCAACTTTCAGAAGTTACAGTTTTAGTCCCTGTAAGCTTGTAAGGCCCTTTTTTACGCGGTTAAGGCCCGTTAAGCCATTTTCAAGGCTCTAAAATGATGCCCAAAGATAGGGAACATAAAACATGCTTAAAAATGTGTCGGATGTCGGTTTGTTTGGTCGTATGATCACGTTGTTCGGCTAATTACGACGAAACACGAACGGACGCGAAAAACGGTCCAAATTACGCGACAAATGGAACTTAATCATGCCATTCATTAAAATAAATATTTTAATGATTACATAAATTTTTGGATGTCCGGATATATTCAGAACGTAAGATATGCGCGATAATGCAAACTTATGCACTTTTTGACGCTTTTAGTCCCTGTTGATCAAATAAGTTTATTTTTGCGCACCAAACACCTCTAAGCCCATTTCTAAGCTATGTAAAGGATATTTAGGGCATGTTTAACTTATGATCGTATTCCGGAAGGTTCGATATCATACGAATTGGTATACTTTTGCAATTTGACGCAAATAATCCCTCTAATGCGCAAACTTGCGCATATCATCGTTTAATAACATTGGAGCCTTATCTAAACCATATTAGGAATTCTTGTGAGTATTATTAAAAATCACGATGCTTTGGGTTCGTAAAAATTTCATTCAGAGGTATAATTAAACATATTGACGCTTTTAACCCCTTAAACTTGCAAAGTTACGCGTAACGTCACTTAAAGGCATAAAAACCTTAGACGGCCAATTATTGGCATTCCTGAGAGTATAATCAAATATCATGAAGCTCCCAGTTTGTTAAAAGGTCACCCAGAGGTTAGAATTAACATGTTGACGCTTTTAACCCTTAATCGCGCAAACTTTCAATTAATTATGCAAACGGCTACTCTTGATCAACAAGTGGCTCATATGTGAATAGGGAAACCGTGTAACATCATTCTAAGGCTTATACTAAGCACGTTGACACTTTTAGTCCTTTCGCATTCAAAGTTTTCGATTTTTCGAAAAATTAGTCCCTTAAATTCAACGTTTGACTTTATTAGGGTTTATTACACGTGTCAATACATCATTGGACGTGATTTTACGAGGTGTTACACTTTGGCTACGACAAACATAAATGATTTAATTCAGCTCTTGGAGAACAAAGATCAAGAGGAAATCAGAAAGGCCAAAAGGATTCCAGTGCCACATAATCCTTATATGTATTATGGAAACTGTGGAAGTTCTAGCACTGCTGCAAGACCTGCTCCACATGCTCAGCTTCAAACGGCCTTTGTATCAAGAGATATGTATGGAAATCCACTGCCAGTTCCCTCAACTCAAACGGATTTTGTCTTAAGCACTGACATGTACGGAAATCCACAACCAGAAGTCTCAAAGCAAAGCTATAAATCTACCGGAGCAAGAGATATGTACAGAAATCCATTACCAGTTCCACAGCAAGCTTGTTATGGAAGCACTTCATCTGCCGGTCAGCAATCTAATCCAAATACAGTTCGGCTCGACACTTCAAATATCTCGAAAGTAAGTGTTGAAGTAACTAAGGATCATATGGAGCTATTAAACACATTGGTGAGCGCGTATTGTGGGTTAATAGCAGGTCAGATTGGAAACATAAATCTGACACAAAAAGATTATCAGCAGATTGATAAGGTGGAAATGAATATGATGGATATCAAATGGGCTTTTGCTAGTGCGGTTAGGCGAGCTAAAGACTTCATGGAAAGGACTGGTAGAACCAGCTTGGAAAGCAAGAAAGATACCAAGTATGGGTTCGATAAGCAATCAGTCAAGTGCTTTAATTGTGGTGAAAGAGGTCACTTCAAGAGAGAATGTACAAAGCCAGCTCAACATGGGAACCAGAATCCGTTCAGGAATCAAGGCAATTAAGGCAACCAGCAGAATCAGAATCAAAACATGAATAACGAGCGTACGTTGATGCCTGTGAACAATCCAAATCAAGCAGGAGCATCAAATGCTAACTAGCCTCTTGTGGTACAAGTCGATGAAGGTTGCGACTGGTCGATTCAGTTGGGAAGCGATGTTCAGGATGGAACAGCTTGTTTTGCTGAGGTTGTCAAGGACCTGAAACACGCCAGTAGTGGAGAATCTTCCGCCAGTGGTGGAGAATCCTCTGAAGATGAAGACAGTTCTGGTTACAGTTGAAGCTCAGATGAAGATTCCTCAATTTCAGGCGATGATCATTTGGATGAAACGTCAAGTGTGACAGTCGATGCAGATGTTGATGAATTGTTGGGAGAAGCTGAAGCAGGGAATCATAGAAGATCAATCTTGGTGGATGAAGCTGCTTATTCTTCTTCTTCTAATCATTCAACCTTTATGGCTAATTTGGGCGGTTCATTAAACCAGGTATGTGTCGATGATCCAACTTCTGATAAATGTGTTAGTTTAGGTGATAAATTGTCGGACTTGCAAAATAAATATGATGATTTGCAAAGCAGTGGCGGATCCAGGAATTTTATCTTATGGGTTCACTTTTTTTTGTGGTCAAACTTTCACAACCATACCATAGAATTTTCGGGTCGGTCAGGTTGGGTCGGGTCAATTTCATACTTTTACAAGCATTGATTTCGGATTCACAATCAGACATCACAAGCTCTCAACTTACAATAAGAAAATGGCCAACACATTTTCGGTTTCAGATTGTTAATTGACATGATATATGGAAAGAATCTACACATTTTACTCGTACATAGAGACATCACAAGTCATAAGCTCCAATTTCAAAAATATGAATAGATTTGAACAAATGAAACAATATAAGCAACTAAAAAGCTCAATTGGCATAGCGATTCAATCTCATAGTGTTAACTTGTTAAGCATTAATTCTAGATTCACAAACATAAGTCACGAGCTCTTGGCTTAAAATAAGCAAATAATCAACACATTTTCAATTTTAAATTGTTAATTGACATGAAATATGCAAAAAGATAATAAAAGTAATAACACTTTTTTATAATCTTATGCAGCAAAATCAACGGACTTTACCTTTTAAAATTTTTAATTAACACGAAACATGCAAAAAAAAAACAACACGTTTTACTTTTATAAAAAAACATTATTCTCCAATTCTAAAAACCAAACAACACAAACCCTAAATATAACCAAATAAAATAATATAAGAAACGAAAAACCTTAATTGGCATATGGGTTCAACTTCAATCAGTCAACCATTAATTCCACATTCACAAACAAAAACCCCCAACAAAATTAAACAAAGATTAAAGATAGAAGTACCAGGAGGAATTGGTGGGTTTTTCTCCCAAAACGAAAGCAAAAATATAAAGATATGATAGGAATCTGGAATCGAACCCACGGACTCTCAATTGGAACGGATGCACCAGACCACTCGACCACCTCATGTCTTTTGTTATGGGTTCACCTAGAATTTATTTATGGGTTCCTTCTATATTTTATATATACATTTTCACTAAAAACTCCAAATCGACTGGGTTCCTAGGAACCCATTCTTTTGATACTAGATACGCCCCTGTTGCAAAGCAAGTATCACGTGACATATATCCACAATCAAAAGTTGATAGTGGATCTTTCGAAATGCAAAGAGGCTAACATGTTTTATGAAAACCATGAAAAAGAGTTTAAAACAGTGATTGAAAATTTAAGAAAAGATAAAACCGAGCTAACAAAACTGGTTTCAAGAAAACAAACTGACATAAACTGTTATATCAATCGTCTCGAGGTCATGCAAAAAGAGTTAGCCTGTGTAAAGTGTGAAAGTGAGGCGATCCAACTTAAGCTAGATAGTTATTCAAACTCTAGGTATGTGTTGGATCACATCATTGACATACAAAAAGAGAAAAAGGATGTCACGTGCATTGGATACAAGAAGTGTCCACCACCTGTTAGACAAAATTATGACGCAATGCCTGATGAGGAGAATAGAACTTATTTTGAGCAATCTATTCCTTTAGACATTGAGGAATTTGCAACCGGACTTGGATACAAAAATGAAGTATCATCAGATTCGGATGTTTCAGCAGTTACAAGTGTGTCAACTGCTGAACAAAATAAGGATCCTCCAGTCATTGTTGAGGATGCTGATTCTTCAGATGATGAATCCGATGATACTGACTCAACACAGTCTGATGCGGTAATCAAAGAAGAGGACATACCTCTCGAGAATCATATTTTATGTGATCCTCCCGCAAAACCTGCTAAGACTGTTCTGGTCGAGTCCACGTCTGCAAAAGAGTTTGAGAGTGTGAATTTGCTGTACACTCTTGTTGGTGATGATAAAATCTATTCTGACAAAGATTTTGCGATTAAGAATGTAATCAATCTTTAATCAGTAAAGTTTTTGAAGATTTGACAAGTAGGTTTTTGGGAAAGTTGGGTTCACACGTTGTGGTAACACAGTGCCTTTCGATTCCAAAAGCTGAAGTTCGAAAACAATATGGAAATCAGAAATTACCAACAGTGAAAAAGCAGCAAAATCATACCAAACCAAAAGGTAAATCAACGACTCAAGGTCAAAAGGAACCAAACCAAAAGAAGAACAAAAAGGTGAACTTTGTGAAATCAAAGGGAACGGACAAATTGGAAAATTTTGCAAATAAATCTAACTTAGATCATATCAATCAAGTTAAATTTTTGAAAAGAAATGAACAAAACAGTTCAAAACCAAGTACCTCGGGATCACAAAGTTCATCAACAAGACAGTCACATGATAATTCGGGGTTTGTTGAACGAAGATCATGTTTTGAGTGTGGTGAAATTGGACATATCATTCGAAATTGTCCGTATCTTCGTAAGTTAAAGGCTAAACTTGATGTTCCCCGTGAACAAAATTACCGAAAGTGATCTGTTTCTTCAAAACAAGATCCCCACCTTGTAAGTGAAAGGGAAAAGAAACATAAACGCCAACAAATCAAGGTAATTGAGAAGGAAATTAAAATCGACGTAGTTCACAAACAATCTGTTTCAGTTAAACCAGAATTCTCTAAACTTCAAATAATCACGAAGTTAAAATTTCAAACAATCAAACTGGTAAAAATCAACAGACATGGAAACCCAAATTGACCACGAATTCAGGGGGAACATCACAATTTCCAAACCATCGAAAAATTGAAGTAACTTTTGTCGATGAAAATGGAAGACCCAAGACCACAATGGCTTGGGTCCCCATCTCCAACTAATCATGTGAGTTCCTGTGCAGGATGTTCCAGGAGGAACTTTCAGCAGTCATTGGATTGTTGATAGTGGGGCATCCAGGCACATGACAGGCAACATGAAGCTTCTCTACGATGTTAAATCTATTAGAGGAGGTTATGTTTCTTTTGCTGGAGATAAAGGTGGATATATTACTGGTGAAGGAATGGTATCCAACGGGGTTGTAAGCTTTGATAAGATCAACTTTGTGCAATAACTTGATCACAATCTTCTCAGCGTCTCACAAATCTGTGATAAGAAGTTTTCAGTACACTTTGATGCAAATGGATGTTATGTGCTGAAACCCGGCTTCAAGATTCCGAAAGAATGGATTCTCTTATCTGCTCCAAGGATAAATGATTTATATGTCCTTGATATGAGCCAAGCTATTACAACGTCTGCACAAGCAACCTGTTTTGTTTCCAAAGCCACAGAAAAGGATTCAATCTCTTGGCACAGACGGATGGGACACATTCATTTAAGAAAAATGAATCATTTGGTGTCAAATGAATTAGTGACTGGTGTTCCTCTTAAAAATTTCCATCTTCAAGACGTCTGTGTTTCATGCCAGAAAGGAAAACAAAGAAAGAAGTCGCACCCTACAAAGAAGATCAACACCGTGGCAGTTCCTCTTGAACGTTTGCACATGGATTTGTTCGGTCCTGTCAAGCATAAAAGCACCAGGAATGATCAGTACTGCCTCGTGGTGACTGATGATTATTTGAGATTTTCTTGGGTGGCGTTTATGGCACACAAGAGTGAAACTTTCCAAATTATCAAAAACTTGATCAGAACGATTGAGAATTTGTATACTTTGAAAGTTAGACGGATATGTAGCGACAATGGAACCGAGTTTAAGAATCATGCCATGGAGGAGTTCTGTAGATCCAAAGGTATTCTTCACGAATTCAGTGCAAGTTACACTCCTCAACAGAATGGCGTCGCTGAGCATAAGAACCGTACATTGATCGAAACTGTTAGGACTATGTTGGTAGAGTCCCAGTTGCCCATTCCATTCTGGAGTGAAGCAGTGGCCTCTGCATGTTACACGTTGAATAGAGTCCTTATAGTTAAAAGACACAACAAGACCTGCTTTGAGCTTCTTCACAAACGGAAACCAGATTTAAAATATCTTGAACCGTTTGGAGCTCCTTGCACAATGATCGATCCGAATGGAAAGTTTGGGGCAAAAGCAATTGAAGGATACTTTCTTGGGTATGCCACCCTGAACTTAAGAGTCTGGAATCTAGAGACAAAAAGGTTCGAGGAATGGTCTGAAGTCAGAGTACAAAGGCACACATTGCCAGTCAAATGTCCTGGTCAGCCTTGGATGTTTGAGTACGGTGACTTTTTCAATTCGATCAATCTTGAAGAAGTTGAAGAAAATGTTGCGGCAAAGATGTTTATCGAGAGTGACAACGCAACGGATTCACCGTTGGTTCGTCCAATTATTGTCAACAATCAAGAACCAACTTCAGTGAACAATAATGCTCTCGACAATGAGGATTTTCACGATGCTAACGAACTGAATGAATCTTCATAGGATGATGAATTTCTCGATGCAGACCGAGAAGCAGTTCATGGTACTTCAGAGGCTACACCTCTAGTGGACGCCCCTAAAACAGCTGAAGTTACTGCATCATCCTCTTCGACAGTTCCGGGTATTGAATTGGTTGTTGATCTCAATCTCAATAATCTGGGTACAAACATTCCAGTTCCAGATAATCCAGAAACAAGAATTCACAATACTCATCCCCAACAAAACATCATTGGAAATATACAAAGTGGCGTTCAAATAAGAAACATGTTGCGAAACAACAACAATGCGGGCTTGTATGCAGCGATTCGAGAATCTGGTCAACAAAACGATTGGTCCTTTGCGTGTTATGTATCACAAAAATAACCAAAATCTTGGAAAGATAATTCTTGAGTTGAAGCTATGCAGGAAGAGTTGCAGCAATTCAAGAAGCTAGGTGTCTGGAAACTCGTTGATAAACCTGATGATTACAAGAAGATTGGTACCCGTTAGGTTTATAAGTGCAAAAAGGATGACCGTGGAGTAGTTATTTGAAACAAGGCAAGATTAGTCGTTCAAGGTTTTCGTCAGATTGAAGGGATCGACTACAATGAAGTTTATGCACCTGTTGCACGTCTAGAAGCTATTCGGATCTTTCTAGCATATGCGTCCTTCAAAGGATTCAAGGTTTACCAGATGGACGTGAAAAGTGCATTCTTACATGGTGTGGTTGAAGAAGAGGTGTACGTCGAACAACCTCCAGGTTTTGAAGATCCTATTCACCCTGATCGGGTTTGGTTGCTGAACAAAGCTCTCTATGGTCTACATCAAGCACCACGAGCTTGGTATGCAACCTTATCTAATTATCTGCTGGAGAAAGGATTTCGCCGAGGTCTTATCGATTGCACTCTTTTCATCAAAGAACAGGATGGAGATCTTCTATTGGTACAAGTATACGTAGATGATATTATTTTTAGTTCTACTAACGATGCTTTGTGTAGGAATTTCGAGCGTGTTATGCAGGAGAAATTTGAAATGAGCGCTATGGGGGAGATGACTTTCTTTTTGGGCTTACAAGTGCAACAAACAAAGTCTGGGATATTCATCCATCAGACTAAGTATGTCAATGACATCTTGAGCCGGTTCCAGATGTCTGATGCAATGCCCATTGGTACCCCACTTCAGCAAAATCATGGAATTCATCCTGACTTGAAGGGTGAAGTTGTTATCTCCTCATACTACCACGCTATGATCGGATCTCTTATGTACCTCACAGCATCAAGACCAGATATAATGTACCCATCGTGCCTGCTTGCCAGATATCAAGTCAACCCGAAGGCTTCACATCTTGCAGCTGTTAAAAGGATTTTTCGCTATTTGAAGGGATGCCCAGACACCGGTCTATGGTACCCTAAGGATGATAGCTTTTACTTGATCGCTTTCAGTGATTCTGATTTTGGCGGATGCAAATTCGACAGCAAATCCACAACGGCTGGATGTCAGTTTTTAGGAAATCGCCTAGTCACATGGTAGTGCAAGAAGCAGACCTGTGTCGCTACATCAACATGCGAAGTTGCATACATTGTTGCCTCAAGTTGTTGCTCCCAAGTTTTTTGGATCAAACAACAAATGCGCGACTACGGTTTTGAATTCCTAACTACTCCTATTTTCATTGATAATTCTGCTGCCTTACAGATCACTAGAAATCCTGTGCAGCACTCAAAGACCAAACACATCGAAATTAAGTATCACTTCATACGTGATTGCTTTGATAAAAGGATTATCGATGTTTTTAAGGTCCACACTGATGACCAATGTGCCGACCGTTTTACCAAAGCATTTGACAAATCACGATTTGACTTTTTATTATTGGTAAACGGCATTATGGCCAAGCAAGAGTAAAACCGACATCGGAAAATCATTTTTGTAAATATCTTTGTGTTTTTAATTTATCATAGTTTTTACTTTTTAGGGGGAGTAAATCCAAATTTAAAAATCCAAAAACATCAAAAAATTTCAAAAACACAAAAACAATAGAAAAACAAAAATGAGTTTCCTGGCAAGAAAAAGAGAAAATGATAGTACATCAGTGGTCTGTCCAAACCTCTTTGAACCTTAAATGAAAAACGATAAGCAGCTTTATATAAGATATATCGGTAGGCTCATAGTCATTTTAAAGTGTGCAGGGTGATATAAACTTAAATCGACTGAAGATTGTGTGGGAACCACTCATTGGCATATGGTCTTGGTATCGAAATTTCATTTGATAGATTGCCGAGGTTCTGAGATACGTGGTCTTTATGCTGTTTATCATCTGGGTATCATGGTTGTTTCTTTTATCGAAAACAACGGAGACGAAGTCTAGATCTTCTGTGATACCATACATACGTGTACATACTGCATACAACCTCAATAAGTGATCAACAATCACATGTCCAAACAAAATAAGTGATAGTATATCACATTTATCCGGGAATCAAGTTTGTCTCGTTGCTGTACGTTAGTACTGACCTGTTCACGGACTTGCTCCTGTGCCCTCATGCATCTGAAAATCAAGTTCCTCATCAATAAATGATTCTATCACATAGGGCTTGTTTTCAATTCAAAATAAGTGAGTATCACACATCTTTTTATACGTCAAAACAGATGATAAATGGAATACTCACTAGTAAGATGAACTCTCGTGCATACCTTGATATGGGAATGTGTCGTGTGTGGATGAACACCGGTCGGTAAGTATAAATCATACACTAATCGTATCCCCTCGCCATGATTACATCTGATAAGTTGAGCTTATGTGGACAACAATACCGATAATCGTTATAGGATGCTTATCTAAATGTTAACTAATTGAACAACAAGAGCGTTTTGGCATGACCGTACACTTATATGATTCTCTTACCCTCGAAACTCGCAAAAAGATTGTCTGTAAATATTTATTTACTGCTTTTCAGTTTCTGCATCTTTGTATATATTTATTTACTGCTTTCAGTCTTTACGTTTGAAATATTCAAAATATCAAAAAGATTTTAGGTGTGTTTTAATATAAACTTTATAAAAATCCAAAAAGATTTTATTTCTAATTTCTTTTGATTACCCGATGTTGGAACTCGAGTCTTCGTTACCTGAAATCTGTTTGAAAACCAAAAAACAACCGAATCTTCATAAACGGTCAGAAATTTGCAAGCTTTGAAAGTTAAAAACCAAAATTGAACAATTTGTTAAACTTTCAAACTGTCAGACGGTAGTTGAAAACATGGTCACATGTGTGTCATTTGTTTAAATGTTAACTATATTCCAAGCGGTTGTTCTTATTACGTGTTTAGCTTTCCTGTATGTGCAGATGCAACATCAAACCAGCTAAAGGCGAAGAAAACGTGTTCGATAACAAGCTTTGGAATGAAGACACGACGTGGAGGCACTCAAAAGATGAAGATGATCGAGTTGTCGCTGACCTATCATCAACACCTCAAGGATCTAAGTGCTGAAAATGGAGTTTATTTTAAGGGGGAGTTTGCTAACACACTTCCTAAATGAAAGGGGGAGTTTATTGATACACTTTCTACTTACGACACGTGAAGACTTTGAAGATCCACTGACATGATAGACATGGAAGATGAACCCTCACGAGCAGCGTCCAAGGGGGAGTTTTTTTATACATATTAATGGACACGGCCCGTTCGGTTCGACATCGCTACAAGACTTGATATCCTCCATCAAGTCTCGGTGATAATTGCTGATCTGCAAGTTGCAATCTATCTGTTGCTGCTATTTGTTTATGTTCTGCAAGTTGCAGTCCACCTCAAAGAACCCTGCATCTGCTGTTGACGAAAGACATGAAGCTGTTGTTGACGAAAGACCTCAAGTTGCATGCGGTGACGGAAGACTTGCATGCTGGACAAAAAACATGTTGAAGAAAAACATGTTTCGTCGCTTTGGGAGTGTGACGAAAGACCTGTTGTCTTTTGTTGATTCAGGTTTTTCGTCTGGTTCTTTCATCGCTGCAGATGTTTCGTCGATCTGAGACTTATAAACAACGGACTGAAGACAAAATGAACAAGACAAACGGAAGAACACATAGATAGGCATACGAGAGCACAATGAGTTTGTGAGAGGTTTATGTATTATCATCTTGTTGTAAACAAACTCTCTGATCTGAATATATTTGAATATCTTAAACTGTGAATCTGTGTTCTCTATCTCAGTTTGCATTCCCGGTTGGATTCCGCACAACTAGGTTTATTGGTATACAAGGATTAGGCGACTAGATCCTCCGCTAGTTGGACCTACAATGAGCTTCCTAACAGGCTTATTTATACAAACCCACATTTCATGGGTTTCTTGAAACCTATACATACCAACCAATCATGTTTAAACCCATAACATCATTCCCAACCTTAGACTAGATGACACCGACTATGACTATAACTATTACTATTACTTGTAGCCATAATGAAGATACATCAATCATATACATATGCATAAAGGATACAAGTGCCTACCGAATTACTCCATAGATCTGAAGCAATGTTATAAATAATCATTCTCTCATCTTCTTGCTTAATCATGCTTTAATATGCACTTGTACTAACAAAGGATTCGAAATTTCGTATATAACAAAGTCAAATGAAACATTACAATAACTTACTTTTAATGTTAATGTAGTACAATGATTATACTTATAAAAGTGTAGAAGTAACAAAAAGCACATGCGTTAATTGTTAAGAAATAAAAAAAACAATCAAGTTAGTCGCAAAAAGGAAGAAAAAAATCAAATTAGGTGTTGTAGCGGGCGTTGCACAGAACATTCGGGCATTGCATGTTGGTCATTGCTTAACTCTAGTTTGGGAGTTGGCAACGCCGGGAACTTGTTAAACCCATGAAAATTCAATTAAACCCCGGATATTTATGGTTTATAGATAGGGTTTTGTAAAATAAGTGTCTTGGAGGCGCTAAGAAATGAACCAAGGGAGAATTTTGGTGATCCTGGAGCTTATTTTATCAAATCCAACCCGACTTGATTCATAAATTTTAACAGGATGCAAGAATTTTGGCTAATTCACCTGTGATTGAACCCCGTTGTAGGGTTTGTATTAGCAATTTGTTATTAGGATTGGTTTTTATGTTCTAAACGCAAATTGATTGTAGTTATTCAATCTTTTGATGATTATCATTGATTTTGAGCGGTTGGCCTATTGGGTTTTAAAAGAGATAATTTGTTTTTAACACTTAGTTTGCAAAGTAATATGTCACTCATTGGTTTCATTAATCACAAACACTTATGATGCTTTGAAAAATTAGGGGATTAGATTAGTAATTTTTCCTAAAACATCCTAGCTTGAATTCTTATACGGTTTCGTTTCTTAAGCAATTTGGTCGGATTAGTTAGTCCTCGAACTACCCTTTATCATTTTTGGATAATCAATTTTATTTTGTAATTGTCAATCTATAAACACAACCAAGTTATACATTGCGCTTCAAAAACCTGAAACTCGTGTACGATCATCATGATCTTTTACTTACTGTTTACATACCAATCAAATTTAGTTTTTGTTAATTTCAAACAATCAAACACTTTAATCAACAATCAATTTTACTTTTAATGTCTAGGTTAAATAATCAATTGCAAACATACACCATCCACCTAACTTCTGGTGAATTAGACACCCTACTTACCCTAACTAGTTAAGGTATTTAGGACACGGCAATGATAAGTATCGTATCTCAAAAGTTATATGCGAAAATCAAAATATACTAAAAAAACATTTATAATATTAAAATACTAATTATAAAAAAGCTATGCTGTTGTTGAACAATAACTGGTGAGAGTGACCGTCTATTGCGCCAACATGTATTTTTAGTTGCGCTGAACTGCGTTTATAAATTTTTTTAAACGGCTAAAATCACATCACTCTTCTCCTTTGTCGGATTTAAACCCACAACCACTAATTGATGAATACACCACTTTACGACCAAACTATAAAATTAAATAGTAAACACTTTGTATGTTTTCATTCTTTTGTTATTTGTGGGACCTTGAACAACGCACTAGAGGGGTGAAGTTTAAGTACATTTTATGAATTTTTTTCACATTTAAATTTAAAAGAACTGAAATTAAACGACAATAAATGAGTAGGTACATCTGTTCCTTGTTTCTAGTTGAAAGTACACTTTAAAGAAACATGTTATGTTTATATATATATATATATATATAGGGTGGGAGTTAGCTAGAAAGTCTAAGTTTTTTTAGAAAGTCTAGGAAGCAATAGGGAGGTGACATGTGGCTTTTAGGTTTTTTATTCAAAAGGGAATTATGGTAATTTGATTATTAATTTAATTTTAGAATATTATATATCCTAAACTAACTATCCAGATATTTATGGAAACGTATATCTCTTGGATATCTCATATCAATTCAAAATTTGGTAGTTACTTTAAATTACGAAGTTCAAATCATTAACAATTCCTTCACATTGTGTTTTATCAGTTACTGGTTTCATGACAATGTGTTTTAATAGTTACTTGTTTCAGTTACTGTTTCATCACAATGTATTTTATCAGTAACTGGTTGATCTGATTTTGGCATTCTTGATGTTGTGTTTTATCAGTTACTGTTTTATCAGTTACTGGTTTTATCACAATGTGTTTTATCAGTTACTGGTTGATATGATTTTGGCATTCTTGATGTTGTGTTTTATCAATTACTGGTTTCATCACAATGTGTTATACCAGTTATGATTCATGAATGGCATGTTCTTTTGTATTTTGGGTTCTTCACGATGTGTGATAGTGTATATAACACACCAGATGTAAACACTTGATAACTGATCACTTTTTGAACAGACTAAAGGTACATCTACTATCTAACATATTTGTGTCCATTTCAAACCAACAATTTAGATCATTTATATTAAAATACATACTCAGTTTGCCCAACAACCATAAAAAAGGAATGCAAACAAAGAAATATAACATAAAACACACTAGTTTGAATATAACGTCCAGACAAAAAATAAAAAAATAACAACCACACCAATCAGTGTCTTCGTCTTCAACATAACCCATTGACTTCGTCTTCAACACACTGTCATCATCAACCTAAAGATGGTAAAACACATCAACCTTAAAACACACTGTCATCATCAACATATTCAGGTATCAATTTAAAACACACTGTCATCATCAACCTTAAAATGGTAAAACACATCAACCATAAAATGGTAAAACACATCAACCTTAAAACACACTGGCATCATCAACATATTCTGGTGTCATTTTAAAACAAACTGTCATCATCAACCTTAACAACTAAAACAACTCTAATGGTGAATACAATACAATACAATACAATTCAATTCCTATTCTAAGTGACATTATGAATAATAATCATATTGTATAGATTATGAAATAAATAAAATAGAAAACTAGGGTTTATAAACTTAAAATCAAACAACTCACCCAATCATTCTGGAGAACGGAGTAGACGGAACCTTCCTCTCCCTCCGTCTCCTCTGCATAACCAGCGTTACTTTCGCCGGCGATTCAGTCACCGGCGGTGCGTTCGCCGACTAATCAGTCACCATCCGATCAACTTCTTCAACCGCAGTCGCATCACCACCGTCCAAACGAACCGCATGACTAACACTCGTAACCGCCTCAGACACTCTGTCACCGGAACCAATTACACAATCAGAAACAGTCGCTAGTATATTAATATTAGAGAGAGAGGGGAAATCTTGAGGTTTTTGGAGGTGGGTTTAGAGAGAGGGGGGAAATTGCATGAATTTAGGGATCGGTTATTCATATGACAGTTTCTTGATAGATTTAAAACACGTCCAATTACCAAAATACCCTCACTATATTAAAAGTCTCTAATCATATAATACAGATATTACGAAAATGCCATCCATTTGATCTAAGCCATTAAACACACTCATCTGATGGCCCAGATCGCTTCCTACACTTTCTAGGAAAAACAAACTTTCCGCAGGATCCCCACTCTCTCTCTCTCTCTATATATATATATATATATATATATATATATATAGGGGAAGCTTTGTCACACCCTGACTTTTGCGGAAGCGTGATTATGTGTGACTTGCTTAATATCATTGCATTCAATCATAACAACATCTATATGATAAAACTGAAGATGTTCATCCATTAAATAAGTTTAAAAACATAACAACAACATTGTTTTAAAACATAGAAATTCAAATTCGAGTACAAACCATGCAACTTGTTTTTAGAGTTCTCAAGGACTCGACAAAAGACATTAAATAAAACCAGGTTTTGGGAGATGTGTCTCGTCAAGGATAAGACACACTAACCAAACCCTAAGACCATGGATGACATCTTTTATTGTCAAACAACACTTGGAACTTCCGAACGCCCGCCAGATCCATATTTAATTCCTTGAAATACATGTAGTTTGAAAACATCAACAAAAGTTGTGCGAGTTCGTGTGTTTGTTTATGTGCACGGATAAACCTTTGAAATCAGTGAAAGTATGTATGTATGTTTGTAAATCCCGGTATGAAATCAACAAGGAAAACAGATCATTAATGGTTTGCAAGGCCATTAATATGTGTGACGTGATGCAGGAAGGCTCAAACCTAGCAGACTTTGTACCGGGCTTCCGGCTGTAAGACATAGTCAACCCATGGGCCAAACCATGGTCCAACATGGGCGGGGCTCGCTACACCCAAATAGATCTATCACTCATGTCCCTAGGTCCTACAATGAGGATTAATGGTCTTAACGTTTGTAAACAGTTGTAACATGTACTTCACCCCCGAAGTTATAAAACTGAAAATAGTTAAAAGAAAAGTGGGTTACGAACTCACAGTTTTGCGTTCTTCGTACCAACGGTAACTCAAAGCTGCGTCCGGTGTACACGACTACCTACAACGTACTATGATCTATTAGACGAGCGGGTCGTGCCTTGACTTAGAATTAGTTAGTGTCTTTGAGTTATGTTTCTTTGTGTCTTCAATATTATTTCAAATTATATAATTATTTGTTAAAATAATAAATATCTTAACTTAAATTATATCTGTTAAATTTTGGAATAATAGTTAAAACAATATATTTTAACTTGATACTTTTCAAGTATATATACTTGTATATCCTTCCCAAGGATGGGTGTATTTGTATTCGTATTCTTGTATTTATATATTTTTGCCATGTATTGGGGTCGTATTTCGGTGTGTATTTATACGTATGAGAATACGTATTTTTATTGTATTCAATAAGTATTCTTATACTTAATTTCATATTAATTTTTCCGGAATATTATCTTTAATAAAAGTTCACCAATATATATTTCCAAAATATATACTTTAAGAAATATTACTTAGAAAAATTATTTATAATTTTTCCATTGGGCAAAAATATTTGTATTTTCATATAAGTTCCAAAAATAATATATTTTCAAGTCTAACTGAGAAAATATATATAAATTATCTTTCTTCAAAAATGATATATTTCATATTTATTTGAAAAAATATATATTTCACCCAAAAATATTGTATTTCATGTTTGTTTAAGAAAATATATATTTCTTTCAAAAACAATATATCTTCTAAGAATTTCAAGAAAAATATATATTTATGCTTGCCAAAAATAATATATTTTTCCCTGTCAAAATATGATATATTCTTGTAGTAATTGCAAAAATCATATTTTCTATTCACTTGGTGTCCAAAATATTATTTACCAAAATATACATATGAATATTATTACCGGAGTATTTTGTAAGTTATATTCCTTAGTTCGGTTTCACCAATATTTTGTGTATAACTTGTATATTCATATTCTTGGAATTTTGGTAATATTTTAGATTGTAACTTTCGGTATTTTGATGAGTTATATTATTGCATGTCCTAAAGTAATATAACTAATACACAAAGTATACAAATAATCACACACATGGTGACTTCTAAATATATATTTTCCTAAATACATATTTAGTCACTTTTATTTATAAAAACCAACCGCCAATATTTATAATTTTTGTAACAAAAATTATGGCAAAGTTTATGTAAAAAAAATTATGGTTTAAAATACACTTGTAAATATTTGTTTAGAAATATTTTTCTAAGTGTTTAATTTTTAGAAAATTTTTGCCATAATTTCCCCTAAAAATGGAGGTTTCCATACCTTGAAGGTATATCATTTTCTTTTGAAAAATCAACACAATCAATCCACAATCAACAATAAACCATCTTTACTTCCCAATTTCGCAATTAACAAGCACAATCTACTACTTCATGAACTTGAAATTTCACAAAAATTTGTGGTAACTTACTAGTGTTCTTAGTAAACCTTGTTACCCTTTAAAGTGTGATTGATTTTTTAAAAACTTCATTTTTAAAGAAAATGGATTTTCACAACTTATAATCATATTTTTCAAAAATGTTTCTTCTTTGATTTTTCTTGTTACATAAGTGTTTCTACACTTGTTTAACTACTAAAAACAAGGTTTATTTATGTAAGAACCAAGATTTAGTAAAACTTATATTTTCAACTTGGTTTCTTAAAAAATCATCCATGAAATCTCTAGATTTACATGATTAACAACTCACTTTATTCATCATTTTACAAGAAATCAATGGATTCTTTTCAAGTTCATGCTTTTCATGAGGATGATCCATTAACTTCTACCATGTTCATCCTCTCATCTTGCTAGATTATGTTTTTAATCCTGATCTAACATGATCATGTGATGATCAACATCATTTTTACAAGCAATCAACAATCAACAAGTATTACAACACATAATCATTAAGATTTCTTATGTATTCATGCTTATGTTCATGTTTCAAGTTCAAGTTTCTTCGTGTTCTTCATGATCATCATTATGTAACATCTTTTAACCACTTAGAATAGATGTAAAATAGCAAGATCAAGGTTCTTACCACTAGCTCAAGGCTAGGGATGATCAAGTGAAGTTAAGAGATGGATAAAAGCAAATGAAAGAGGTCCTTCAACTGCTACAAGCTCCTAGCTCCTTTGTATGTCTTCTAACACACTTTTGTATAAGCTTGGAATGGATGTAGGATGAATGAATGATGGTGATGTTGGTGTGGTTGGGGTCGGCCGAGAGCACAAGAGAGGGAGAGAGGAGTGTGTGTGTTTTGATGTGTGAAAGTTATGAAGTTATGATCACAAGGGTTCTTCTTATAACCATTTCATGGCTTTAACTCATGGGTTTAGTGTTCTTAAAGTACCAACAAGATCAAATATAATATTGAAACAAAATCCCAAGTGGGGCCATATGTTGGGTCGTCCACTAGGTTGGGGGGGGGGGGGGTATGTAGACTAGGTTTGTAACTAAGTTAGTTACTTAGGTTAAAAATCAAGTATGTAGTTAGGATTTAGTTACTAGATATTTTATGAGGTGTTATGATGTTCGGGGACTATAACTAGCTTGGTAATGTTAAAACAGTGCTTCTAGTGAAAATTTGGTATTTCGGGTAGTGTCCGGTTGTTCGGTTGGTTACCGGTTCGTTAAGGTGCTAAACTATGCAGTTTAGTGTGCTTTATGTTACCTTTTGTGACACTTTTGATTCCCGACACTTAGGAAAGCATTCAGGACCATTTAATCATATTTCTGCATGATATTAGATTGTTTAAATGCTGAAAATTGCTGATTTTTGCTGAATTCAGCACTTTATGTGAGTTTTAGGCACTTTCCGGCACTTAAACTATCTCTAGGAAGGCAGTTTTGTGATCTTTACTTTCCTACACACTATACTAGTGTAATACTTAGTTTCTGGCTCATTCTGTGTCTTAACACACTGTCTGCCTATATGCTGAATTCTGTCAGCATTTTCCTGATTTGTCTGATAACTGTGCTAACTGTTTTTTGTGCATCGGTTGAGTCAAATAAGCTTTCATGCATTAATGATATGACTTTAAGCAATATGTGATGCACATGTATATGTATGGCAATAATCAGTAAGCAGTTAATTGTAATTCAGCACAGTCATTAAGCACTAATCATGGTTTAATAGTTGTACGGATACCTGAAATTTTGACAGTTGTCACATTCTCCCCATGTTAAGAAAATTTCGTCCTGAAATTTTAAGCTTTACTACTAGCTGTAAGGGAGTTGGGGAACAAATGTGGGTACTTAGCTTTCATGCGGTCCTCACGCTCCCAAGTAAACTCTGGGCCGTGACGTGCGTTCCACCGAACCTTGACGAGTTTAACACTACTCCTCCGAGTCTTGTTAATTTTCCAGTCAGTAACCTCAACAGGTTCTTCGATAAAGTGGAGTGTGTCGTCAATGTGAACTTCGTCAGCAGGAATAACCACTATTTCTTGTGTTGGACTCTTCTTCAGATTAGATACATGAAATGTATCATGATTACCATTTAGTTCTGCTGGTAGCTCCAACTTGTATGCTACCGTACCAACTCTTTCCAGGATTCTGAATGGTCCGATAAATCGTGGGTTTAACTTACCATGCTTCCAAAAGCGTGCCACACCTTTCCAAGGTGAAACTTTCAACAAAACCATATCACCCACTTTGAATTCCAAAGGTTTCCTTCTTTGGTCCGCGTAGCTCTTCTGTCGATCACGAGCCACCTTGATGCGCTCTCGGATCTGCATGATCTTATCTGTCGTCTCTTGGAACAATTCGGGACCAACCAGCTGTCTATTACCTGCATCTGCCGAGCATAACGGTGATCGATACTTTCGTCCGTAGAGAGCCTTGAACGGTGCAGCTTGAATGCTTGTATGGTAGCTGTTGTTATAAGAGAACTCAACCAAGGGTAGGTGAGTGTCCCAACTGCCACCCAAGTCCATTACACTAGCACGAAGCATGTGTTCTAGCGTTTGAATCGTTCTCTCACTTTGACCGTCCGTCTGTGGATGAAATACTGTGCTCAGATTCAACTGAGAACCAAACGCTTCTTGGAAAGATTGCCAAATCCTGGACATAAATCTTCCGTCTCTATCTGAAATGATTGAGATAGGCACTCCATGATGTGTGACTATCTCTCTTAGGTACAACTCAGCTAGCTTACCAGTGTTATCCTTCTCTTTGATCGGCAAGAAGTGCGCAGACTTTGTCAGGCGGTCCACGATTACCCAAATCGTATCATGACCTCTGGGTGTCTTTGGCAACTTCGTTATGAAATCTATTGAGATCTGTTCCCATTTCCACATGGGTATCTCAGGTTGCTGCAGAAGACCTGAAGGCTTCTGATACTCGGCCTTTACATTGGCGCAAGTCAAACACTTTCCAACATAAGTAGCCACATCGCCCTTCAGTCTTGGCCACCAATAATAGTCCTTCAAATCTTGGTACATCTTGTCCGATCCTGGGTGGATCGAGTACCTCGATTTATGAGCTTCATCAAAAATCGCATCTCTAAGACCACCAAAGAGGGGAACCCAAATTCGTCCCATAAAACACAAAGTTCCTTCCTCATTGGGTACCAGCTTGTTCTCCATCCCATGGAGATATTCATCCTTAAGATTCTCTTTCTTAAGAGCTTCTCTCTGTGCAGCACGAATCCGCAACGAGAGGTCTGTCTGTATAATCATCTCCAAAGCCCTAACCCTTATGGGCTTAATCCTGTCTTTCTGACTTAAGGCGTCTGCTACCACATTCGCCTTTCCTGGATGATATTTGATTTCGCAATCATAATCATTTAGCAACTCAACCCATCGTCGCTGTCTCAAGTTAAGCTCTTTTTGATCGAATATGTGCTGAAGGCTCTTGTGATCTGTAAAGATCGTGCATCGGGTGCCATACAAATAATGTCGCCAAATCTTCAAAGCAAACACCACTGCGCCTAATTCCAAATCATGTGTGGTGTAATTCTTCTCATGGAACTTCTGGCGCGAAGCATAAGCGATAACCTTCTGTCGCTGCATCAGCACACAGCCCAATCCCTGACGCGAGGCGTCACAATATACCACGAAGTCGTCGGTGCCTTCGGGTAGGGATAGAATAGGTGCGTCGCAATGCTTACTCTTAAGCAACTAAAAAGCTTCTTCTTGTTTATCTCCCCACTCATACTTCTTATCCTTCTGAGTAAGGGAGGTCAGCGGTTGAGCGATTTTAGAAAAATCCTCAATGAATCTGCGATAATACCCCGCTAAACCCAAAAATTAACGGATCTCGGTTGGCGTCTTCGGAGTTTCCCAATTCTTAATCGCCTCGATCTTGGTGGGATCCACATGAATTCCATCCTTGTTCACTACATGACCGAGGAATTGTACCTCACGCAACCAGAACTCGCACTTCGAGAACTTAGCATACAATTTCTCCTTCTTGAGCAGCTCTAAAATGGCTCTAAGGTGTTGCTCGTGCTCTTCTTTCGACTGTGAATAGATCAAAATATCATCGATAAATACAATCACGAATTTATCAAGATATGGCTTGCAAACTCGGTTCATCAAATCCATAAACACTGCCGGTGCGTTTGTCAAGCCAAATAGCATCACTAGAAACTCGTAATGTCCATAACGAGTTCTGAAGGCAGTCTTTGGTATACTCTCTTCTTGAATCCGCAGCTGGTGATAACCTGATCGAAGATCGATCTTGGAGTAGTAGCTTGAACCCTGAAGTTGATCGAAGAGATCATCAATCCTCGGCAAAGGATACCGATTCTTGATGGTCAACTTGTTTAGCTCTCGGTAGTCTATGCACATACGAAAACTACCGTCCTTCTTCTTGACAAATAGAACTGGAGCTCCCCAAGGCGAGAAGCTTGGTCTAATGAATCCCTTTTCCAAAAGCTCCTGAAGCTGCGTCGACAACTCTTGCATCTCTGAAGGCGCAAGTCGACAGGGTGCCTTGGCTATAGGCACGGTACCTGGAACCAAGTCAATATGGAATTCGACTTATCGTTGAGGCGGTAATCCTGGCAAGTCTTCAAGGAAGACTTCAGGATATTCCGTTACCACAGGGATATCTTCCAGCTTCGGCTCTTCGGCTTCTTTATCCACAATGTGAGCCAAGAAGGCAACACATCCTTTTTGCAAAAACTTTCGGGCCTTCAAGCAACTAATAATCCTTAGTGGTGTATCATGCTTTTCTCTGTGCACTACGATCGTCTCTCCATTTGCCATCGAGATATGGATGATCTTCTCATGACATACGATCTCAACTCGGTTACTCAATAACCAATCCATTCCAACTACCACGTCAAAGTTTCCCAACTCAACTGGTAGAAGATCGAGCGTAAACTCACGCTCTCCCAGCTCTATTACACAACCTCTAATCTCTTCGTTTGCTTCTACTAGCTTTCCATTAGCTAGTTCTATTGAATACGGGATATCTAACTTACTAGCAACTAACCCAAGTATATTCTTAAACTCTAGAGACACGAAGCTATAGTCGGCACCAGTATCAAATAGCACAGATGCAAAGTGTTGGTTGATAGGGAACGTACCAGTGACTACGTTCGGATCTTGAAGAGCTTCCCTAGATCCAATGTTCAAAACTCTTCCTTGGGCTTGATTGTTCTTCGGGCAATCCCACTTGAAATGCCCAACATCACCACAGCTAAAGCAACCTTGGGCGCGACCATTTCCGTTTCCATTTCCGCCCTGGTTGTTGTTTGCTCCACGGTTTCCGTTACCAACTTGGTTTCCAAAACCACCACGATTTCCATTTCCTCGCTGATTATTCCTATTCCCATTACCGTTTCCACCATGGTTTCCATTTCCATTCCCATTACCTCTCTGACTACCATTCCCACGACCAATACCAGCCCAACACGTTTCCTTTGAATGACCATTTTTCCACAAGATCCCCATTTCCTAAACCTACATTGGCCGACATGATGGAACCGGCACACATCACACTTGGGCAGGGTGCCCATGTATCCTTTCCCCTTATTCTCGGAACTTGCAGCACCAGTCCTAACCTCGGCTGGTGGGTTCGCATCTCTTTTCTTGTTACCACTGTTGTTGTTTCCTTGGGTACCCTTCTTGAAATTCGAGAACTTCCTCTTGTTCTCTCCTGACGTCTCGACATGAGTCTCCTTATCCTTTACCTCAGAGATTGAAAACTTGTTCAATCTGATTGCTTCTTAAGTCAATGCCACACTCAAAGCAATGGCCTCAGCGATCCTTGGAGGCTTCGAAGTAGTCACCATGCTCATTGTTTGGGGTGCCAATCCCCAAATGAAACGTTCAACACGCTTGCATTCTGGCTCTACCATGTAGGGGACAACACGAGACATGTCATGGAATCTCTGTACATACTCAGCAATCTTAGGTCCATCCATTTTCAGATTCTAGAACTCGGTTTCCAACTTCTGAATCTCGGTCCTCGAGTAGTACTTCTTGCGCATCAGTTCTTTCATCTCATCCCAAGTCATACCATACGCTGCAGCCTCACCTAGAGTCTGAACCTGAAGGTTCCACCACGATAGAGCTCCATCAAGAAACAATCCAGAAATGTAAGTGACCTGATGCTCTGGCGCACACTTGCTCATTTGCAGCACAGAATCTGTTTTCTCAGCCCATCTTACGAAAGCTACAGCACCTCCAGTGCCGTCAAAGTTCAGAGGCTTGCAGTCAAGGAACTGCTTGTAAGTACAGCCTGTACAAGCAACATCATTCACAGAAAGCATTAGCAAATGCACATGGAATGTCCAAACGTATTGTAATGTGTCTTAGGTGACTTAAACATTACCGTGAGGTGGGTTATTTCCTGAGGTACCTCCGCTGTGTTCAGAGCGCAACGCCTCATGTTGTGCAATTGCCTGTGAAATCCGTTCTTGCAGTTCTGCCTCTGTTGTGGGCAACTGAGTATTCCTTCGAGGAGGCATCTTCTATAAAGAAGATTGTATAGGTCAGGTCGTATTCGCGTAATAATTAGTATATATGTAGTAGTGTTTACCATAACAAGTAAGCATGTAATCATCACAATCATAGCATAAATAAGTAAATTGACAATGTATTTAATGAGAACATGACGATTGAGCTTTCATTAATCATCGACCACAAATATTGTTACATGTTTTACAGAAATATCGTATCAAAAGGGAACACAGGGTCACACTACCCTTGTCCAAAATGTCTATCAATCTACCAAAAGTCATACAGTCAAAAGGTGGTCTCCAAAAGGCTTCACTAGCTCAGCTCAATAGTGGTGCTCTCATCAAAAGCAAGCTACCTACATAAAACCAAAAACCGGCTATGATGATGGTGGTGGAGGAACAAAAAGCAAGCTGCGCACATGCGCAAGCTCCTCCTCAAGATCATAAACATGACGCAACAGATAACTGATCTGCTGCTCAACAGTAAGAAATCGAGTATCAAACTCTGGGAATGGAGTAAGCGGTGCAGGAGGATTCGAAAACGGGGACGGTGACGAACGAGGGGGAACAAAAGCAGGCTGACACGGACATGGCAAAGGTCGCAGTGTCATCTCAAACTCTAAAATCCTACGACTCATGATCTCATACTGTAGCTGAAGTGATAAAAGTAAC
Organism: Helianthus tuberosus; assembly: GCA_030545235.1. Taxonomy (NCBI): domain Eukaryota; kingdom Viridiplantae; phylum Streptophyta; class Magnoliopsida; order Asterales; family Asteraceae; genus Helianthus; species Helianthus tuberosus. Next base: position 233,532,866 of record CM060442.1, on the reverse strand, counting down.
TCATCCCGTGTATAACCAGTAAAGTGCGAGGGATGGTAGGGATCAGAAATCGGCATGGTATACGGTGGGAACCATCTAAGTGGCTCATCAAGTGGTGAAGAAGTAAAAAGAGCAAAAGGTGCAGACTGAGGAATGTGTGGGTAAGCTGCTGAAACATGGGGGTCATGACTAGGCTGCTGGCTAGAAGTGCCCTCCCCTGGACGGGGTGTGGGTATATCCTGCAAGAACACGATAGGGAGATCAACACGGTGAACATCAGACTCCACTGGGGGAAAAGGAGCAACATAAGCGGGTGCGGGTGCAAGTGGAGGAGTGACTGGCTCAATAACAGGAGGATCCATGGGTGCAGGAACTGGATCTGGTATGAGAGGTGCAATGTCAGGTAAGCCAAATGGAATAGGGTCATGATCAGGCAAAGGCTCAGGATCAGTGGGTATCGGCTCAGGATCAGTAGGTGCTTCAACAAGCTGATCAACAGGGACAAAATCGGGCTCAAGTCCAGGATCAAAGTCATGTGGAGGGGACGGTGCGGCTGACATGGCCGTATCGTCATCAGAATCAGTGGCATAATGTCGCAATCCAACTGCCTGTAAGGCAGAAGAAGTCACAGACTCAAAGGAATCTGGAACAGAGTGTAAACTAGAATCAGAAGAAATCTCAATAACGGGAATCCCTAGAAGTGGAATATCAACAACGTCCTCATCGAGCTCTCCATCACCATGGGCATCATCGGGAGGACCATCAACAAACAGATCAAAATCATCATCAAACAGATCATCAAAAGGCCAATCCTCAGGTGGGATGACCATGAGAGGAACGAGAGCGAGGATCGGTGCCACGACATGCTCACCATCGGGGTGACCGATGATAAGATAATCGTGAACTGGAATGGGAATAACAAAAGGATCCTCGTCTGGGATACCATCAGCAAGCGGTAAGTCATCGCCAAAGTCGGGCAGCACAAAAGGCTGAAAATCGTAGTCGTCATCGGACATCATCTCCGGGGTCGCTCTCTGTATTGGATGTGAAGATCTCTGGCTCAGGGACGATCTCATCGTCAGAAAAAATAGCCATGGGGTCATGGTCGTCGGACAATCCGCTCTTGGATGATGACATGGTGTCTGTAACATAACAATCACAACATATGCACATATATCAACTACTAACATTAAGCATGTAATCAATGACAATGTAATCATGTATCCTTATCATTTCTCACAAATCATTCCTATCCTTCCTGGTCTCCCAGACTAGACCACACAGTCTCCCAGACTAAACCACCTAGTCTCCCAGACTAAACCAACCAATCTCCCAGACTAAACCAACATGGTAACCGTGCATTGTGTTTATCGTCTTTTTATTTGTAAAAATGTTTGTTCTCTGGATCTGGGCGTTTCGTGTAAGCAATGAAAACATGTTGTAAAAACATTTTCGTGAGAGCCCTAATGATACCAAACTGTCACACCCTGACTTTTGCAGAAGCGTGATTATGTGTAACTTGCTAAATATCATTGCATTCAATCATAACAACATCTATATGATAAAACTGAAGATGTTCATCCATTAAATAAGTTTAAAAACATAACAACAACATTGTTTTAAAACATAGAAATTCAAATTCGAGTACAAACCATGCAACTTGTTTTTAGAGTTCACAAGGACTCGACAAAAGACATTAAATAAAACCAGGTTTTGGGAGATGTGTCTCGTCCAGGATAAGACACACTAACCAAACCCTAAGACCATGGATGACATCTTTTATTCTCAAACAACACTTGGAACTTCCGAACAACCGCCAGATCCACATTTAATTTCCTGAAATACATGTAGTTTGAAAACATCAACAAAAGTTGAGCGAGTTCGTGTGTTTGTTTATGTGCACGGATAAACCTTTGAAATCAGTGACAGTATGTATGTATGTTTGTAAATCCCGGTATGAAAGCAACAAGGAAAACAAATCATTAATGGTTTGCAAGGCTATTAATATGTGTGACATGATGCAGGAAGGCTTAAACTTAGCAGACTTTGTACCGGGCTTCCGGCTGTAAGACATAGTCAACACATGGGCCAAACCCTGGTCCAACATGGGAGGGGCTCGCTACACCCAAATAGATCTATCACTCATGTCCCTCGGTCCTACAACGAGGATTAATGGTCTTAAGCGTCATACCCACCACTCACATGATCTAGCAGTACCCTTCCTTAGCTAACCATACCAAATAATAACGTTTGTAAACAGTTGTAACATGTACTTCACCCCCGAAGTTATAAACCTGAAAATAGTTCACCCCCGAAGTTATAAACCTGAAAATAGTTAAAAGAAAAGGGGGTCACGAACTCACAGTTTTGCGTTCTTCGTACCAACGGTAACTCAAAGTTGCGTCCGGTGTACACGACTACCTACAACGTACTATGATCTATTAGACGAGCGGGTTGTGCCTTGACTTAGAATTAGTTAGTGTCTTTGAGTTACGTTTCTTTGTGTCTTCAATATTATTCCAAATTATATAATTATTTGTTAAAATAATAAATATCTTAACTTAAATTATATCTATTAAATTTTGGAATAATAGTTAAAACAATATATTTTAACTTGATACTTTTCAAGTATATATACTTGTATATCCTTCCCAAGGATGGGTGTATTTGTATTCATATTCTTGTATTTGTATATTTTTGCCATGTATTGGGGTCGTATTCCGGTGTGTATTTATACGTATGATAATACGTATTTTTATTGTATTCATTAAGTGTTCTTATACTTAATTTCATATTAATTTTTTCGGAATATTATCTTTAATAAAAGTTCACCAATATATATTTCCAAAATATATACTTTAAGAAATATTAAATATTTGTATTTTCGTATAAGTTCCAAAAATAATATATTTTCAAATCTAACTTAGAAAATATATATAAATTATCTTTCTCCGAAAATGATATATTTCATATTTATTTGAGAAAATATATCTTTCACCCAAAAATATTGTATTTCATGTTTGTTTAAGAAAATATATATTTCTTTCAAAAACAATATATCTTCTAAGAATTTCAAGAAAAATATATATTTATGCTTGCCAAACATAATATATTTTTCCTTGTCAAAATATGATATATTCTTGTAGTAATTGCAAAAATCATATTTTCTATTCACTTGGTGTCCAAAATATTATTTACCAAATATACACATGAATATTATTTCCGGAGTATTTTGTAAGTTATATTCCTTAGTTCGGTTTCACCAATATTTTGTGCATAACTTGTACATTCATATTCTTGGAATTTTGGTAATATTTTGGATTGTAACTTTCGGTATTTTGATGAGTTATATTATTTCATGTCCTAAAGTAATATAACTAATACACAAAGTATACAAATAATCACACACATGGTGACTTCTAAATATATATTTTCCTAAATACATATTTAGTCACTTTTATTTATAAAAACCAACCTCCAATATTTATAATTTTTGTAACAAAAATTATGGCAAAGTTTATGTAAAAATTTTATGGATTAAAATACACTTGTAAATATTTTTTTAGAACTATTTTTCTAAGTGTTTAATTTTTAGAAAATTTTTGCCATAGTTTCCCCTAAAAATGGAGGTTTCCATACCTTGAAGGTATATCATTTTCTTTTGAAAAATCAACACAACCAATCCACAATTAACAATAAACCATCTTTACTTACCAATTTTGCCATTAACAAGAACAATCTACTACTTTATGAACTTGAAATTTCACAAAAATTTGTAGTAACTTACTAGTGTTCTTAATAAACCTTGTTACCCTTTAAAGTGTGATTAATTCTTTAAAAACTTCATTTTTAAAGAAAATGGGTCTTCACAACTTATAATCATATTTTTCAAAAATGTTTCTTCTTTGATTTTTCTTGTTACATAAGTGTTTCTACACTTGTTTAACTACTAAAAACAAGGTTTATTTATGTAAGAACCCAGATTTAGTAAAACTTATATTCGTAACTTGGTTTCTTGAAAAATCATCCATGAAATCTCTAGATTTACATGATTAACAACTCACTTTATTCATCATTTTACTAGAAATCAATGGATTCTTTTCAAGTTCATGCTTTTCATGAGGATGATCCATTAACTTCTACCATGTTCATCCTCTCATCTTACTAGATTATGTTTTTAATCATGATCTAGCAAGATCATATGATGATCAACATCATTTTTACAAGCAATCAACAATCTACAAGTATTACAACACATAATCATTAAGATTTCTTATGTATTCATGCTTATGTTCATGTTTCAAGTTCATGTTTCTTAGTGTTCTTCATGATCATCATTATGTAACATCTTTTAACCACTTAGAATAGATGTAAAATAGCAAGATCAAGGTTCTTACCACTAGATCAAGGCTAGGGATGATTAACTGAAGTTAAGATATGGATAAAAGCAAATGAAAGAGGTCATTCAACTTCTACAAGCTCCTAGCTCCTTTGTATGTCTTCTAACACACTTGTATAAGCTTGGAATGGATGTAGGATGAATGAATGATGGTGATGTTGGTGTGGTTGGGGTCGGCCAAGAGCATAAGAGAAGGAGAGAGGAGTGGGTGTGTTTTGATGTGTGAAAGTTATGAAGTTATGATCACAAGGGTTCTTCTTATAACCATTTCATGGCTTTAACTCATGTGTTTAGTGTTCTTAAAGTGCCAACAAGATCAAATATAATATTGAAACAAAATCCCAAGTGGGGCCATATGTTGGGCCATCCACTAGGTGGGGGGGGGGGGGTATGTAGACTAGGTTTGTAACTAAGTTAGTTACTTAGGTTAGAAATCAAGTATGTAGTTAGGATTTAGTTACTATATATTTTATGAGGTGTTATGATGTTCGGGGACCATAACTAGCTTGGTAATGTTAAAACAGTGCTTCTAGTGGAAATTTGGTGTTTTGGGTAGTGTCCGGTTGTTCGGTTGGTTACTGGTTCGTTAAGGTGCTAAACTATGCAGTTTAGTGTGCTTTATGTTACCTTTTGTGACACTTTTGATTCCCGACACTTAGGAAAGCATTCAGGACCATTTAACCATATTTCTGCATGATATTAGATTATTTAAATGCTGAAAATTGATGATTTTTGCTGAATTCAGCACTTTATATGAGTTTTAGGCACTTTCCGGCACTTAAACTATCTCTAGGAAGGCAGTTTTGTGATCCTTACTTTCCTAAACACTATACTAGTGTAATACTTAGTTTCTGGCTCATTCTGTGTCTAAACACACTGTCTGCCTATATGCTGAATTATGTCAGCATTTTCCTGATTTGTCTGATAACTGTGCTAACTGTTTTTTGTACATCGTTTGAGTCAAATAAGCTTTCATGCATTAATGATATGACTTTAAGCAATATGTGGTGCACATGTATGTGTATGGCAATAATCAGTAAGCAGTTAATTGTAATTCAGCACAGTCATTAAGCACTAATCATGGTTTAATAGTTGTGCGGATACCTGAAATTTTGACAATTGTCACAAGGTTCATTTGAGAAGAATTTTTAATTGAGAAGAAAAAGAACATAGTTTTTCACTTATCTCGTTTATTATCATTTTTTACTAATTAATTAGTCATAAAGACTATTATCCTCCACGCTAACTTTTTTTGCCTACACACATCAAAAGTTATCCTGCATATTTCGAAATTCATCCTACACGTTGAAATTTATCATACACAACTCGTAATTTATCCTACACTTTAAATAATTTATTTTATTTTATTTGAAAAAATATATATTTTGAAGATAAATTACAAATTATTTAATGTAGTTAGCTATTAAGGAGGAAGACTACAAATTAATGACCTATGTAGATTTACCAATTTACCCTTATAGTAACATTAAATACTTCTATTAAATGAAGAAAAATAAAGCATTCTTATTGGTTGAAATTTCTTCTTTTTTCTTCTTAAAAAAATTTTCTTCTCATTTGAACTCTCCACTATATATATATATATACATATATATATATATATATGGGGCCGCTAAAATGAGAACCACCTCTAGTTGTAAAAACTATGAGAACTACACCGTACGGGGCAAGTTAGACCAAAATTTTTTTTTCATAAACGTAGATGTGTGTATTACAAACACATATGTAAAAAAAATTCAAAAAAAAAAAATGTCGTGTGTGTGTAGTTTTTTACACCACAAGTTTTGTGTTTACGGGTACCGTAAATTTACGGTACCCGTAAACACCAAACTTGTGGTGTAAAAAACTACACACACGACTTTTTTTTTAATTTTTTTTTACATATGTGTTTGTAATACACACATCTACGTTTATGAAAAAAATATTGTCCAACTCGCCTCGGATCAAGAGGTTCTCATGGTTTTTACAACTGGAGGTGGTTCTCATTTTAGCGGTCCCCTATATATATATATATAGGGCGATGATCATTTCAGAACTCTAAATATTTACAGAACTTGTAGAACTCCAATAAACAATGTTTTTTGTTTATATATTTTTATATTTAGGGTAATTTTATTATTTTTATTTGTAATTTTATGATTACACATATGTAAACTAGTTATTTTACATATATGTCACTAATTATTACACATACATATTTTGGCTATTACACATATGTATAATACTCTTAACATGTATATAATTATAAAAATACATATAATAAAAGTACCATAAACACATATGTATAATACTCTTAACATGTATATTTTGGTTAGTACCATAACATGTATATAATACTCTTAACATGTATTTAAAAATGATTGTTTATTAGGAGTTCTAAAAGTTCTTCAATTTTTAAAGTTCTGGAATAAACCCAACCATATACATACATACATACATACATACATACATACATACATATAGGGAGAAGATCATGCGAGAACCACCTCTTATTGCGAGAACCGCGAGAACCAATGTGAACACAACAAAAAATGCCTAAAAATAGCTAAAAATCACAAAAAAAAATTAATATTTTTTTATAAAAAAATCGCTACTTTTCGAAGCCAAAGTTGGGGTTTTAGGTTTTTGGGGGGTGGGGAAGGGGGGTTTAGGTTTTGCTGGGGGGGGGGGGGGGTGGGGGGTTGGGGTTTTTTTAGGTTTTTTGGAGGTTTTAGTTTTTAGCATTTAGCTTGGGGGGGTTAGGTTTTTTTTTGGGGGGGGGGGGGGGGGTGGGGGGGTTTAGGTTTTGGGGGGGGGGGGTGGGGGTTAGGTTTTTTAGGTTTTTTTAGCTATTTTAGGTTGTGTTTACATTGGTTCTCGCGGTTCTCACAATAAGGGTGGTTCTCGCATGAGCTCCTCCCTATATATATATATATATATATATATATAGAACTAGAGGTGTTGGTTTTGGTAACAAGAATGAACTTTGTTTGCCTTCTTGTATTAGCAATCAAGGATAATAGGTTAACATCACCCAAATGGAAAATGAGGTTTAACATTTTTGTGAGATTGAAATAAGCCATAATATATCCATATTTATATAGAGATAGTACACAATCAATATAGGAGAGATAATATTTATATTTATATTTACATTTATATTTATATTTATATCTATATCTATATCTATATAAATATATCCAAATGATGTGATAAGTACTCTATTATAGTAATATATCTTCACTATTCTATTAAGTTTAGACATTTGTACCAACTTATAGCTTGGAACGAAAAGTAGAAAAGCAAGTGGTTATTAAACCCTAGTGAGAATCTCACTAGTCTTAGCGGTAGTCGAAACATATTGAACTCTGATACTATACGAAACTACCATATCCAAGATGAAGTGTTAGTCAATCTGATATGAGCGAGAGTGTATATAAATAATGATAGTTTTTTGCCAGTTTTTACACTTATTCAAGTTTTAAATTTAGAACACACGATAGAATACGATCACTCTTTACTTCATGCTGGGGAAAGTGCACCCATCCTAAACGTAATATAGTGATGATAAGTACCAAGATGTTATCGACATGTCGTCAAGCCAATAGAAGAGTGTTTTTGTAGTTTTTATAAAAGAAAACATACAAAATAAATAAGTACAGGATAATAGGTTTTGAAATCCATATTAATAAAAGTGGTGTTTGTTTTATACTAGCCCTTGATGCTTTGTTAACTAAGCTTTGTCATGGATTACAAGAGCTCAATTTAAACGACCATCATACGTCTTTTCTTCATACGTCTTTTCTTTGGAAGGTTATTTTGAGTACTCTGCGAGACAACCTACCAAAGCCGTTCTTTTAAGACCTAGTAAGTAGGTGTGTTATGTTAATGCATAAAGTTGTAGGGCTCCATGATTCGTGGCCTCCCCACATGTCAACCATATTGAATGGAATCAGCAGGGAAACTATGCACCGTCGTGGTTTAGTATTAAGTAAAAAGTAGTCATAAGAGGTTATACTACCAATCACTATGGACCTCTTGGTTTGATTCTATCTTCCCAAGAGTAGTGACAATAATATAAGCTAAGTCCTTGGCGCTTTGATATTATCTCCATCCTTTGGCAAGACTTTACCAAACCCGAAGTCCCGAACCAAAACCTTTAACCCTCTATTAAAGAAATTAACATGTTATTACTACATTGACATATAATACATGATTGTTTTGACTTAACAAAACACAAGGTTATTAGTTTGTTTTTAAGGATTAGAAAACTCACTTTCAATATGGTACTTAGTACTTAAAATCATTAACACACACACACACACTTTGTTAATCCATAACTTGTTTAGGTAACTCCCCATCAAGAGGTTGCCCCCCCCCCCCCCCCCCCCAAACACCCACAAGAACCTTAGCAACTCATAGAAAGATTGTACTAATCATCACAAGATTGATAATTACTTAATGTTGTTCTTACAATTCTTAATGATTACAAAAACCAAAAGAAAATGGGTAGAATTAGAGTGTCTTATGGAAGGGAAGGAAAGAATTGAGCAATTGAAATGGGAGGTGAAAGTTTTCTTTTATAGACTCTGGCAGTGAGGCAAGGCCCATGCTTGAGAGGCACGACCCGTGCTTGGGAGGCACGACCCGTGCCTGGACAAATCTTGGCGAATCTGACTGGTATCTAGGCACGAAGCGTTGTACTGAGACACGGCCCATGGTCAGCTCTTGCAGGTCCCACTAGATCTTCAAAAATATCTGTTGGTGCATAGATGTCTGTTAACTTCGTCTTTATAGAGTCTTGTATCTAGATAGGATTAACCAGTGCTCAGCGGGATAGAAATTAGGGTTTGTATGTCAAAGGGGTATTTCGCACGAAATGAGCTATTGCTATTTCGTACGAAATCACCACCCCTATATATAGCTGAGTTGCTGATTCATTTGTAACTTTCCGATTTCAGAGCCGAGGTGCTGCCAGTTTGTCAAACGATCTGTAAAGCTTTGAAATCAGTAATAAAAGGATAATTAGGGAGAATCAAGCTGAAATCAAGTCTATATCATTGATTCCGCCTTTGATATGGACCGTGTACTCTTCTGATTGACTCGTTCGGGTCACACAACGATCCAATAATATTCACAAGAAATTTTTGTCGTTTTGTGGTTGAGACACGGGGTGTCTCAACTCCGTTTCAGCAGATATTTTATTTTTCGTCCAGAATTGTTTTGTTTGTGTGTTTTAGGCCTGATTTATCCTGTAAATAAAAAATACACTAAATTAAGCTAATATAAAATATATAATCAAGAAAACCATTAAAAAGTGGGTTTATTTTTATACGAAAAACATGTACATTAATGCACATATCACGAACTCAAGATGTTAGGTACACTGATGAAATACGGATTAATTGCTTTGTATGTATGTAACGTTAATGTTGTCACACCAAAGGGATGTTGGACCGGTAAAAGGTATATGTAATTCATGAAGTTAAGAAGTAATCCATGGAATATCAACAATAGTACAACATAATGCCCGAACTCGGTTTTGGAGTGAGCAATAGTTTGTTTTTTTATAGCTGCAATCGATAAGGCTGAACCCAAAAAACACACACTAACCTATGGTACCTAGGCATCCTTCCGGTCAACAACTTTCATAAGCATGAATAGTAAGGCTTGACGCTATGCGTATAGTCAACCCATGAGAGATATACCCCTAAGATGTCAAAGAATTTGCTTAACGGTGATTTAGTGGCATTCAATAGGTTTATGAAGCTGGAAAATCTTATTAATTACATAAGTGATCTTTATATGAGTTAAGGCAAGATAAGGAAGATCACTAACAATGCTCGAATAGAGTGAAGGGTCATGCATAGGTAAACTATAGTACCAACAAAGTTGACGACCTTGACAGCGACTAATGCGTTGTAGAAGATCATCTAAGTACCAATATTGAGAAATATAAGGAAGATCTTCGGATCAAGAAGCCTATACCCTTAAGAAGCAACTCTAGTGACCTAAATCCTTAAATGAAAATTGAGGGATATGAAGTCTCCAATAAAATCAGTCACGAAAGTTGGGGAACTATCTATAACAAAAGTGTCATCCATGTACACAAGAATATAGCAATTAACCGAATCATACACACAAGAATATAGCAATTAACCGAATCACAATAATAAACAAATAATGTAGTGTTCAAGACATGCTATGAAATTCGAATGTAACAAGGGTTGTAGATAGCTTTCGAAACCAAGCTCTTGGGGCCTTTTCAGACTGTAAATGGCTTTCTTCAACAAGAAAACATTGTAAGGATGAGTCAGGTCAACAAAGCCGAGAGACTATGCCATATACACAATTTAAGGTAGCTCTACATGGAGAAATGCATTATTGACATCGAGTTGGCGAATACCATTCCCTACTTAGCTAGATAGTTTCTTATTATATAAAAATATTTTGTGTATTACTAAACTTTTGGTTAAGATGAGACTTTTATTTTCATTTTTTGGAATTAGCAACATACAATTACTTTTTTTTTTAGATAAAAATTAGCTATCTACGATAGACAAAACCATCAATGATCTGCTGATGACAGATTTGTCGTTGATCTGTCCGTGAGATATTGTTGGTAACAAATCTCTCGCTTAATCTGGTAGGAATATTGCCACATTGACTATTGACATTATCTATAGATGAAAAGTCTATTAATGAGCCATGAACAATTTTGATTGTTGATTCATCGTTGATGTTCTTACACATGCCCCTTTCCCCGTGAACCATTACCGGATTACTAATGGGTACCACCTTCTCTGAGGGATTAGAGTGGTATATACATGTCAGTGAAGGTCCTGTAAGTTTTAGTGTGTGCTCATGTCATTCTCCCAATATATTTATTTTGGTTCCATAATGGTAACTCTAGTATTAATATGAAGTGGAAGTACATGATTGATACATAATGCTCATAGCCGAGATCATCATCAAGGTGTCACATGACGTGACTTGACACGGTGCCGCGAGACAGATGATTTGTTTGAGGGTTGTCACTGAGAATAACAAACTATACCAAAAAGGAATGTTCATTACACGTTGAGTGAAACCAACGATATGATCAATTTGGTATGAAACTAGTGAAACTCGCACATGCGCGAGAGGAACAAGGTATGGTCCTTATTGTGATTTCCACACGAAGCTCTTCGAGATATGTCCGTGAGAATATGAGATTTAAAATTGCCATAAAGTGTGCCTTTGGCCAAAAACATGATCAAAATTGGATATTTCACATATATTGTTATAATTGAACTCCCTCAAGAACATCATAATCATAATAACAAAACCTAATTTGAGATTCATAACAATAACATGTAATTATTTAGGGGGTGCTAAAATGAGAAAAAGAAAAAAAATGCCAGCTCAAAATTGTGAGGTTGTCAAAAGGGGAAGGGCTTATCTTGTAATTGGCCCAAGTCCTTTTCTTTGTCTGGAGTAATATATGGTCAAGTGTTATCCTGAATTATTGGTGCCTTAGTGACCACATGCACCACGCTTCCACGTGATTGTGCTAACTTACTAATATAACGACGAAGACTTCAAATAAACATGCAACTCTTGAAGGGTAACTTAGTAAAAAAGATGAATTAGGTAATATAGCATTGTAGCGTACTATGTTGCTATTCTCTTAATAATTCTGTAAGCAAGCTTAACCCATAATCTCAGGAAGTTTTCAAGATAAACGAGGGTTTTGAACTTGGTTTTCATGCAATCATACTACATGAGAGCTAAGCTACCTAACCAAAATCATGACACAAATTAACACGAAACTTACGAGTTTATATTTACCTTAAACGGGTCTGGGTCAAATCCAAATCGACCATGTAAATATGTTTAGCGAAATGGGCCAGTCTCGGGTTACTTTCACGGGTTTCGTTGTGTTTATTACTATGTCAACGTTTGATGGCAAAAGAGAAATGGATGTGTGTCCGTGTTTATTTTTGGGTAATTTAAGTGATTGTTTTATATATCTTTATGGGTGTTTGTTTACAAGTATATAGTAGTAATTTGAAAATAAATCGGGTTAATTAGACGAGTCATTTATATGTTAACTCGCAAATACATGTGTCGTGTCTTATATGGATTCTTGTCTAATTCAACCCATCACACTGAACACGAGCTGTTTAGTACTTGTGCTAGTTAGGTACTACCACTTGGTAAGTGAAGTTATAAGTGTCAAGTGGTGAGTTTATTGTTAATAAACAGATGATCTTAAAAGGTTTAGCCCTTGGTGATAGGATTTCTTGGTCCTCAAAACTTTAGTGTTGGGTTCAATATTATTTGGGTTTACATATTTTCTTAAACAACAAATTAACCTACTCTTATATATTCCTATAAGTGCATTTTATAGGATATAACCCTTCACCTCTTGGATAAACGGGAGATACCTTAGTATCATACCATATCCTTTGAGACATCTGCGTTTACATCTAGTGATAAGCATCTAGTACTTTTTTTCAAAACATAAGATACGAATTGTACATTGTTGGAGTATGAATTTCACATGGGGAATTAAACATCTAAAATGGTACTCTTAACAAGTAAATAAATGACAGTTGACTTGTTTTTCCTTTTACTTTTAGGTGTGTGTTTCTTGTAATTTTCGCACCTGACTCTTGTAAATTTGGAATGGTTGTAAATGAACAAGTAGGCTGATTAGTGTTTAAAAAAATGTGAGATTAGAAGTCACTAATAAGTGGTGTGGGTTATATATATATATATGATCCTATAAAGGGTAGGGTTCATGAGTGAACAACGGTGTATTGGTGAACAAAATGAACTTATCCTAACCATTGATTTTGTAGATCTATAATTTCTCTTCAGTGGCAATATTATAATTATTTTTTGTAATTTATATGTATTTTAATAGACACATGGGTATAATTGTATTTTTCTCTCTTCATTTATTATTTGATTTTTTTTCTCTCTCCTGATATCTCTTTTCAATTAAAAGAATATTTAATTACATTCTCTATACTTTTTTCCCTCACAAATTACCTAACTTAATATTTGATAATTTAAAAAAATACAAACATTATCAAATATTTTTTCATCTAGAACACGATTAAAAATATTTAATTACATTCTTTATACATATATATATTAGATCAATGTTTGATGAAAAGATACATAGTGGAAACAAGGAGGTAATAATACACAGGTGTATAAGTCTGGTATATACCGACCTGTATATAGTATGTACTTGAATAATACACATGTGTATACGTCTGGTATATACCGACCTGTATACACATATGTACTTGAATAATACATAGGTGTATAAATCTGGTTTATACCGACCTGTGGGAACAAAATGTAATAATACAAAAGTGTATAAGCCTTGTATATACTGACCTGTATACACATATGTTAAAAAACATAATTTAAATAAGCTTAATATTTAATTTAAAAAATATCATAAGATTTTATTTAAAAAAAACATTAGCCTTTCCATCTCTTATAATTAAAATAATGGAGAAATGATTAAAAATGGGAGAGAGAGAGAGTGAGTTAAGAGATGAGAAAATTAAGAGATTTTAATTAAAAATACTTGGCTAATGTCAATCTTACCCTTTTAATCTAAAAAATAATTAAGGGCTAAGATTAATTCATTTAGTTCACTCTCAAGAAATTATTCACAAATGAACCTAATCATATATATATATATATATATAGGGGACCGCTAGAATGAGAACCACCTCCAGTTGTAAGAACCGCGAGAACCACTTTCCAGCCATTAGATCAAGTAGATGGATGGATGAGATTAAAAGTATTAAAAAATAATATTAAGTATTTTTTGTTTTATTATGTCTTTTATATTTTAATCCAAAAGGGTATTTAAGTAAAATTACACTATTTTGTCTTTTTGCCTTTATTGTTTTTATTACTTTTTGGTATTATTATATTAGATTTTTATTTTTTAAACTTAGTTTTTTTATTAAACATTTTCAAACTCAGATTTATTTATAGATTTTTACGTTTAACGTTTTAATTTTTTACGCCCGGCCTTTTCACGCCTCGTTTTTTGACGCGCCGTTTTTACGCCCGGCTTTTTCACGCATCGTTTTTTCAACGCGTCGTTTTTACGTTTTACGCCCCCGGTTTTTTACGTTAACGTTTTTTTTACGTTTTACGCGTCGGTTTTTTACGTTTTACGCCCCGGTTTTTTACGTTTTACGCGTCGGTTTTTTACGTTAACGTTTTTTTACGTTTTACGCGCCATTTTTACGTTAACGTTATTTACGTTTTACGCGCCGGTTTTTTTACGTTTTACAATCCGTTTTTACGCCTCATTTTTTACGTCCCGTTTTTACGCCCGGCTTTTTCAGGCCTCGTTTTTTTACGCGCCGTTTTTACGCCCGGCTTTTTCACGCGTCGTTTTTTCAACGCGCCGTTTTTATGTTAACGTTTTTTACGTTTTACGCGCCGGTTTCTTACGTTAACGTTTTTTTACGTTTTACGCGTCGGTTTTTTACGTTAACGTTTTTTTACGTTTTACGCGCCGGTTTTTTACGTTAACGTTTTTTACGTTTTTACAACTTACGCGCCGTTTTTTTAAGCGTTGTTTTTTTACGTTTTACAACTTACGCACCGTTTTTTTAAACGTTTTTTTAAGCGTTTTACATAAAACTTTTTAAATTTTTTACGTTTTACGTTAAACTTTTTAAGTTTTACGTTTCACGTAAAACTCTTTACGTTTTACGTAAAACTCTTTACGTTTTACATTTCACGTAAAACTCTTTACGTTTTACGTTAAAAAGTTTACGGTTTAGATTAAAAAGTTTACGGTTTACAATAAAAAGTTTACGGTTTAAAAAATTTGCGTTTTACGTTAAAAAGTTTACGGTTTTGGCACTTTTTTCAAAAAAAATTACACAAAAACGAACACACCCAAAAATCGCAACTCGGCAGATGTCTCAGATAGATTGTTATCATCATCGACTGGGGAAAAAATTAAAAAACAACAAAAATCAAAAACAATGTTTGGATTCTTGAAAAAAACGGGGCTTGGCTCAGATTTTTTCCGATAATCAGAGGCTGCAAAGTGGGGTTGCAGGTTCAAAAATCTACCATCCACCAACCGTGCCGCGCCATCGTCATCAAAATATACGTTTTTTTTTTTTTTTTTTTTTTTTTGCATCATCACCGCCCAAATCCAAACGGATCAAAACCCACATAGTTCACTGGTCGAAATCTACCAAAAAGCACCAGATTCAAAACATTCAAAAGGAACCCAATTCAACAGATTCAAACATTCAAAAGCACCATGAACATCATTCAAACAGATTCAACAGATTCAAACAGCACCATATTCAACCGAATAAAACCCAGCACCAGATTCAACTGAATCAAACCCATATCGAAACAGATCAAACCCACATATCCAAAATTTCCACAAAACGGAACAAACCCACATATCAGATCAAACCCACATATCAAAAATCAAAGTTCATCAAAAAATCAAACTTCAAATAAAAAGTTCATCAAAAATCACAGATCAAACCCACATATAAAAAATCAACAGATGAAACCCACATATCAAAAATCAACAGATCAAACACAATTTATTTGAGATACCCATGAAGAAATCAACAGATGAAACCCACATGCCCGATATGCTTAAACATGCTAAAGCAGGTTCTTGTGTCACAAGCCCTACCGGAGGAACACCACCGTCCCAAAAATCCCCCAACCGTCGCCGCTAAACCGACGCCGGTCCGCCGGCCCACTCCCTTCCGCCGCCAACCACCGCCTTCCGCTGCCCCCACCACCGCCTTCCGCCCCTGCTCTTTCTTCTTCATTCTTTTCTTAGAAAAATCCTAAACACCCACTGATCCTACATCTGCACACTCCTTCCATCCAGATTTCCCCTACAAACACAGAAAAATGGAGAAAGTGGGAGAGAGTGTCGCAGAAGAGAGAGAGAGAGAGAGAGAGAGATTCGTAGTGGGGTGTGTGGCGGCGGCTGGTACAACCACCGGCGGTGGCGGTGGCGGTGGAGGCGTCGAGATCGGAAGACATTTGGGGGGTGGGTTTTAAAAATGGACAGGTAATGGTGAAGTCTGCAAGTTTTAAATAGAAAAGAGAGGAGAGAGTGAGAGTCTGCATGTTTTAAAGAGAGGAGAGAGGAGAGAGGATGGATATGACATATGGTGTAAATGACCAAATTACCCTTTTTGTTGGCTGAATGTGATTGGTGGAGAGTGGTTCTCACGGTTCTTACAACTGGGGGTGGTACTCATTCTAGCGGCTCCCTATATATATATATATATATATATATATATATATATATATATATATATATATATATATATATATATATATATATATATATATATATATATATATATATATATTGAGGATCCTATACATTAATCCAGAAGTGTGAGAAGTATGATAAGTGTATTATAACACTATATATAACACCATATAAACACCGTATAACAATATGTAACACCATATAACACTATGTAACACTATATAACAAATATAACACTATAGTTTGTCTGATAGCATGTCTATAATAGATGTATAGTGTTATATATTATTATATAGTGTCATATAGTGTTACATAGTGTTATATGGAGTTACATATTGTTATACGGTGTTTATATGGTGTTATATAGTGTTATAATACACTTCTCACGCTTCTAGATTAATGTACAGGATCCCTACCCTATATATATATATATATATATATATATATATATATATATATATATAGTGGAGTGTTCAAATGAGAAGAATTTTTTTGTAAGAAGAAAAAAGAAGAAGTTTCAACCAATAAGAATGCTTCATTTTACTTCATTTAATATTTGCATTTAATTTTAATATAAGTGTATATGGGTAAACTTATATAAATCATTAGTTTGTATTCTTCCCCTTTAATAACTAACTAAATTAAATTTGTAACTCATTTTCAAAATATATATTTTTTTCAAATTAAAAAAACAACTTAATTTAAATTGTAGAATAAATTACTAGTTGTGTAGGATAAATTACGAGTTGTGTAGGATATATTTCGAGGTGTGTATGATAAATTTTGGCTGTATAGGATAAAATTCTATAATGTGTAGGGTATATGTAGGAAAACTTTGATATGTGTAGGTTTTGTAGATTATATGTAGAATAATTAATAATTAGTTGACTAATTAATTAAAAAGAGAAAAATAAAATGTAAATTGTGTTTTAATTAGAAGGACCTTATGTAAAAATTGAAGGGCAATAGTGACTTTTCCAAACATTTCAAATATGGTAACCGTTTAAAAACCCCCATCAATCTCCTAAAGATTAGCGAATTTATGGTAACCGTCATCAATCTCCAAAAATCAGCGAATTTCTTGTTTTAAAACAACTGGATAAATTGACTATGATTCAAGTCATGGTGTTTTATCTGGAGACATTGTTCATGGCGTGGTGTTTTAAACATCTATGATTCAAGTCATGGTGTTTTATCTGGAGACATTATTCATGGCGTAGTGTTTTATCAATACAAAAACATTCCCAGATTTTAAAACACCATGACTATGATTCAAGTCATGGTGTTTTATCTGGAGACATTGTTCATGGCGTGGTGTTTTAAACATCTATGATTCAAGTCATGGTGTTTTATTAGGAGACATTGTTCAAGGCGTGGTGTTTTATCAATACAAAAACATTCCCAGATTTTAAAACACCATGACTATGATTCAAGTCATGGTGTTTTATCTGTAGACATTGTTCATGGTGTGGTGTTTTAAACATCTATGATTCAAGTCATGGTGTTTTATATGGAGACACTGTATAATCAGATACATTCCCAGATTTTAAAACACCATGACTATGATTGAAGTCACGATCAGAAATGAGGATGACAAAGATGAAAGACGATGACGGTGAATGATTTGTGGAGACGAAAGAAATTGGTGACGGTGGTCGGAGATGCAGGTGTTCAAATCGGAGAAGATGACGTGAACTGTGATGATGATGGTGGTCGGAGAAGATGATCTGAATCGGAGATGGAGATGAAACGATCAATCCCTAAACATTCTCATCGCCAGTTTTTTTTTTTCAGTTATATTGGAAATCAATTAATTGACAAGAATGTACAATTACTAATATATACCCTTTTGAATTAATTAAGATGAGGGACACTTGTCATTCCCAAATTATTTCTTACACTTCTTACAAAAGATGGACTTTGTACAGGATCCTCTATATATATATATATATATATATATATAAACTTTTTTTTCAAAAAAAAAATTGTAGTGCACATGTGCAATAATACACATGTGTAGTACACATATACTGCACATGTGCAATACAAGGTTTTTTTTTTTTTTGAAAAATAGTTTTTTATATATATAAAAAGTAACGAAAATTTGTAAAAAAAAATTTATGTATTTTTACGCTTTTTTAGTTAGTTTTCGGGTTTTCACTCTAACTAGTGGTTTTTAATTGAAGGTTCCCCTATATATATATATATATATATATATATATATATAGGGTTAGGTTAACGTACAAATGTCCTTATCGTACATTACGTATGCTATAATCTCATCCGTCAGATCATCTTCCCGCATTGAAAATCGCATGTTTTTTTGTAACAATTTCGCATGTTGGTTTTTTAACATGCGATTTCATCAAAATTATCACATGCGAAATTGTTACAAAAAAGCAACATGCTATTTCATCAAAAATTATCACATGCGAAATTGTTAAAAAAAAATAACATGCGATTTCATAAAAAATTATCACATGCGAAATTGTTACAAAAAAAACATGCGATTTCAATGCGAGAAGATGATCTGACGGCTGAGATTGTAGCGTACATAATGTACGATAAGGAATATTGTACAGTACACTTTCTCAATCTCTCTATATACAAGTTGTGTGGGTTAAAAAATATATATGGATGCATTAACATTGGCCGTTTTTAAGTTCGGTGGATCGACATGAAGAAATGACCGTTAGAAAAGTGGTCAAATATGAAGAGACTAAACCATTAGAAAATGCCAAAGTATACACCATCTATACTTGACATCGCTTTAAATTCACACAAAATATTGCATTGAATATGACATGACCTCCAACAGCATCACATTCCGGTAGTCTTTTGTCCAAAGCAGCCTGAAAAATAATTTAAACCTTAATTATCAAAATATCTAATGTGAATGCCTGACTATTCATTGGAAGTCTTTAAGTATAATAATTCATTGAATGATTTATCTAGAGTATGCGTAGTGGCGGAGCTTGAGATTTCCGACTGGATGGTCAAAAACGTATATACTCAAAAATTTCTATAAAACATGGGGGTCGGAAACATATATACCCAAAATTTTCTATACGAAAACTACGTACTCTTCACTAGTGAGCGAAAAGTTCACGGGGTCGACCGCCCCCTCCCGCCCATAGTATGCGTTAATTTCCTCACACAAGGAATTTATAGAATAATGGAAATCCTGTAACACCGTAAGATAGTATGTACAATATTAATTAATTGTATATAAAGATATGATGATAATAATAGCTATAAAGAAAATATAATCACAATACAAATTAGGATAATTACAAAAAAAAAAAAACCTTATAAAAAGTGATATTATTGTAGATAATAACAATAAACCAAACCTAATAATATTTATATCCGATACCGCCTTTGCCCACCAGGGCAATCAAAACATGAGGAAATTAGATGCAAAAACTAGAGCAAAAAACAATAAATGTATAAGAAAATACAATCTTGAATTCTATTGTCACACCCTGATATTTTAACCACAAACTGATGGGCCCGGTGGAGAGTATCGTGACGTACTTGATATCAACATAGTCAATTATACACAGTTATAGCACAGCGGAAGGCTTGGAAGGTAAAATATTATTACAACCGAATGTTCAAAGTACGAAACAAATATGTACAAACGGTTGTGTAGAAAGGATCCACAGGCGGATCTAAATAAATATAAAACAAGTTCAACAGACTTAAGGCATCATGGACTTGCAAGATCCTCTATTTAATGCCTGGTAGCTCCCAGCCTATTACGAGTAGTACCTGTCACTTAGTCTTTTGAAAATACGTCAGTTTTCACTGGTAATTACAATTAACTGACTCTTTTGAAAAGTATTTAAAAATTTGGTTTAGATGCACAAGGCACAAAATCTTTTATAACTTGGGACAATTATAAAAATAATCTTGTATACAGATTTATATGTTTGTCATACATTTAGAGCCCGGTGTAGAAACCGAGACATGATTAACCAACACGCCACTAATATAAACCCACAAGGAGTTATCCCCGACAATGTGGGTATATCTTTTTACATACGCAACTGTCAGGTGTATGCCTACACCCCGTGCTTAAGTCGAGGATATCCAGGACACGGTCGTTAACCCCCAATGTTTATGTTATCAAACAATACAGATTAAAACGGGTTATGCATATTTATTAAATCACAATCCGATTAAATTATCTCATACCCAACCAAGCGGTAATAATTTACCGTATCCTAAGCCCGTATAAGGGAAAATAGGTTAAAAGTATTTACATGAGCTTTAAAATACGAGATTTATCTACTCAGCCGTATAATCTAATTAAACTTGTGAAGGTAGCTTTTACCGGGGCTCCCTAATCTGAACGAAGGTTTTATTAACCTATTAGAATACTAACGAGTCTTATCTAAGTCGAAGACTTAGACCGGTTAGTTTAAGGAAGGATTTTCGGTAAGAAACGCTAGATTAAGCGATGACCGGAATGGAATGTAATTTAGACCCGACAAGTATGGAGACTTGTATTATATGGGTAAACTAAATACATTCTGGATTTTGAAGCTCAAATGATAAGATTAAACCCGTTTCGGTTAATTTATGTAAACTAGTTACATAAACCGAACCGAACGCGTATAGGCATAAACGGGTAACCGGATGAGCCATATACAAGTTCCATATGTTATTATGCTTAAAATATGTCATGATATCAGTAAGATATCAACAAGTATGTCCGAATAGATTTTAAAACCGAATTTAGCCCCATAAGGGCAATTTGGTCATTTTAAAGTTTATAAAAAGGATTTGCATGCAAACTGAGGTTTTGGTCATAAACATTCTGTAAAAATATTTTAGTTAAGGTATTATATCAGTAGGATATCAAACATATTTGTGATTTATGCTTTATGGCCAAACTATGCACCGTAGGGGCATTTTGGTCATTTCACACATAGTTTTAAGGACATAATTGGGATTCTAAGTTTATGACTTATACCCACTATAAAAATATTTTAAATGGTTTATAAAAACAGTAGGTAATAAGTTTTGGGTGCTAAGTATGGTTTAATACCATACTATGCACCTAAATGTCGTAAAAGTCGATAAATGACGATAATTCTTGTGTTTAAGGAAATCTGAGATTATGACCAGCCTTGATTGGTCAAAATACTTTAATTATCATAACATATAAGTAGCAAATAGGTTTTGCATGTATATTATGTTTAAAGCTCATTTTTTAGTAAAAAGGGCATTATCCTCATTTATTAACCTTATATAAGAACATGGGCATAAACTCAACACAGATTTGACATCCCAACAATTCCTAAACATGATATAATATCAGTAGGTAATGAGTTTTTATGCTAAGTTATGTTTAAAACTCGTTTTATGTGGAAAAGGGTAATTTAGTCCTTTTAAATGCCTACGTTTCGATTAATTAAGCAAATTTAGTTTATGACCAATTTATAAATGCCAAAATATGCTAATCATAATAACATATCAGCATATAATTCGTTTGCATGCTTAATCATGTTTAAAGTCTCATTTTCATGCAAAAGGGCATAATAGTCAACTTAAAGCATAATAACGGAAACTAGTAAACAAACTCGGATTACTATGTGACCTTGTAATATAACCTCAGAGGGTTATACTACTATATAATATGGTCACAAAGGAACCCTAAATCAGTACCTACTAGTCTAATTCGGTTCCTAATCGAAAGTCAAAGCAGAAGTCAAACTTCGCGAAGTTCGGTTACGAACCGACCCTAAAACTGGAAATGACGAGTCGAACGTGTTTACACATGTTCTTATAATTATTACCAAGTTATTTAAATTTTAAAACATGTTTAAACTCAGTTTATGATTATTTCAAAAACTGACCCGTTTGACTTTTAAAATACGAACATGTTGACTCGTCAAATGACCAAGAAAACGTGATTCTTAGGAGGTGCCCTTTTGAGGGATTAACACCTACCTAATTACGATCACGTAGCCATGTTCGTTGCGAACAATGGCTGGACCAATAAGGTCTAAGCCGAAAGTCAAAGCCTTATAACGGAACTTTGACTTTTCGGTTTTTAAAGCTTAAAAACT
This sequence comes from Helianthus tuberosus, assembly GCA_030545235.1. Lineage (NCBI taxonomy): Eukaryota > Viridiplantae > Streptophyta > Magnoliopsida > Asterales > Asteraceae > Helianthus > Helianthus tuberosus. Next base: position 233,510,110 of record CM060442.1, on the reverse strand, counting down.
GAAAGGAGAAGTTAGGAACACTTACAAAACGGTCCTAGCTTCAAAGATAACTGAAGGGAGTCTCCTTTATGATCAGGAATCTCCAAGAGAGGAAGATAAGAAGAATTTTTGAAAGGTGCAAGGAATGAGGCACCTCAAGGCCTCTATTTATAGTTGAAGGAGGTGTTCTTGGATCATGCCATGTGTTAGGGAGCTCCTAAGATCATCCCAGGTGTTATACCAGATGTTAAAAACCAGCTACGATTCATTAATTTCGAGTTATGTGAGTGTAGAGTGGTATGTGTGGGCTGCAAGTACCAAACCTGCAGCTGTCAACATTCTTCTGTGAATTTTGTGTCGTCGCGTCGCGCGACAGAAAAGAGGTAGGGGTGTCGCGCAGCGCGACCACCCAGTGTACCAGCCAAACAAGTTTCTAACTTGTCAGTTCCAGTCCCTGAACCTTTTTATGCATAATATCTTTCATTTTAGGCACTTTTAACCCTCATAGTTAGTTTGTAGGTGATCTTAGGAGTATAACCAAACACCGTTAGGCCCGGTTTCATTATATGATCTCCGAAAACACTAGTTTCTTCTCGTTGACGCTTTTAACCCTTCTTCTTGAAATTTGCGTAACTAACACATAATGGTGTCGAAACCTTGTGAATTTATTATCACGTATTCTCGAGAGTATAATCGAACATTACGAAGCCCTGGGTTCGTTAAAAGGTCACTCAGAGGTAAGAATTAATATGTTGACATGTTTAACCCCTTTGTTTTGTAAACTTTCAATTTCTATCACAAACAGCTTCTTACGTCCGACAATTTACTCGATTAAGAATACGTTTCTCGTGTGTGGTCAATCAGAGGCATAATTTTAGCATGTTGACACTTTTAGTCCCTCCGTATACATATTTTCATCGTTTGTCAACTTTAATCCTTCTAACTCAAACTTTTACATGTTTAGGGTTTAAGACACGTGTCTTCACATAACTGGACACGATGTTACGAGGTGTTACATCTATACTATATAAACAAAGAAACCATTTAGTGGACATATGAATTCATTGGGAAACTGATTAATTAATTATGTTTCTTAAATTACTTTCATTTTTCTCAATCATCCCTTCGAATTTTCAATCTACCGTAATTACAGTTAAAAAATAAAGATAAATAGAGAATGAAGGATGCAATCTGCCTTTATTACAATTAACTTGATGTCTAGTTTTAATTTTAATTGTTGTCTTTTTTTTTGGAAAATTCAGTTTTTAATGTTCAAATCAACTTGAGTGTTTATAGTTATAGTAAGTAATGTCAAGATGCACTACTTTTAATCTTTTTTTTTTTTTGTAAGGCAACTTTCATTCACAAAAACCTCAAGCGGCCCTCAAATCAAGGACCCCCCGGGCAAAAAACGACTAATTACATCAAGTCCAAAGGATAATTACACCACTTTTTCCAATCGAAATCTTTAATTCTAGTTCTATGACGAAACCAAAAGAACGAAGTAGACTTGATACTTTCGAGCAACTCAATCGGTCTTCTAGACTTGTGAGAAAAGATGCGAGCGTTTCTTTCAATCCAAATCATCCACAAGGTTGTGAAAATAATACCTCGAAGAATGATCTTATTCGAAGCAGACAAACCTTGAGAGTCAGCAAGGTTCAAAATGTCCTGCACATCAAAAGCGAAAAAAGGATTCAAACGACACCAAACACTTAGTCTGTACCATAATTCCGAGGAGAAGAAGCATCCGGTAAATAAGTGCATAGCTGTTTCCGGACCCGTTTGACAAAAGATACACCCATTTTGCTGAAGCTGGACGCCTCTTTTTATAAGTTCCGCACAAGTAGGCAAACGATCTCGGGCAGCTCTCCAAACCATGATCTTGCACTTAAGCGGAACCCAAACTTTCCTATCGATGCTTGGGATTTTTATGTTGTTAAAAGCTTCGTACAGTAACTGTTTGGCTGAACGAACAGAGAAGGCTCCATTCGCGTCCCCTTTCCAGCTCCACACATCCTTACCACCCTTCCATTGAAAATTAAACAGGTCCTCCAAAAGATGAAATAACTCGGTAACTTCAGACTGAGAAGAAGGGGCTATTCTCCAGCTCCAATGTAAGGATTTAACGCCATTTAGAACTTTCAAACGGCTGCTAACTCCGACCCATTTGCTCTGTTCTAGCCTGAATAAACTCGGGTAAATAATCCTGAGCGGATATTCACGTAACCAAGTATCAATCCAAAAAGAAACAGAAGACCCGTCACCAACCGAGCCAGTAAAGTAGCTATGCAAACAGCACCCGTTCGGCATCCTCATATCCCCAATTTTGACGATGTTCTTCCAACTTCCGCTAGGCGAATATGAACATGGCATAGAAGACCATGTGCGAGACGAACCGTTGCATTCTAACACAATCCTTTTCCAAAGACTATTACTTTCTTGTTTAAAACGCCAAGACCACTTTAGGAGAAGAGCATCATTCACATGTTGTAATTTTGAAACACCGAGCCCACCATCCTTCTTAGAGCTAGAAATGACTTCCCATGAGACCCAAGGTATCTTCCTTTCAACACTAGAGCCGGACCAAAAGAAGTGTCTCATAATAGCTTCTATTTTATGAATCACCATTTTAGGAGCATTGTAAAGCGAAAAGTAGTAAATAGGCAAGCTTTCAAGGACCGATTTGATAAGAACAAGACGACCACCATAAGACAAGCATCTAGCTTTCCACGACGCTAACCTATCTTTTATAACATCAATAACCATATTCCAATTGCAAACACGAGACATATTTGCTCCCACAATAATACCAAGATAAATAAAGGGAAGAGTCCCTTTACGACAACCCAATACTTCCATCATATCATCTACCTCGTTCTCTTCGGTACCAACCCCATATAAATTAGACTTGAGGATATTAATGCGAAGACCCGAACAAAGGTGGAAAATACGAAGAATCCGAGCCGTACTTTGGAGATTCACCTTTGAGCATTCGCCTAAAATTAATGCATCGTCCGCATAAAAAAGATGAGTGATGTCCGTATCATTACCGGCTAGCCGAATACCCTTCAAGTCTCCAATCTCCTTGGCCTTCTTTAATAAACACGATAACGGCTCCATGACTAGAAAAAAAAGAAAAGGCGATATAGGGTCACCTTGTCGTAACCCCTTTTTCACATTTAAACTCGAAAGTTGGCGAACCATTAACTAACACCGAGGCTCGGGCAGAATGCCTTTTATCCATTTACACCAAGTAGGGCGAAAACCCATTTGCTCCATAATAGATAATAAAAAATTCCAGTTGACGTTATCATAAGCCTTCTCAAAGTCGATCTTTAATAAGAACGCCTTCCTCTGCCTTTTCTTCAACCATTCGATTATCTCATTTATCACAAGAGGCCCATCTAAAATGAAACGGTCCGAAATAAACGCGGACTGAGATTCGGAAATAAGCGACCCCATAACCTTTTTAAGGCGATTAGCAAGGATTTTTGAAATAACCTTACTAACCATCCCAATTAAAGTTATAGGCCTATAATCTTTGAGACCCAATGGGGTTTTAACCTTAGGAATCAAAGTTATAAACGACGAAGCACACCCCGGATTAATAAGGCCAGACCCATGGAAATCAGAGACTATACGGAAAAAATCCTCCTCCAACAAATCCCAAAATCTTTTAACAAAGCGGAAGTTGAAACCATCTGGACCCGGCGCTTTATTCGAACCACATTCGAAAACCGCATCTTTCACCTCTTGTCTAGTAAATAAAGAAATCAACGCTGCACTATCTTCGATATTTAGAACCTTCAAACCTGGGCAAACAAGGGCTGGCCGATTGTTAACCTCCTCTTTAAAGTGATTCCGGAAAAAACCTCAAGACTTCTTTCTTAACCAAAGAAGGCTTAGACACCCACCTACCGTTAACCATCAAGCCTGGAATACCATTTCTAGCTTTTCTACCATTAACTACATTATGGAAAAAAGAAGAATTTCCATCCCCTAGCGACGCCCATTTAACCCACGATTTTTGTTTCAAGTCACGAGTTCTATGAAGTTGAATTTCTTCTAATTTTTTAGAGCACTCCGACCATATCCATAATTCCTCATCTTCTAGATGTCTCTGTTCCATAAGAATTTCCATTTGTTCCTTATCTTCACGAAGCTTCATCTCTGTTTCTTTCTCATTAATGCTCCAAATACTATACCACTTTGCCAAACTCGCACGAAGCCTCTTAAGCTTATTCAACAAATTTAAATCATAAGGCTCCGAATTCACCCATTCTGAGAAAACCGATCTAATGACATCTTCGCATCCTGGTTTGTTCAATCAGGAGTCAAACCAGCGAAAAGGTTTCTTTCCAAAATTACAATCGACAACGGAAAACAAGAGCGGAGAGTGGTCTGAGAGATCTTTTTTTAGGGCTCCCACACACACACTCGGCCACCTATTAAAAACCCCATCACAAACGAAAAATCTATCGATCCTGCTCAGCTTACATTGGCCTCTACGAACAATCATACATGTATATTTCATACCTTTCAGTTGATATTCCCGAAGAGCAGCCTCATCTATGAAATCATTAAAATCCCGAGCACTAACAGGGTCAAAGCTAGAGTTCTTCCTTTCTTCGTGGTTACGAACAGCATTAAAATCACCGAAAACAATCCACCACCCTTCTAGAGAATGAATAAGATGCAAAATTCTCGCCCAAAGGCTTCTTTTATCCCCATTATTTTGCGGTGCATAGACATTAAGCATGTTAATTCGGACCAGACCATCCATAAGAAGACCGGAAACACACAAAAAATTGTTGTCTTTAACCACTTTATCTTTGACAAATACTTTCGGGTCCCAAGCGCTAACAATACCACCCGAATTACCCACCGCATCAACAACCTCAAAATCCGCCCCGAGCCCTCCCCAGTAACTGGAAATCACCCCGGCTGTCACGTTACAACTCATAGACTCATGAAAACCAATAAAAGAAACACCGCAATCGACTTTAATTTTGTTAATCCACTTCACTTTACCAACACCCCCAATCCCCCGAATGTTAATCGACAAGCAATTCATATCTTACCCGATTGTAACCCTTATTGGACAACTGAATCACGAACCAATTTTTCACGATTAGCAAGATCGACCCCCAGCTTTGCTCCCAAGATAATCGTCTGCTTAACTTCTAGTCTTCGAAGGTGATCAACATCTTCTGTTTCAGTGGCAAGAGTATCTTGTGGCAACTCCTTTTGATTGTTATCTTGAACAAGGTCCTCGAACTGCTGTATTGAGACCGTCGGCTGAGAGTTTAGATCCAAATTAAATTGTCCCTCATCCTCAACTTGTTGTTCAGGCCCTTCTCCTACTTGGTCCAGCTGAGAATTGGTCAAGCCCAATAGTTTATCAATACCAAATATGTCTTCAACATTCCTGGCTCTTTTTATAATCTTCAAACTCTCTTGACTACTTGTATAACCACCACTGGGCCGGCCCATTTCCCCTTTCTTGAATTTTTTCCTTTTGTTAACATGGTTAACCGACTCAGGCCCATTATTTTCAAACTCTTGTTCAAAAGGAAAGTCCATTCCAGGAATAAATTCCTCATTACCTTCTTCCGAAACTGGTTCATCAACATTAATGTGGTTATCAATCGAATCTCCGTTACCAATAATAGGAGCTGCATCCGTTTCACTCATGACCTGGTCAACCATCCCATTAACTTCTTCGGCCACCGCATTAACTGTTTTTGCTGGAGACCCCGTAACATGTTCACCAACATCATCGAAAACCTCCATCACCTTAGAGTTGCCCATTTCAGTAGGCTCCCAGAATTCAGGTTCCCAATCATCACTATCTTCCGAAACCCACACTCTAAATTTCTGATATTTCCAATTTAACATAATTTCCTCGGATATCCTCTTCCCATCCCCCACTAGGACGCTCACATATTCATACGAAAGATCAACGTCATTTTCCGAACGGGTAGCTTTATGGACGATCCTTCCAAACAAACCACCGACCGAATCAATGACTTCGTTAGAAAGCACATGCAAAGGAATTCCTTGAATTTTCAACCAAGCCAATCTTTCAAATCCAAGAACCTGCCCCTCCCATGTTGCAACCATCGAGAACTTATCCTTCAAAGCCAAAGCATCAACTTTAAACTTGATAGCCAACTCCACGTTACTGAAAGTGATTAAGAGATCGAGCCCTCCAATATACTGGAACCTTACTGCTTGGAAAGACATCTCTTTAACAATCACTTTAATCGATTTTAAACATTGAAAATCAACCATGTTGGACCGTTCTATGACCCTGAAAAGTCAGTCAAGGTAGTTCATCTTTACGTGTAAAGGCGGAATCAATGCACGCAAAGTTACAAACAGCTTTTCTCTTTCAATTCTTTCTTTATTGATGCTTTCTGAATACAATTTGACAGAGTTTCGACACCACAAGCATGACTAGGTTTCGCTCCAAGTTACAAATGAGATCACATGTCTGGGTATTTATAGATGTGGCTGATTTCGCTTATATGGCAGTCCATATAAGCGAAACCCCATGTGACCATAAAAGCGAAACCCCCGATATCCTTATAAGCGAAACCCTAAGATGTCCTATAAGAGAAATCACCCACCAACATGTACATATAAGCGAAATAACATCATTAAACCCTAATTTTGACTTTCAAGCTCCAATCTTACTAATCTTGACCTAAGATTTAATGTAGACGTAGTCAACAGACATTCCGTGCACCAACAGACTCCCTCTTGGATGTTGACGAAGTCTTCAGCTCCGAGTCTTCAGTCTTGGTCATTTTGCCTTCTCATATCAGATTGTAACATTGTAAGCATCTTTCAATCTTTCTTTGATCAGCTTCTCTATTTGACTCTTACACCAGGATCTCATCACTGGCTCTATCATCAACATCTTTATCATCAGCAGGCTCCCCCTTTCGTCAAGCTTCTATGCTTTTAGGGATCGACACCTCTCTTTCCATCTACAAGCTTCTCCTAACTTTCAGCTTGTCTTCAGACTCCCCCTTAGACTCTGCTCTTGGGATCGTAGTCTGGACTTTTCCTGCAATCACTCATACAACTTTAAGTAACAACATTTTAAACTTCCAGATATTGTAATATAACAATTCAATCTCCTCAAAATCACTTCTCATAAATTTGGCAGTTTCATCGAATCGTATCGAAAACTAGCTCTATAACAATATAAGCATCCAAATCTCCCACAGTTAATCATCCAAGTCCAATTTAATGACCTTGGAGATATCACAAACTGTTTTTGAATTTTTATAAAAGGTTTCATGTTTCAAATTAATGAACTTGTTTTATTCTCAGAAACACAATCACCTTACTTAGATTTTGAAACTCAGCACTCAGACATCAGTTTTCAAAAATAAAGCAAAAATCAAAATCTTTTTATATTTTCTGAAAATATAAAGCAGTAAAGAAATATGTACAAACATATTTACAGACAATATTTTTGTTTGAGTATGCGTCAGAGGATCATATCAGTTTTTGACAAGTCACAAGTACCGTTGAGCTTAGTTACACATTAAGAATTAAACAATTCACTTAGATTGTCGATATACTGATCCACTTAAATTTTCATACAAATTTCAACTGATCCAGGATACGAATTAGGTGTTTTAAGAACTTAAACTCATTCATGTGTCCCACCTCTTGAATATACTCCCGTATCCAGATCCCAATATTCAGTCTTACAGGTAAGTATAACACAAATGATATCTGTAAGGGGTTAATAAATTATGAAGAATCATGAGAGCTCAGGTCAGAACTACCGTTCAGTAGAGAGATCATGACTCAACTTGGGTGTGTCCCCTTTAGAGGATCTTTTTTACAACAGCATTGCTAAGCAATTTTATTGTCTTATCATATATGCTGAGGGTGATGCTATGTTTCAAGCATTTGCGGAAAAGTATTATTCGAGGACTAGGTCAGAACTTCCGTTCAGCAGAAGTCCCGGAATAATACCCCAGATATCACTGAGTATAAAGACCTATTATATCAGAAAAAGGAATCTTTCAAACGAGATTTCAGGGGTTACCTATATATCCAAGTAGTGTTCCCCACGAAATAAGCAAGTTTGAATTTAAGTTTATATCCCGAAAAAGTTTACTAAATGTATAATAACCTATCGGCATATCATCAGTTAGACTGTTTAACGTAATTTTATCATTACAATTCTTTAGCATACTGTAACTGTCTACTGATGTACTATCATTTCCTCTTTTTACGCAAAAACTCAATTTTTAAATTTTATCATGTTTTTGGCTTTTTCAAATTTTCAAATGTTTTTTGGATTTTCTGACAATATTACTCCCCCTAAAATGCAAAATCATTTAAAGAAAATTTGACAACCAACACTGATAGCTTTGTCTCGCCATCCATTTTCTGCTTCTCATGCACTGATTTGCAGAAAATATAACATACCCCCATGATTTACAACACATTGATATTTTACAGTTTGAAAACCGTTTTTCAATCTTGTGAAATTAATCATGTTTGTTCAGCCGTGAGGGTTTCGGCGTATTCAATCAACATTTATTCAAACAAAATTAAAAACAAACATATTTTTAATTTTAAATTTTCAAGTTTTTAGGATTTTGAAAATATTGTTTATTTATATACAGAAAACAATCAAACTAAACTCCCTGTTCAACCAAACCAGGGTCCTACAACCTCTTCCTGTGCCAGACTGCCCCAACTACCATTCTCATAATCTTCAGCTTCGTTGAGCACCTGCACATTGATGGAGAGTGCAAAGCACGAGTGTTAAGTGTGTTAAATTACGTATCTTATTGTGTTTTAAGCGGTTAAATGGTTTGAATGTGATAACTACGCGTAGTTCTGGTTTTACAGGTTAATCGACTTAACCCGGTTTAGGACGCTTGGAGAGGAGCGAACATCAACATCCACGCGACTACTGGCACAAAGAAACATTACGCAACCATATGAGGAAGGATTAGATAGATATAAAAATCATCATCAACCGTCATCATGTGCTCTATGTGGATTTGTGAGAGATATTTGGTGGGGCCATAACATCATATGTGTTTGTGGTGGGAGTCTTTTATGTAGACTTTTGGAGACAATCTATATATACACGCATACATAGGATTTCTTTGGGAACATAGAAGTCAACAACATAATCATCATCAATGCACATGAAAGAAATAAATGGTGGCTGATTTCTTGTTGGGATTCACGTGAACACAAGCAGTAAACATCATCAATTAACACATGTGGGGTGTGTGTTTGAAAAAGGCATGTAATTGATTTAATTATTCATGCAAACTAAAATGTTCACAGCAAGTATTAGATGGGGCTTTGTGGTGGGCTTCACAAAAGTGAACAGACACTTGCACATGGGCTCTCAAATGGGCCCAACATCATGAATCATCATCGAATGAGGGGGGGTTCTCATAACAACTCCCATTCCATCGAATATTGAAAAGAGAGGATTGGAGCTCCAACTTCATCACTGAACATCATCAAATATCAAGTCATCATGCCTTCAACGTTCTACAAAGCTTCGGAAGATTGTTCGCACGTCATGAGCGGCTAGTCGTCCCGTGACCGTCTCCGGGAATAGGGTTTGTGTACGAAACATTGGTTGCTTATTGTTATGACTTTTTGGATTAGGATTCGGTTAAACTTTTGGTTAGTCGTTCCTATTGTGTTTGTTTTGATTAAACATTATTAGATTATCGTAATCATTTGAGTTCATCAATTTTTTGGTTTGTTCATCAACAACCGGGATTAAATTCTAGGATGTCATTGTTTTAAACCTTTAATCATTGAATCTGTTAATGTTTATGAAATCTTAAATTGGTGATTAACTGGATTATTATTCATTTGCATCAATCTTTCGGTTTCGATTGTGGATCATTGCAATCAAATATTTTGTCCGTTAATTATTTATCAAAACAAGTTTTCAAATCATGTCTATGTGGTTTCCAATTGGTCGTAATTAAGTAACCTGATTTTCTGCATAACCTGAAAACCCGGAGATTGGTCCTTTCTCTCATTATTGTTTACAACTACAATTTCACATTTGTTTTCACAATCATTCTCAAACTGCAAAAAGCAATTAGTTAGAATTAGATGATAATTGAAACAACTAGCTTTTATATTTCCCACTGATTCCCCGTTGATTCGACACCCTACTTGCCCTTTACTAGTAAAAGGTGAATAGGACACTTTTAACTTATATTTTTGACCGACCTTACGACATCGATCAAAATGTTTTTTTAACTTATATATTTTTAACTTATATGTTTTTTTAGAAACAAAAACAACTAAATAAACTAAGCGCACCGATTCCCCGGCAACGGCGCCATTTTGACCGACCTTACGACATCGATCAAAATGGCGCCGTTGCCGGGGAATCGGTGCGCTTAGTTTAGTTAGTTGTTTTTGTTTCTAAAAAAAAAAATTTAGAAAAACCCAAAAATCCAAAAATATTTCCTTTTGTTTGTCTTTTATTTGTTTCGTTCCGTATTACGCTTGGTTTCTTGTTTGTCTGTGTGCAGGTGATTTTCGGGTTGCATGCATACTAGGTTCTCAAAGAAATCATCACCGTTATTGTTTGATCCAGAAATTGAGAAGACTGCTCGACAGAATCTCGTTCTTCTCCGTTCAGCAGTGAAAGCTAAAGCTCAGTCATCAACAGTTGCTCAAGATCTTGAACAAGCAGCTCACGAGATGGCTGATCAAGAGCCACAACACCAAGCTCAACAGAACGAACCAATTCCACCTATTCCAGATCCACCAATTCCTCAAAACCAAAACCAACATCAAAATCTTAACCAGCCCAATAACCAAAACCAGAATCAACCACCACCACAACCATTTCCACAATTCAACCCAGGCCCACAAAACCAACCTGGGAATCTAAATCTCCGACATGGGGAAATTATTCGTCTTAACCAACCACAACATCAACACGGGTATGATGTCGATCCCAACCAAAGAGAAGGCAGTGTTCACACGTGGGAATCCGGTTGGGAAAATGATGATTATCAAAACCAGTTCGATGGGAGATATGCTGATTACAGATACGACGAAGGGTATAACGTGAATCAAGGACATCCGGTACAACAACAGGTCAACCAAAGAAATCACATCCAGAGGCCGATTCCACAAAATCAAGTTCAACACGGAGTCCCGCAGTTTAATGCGGGAAGAGCTAATAATCGGTTTAGGGGCGAGCAGATACAGTTCATGGATGGTGTCCCACAAGTCGTTCAAGGGGCACCAATTCAAGGCGTTGAAGGTCATTGTCGACCCGTTGTAGTACCCAACTCATCAGCTATAGTTACACCGGTGGGGAACAATAATCGACCTTTCGAGGTGAGGCCTCAATACTTAGGCCATTTGCCAGAATTCTACGGAAAAAGAACCGAAGAACCATACTTGCACATTGCAAGTTTTGATTCAATCTGCCAGACTATTGGAGGGTCAGGGTTTACAAAAGATGAGGTGAAGTTAATGTTGTTCCAATTTACCTTGAAAGACAAAGCACGTCAATGGTTCGCAACATTACCTCCGGGGAGTATCTACACTTGGCAAGAGATGCAGCAAGTGTTTTTGGAGGAATATTATACTATGAACCGAACCAGTGAAGCTCGGGATGCAATCAGAGCATTCCAGCAACATTCAGGGGAACCATTCCATGAGGCGTTCACAAGGTTTAAGGAGTTGCTTAGGAAATGCCCACATCATGAAATTCAGACATGGGAATTAATTAAGGCGTTTTATGATGGGTTACTCCCTGATGATGTAAGAGATCTTATCGCCATCAGCAATGGTACATTCCTCACAAACACCGAAGCTGCAGATTGGGCATACTTAGAGAGACAAAGTGCCACATCAAAGAGACAGGCACAATCTAGCAGGAGGGCAAGATCGAGTTCAGTTAAATCAGTTGATTATGAAGCTGAGGAACGGGTCGAGAAGTTGAGGCACCAAAATTTATTGCTCGAGCGGCAGGTAGCTCAAATGAATCTCGGAAAGGGAGGTGAAGTTAAAACCGCCAATACGTTTGCGGTATGTACTGAGTGTGGAGAGTTAGGGCATCAAGTCGGAGAGTGTGCTGTGTTGGGTGGTCAGACTGATGAAGTGAATCAATTGTATGGTGAACGAAAGCAATATGATATGAAATCAAATACATATCATCCAGGTTTGCGAAACCACCCCAATTTTAGTTACGGTAATTCTGCTAATCAGTTGAACCCCAATTTTCAGGTACCCAACCAAGGAGGTCAACAGTATCAGAATCGGCAAGGAAATTACCCGCAAGGAGGTTACCAGAATCGGGGCCAATATAATCAAGGGCCTCAAGCCAACAACCAACAGCAAAATCAAATCAATTATCAAGGGAGTTGGAGGAATCAAGGTAACCAACAAAGTAATTCTTCAGGTGGTGGAGGTGACTCGAGTGATTCGAAGCTGGATGCAATCATGTCGTTCATGAAGGATATTCAGAAGGATAATGAGGTGAGAGATAAGACTTCTATAGCAATGCAGAAGCAATTGGGGCAATTAGCAGAGGATATAGCCCAGTTGAGAAGAGACCCCGGAAAATTGCCAAGTACCACCACTGTCAACCCGCAACATCAAAGCAGTAGTTCAGCTACCAAGAATGCACGTGTAAACCAGGTAAGTGTACTTCGTTCTGGTAAAGTGTACGATAATAAAGTTGGCGCTCCACCACAATTTGTTGATGGTGTGGTGGAGGATTGGGATGAAAAAGAGGAAGAGGAACATGAGCCTGAACCTGTAAGCCCTACGAAAGCTAATAAAACGACTTCTCAAGAAACTAATGATAGGGTATTAGAAAACGCATCAACCAAGGCTACGGAAAAGGGTGCGGGAGTTAAAACCAACCCGTTTCCTCAAGCTTTGGTAGAACCGGGAACTAAAAGTACTAAAAGAAACCCACAACAGGAAGAGATGTGGGAAGTTTTTAAGCAAGTAAAAATCAATATCCCGTTGTTAGATGCGATAAAACAGGTCCCGGCTTACGCTAGGTATTTGAAGGACATGTGCACCCAAAAGAGGCAAAACAAATTTCCAAAGAAAATCGATTTAACCGAAAATGTAAGTGCCGTTTTGTCGGGTTCCATTCCTCCTAAACTCCGAGATCCAGGTGCTCCGTTAATACCCATTCAAGTGGGTGACTTTAAAATGAGCCGGGCACTGCTGGATTTGGGAGCGAGTGTGAGTATTCTCCCGGGGAGTCTTTATGATCAATACGATTTTGGACCGTTACAGAAAGCCGACACCACGGTAGTGTTGGCCGACTTGACTTTGAAACTACCCCGGGGAATCGTGTGTGATGTCATTGTCAAAGTAGAGGACTTTTACTACCCAGTTGACTTCTTGGTTTTAGACTATGTCTCAATTGATAAAACTAAACAACCTAATGTTATACTCGGTAGACCATTTTTAGCAACTGCCAACGCTTTAATTGATTGCAGAAATGGAACAGTTGACATGACCTTTGGTAATAGGAAAGTCCAACTAAACGTGTTTTCCCGTGCATCTGATTCTCTGGTTAGTGATGAATGCTTTATGGCAGACATCATTGACGAGTTTCATCCTCATGAAAATGGGGTAAACACAACAGAGACGTGTGTTATTTGTGACAGGGAACAAGCTGAATTGTCGGAATGTTTGATTGAGGCTGAAAAGGAATTGGAGGTGATGGCAATTAAAGACGGGAGACCCACTTGGACTCATCAAGTGGAAAGTCTGCCCGAGCACATCGATACGCATCTGAAGCCATCATTGGAATCACCTCCACAAGTAGAGCTGAAGGAGTTGCCTAAACACCTCAAGTACGCCTTTGTGGGAGACAATGACACCCTTCCGGTGATCATTGCAGCAAATTTGACAAAAGCTCAAGAAAAGGCTTTGATGGGGGTGTTAGTGGAGTATAGGGCGGCGATTGGATGGACGATTGCAGACTTAAAAGGGATTAGTCCATCTATAGTGATGCACCGGATCATTACCGAAGAAGGTGCAAAGCCGGCAAGGGATGCACAGAGACGTCTGAACCCGAATATGCGGGAAGTGGTGAAGAAAGAGGTACTGAAGTGGCTGGATGCAGGTATAATATATCCTATCTCTGATAGCACATGGGTCAGCCCAACTCAAACGGTACCAAAGAAGGCCGGTATACAAGTTGTGAAAGGTGAAGATGGCGAACAGATTGCCACTCGGCCGGTAACCGGGTGGCGGATTTGCATTGACTACCGGAAGTTGAATGCTGCAACTTCAAAGGACCATTTTCCCTTACCTTTCATAGATCAGATCGTAGAGAAACTCGCAGGTCAGAAATTTTATTGTTTCTTAGACGGTTATTCAGGATATAACCAGGTAGCGATACATCCAGAGGATCAACAGAAAACCACGTTTACGTGTCCTTATGGCACCTTCGCATTTAGGCGAATGCCATTTGGATTATGTAACGCCCCGGCCACCTTTCAAAGGTGCATGACGAGTATCTTCTCAGATATGGTCGGGGATTCCCTCGAGATCTTTATGGATGATTTCTCCATTTTCGGTACGTCTTTCAATTTGTGTTTAGATCAATTAACAAAGGTGCTTAAAAGATGTGTCGAGTCTAACTTAGTTTTAAGCTGGGAAAAGAGCCATTTTATGGTTCAAGAGGGGATCGTGTTGGGACACGTGATTTCAAGTAGGGGAATTGAGGTAGATCACGCGAAAATTCAGGTTATTTCTACTTTACCGCCTCCTACTAATGTTAAGGGCGTCCGTTCCTTTCTAGGACACGCCGGGTTTTATAGACGGTTCATCAAAGGATTTTCGGTTATCACAAAACCGCTATGCAACCTTTTGTTAAAAGATGTGCCATTTGTTTTTGATGAAAAGTGTTTAAAAGCTTTTAACAATTTAAAACAACAGTTGATTGAAGCCCCCATTTTACAATCACCGGATTGGTCGCTCCCTTTTGAAATCATGTGTGATGCGAGCGACTATGCGGTGGGGGCAGTGTTGGGACAACGGGTTGACAAGAAACCCGTGGCTATTTATTATGCAAGCAAAACTCTTTCGGATGCTCAGTTAAACTACACCACTACTGAGAAAGAGTTGCTTGCGGTTGTTTATGCATTAGATAAGTTTAGGTCTTATTTGTGGGGTAGCAAGGTTGTTATTTACTCTGATCACAGTGCTGTCAGGTACCTCATGGAGAAGAAAGACGCTAAACCAAGGTTAATCCGATGGATTTTGTTATTGCAGGAATTTGACCTTGAAATTCGTGATAAGAAGGGTAGTGAAAACGTCGTAGCAGACCATCTATCACGGGTGGTGCATGAGATAGATGCACCGGATGTTGAAATTAATGAAACGTTTCCTGATGAACATATATTATCTGTTTCAACTAAACCGTGGTTTGCTAATTTCGCTAACTTTGCTGTTACAGGTGATATTCCGGACTTTTGGCCCAAAAAGAAGAAGCAACAGTTCATAGCTCAAGCTAAAACGTACATTTGGGACGAGCCGGATCTTTTTAAAGTTGGAGCAGATCAGATAATCCGACGTTGCATTCCGGATGAGGAGATCAAGTGTGTGTTGGGGTTGTTGCACGCATCGGCGTGTGGTGGACATTTCAGCGGACAGAAAACCGGGCATAAAGTGCTTGCGTGTGGGCTATATTGGCCTACAATTTTCAAGGATGCAGCTGAATTTGCAAAGAATTGTGTTAGATGTCAACAATTAGGGAGTATCTCAAAACGGAATGAGATGCCTATGCAGCCGATCCTCGTGGTTGATATCTTTGACGTTTGGGGAATCGACTTCATGGGCCCATTCCCTAATTCGCTAGGAAATTACTATATCTTGGTGGCCGTGGATTACGTTTCAAAATGGATAGAAGCGATTGCCACCAAGACGAACGACCATAAAGTTGTTTGCAAATTTGTCCAAACAAACATATTTTCACGATTTGGAATCCCTCGTGTGATCATAAGTGATGGGGGATCACATTTCAAAAACTTTCATTTTGGAAAATTGCTTAAACGTTTTGGCATAGACCACCGAATCGCTACACCGTATCACCCACAAACGAGTGGGCAGGTTGAGGTGTCCAATAGGCAAATAAAAGAGATTTTACAAAAAACCGTGCGACCCGACCGCAAGGATTGGTCCACTAAGTTGGATGATGCTTTGTGGGCGTACCGTACGGCATATAAAACGCCTATTGGAACCACGCCATATCGGTTGGTCTATGGAAAAGGATGCCATTTACCTGCTGAGCTTGCTCATCGCGCGTTATGGGCTGTAAAAGAAGCTAACATGGATTATGATAGTGCAGGTAAAGCAAGGAAGTTATCGTTAGGTGAGTTGGAGGAATTAAGGGACGAAGCATATGAGAGTGCATTGGCTTATAAGGACAAGACGAAGAAGGTGCACGATGCGAAGTTGCGACTACAGAAGTTTGAGGTAGGGCAAAAGGTATGGTTATTCAACTCGCGACTGAAATTGTTTCCAGGTAAGCTGAAAAGCAAATGGATGGGTCCGTATCTGATCACGCGGATCGGAAACTATGGAGACATAGAGATCGAAGACTTTGATGACCACTTGAGGCAAGTGGTGAACGGACATCGGTTGAAACCATACTTGGAAGCGAACGATATCAATGGGCCAGATAAACAGTCGGAGTGCTTCACGTTAAGCACTCTGGTCCATGATGAGGAATAACTATGGTCAGGTAATGTCGGGCGGAGGACATAAAACTGAGCGCTACACGGGAGGCAACCCGTTTTGTTTCGCTTTTCTTTGTATTTTTGTGTGTGTGCCTTATAGTAAGACTTTAAGTTGGGGAAAGTTATCGGGTGTGTCAATCCCTATTCTTGTGCCTCGAGACGAAGCACGTCTAAGTTGGGGAAGGGCATACTTGACGATAAAACCCAAATTTTCGTTTTTGTAAAAAAAAAAAAAATTAAACAAGTAATTTTTTTTGAATTGTTATTTTACTAAAAAAAAAAAAAAAAGAGTTGAAAAGTTGGATTTACGTAAAAGCCTCAAAAGAAAGTTGTTGGTGTTTAAAGGAAATTAATTCAACTTTGAGTTAATTCTCATTAAATGATCATGGTTCTGTGAACAAATAGGAAATTGAATTCATAAGTGGGCTTTGATTGGTTGACTAAATTCAACTTATGAAAAGAAAAGAAAAAATTCTATGAGTCTGCATTAAGTGTAGGCTACGGTCTCACCAAGTCTTTAAAGGCCATAGCCTACGACAAACAACCGTACCCTACACACTTTGCACCAAACTTTCTGTGAGCATTTCTACCCTACGGCCTACCCTACGGATCAACACCATATGCTACGGCCCAGCTATAAAACCAACGGGTCAGACCCAAAGTGTGTGGGTTTACCAGGTTGCTGAATATGGACCCGAATCTGAAAAAAAAAATCCGACCCGAATTTTTAAGAAACAAAACAGAGTTGTTACCTTTTCACCCACTTTTATCCTCATCATAAGTGGATTTCATAAACCCCTGCTTCCATTCACCAAGAACCCTAATTCCCAAAATTTTCTCTCTCTTAATTCTAAACCGAAATCTACGAATTTTATATCAATCTTGAGTGGAATTGCAAGAGGAATTCAACCGCCACGGTCGTTTTTTCAAAATCGTCACCATTTGTGCACATGTGACGGGTTGAATTTCGGGTGTTGTGGATTTTCAACTTGCTTGTGCTTCAAGTTGCTTTGTTTCACATTATTATAATCATCACAAGACATCAGAGGTATGTGTTTTTTTTTTCAATTATTGCTTGCTAGTGAAGTAAATTTTGATGTCTTCATGTGCTATGTGGATGTAAATGTTTGATATTAGGAATGGGGGAGTCAACTGGAAGCGTGTGGCATGTTGAATATGGAACTGAACCCATTGAATTAATACCACATTGAGAATTGAATGCACCAATCGAGATGTCTGATAAATTAGGGTGTTTAAAATTGTGAAATTGGTTGAAACTTGTTGAATCAAAGTGGGACATGGTTTAGTGACAACTGATAACTCATTGGTTTAAAACACTTACATTATTCTTGATTACAGAATATTGCTACTTATTTTCTAAACAGGTCTAAAAGCTTTATCTAAATCAAGTAAACAATATGTGAATGTTTGGGATTCAACAGGTGGTTGGGAATGACAGGATTGGAATTATTAATGTTCGGTTATGCTTGGTTATAATTATCTAATTATGCAACTTTTACATGGGATTGTAGGACCATGCCTCCCCGTAAAAGGACTCCAAGCTTGTCTGGTAAAGGAAAAAGGGCAGAGTCTTCATCTGCAGCTCAAAAGAGGGCTCGGCGAACTGAGGGTAATGAGAGAGCCGACCCGACAGAGGTTGAAGCAGAAGAACAAACGGAGGTGAATGAGGGTTCTACCGTTTGGAAGGTAGGAATACCATTGTCAAAAATGCCATCACAACTTCGAGAGGGTTTATATAGAGACAAGATGAATGAAGTGAAAGATATAAAAGATGTGTTAGTTGTTGAACGGGCAGTGAAATGGGATGATTTTACACCATTTGGGATAGTACAACGCTTTGAAACGCTTGGTTGGGAAGCTGCGCTTGATTTTAATGGTGATGGAAAGAAAGAGATATATGCTGAGGCAATTGTGGAATGGATGGCCACCTTGAAAAGAGATCTAGGGGACGATCCACCTAGAACTACCACATTGACAGGGACGGTTAGAGGCAAAAAGGCAGTTATGTCTTTTGAAACCTTGGGAAAGGTTGCCAAGTTTGACACAGGGCCAATCGGTGCTCAGAAGGATTATGAATATTTGTCAGAAGAAGAAATTTCTTGCGAGAAGTCGAAGGGGTCAGCATGGTTGAAAATGCTAGAGGATTTGTTTGTTTGCCCGTTAGGAATTGCAGTTGAAGGAACACCGTTAATAAGGGGCAATTTAAAACCATTGCCAAAGTTGTTATCATATTTCATGTTTCGTAATGTTGCACCAAGATTAGGGGATAGTGGGATGATCAGGCGATACGAAGTTAGGGTGTTACATGCTTTACTGCAGTGTAAGCCAGTTTTGTCTTTGAAGCAGCTAATAATGATGAATATTTGGGATTCACGGGAGAGTAAAATCAAAAAGATGATTCCTCATGCTCGAGCGATTAACAAATTGTTGATTCAACAAAAGGTTATTAAAAAAGACATGCCGACAGTCCAAATGCCTTCCCAGACTATCACTTTAGCAAGATTGCATGATTGGAGTCTTGAGAAGGGTCCACGTAGATGGAGATTAACGGATACAAAAACTGAAAGAGTACTTATAGTCCGGAATCCAGAGTTAGACCCGGAAGACGATGAGGAGTCAGAAGAAGAAGAAGGTGGTGAGGGTGCACTAAAAGGGGGTAGACAACGTAGTCCACGCCACTATCCTAACTATAATCCTCAAGATGTGGACCCGCAGTTGGTTCATTCACTTCGGCCGGACGGGTTTGACATTTGGTCACCGGCTGAACAAGCTATTTTTTATCAGAACAGTGTGGCGAACATACGGATGCAAATGTGGCGTGAAGAAGAATCAAGGAAGCGTGAGCAATGGATGATCAGTATCATGTATTCACATGAGGAAGATATTAATAACAGGTTTATGTTTGAGGAGCATCAAAGGTGTGCTCAGAATTATTATGCGGGATCAGCTCACACAGAGTGCTCAAAACCTGTTAATTGGTCAAGGCAGCCCCTGTATCAACCAGGGATGCCAAGGCATCCAGCACCCCAAAGTTTTGCTTCCAAGTGGCTACCACTTCAGCCACAACAGCCACCAGAAGAAGGGAGTTCGAGTCAGGGTGGGGTGAGTAATATGAAATCCATGCGAGATGATTTGTACACATCTGTCTTTGGTCATGGACCAAATCCGTACCCACCGCGTGACCCAGAGCATGATTGGGGTTACCAGTGATTTCCAGGTAACCTGTGTACGGTGTACATTTTGTGTATATATTCCCTAGAAATCATCATAAAAAAAAAAAGCTTGTTGCATGTGCTAAATGCAACCGTGATTCCTACGAAAGTGAGTTAGATTTTTGTGTTTTTAACAACTAAATAATCTGTTTTTAATCAAATTCCAAGTTAAAGTTGCATTGAGGACAATGCAAGGCTTTAAGTTGGGGAAGGGGGTTAACTTGTTCTGGTTTGGTCCATTTTGGTTAAGTAAAGAGAAAATCGCATATTTTTGAAAATTTTATGAGTTAATCATAATGTGAGAAGCATGCTTCTACACAAATTTCTAGAAGTTGTGCAGGTTATCAATTGGGACTTTGAAGAAGTTCGGGATCATCACATTGGAAGATCTTAGACTAATGCTAAACCAGGTGAATCTGTTTCCTTTGAATTTGATTAAATCTAGTCGATTTAGTTGTTTATGTGATAGTTGTGATTTGGTGGTGTTAAACTATTTATGTTTAGGGAATGTGTTTGTGTCAAGTTGTTTTAAAAATGGTTGCTCATGATGCTTGTTAGTAGGTATTCCCGGGTTTGTTTTAAACGCATGATACATTGGGGACAATGTCACCCAAGTGTGGGGATATGGGAAACTCGGGAAGGGAAGGCTTGGGACAGAAGCTTGATAGAGGTTGAAAGTGAATGAAAACGATGAAAAGCGAAAAAAATTAAAAATTTTGAAAATTTTAAAGAATTTCATCGCCTTAAGTGAACTAAATAGATATGAAAACCGAACGTTTCAATCACTAATGGGTCCCTTGCTGGTAGTAATCTAACATAGTCCCTTGTCATGGTCGTTCCTTTAAGTTTCATGAGAGTAGGTCCGACATTTTTTTTTAGATAAAAGAATTGAGAAGAGATGTCTATTTAGGGGTAACATGCTTTAGATTGCATATGCTACGTGTCGGCAGCCTTTTTACCCTTCTTTGGTGAGAATTTTGAGCCTGTAGAATGATAGAATGATTTACATTATGATTTCATTTGTTGAGAGCAGGCCGCATGTTATTCTGTGTTAGAACTTGTGTGGTTTGATACATGCTGAGACTGTGGTTTGACATGTGCACGTAAATGATAAAGGCATTAGGATATACCTTTCACCAGCTGTGTTTTGTTTTATGTTTACCTAATCATTACCCCTAGTAGCCCTGTTGAGCCTATTTACCCTTTCGTCTGTCCACCCGATGTGAAATTTGTGATACCGACCGTGAACGACAAGTTATGAATAAAAAAAAAAAGAGAAAAAAAAAAAAAGAAAGAAAAGGGAACAAAGAAAAGAAAAAAAAAATAGAAAAAGGAAAAAGAAAACAAAAAGAAAGTTTCGTGAATAATGTTATATTGTTTTGGGTAGAAACCAACCCAAAAGTGTGTGTCGTTTTTTGTTTGCAAATAAAGTTGTCACAGTTGGTCGTTTGTTTGTTCGCCACAATAAAGAAAAAAAAATATATAAGCCAAAAATTTCCTACCTGTAGCCTAAGCCCAAAACCGAAAGTCCTTTTGATATGTGTCGTGTTATAAGATACAGTGGAGGTATGATTGTCATACAAGCTTATGATTTACAGAATTTCATGTTTGTTTTGAGTGTTATAGAAACTAGCACATTACACGTTAGTTCATATTTTAAACCGAGAGGAGAGTTGATTGTGAGGGGCGTGTAGCATGTGTATAATCCTAAGCATGTTAGTTTTGAATAGACAAGTCTTAAGTTTTAGAAATTGCACCAATTGCTTGTCGGACTGTCAATCTCGATTGTGTCAGTCTATGGAACGGGTATGACTTGTGACTTAGACTGTTGCATCGGTTAAGGGGTTTAGAAGTATTGTTACTATGGTGACTAGTTCCGTATCGGTTTGCTTGAGGACAATCAAAGGTAAGTGTGGGGATGTGATGGAGAGTGCAAAGCACGAGTGTTAAGTGTGTTAAATTACGTATCTTATTGTGTTTTAAGCGGTTAAATGGTTTGAATGTGATAACTACGCGTAGTTCTGGTTTTACAGGTTAATCGACTTAACCCGGTTTAGGACGCTTGGAGAGGAGCGAACATCAACATCCACGCGACTACTGGCACAAAGAAACATTACGCAACCATATGAGGAAGGATTAGATAGATATAAAAATCATCATCAACCGTCATCATGTGCTCTATGTGGATTTGTGAGAGATATTTGGTGGGGCCATAACATCATATGTGTTTGTGGTGGGAGTCTTTTATGTAGACTTTTGGAGACAATCTATATATACACGCATACATAGGATTTCTTTGGGAACATAGAAGTCAACAACATAATCATCATCAATGCACATGAAAGAAATAAATGGTGGCTGATTTCTTGTTGGGATTCACGTGAACACAAGCAGTAAACATCATCAATTAACACATGTGGGGTGTGTGTTTGAAAAAGGCATGTAATTGATTTAATTATTCATGCAAACTAAAATGTTCACAGCAAGTATTAGATGGGGCTTTGTGGTGGGCTTCACAAAAGTGAACAGACACTTGCACATGGGCTCTCAAATGGGCCCAACATCATGAATCATCATCGAATGAGGGGGGGTTCTCATAACAACTCCCATTCCATCGAATATTGAAAAGAGAGGATTGGAGCTCCAACTTCATCACTGAACATCATCAAATATCAAGTCATCATGCCTTCAACGTTCTACAAAGCTTCGGAAGATTGTTCGCACGTCATGAGCGGCTAGTCGTCCCGTGACCGTCTCCGGGAATAGGGTTTGTGTACGAAACATTGGTTGCTTATTGTTATGACTTTTTGGATTAGGATTCGGTTAAACTTTTGGTTAGTCGTTCCTATTGTGTTTGTTTTGATTAAACATTATTAGATTATCGTAATCATTTGAGTTCATCAATTTTTTGGTTTGTTCATCAACAACCGGGATTAAATTCTAGGATGACATTGTTTTAAACCTTTAATCATTGAATCTGTTAATGTTTATGAAATCTTAAATTGGTGATTAACTGGATTACTATTCATTTGCATCAATCTTTCGGTTTCGATTGTGGATCATTGCAATCAAATATTTTGTCCGTTAATTATTTATCAAAACAAGTTTTCAAATCATGTCTATGTGGTTTCCAATTGGTCGTAATTAAGTAACCTGATTTTCTGCATAACCTGAAAACCCGGAGATTGGTCCTTTCTCTCATTATTGTTTACAACTACAATTTCACATTTGTTTTCACAATCATTCTCAAACTGCAAAAAGCAATTAGTTAGAATTAGATGATAATTGAAACAACTAGCTTTTATATTTCCCACTGATTCCCCGTTGATTCGACACCCTACTTGCCCTTTACTAGTAAAAGGTGAATAGGACACTTTTAACTTATATTTTTGACCGACCTTACGACATCGATCACACATTCAAACTTTATTAATCATTTGAACAATTTAGCCCAGGTCTGTTGGACCTTAGGCATTTCAACACAATAATTTTCATTCAATTTTGGAAACTCTTTGTCACTTAAAACGTTTTCAATTTTGACTTCAACTTTTTCATCTTTTACCATCGTTACTTGTTTCTTAGCACTCCACACTTGACCTTTCGGAGTACCTCTTTTGTAAAAGTTTGTCTCTCTTGAGGTTTTATCATATCAACAGATGTTCTCCAACTTTGTGTTGTTCTCAATCTGGGTGTGTGAGAATTCCAGGTCTGTCTTGAATCAAACCTGTTAGGGTTTAATTTCCAAGTTTGATTTGAAGCAAAATTGTTTCTATTGTACCTCCAAGTTTGTTTCGAATCAAATCTGGTTGACCTTGGTTTCACATCATCAGATTTCTGTTTTTCAACATCAACAGGCTTTGGATTTGGACACTTTCGTGCAACATGTCCAATCTGATCACATTTAAAACACACTTTCTTTGAAACATCCTTGGCCTGTTGTTGTTTCTTTTTCATAGTCTCAAACTCCTCATTAGACTGTTGTCCAAATTTGAGTTTTTCCTCTTCTTTCAAACTTTTTCCTTGAACAAAATTCAATTTTTGTTGCAAATCCTGTTTTTCATTTTGTTTTCGATTCTGTTTCTTTTTATAACCCAAACCAGCCTTCATGTTTTTCTTCTTAAAACCAGGTTTGTTATAAGAACCTTTGTGACCTTTACCAGGAAACTTTGAAATTTCCGACTTCTCAATCTCAACCATTTTGAAAACTTTATCGACCTTCTCTGAAATCACATTCTGAATCGGGAATACAACATCTAAGAATAGTTTGTCCGATCCAATCATGGTATAGACCAATCCCTTTGAATCATCATCCAAATTTTTCTCGGATTTTGTGTTTTTCAGATAACCATCATGAAAATTTCCTTCATCTTCATCCTGTGATTCAGACTTACCTTTTGTAGACTCGTCTTTCAAAACGCTTTCAACAACCTTACTTACCACCTCTGAATCATTAGCATCATCAGATTTGGAGTAAGTCACATCGATACTTTCAGGTAACTGGTCAGCTATGTTCAAACCCTTTGCCACCTTTTCCTCATCATAAAAAGTATAATTGTTTCTCAATGGTGGTGGTACCTGATGAAACTCTGAACCAATACCCTTTTTGCAATTGTCAGTATCTTTGTCATCTGGTGTGATGTTGAAAATGCGTTCAAGAATGTACTAAGAGTTATGATAACTTTGAAGTTTTGTAACAATCTTTTCTTTTTCAGCCAAGACTTGTTTAAGATTAGCAATTTCATCAACACACTTGTTCAATTCAATTTGCTTTTCCTTAAACTTTCTTTCATACATTTCTTTAGTGACTAAAGTTTCAGACAATCTTTGATCAAAACTTTTGACTTGGCTCTTCAAAGTATCATAAGCTTCTTGTACTCTCTGACTCGACCACTTTAAAGAATCATACTGTTTTTGTAAATCTTGACATATAGATTCTTTTTCAACACAATCAAGACATTTTGCTAAACACAGTTGTCTATAAACATCATTATCCTTTTCAAGACCTTGACATTTCTGTGTCAATTTTTCAACTTTTAGTTTCAAAATTTCTTCTTTTTCAATCATATCTTTACATTTTATTGTGAAACCATTTTCAAGTTTAACTATGTCATTGTCTTTTGTTTTTATGATGTCATCTTTTTCAGTACAGGCTTTGCACATTTCTATGCAATTCCTGCATTTGTTTTCTTTTTCATCAACCAATTCAACATTCGATAGATCAGAAGATTTTCTAACCTCAGTCTCATTCAGCACCGGTTCTTCTGACTCAACTTTCTGATCTTCCTCCATTTCTTCTTTCTGAGCTTCTTCATTCTTCTGTTCTTCTTCAGCTTTCTGGTCTTGTTCAGCAGCAATCTTCACAACATTCTTTACTTCTTCAATCATCATCTTCAATTCTTCTTCTTTTCTCTTCTTCATTTCTACCACTTCAGTAGACTTGCTTCACAAACCTCTCTTATCTTCTTCTCCAAATCAGGCAGATATGTTTTATCAGATAACCTTCGTGTGTTGAAAGTAGCCTGCCTTGGAAGCAAATTTGTTACAGCTTCGAAATCCACTTTTGATGGGTCAGCTACTGGATTACCCCGTGGATCCATGTAACATTCCAACTCATCATTCCATCGTTTGGCTCTCTGGGCTTCTTTGAATGGTTCGTTTAATTTTCCAATTTCCCATCTTGCATAGTCTGCTTTCCACCATCTATCAGGATCAAGATCAGCCACAAATGCATATCCAACTGCATCTTCTTCAGGGCAAACTTGACTCCAGTCGTAACCTTCATCGTCATATATAACTGCAAGAGCCCTTGATTTTTCTTCAGGCTGTTTCAATCTTGGTGGCTCAGACTTGTTCTGATGGTAAATCGCTTTCTTGTAATAATCTTCGTTGAACGGGTTTGCAGAATCATCATCAGCATATGCATTTCTGCACTCGCGCTTAAAGTGACCTCTTTGTTTGCATTTGAAGCATGTCACCTTAGATTTATCAAATCCCAGTTTGGTAGATGGTCCACCAATTGACTTTCTCCCCGTGATCTCCATGAACCGCTGTGGCCGACGAACCACACTGGCCATGCACCATCTTATATCCATTAGTTCCATCTCCTCGGGGTCTAATTGGTCATAATCTTCTTTTATCAAGTTGGTGTTGCCAATCTTCCCTGCAACGAGGCTTTCATATGATTCAAGTACAGATGCTAAGAAAACCATCTGTTGTTTTGCCGATTCTTAGCTGAAATTTTGCCCATTTTTCAAATCTACTGCTATATTACACTGGAATAAATTCTTTGAAGCAGATTGATCAGAAGTTGTTGAAGAATATCCACTGTGAAAACCACTGTGAAGACTTTCATTGTTTACTGATCTTGAACTTTCTGCAGAAAACGCTATTTTTGGAGATCCAGCCTGTGGTGCATTTCCTCGGTAGTAAAGCTCTACATTCTGCTGATAAGCTGGATTGTTGACTTTAGATCTTTTTATCTCCAACTCATGGCTTTCAAGCCTTTCAATCAGCAAATCCACTTTTAAATCTTCAGGCTTGATTGTATTTTTCAACATTAGAGCGAAGTATTGCCAGTCTTGATCATTTGGCAACGAATCAAACAATTTATCCACCAGCTCCTCTTCAGAATATGTGATTTCATGTCTGGTCAGCTCCATTTTCAGATGTCCAAATCTCTCGATCATTTTACAAACAAATTCATTTTTCATACAACTGAATAAATCAAACTCTTTACGCAACAATTTCTTTTTATTTTTAACAATTTCATTACTTCCTACACACTTTCTCCCTAACGCTTCCCACAAACTCTTTGAAGTTTTCTCTTGTTCAAGTAATGAGATAATATCCTCTCTCACTGACTGTTTGTTGAATGTGATCATCTTATATTTAGCCACAACATTTTTTATATCTATGTCTGAGAAATCTTTTGCATCTATTAACTCTCCTCCCTCTTTTACTGGTTCAGTGTATCCATTTTTCAGTTTTAACCAGCTTTCAGGAGTGAAAGCTTTTACCCAACCCTCAAATCTGTTTTTCCACCAATTATAATCTTCAACTTTCATTAGCTTTGGTGGCTTCTGTTGACTTCCATACATGTTCTCGAATTTCAAATTCTCTGAAATCTCCTTCGAATATTCTCTCATCTCTGATCTTCTATCTGTCGATTCGGAAGTAAATGCGTTGTAGAATGTGTTGTAGAATTCTTCACCGTTGCTTGACATCTTCAAACACCTGAGAACAAGCAAACAAATTTAATCAGTTTAAACAATATCCAATAATCTGAAATACACTGACACTTGGTTGTCGTGAAATGATCTTGACGCGAAAAAGTTCACTTTCGAGTGAAATATGACTCTCAAACGAAATCAGATTTTAACCAAGTATTCCCTTATAAGGGAAATCAAGAATAACACTATGAGCGAAATTAGACTTTAAGTCTTTTAGATCGAAATCAGGTTGACTTTTGTGACTCAAAAGCAAAATCAACAACTTGTCACAAAAAACGAAATCAGTCAATGACTGATAAGCGAAATCAGTAGATGTCCCTATCAGCGAAATCAGATATGATGACTGATAAGCGAAAACAGAAATAAGTCCTTATCAGCGAAATCAGACAATTAAATCCCTCGATGTCCGTAAAAGCGAAATTATGTAATGTCTGTATGAGCGAACCCCTATAAGCGAAATCTGATTGTTCAAATAAGCGAAATCAAGCACAATCTTTCAATGTCCGAATAAGCAAAATATGGTTTTTAACTGATTTTTATCATTTATAAGTCGTGTTTTAACCTGAATCTTTCTAGGGTTTGTTAATTGTATGTTTTACACGTTATATTCAAAATTCAGGCCATTTCAACCGTAGGAACCAGTTCAAATCGAAAAAGTATGAGAGAAAGTGAGTAGAAGTAAGAGAATCGTGTAGAATCAAGCTGTAGTAGTATGAACTCCTCGTCCTGAGCTCTGATACCACTTGTTGGACCGTTCTATGACCCTGGAAAGTCAGTCAAGGTAGTTCATCTTTACGTGTAAAGGCGGAATCAATGCACGCAAAGTTACAAACAGCTTTTCTCTTTCAATTCTTTCTTTATTGATGCTTTCTGAATACAATTTGACAGAGTTTCGACACCACAAGCATGACTAGGTTTCGCTCCAAGTTACAAATGAGATCACATGTCTGGGTATTTATAGATGTGGCTGATTTCGCTTATATGGCAGTCCATATAAGCGAAACCCCATATGACCATAAAAGCGAAACCCCCTGATATCCTTATAAGCGAAACCCTAAGATGTCCTATAAGCGAAATCACCCACCAACATGTACATATATGCGAAATAACATCATTAAACCCTAATTTTGACTTTCAAGCTCCAATCTTACTAATCTTGACCTAAGATTTAATGTAGACGTAGTCAACAGACATTCCGTGCACCAACAAACCATCCTAACCACAACCGCTAATCCGTGCAAAGAGCGAAAGCCATTCGCATTATTATCAACAGTTATGGATTTACCAACGAGCATATCTTTGAAAGAACGATCCCCCACCTCTGACGTCCCCGTCTTAGACCCCCCAATGCCTTCAACGTGGATCTGTTTACCTTTACTGGACTCACTTTTCGAAGATTTTTCATCTCTAAAACTGTTGATCTCTCCTTCTTCTAGCACGAAATGTGCTATATTGAACCACAACTTATAATCACCCATACGAATATTTCTCAAATTCCTAAGGAGTTCTTCTTTATCTTTAACGTCAAGAAACGAAATAAAACCAAAACGATTACCTCCTTTGTCTCTTTTTTTTGCTACGTAGAGATCGAAAATCTGTCCAAACGAACGAACATGCCCAGCCAAATCATTACCGCTACATCCCTCTGGAAGATTAGTCACGAAAATCTTTAGAATTCTACGTTGAATATTATCCGGAATAGGTTTCCGGCGGTCCATCGCCGTTAGGGTTTCTTATCGCCGTTAGGGTTTCTTGCTCCTTTGCACTACTTTTAATCTAATTCACAAATTAAAAGACTTTGATAAAACAATTCTTTTTAGATTTTTATTTGTTTCAAGAAAATATGGTAAGTCTATTTATTGGTTATTCAAATTTCAAGTGAAGTATTCAGTTAGAGTTACTTTAATATTGGACCAAAAACATATTTATGAAGATCCAATGAAATATAGTTATGAAGTTGTCTTTTTGAACTTTTCTTAAGATTACTTTTATTTTAAGGGGTAACTTTGTTAAATAGTAACTAAGTTTCATGAGTGTTTCAATTAGGTCACTCATACTTTTTTTTGTTCTAACTAAGTCACTAAAGTTCACTTTGATGTTTCAATCTTAGATATTTTAGTTAAATAGAAGGTTATCCATTCTAAATGACATTTATTTAGGTTTTTCTTTTTTTTTTAAATATGTTAACATGATTTATAAATGCCTACATAGATTAAAAAATTATAAAATATTTTTAAAAAATGGTAAAAAGAATTTAAAAATTACGAAAAAGATATTTATTTATTGGGGTATTATCATTTATTTATTTACTAATAATAATTATTATATTGATATATGCTGATGTGGTTAAAAAAATAATTATTTATTAAATAAGAATACAACAAAAAGCTCATATCAAAACCCTCAACATATTAATCATACCTGCAACTTTGCGTCATCCAAAATTTCAAATTGATGATAACAAATCATATATTAATACTTTGGCTACCTACTTTTGAGAATCCCCAATTTTTTCTTATGTCTAAAACTTGCAGACTAATTGCTCCATCAATGTCGAATGGTAGCTTAACGACGTAGTTTTGTTTTTATGTGTAACATCAATGCACGATTGGTAGGTGTTGTTTTGATTTGTTTATTTGTTCTCTTTTGTTAATTAATTATCTTAGCATGTTTATAAAAATTAATTAAATAAATAAATATCATATAGGATAGTTTACCTTCTATTCAGGTAAATTATATAGGATTAACACATAAAATAAACTTCAATGACTTAATTAGAACAATTTTTTTAATGAGTGACTTAATTAGAACATTTATAAAACTTGGTTACTATTTTGTGAAATAATCTCTTTATTTTAATGAACACGTAGAGTTTTATATAGTATAACATGAATTTTTGGAGACTATGTGATACTTTGGCTTCATGGTTATGGATAAAACGGATGAATATTAATTAAATTAAAATTAAAACGCATTTAAAATGCAACTACCCTGAATAGTACATGGCAAATAAAAAATAATAATATTTTTTATTTTTTAAAAAGTATTTCCTTTATTATTTAATTTTTTAATAACTTGCTTTTGTAATTTTTAAAAAAATATGCAGTTATGTTTATTTTTGTTATCAACGTTTCGGTATAACTTTTTTTTGAAACATGGTGGTTTCGTTTGTTTAGAGTTATGACTTATATAATTTTCATTGTTCAAACATGTGTAATATACAAGTACGTAACCTAGTAAATAAACAGAGCCGGCCCTGAAGGAGGGCGGGGAGGACAACCGAACAGGGCCCGTGATTTCGTAAGGTATATAATTTTTTTTTAAAATCCGATATTATATATGTAAAAAAAAATTTAATAGGTTATAACCAAAAAAATATTAACATATGCCCACTTAAAAAAAATCATATTGCTTAAACTATTTAGCCCGTTAGGTTAGTGAGCCCAATACCAAAATATTTTCTAAAAACTAATAAAAAAAGAGAAATAGAGAATTCTGGGCGGCATAAGGAATACACAGGAACAGAAACGTCGCAGGAACAGAAACGTCGCACACTCGCACTGCAGGCCTTCGATCGATTCGATCATCATTCATCATCATTATTCTGCCATTTTTTAGGTGTTGTTTGATCAGAGACACAGCCAGCAGGCCTTCGATTTCAGTATTTCACAGTCACAACAGTACAACAATTGTCGGATCAGTTCACAGGTAAATCTGTTTATTTTGGATGTATAAGTAAATTATGATTTAGGATTTAAAGGTAAATCAGTATTTCACAGTCATGATTTACAGTTGATATCACTTGTAACTTTGTTATCAAATTCATCAATAATCTGTTTATTTTGGATGTATAAGTAAATTATGATTTAGGATTGATTTTCGATTTCAATTATTATGTCGAATTCATTTATTCAGTTATTATGTCGAATTCATTTATTCAGTAAATTATGATTTAGGATTGATTGTTGAACATTATTTAGGCGTTAACTTAATTTGATACAAACTTTGTTGTTTATCGAATGCTATATTTTTGTCAACGGTTCAAAGTTGTATGAAAAACTAGTTAAAATTTTTTATTTAGTTAAGACCTAAGGGCACGTTTTTTCGAGCTCGAACAGGGTACATGAATTCTTAGGGCCGACCCTGTAAATAAATAAATAATATAATATAAAAACAGGTTCGTTATTAATGCACCTAGCTATATATACGGACGCAAGATTTGTTATTAGATCTTGAAGCCGACACACACTTGTTAACAAAAACTGAAGGAACTCCCAGATTTTGTGGTCTGCTGAAAACTTTTTAAAAATTTAACATGTCGTGATGTTAAGTTTGATAATTGATGCAACATACAACTTTTGCCCTACCAAAAAATTGGGACCGGAAAAAGGAACAAGAAAAGAAAACTAGTGGTTAGGGCAACGAACATAAATGGATCTAACTAGTTGCAATAATGCACCATTTCTACCCATCTCTAATTAACTAGCTTCAGTTATTTTCTTACATTTTAATTAGAGAAAAATGCCCGGATAGTCCCTGTGGTTTCGTCTTATTTCACCTATAGTCCATATCTTTCTAAAACTACTTGAATAGTCCATGTGGTTTTCCGTTTTGTTCTCGGATAGTCCCTGTGTCTAACTTCAGTTACTTTTCTCTGTTAAGTGGGTGTTGAAATGACCAAAATGCCCTTTCCTTAAAAGGCCAAACCATAGGGACTATCCGGGCATCTTCATTTTTATTTATAAAACCCCACCACCACTCTTCATCTTCAACCTCCACCCACCATCACCCTCCTCCACCCTACACCATCACCGCCACAATCCTCCACCCTACACCACCCTACCCTACACCTACACCATCCCCTTTCATCTTCCATACCAGAACAACATCAGCCGCACACCCCCTTCCATACCAGAACGCAGCAACATCCGACAGCAAATGAGCTGCATCAGTCAAAATAGCAAGTCTGTTGGCTTTAATCCCACCAAAAACTTCCACACCCATGAAAATAAAACAAAGTATAACCCCTCCCCACAGCTTCCACATCGAAGCCGACCGTTCTTTCGCCTCGCGTGAGCTCGTTTTCGCATCCGCGAACCCACATGGTGCACCCCCACAACCCTTGGTCCCAGCATACCTGTTGTTTTCTTCAGATGCAACATCTGCACTTATGTCTACTGGGTGTCCTTCAGCCCTCTGAGTATCCATCTGCAATTCCAACAAATCAATGATTCAATTCAAATGCTATATTAAAGATCTAATCATTCCAGTAAATACCCATAAAGAATATGAATAATTGATTCTAAATAATACAAATGATTACGGAAACAGAGTGATTCGAATCAGAAACAAAGTGATGCAAAGAATTAAACATACGATTCGATTATTATTATTGAAAGTTGGAATATTATGCATAAAAAAGATGGGGAATCGGAGGGTTTACCTGATAAAATAGATGATGTTTGATGAAGAACAGGAGGGGATTGATTGATGATGAACACTAGACGAAGGGATGACCGGCAGTAAAATTAGCTCCAAACCCATCCCATTCAGCCGATAGTGGCAGATCTGATGTACAACAGCCGCAACGTGACCCAAACCAAATTCTAACCAAATTTCAAAGAAACGAGAAGTGGGAGGAGTTTACCGGAAAACTTGTCGGAGAACACACCATCATCGTCATCGTCAACAGCGGCAGCCGCCGCTGTCACCACCATAATCAGCGTCTTCATCATCATCCTCGCCACACCCATCACCGTCGGAGAAACAAGGATGGGGGGGTTAGTCAGAGCACAACGACGACCAGAGGGTCGCCGGCCGTCGACACTTGACGGCTCCTCCTGTGTTTCGCCGGACTTGAAAACGAGAGAGAGAAGAGGACGAGGGGGTGTTATGTGTGTATTTAGATTAGGGTTAGAGAACTAAGGCCATTTGAAGAAGATGCTCGGATAGTCCCTATGGTTTGGCCTTTTAAGGAAAGGGCATTTTGGTCATTTCAACACCCACTTAACAGAGAAAAGTAACTGAAGTTAGACCCAGGGACTATCCGAGAACAAAACGGAAAACCACAGGGACTATTCAAGTAGTTTTAGAAAGATAGGGACTATAGGTGAAATAAGACGAAACCACAGGGACTATCCGGGCATTTTTCTCTTTTAATTAGTATCAATCTAGTTTTTTTGAAAGAAAATTGAAAAAAGAAATCTTTGGGCTAAAATTACTCAAGTGGTTCAGGCGGGTCAAGGTTGGTGGATTGTATTTGGGGATTTTAATGCTGTTAGGGAGCCGAGTGAAAGAAAAAATTCATGTTTTGATCCGGCTTGTGCTAGAGATTTTAATGAGTTTTTGGATGAAGCAGACCTTCGTGAATATGATCTGAAAGGTATGAAATTTACATATTTAGCCAATCGGCGTGGTGAATGCAAGCTGAGTAGAATTGACAGGGTGTTCGTTTGTGGTAATATTTTTAATAAGTGGCCAAGTGCGTATGTTAGAGCGTTGAATAGAGAACACTCAGATCATGCGCCTTTTTTTCTTTCTCTCTGTGATACTAATTTTGGCCCGAAACTCTTTCGTTGGTTTGATTCTTGGATTGATAGACCGGGGTGTGAAGACGTCGTTAATTCGGCGTTAATCGGGTGGTGTAATGAGGGGCCGGCGGATTTAAATTTGATGATAAAATTGAAAGCTCTTCGGGATAAGCTCAACAGGTGGATTATAGAGTGCCGAAGTAAAGATAATGAAGTCGAAAAGTGTTTTAAAAAAGATAAGGAAGACATGGAATGGTTAATGGATCAAAAAGATCTAGATGAGTCGGAATTGTGGGTTTGGTCGGAATGTAGCAAGAATCTTCAAGAAATTGAGCTTTATAGATCTCGTGACATGAAACAAAAATCACGGGTGAAATGGGCTTCTCTTGGAGATGAAAATACTAGCTTCTTTCATAGTGTCGTTAATGGTAGAAAAGATAGGAACGCACTCCCGGGTCTTGAGATTAGAGGTCAATGGATTTCTAAACCGGCGTTAATCAAAAAGGAAGTGTTGCGCTTCTATAGGTCCCATTTCAAAGAATATTGTATGGTTCGGCCGGCTATCGTTTATGAAGGGTTGAAACAGATTGACGAACAAGATGGTATAATGTTGACTTCTATGTTTTCCAAACAAGAAATTAGAGAGGCAGTTTTTGATTGTGGTTCTAACAAGGCTCCAGGTCCTGATGGGTTTAATTTCAGCTTTATTAAGCGGTTTTGGAATGTTTTGGAGGAGGATTTCTACCGTATCATGGTGGAATTTCATGAGACAGGCATTATCAATTCGGGTTGTGGTTCGGCTTTCATTACTTTGATCCCTAAGGGTAAATCGCCTGTAGGACTCAAAGACTATAGACCCATTACTCTAATTGGGGTGATTAGCAAAGTTATTTCTAAAATTCTTGCTAATCGCCTTAAAAAGATTTTGGGTAAGGTGATTTCAGAGTCTCAGTCGGCTTTCTTGTCCGATCGTTTTATTCTTGATGGGCCTCTTGTAGTGAACGAAGTTTTGGAATGGTTGAAAAAAAGGAAGAAAAAGGCATTTCTACTAAAGATTGATTTTGAGAAAGCCTATGACAATGTCAATTGGGTTTTCCTGTTATCTATCTTGTCTCAAATGGGTTTTCCCCCTCTTTGGTGCAGGTGGATTAAAGGCATCCTTGAGTCAGCTCGTGCTTTAGTTCTTGTTAATGGGTCGACAACATTCCAGTTTAAAAGCGAGAAGGGTCTTCGTCATGGCGATCCTATCTCCCCTTTCTTGTTTCTGATTGTGATGGAATGTCTTTCTTGGATGTTGGAAAAAGCGAAGGCTCTTGGCGTGCTTAAAGGTATTAATTTTTCATTTGACAATATGGATATTACTCACCTTTTCTTTGCGGATGATGCTCTTATTATGGGTGAGTGGTTCCGAGAGAATCTTCAAAGTACGGCTAGACTTCTTAGAGTCTTTTATTTATGCTCGGGTTTACGCATCAATCTTCATAAGTCTAATTTATTTGGGGTGGGTACGGAAGATGGGGAAGTGGATAGTATGATGGAAGTTTTGGGTAGCAAACGAGGGTCTTTTCCTTTCGTTTATTTGGGTATTAAAGTGGGAGCCAAAATGTCTAGAATTGGCAATTGGAATATGGTTATTGAAGTTATTAGGAATCGACTAACCTCATGGAAAGCCAAAACATTATCTATTGGTGGTCGCTTGATTCTTGTGAAATCAGTTCTTGAGAACTTGCCTATTTATTATCTTTCTTTGTAAAAGGCCCCTAAGGCGGTTATAGAGAGTATGGAGGCTATCATGAGGCGATTTTTATGGGCGGGTTATAGTGAGGAGAAAAAAATTAATTGGGTTGCTTGGGATATCATTACTACTCCTAAGAAGGCGGGTGGTTTAGGAGTAGCTAAATTAGAAGATGTCAATGATGCGTTCCTCCTTAAACGGGCTTGGCGTTTTAAACAAAGTGGTAATAGCTTATGGAAAAGAGTGGTGCTCAGTTGTCACGGGTCAAGTAGAACATGGTCGTTGTTACCATGCACTCCTTCGGCTGGCGGTTGTTGGAAGCAAATTGTTAAAATAGGGGAGAAAAAGATTTGGAACGGTAACACTCTTGGTAGTTGTTTCGTGGGGATTTTGGGTGATGGGTCTATAATTAATTTTTGGGTGGACTCTTGGATTAGAAATGCCCCTCTTCGTTTGGTTTATCCCAACTTGTTTAGACTCGAAAAGAATAAATGGGTTTCTGTTTCAGCAAGGTTACAAGTTCACAATGGTATTAAAACGCTCCAGTGGGATTGGCAAAGTGTCCCTTCAAGTCCCGTAGGGATTAATGAATTGTTCGGATTGATGTCTGATATTTACGATTACGAGTGGAAGGGTGCCATTGATAAATGGATATGGACTGCAGATTAGAATGGAGATTTCTCAATGAGTAAAGCGAAGACCTTGATGCATCAGTGTCAGCAGCCGAGTTCGAATAATCGTATGAAATGGAAAGGGTGGGTTCCCCTAAAATGTAAGATTATGGTATGGCGAGCGATGCTTAATCGTATGCCTACGAAGGTGGATCTTAGTAAACGTGGTGTTACATTGCCGAATAATTTATGCAACTTGTGTGACTCGGAAGCGGAAACGACAAATCACTTGTTTATCGGCTGCGCTTTTGCTGCAGAAATATGGGCTCGTGTCGAATCGTGGTGCCGTCTTCCTCCCATTTTTGCTTTTGTCGTGTATGATTTTTTGGAGATAGCGAATTTACAAGAGGCGTCAAAGAAGTCGAGATACATCTTGCGTGGTATTGTTTTTACTACTTTGTGGGCAATTTGGAACGAACGTAATGCGAGAATTTTCAAAGGCATACGACGTCGACCTATTGAAGTTATGGAAAGCATCAAAATGACTTCGTATTTTTTTGTTTCGAAATAGAACTATTGAAGTTTGATGAAGTCATGAAGAGACAAGGTTTTATGAAGAATCAAGTGGATCAATGCACCTACCTCAAGATGAGTGGGAGTAATTTTACTATACTTGTCCTTTACGTAGATGATATTCTATTGGCAAGTAATAGTTTAGACATGTTGCATGAGTCGAAGCAGTTACTCTCGCATAACTTCGACATGAAGGATCTCGGAGATGCTTCTTACGTCATTGGCATCGAAATTCACCGAGATAGACACAAAAGGGATCTTAGGATTGTCTCAAAAGACTTACATAGATCGTGTCCTTCCACGTTACAACATGCAACAGTGCAAACCCTCAGTCGCTCCAGTAGTTAAGGGAGATTTTTTCGGTTCATTCCAGTG
Source organism: Helianthus tuberosus (assembly GCA_030545235.1). Taxonomy (NCBI): domain Eukaryota; kingdom Viridiplantae; phylum Streptophyta; class Magnoliopsida; order Asterales; family Asteraceae; genus Helianthus; species Helianthus tuberosus. The sequence continues at coordinate 233,473,079 of CM060442.1, read as the reverse complement.
TCCGACAACAGAGGTTGAAAAGGAGAAAATGAGCCTGATACCTTACGTGTCAGTAGTCGGGAGCCTGATGTATGCTCAAGTCTGTACTCGCCCAGATATCGCTTATATTGCTGGAATGCTAGGCCGTTATCAGACTAATCCTGGCCTAGATCACTGGAAAGCAGCTAAGAAGGTCTTTAGATATCTGCAAGGGACGAAATACTATAAACTAACTTATAGAAGAAGTGATCACTTAGAAGTGGTAGGTTATTATGATTCTAACTTTGCCAAATGCAAAGATGACAAGAAATCCACTTCAGGCTACATCTTTATGTTAGCAGGCGGACCTATCTCATGGAAGAGTCATAAACAACAATTAACCACAACTTCCACAATGATGGCAGAATACATCATTGTTTACAACGCAACCTGTCATGGAATGTTGCTTAGAAATATGATCACTGGACTCAAAATCGTTAATTCCATTTCTAGACCATTGAAGCTTTACTGTGATAACTCAGCTGCCGTTAGTTTCTCGAACAGTAACAGTTCGATTGGAGCTGGTTTATATCTCGATACAAAATATTTGTCCGTACGTGAACAAGTTGAGGAAAATAATTTTTGTATTGAGTATATTAGTACTAAAGATATGCTTGCGGATCCGATGACTAAAGGTCTCCCACCTAAAGTTTTCGAAGAACATGTATCGAATATGGGACTTACGAAAGACCTTATTTAATGGCATATTGTACTAGCTTATGTTTCAATTAATGAAATTTTCTCAGTTTGATTTTGTATGTCTCTAACATATGTTATGCCGGTGTAATGACGTATAGACAAATATAAATACAAATCAGACGCTAAAGGGCTTATGCTTATTTTGATCATAATATTAGGTTTTAAATTGAGGCTATAGTATGACTAATGGGGGTCCTGAGTCGAATGATGATTCAACGGCTGTATTTCTATGCTATAGTTCTTGGTTTAAGGCTAAAATGAGTGTTAACTCCTGGCCAGGCTCATCTAATACTCATGATAAATGATTACTCGGCTAAGTGGGAGAATGTGAGATTAAATATATTATTAATATAATATTTAATCTTGTAGCCATTATAATCATTTATATTATATAGATCAAAATATATTAATAACTTATTAATAATTAGTTGGTAATTGTTGATGGACCATATTACCCTTATTAACTAATTAGGTTTCTTCTTGGGTGTATATATAAGGAGATTATTAGAGATTTTAACGGATAGACAATTACACAATTTACATAACCCTCATAACATCAATTTCGACTCTCTCTCCATAACCGAAACCACTCTTGTTTCGGTTTCATCACCATCATAACATTACACCCTAAGGAGGAACTAGATCATCTTGACAAGTATGTCGAACTCAATGGCTGCATCTCTGACTGGATTCTCTGCTGGCCTGTCTGCTGTAACAGGTATGTTATTCATGTTTTCCATCATGTTTAAACAGAACTGACCAACACAATTTAGTCTTCAACATAACAGAAAAAGGGCATGAATTCGACAATAACTAATCGCCTAAACAAGGGCCTGAATTCGACAAAAAGAAACATAATAATTAATAACTAATAAGGGCCTAAATGAGTGAATTCGACCAAAAACAAAATATAACAACTGAAGTACTGAATAAGGGCCGATTGACGATTAATGATTTGATGTTTACCTGAATACATGATCCGTGATGGTGAGTCTGAGTTCGTCGAATAGACTCTATGCGTGGTGGCCCGTGGTTGGGTGCAAGACTGAAATCGAAGAACAAAAGAGTGCAGACTCTGTGGCTTCTGTGCGTGCAGACTTTGTGAGTTCTTCGTCGAACCAGGTCTGTCTCCTACTCTCCTACTATACGACATTTCAATATCCACAGGGCACTAGTTGCCGCCAAACATGGACTAATTGTTTTTTTATTAGTTTTTAAAATCATTTTGGTATTGGGCTCACTAACCTAATCCTAATAGGCTAACTAATCTAAAACATATGATTTTTTTTTTGTAAGTGGGCCTATGTTATGTTAGTATTTGTTTGGCTATACCCTATTAAATATTTTTTTTACATATATAATATCGGATATTTTTTTTTAAATTACGGGCCCTGGCCGGTGGTCCTCCCCGCCCACCTATGGTATATATAACTAAGATTATACAACTAGGGTGAGGATCAAATAGGAAGTTTATTTTGGTTAGGAAGAATAGGAAGCAATAGGATTATGACATGTGGCAAAATTTAAAATAAAGAGGAAGGGTATTTTAGTCAATCATATCCTTTCTTTTTCCTTCTTCTCCCCAGTAACTTAAAAACCCACCATTTTCAAAACCCACCATCTTCAACCATTTCTTCACTTTCTATCTTAATAATCACTACATAATAGTGCGATTTTCATCACCAATCAATGATTCAAACACCCGATCAACGTGTTCTTCAGCTTTTTTTTTGAAGAAACCCAGTTTAATTTCATACAATATCACATTTTTTCATGTGATTTTGAAGCGAATCACTCGATACGTTCGATTCGGTCGCTGATAAGTGTTTCTAACATTCAAATTTCGTCAATCGGTGAAGAAATCTGAAGAAATCGGCTTCGATCCATGTAAGATTTTTTTGAATTGCCTCATTTCGAAGACAGTAATTCGTAGACAGTTTTTGATTTGCTACTCTCTGGTTCAGACAATTTACAGACAGTTTTATGTGTCCATTGCGTTTTAGAAATAAGAGAGTTTTATGTGTTTTCTGGCTAGTGCGTTTTAGAAAAAACACATTTTTGAAGTGTTTTTAGTTCATTGCGTTTTAGGTAAACACGTTTTTATGTGTTTTCAGTCCATTGCGTTTTAGAAAATACACTTTCTTTTGTGTTTTTAGGCCATTGCGTTTTAGAAATAAAACATTTTTATGTGTTTTTTGGCTATTGCGTTTTAGATAAACACATTTTTGAAGTGTTTTTAGTCATTGCGTTTTAGGTAAACACATTTTTTATGCTTTTTCAGTCCATTGTGTTTTAGAAAAAAAAGACATTTTTAAGTGTTTTCTGGCTATTGCGTTTTAGAAATAAGACATTTCTTTGTGTTTTTTGTGCATTTCGTTTTAGGTAAAACACATTTTTATGTGTTTTCAGTCCATTGCGTTTTAGAAAGTACACTTTCTTTTGTGTTTTTAGGCTATTGCGTTTTAAAAATAAGACATTTTTTTATGTTTTCTGGCGATTGCGTTTTACAAATAAGACATTTCTTTATATTTTTGGTGCATTGCGTTTTAGAAAAATGTCATTTTTTAGGGTTTTTTTCCATTGCGTTTTACGCAACTGGGTTTTCGAAAAAAAAATTCGAAAATATAGCAATAGTATACTCGTTTTAAAGATAAAAAACACTCGTTTTTTTTGTGCAATTTGTGTAAAAAAATAATGTCGTATGAAAGAGTTATTAACGTTTAAAAAAATGAGGGGGAATTGGAGGAGAGAGAAACTATTGCCTTAGATTGACTAGAATGCCCCTAGATAAACCCACGCGGCTCCTTTTTTTCCTTCAATTTCACTCATTTAATTTTAGCCCTTGATTAATTAAATTGATGGTCAAGATTAACTTCCTATTATATCCTAACCCTATATAACTATGGTATATAACAGAACACGGTAAATGTAAATATATTAACTTATGGCGGCACTATTAATTTATCACTAGTTTAGAAAACCCTAATAAAAGAACCAAGCCTAAATTTAGAAAACCCTAATAAAAGAACCAAGCCTAAATGATCTTAAAAACCCTAATAAAAAACACAGTTCTTAACCTCCCTATACGAATTTTCCTGCTTTTTAATGTAACTGTTTTAAGTTTCTTGATGCGTTTTCAAGCTTTAGTGGTGAAACGTTTGTTGGCGGTAATTCCCGACTCATCATAAAGACGGTAATGAGAAAAGGTGTCAAGGGAGACCAAGTCACAAGTTGGTAAACTTGAGGGATCAAATTTGAAGAGTTTGTTAAATTCGTTAAATTTCCTAGTTACATTAAAATTCGTTATGATAATATCTTGCTAGCAAGTTAGGTATCTGCGAAATATTCCAAAGATTTTGTAAAGAAAATTATCCAAATGAGAAGCCTTTTGTATACTGACCCTCTTAATTAATTAAGTTGTATTTCATGAAGTAGTTGAAATAAACAGGAGTTCTTTTGGCAGCGGTGATGATAGATCATAGATGCTTAGCAGAAAGAAGCAAACAGATAACTCAAGAAGAATGAAGACTACGGTGTCATAGAAATAGAAGCATTTAAAGATCTATTTTAGTTGAAAAAAAAAAAAAATATATGGGCTTTTCTAACACTAAGCCCAATATAAATAGCCCACTGAAAATTCCTAATATTCGGCTGATTATTACTATCTACACTTTTACTGCACAATGCTAAGCATGCAATAATTTTATTATTTTTAACTCATTTTATTGATAACTAGCTAATTACTTTTATTTATTTATCATGTTTTTCTTATATTTATAACTAATCACTATAATTTATTATCATATAATTTCTTGATTTCTAAAAATAAATTAAAATATATGTATATAATTTTCAAAAATTTTTCTAAAACCATGCAAGGAAAACTTATTTTTATCAGACAGTCGTCTATAAAATGCTTTAGTAAAAAAAAAAAACTCAAATTAAGAATCATGCTTCATCCATCATTTTAAAAATATGATGTACACAGTGGCGCAGCTTGAAAAAAATGGTCGGGGGGGCGGAAGGTACCGGACCTAAAAAAAATTCTATGTTTGGGTCGGATGTCGGTGATTCGATTCGGGTCGGATCGGGTCAAATATTAATATCAAATAAAATACGTTCTCAAACATTAAAACGTAAACACTGTTTAACAAACAATTGAACAAAGACACGAAAACATTAAAGTTCGGGTTTTTGTCCGGGAAAAAGTGTCCCGTTAACCGAACCATTTAAAGTTCGGGTTGGGCGGGTTCGGGTTTTTCGGGTATTAGCTAATTCAGGTTCGGGTGGCTTTGAATTTGGGTCGGGTTTTGGATAAAAATGAACAGCCCTATCTGCAACTAGAGTGTTTGTCTTTTGCATGATTGCATCTTTGCAAGCATGTTGGTTTTGAAAAGAAATATCGAATACAGTGGTATGAAATGCTAATCGAAAGAAGTTAGGGATTTAGGCGCAGCGAGGCGCATGCTGCAATTGGTGAGGTGTGCCTCTAGGTGCTGAGGCACAATTTCAGGCTAAAAGTCGCCTGAAACCCTTAAAACATCCTAAATGAGCCATAAACAAGTCCTAAACAACCCTGAAACACACTAAAGCATCCCTAAACAAGCTTAAAACATCTCTAAAACCTCTAAAAAAGGTATTTTATACTATGCGCCTTATTCAAAAATACCCTTGTTTTCTAATTAAAACATCTCTAAAACCTCTAAAAAAGGTATTTTATACTATGCGCATTATTCAAAAATACCCTTGTTTTCTAAGCGCCTAGGCTTCGGGTCGGATTATTATCACAACTTCACAGAAAAGAATTCCGAACATTATCTTTTGCGGTCTATTTTATTACAGTTGATTAGCATAATCACCTTTTTAAGGCAGATCCTAGTATTCAACACCCTTAAGATACAGAAAATATAAATGCTTACTCCGAGTTTAATCCTAGTATTCATCCCTAATTTAAACCTAAATCACATAAATTAAGCCCTAATTTAAACCTAAAGATAAAAAAAACACATACCTTGAAGAGTTGAAGCCGATTAATCGATTAGAGCAGCCCAACCTCGTCTCCTCGAAGTCGATTAGTCGAACGAAGAAGACAGCCGCACCTCAGCACCTGCGTTTTGTTTCTTCTGACTTCTGTTCTCCTCGTCTCCAGTTAGCAGCAAGCAAGCAAGCAGTTTGTTTTTCTTTTGACCGGTTAGCAGCAACAGCCCAAGTCCCAATCTCTTTTACATTGGGTTTTTTTTTGGCTTATCATTAATGGGCTAAGTAATAAACATACAATCCAAGTTATAATGGGCTATTTAAGTAATTTTATTTAAGCTATATAAATATTTTTTTTATAAAACCGGAGGGGTCGAAAAGACTTCATAAAAAATTTCTAGTTTGACATTACTAAAAGACTTCATGTACATGTACTAGAGATCGAAAAGACTTCATAAAAAATTTCTAGTTTCGTGAATGAAGTTAGAATTAGTTGATATGAACCAAATTGGGGTTTGACATTACTAAAAGAGAGAGTGAGTCATAATTTGAGAGTTGTAATCAAATTTTAAGTTATATTTTATGATTAATAAAATTAAGAGTTATCCATTTCAAATTCATAGTTTCGTATTCGATTTCATTTAGAATTGAGACTTAACTCTATGATTGAAGTTGAAGTTTATGAGTTCATAAGTGTTCAAAAGGTACGTTGCATGAGAACACGCACATGGTTTAAGTAAGACTTCATTTTTTTTTCTTAATGTTTAGATATAAGTTTTGTCTTATCACGATAACTCATGTACTGATGTACAAACATAGATGTGTACATTGATATGTCTCAAAGGACAAGACAAAATTATATATTTGTATATGTATACATACAGTTAGACCATGGGGTGTGGTTTGGGTAGTCCCTTTGGGGACTATCCGCCACGTCAGCATGGATGAAGGATCATCCCCTTGGGGACTACCCAAGGGTGTGGAGGATAGCGCCCCCTCCCTTTTTTTATTATTATTTGAGTAAACTTCCGTTTTGCTCCCTGTGGTTTGGTCATTTTAACGGTTTTGCTCTAATAGTTTAAAAATAGTCATTTTCCTCCCTGATTTTTCTAACTTATCTTCATTTTGCTCCCAGCCACTAACTCCATCAGGGAGGAAACTGGCGACAAACTCGAAAGATTAGGGAGCAAACTGGCGACAAACTCGAAAGATCAGGGAGGAAAATGGCTATTTTTAAACTATTGGAGCAAAACCGTTAAAATGACCAAACCACAGGGAGCAAAACGGAAGTTTACTCTTATTATTTTGTTTGATTTAATTAAATAATTAAAACAAAAAAATAACCCTCTCTATCTCTCTCTACAGGTGGCCCACCATAAGCTCGTCCCCAACGTCCAAATATTGTCGTTTGCGCCGCGACGACCCGGAGGGGGGCGGTGTGGGACGAGGCCGACGACCCAAAGCCGGGGGGGGGGGGGGGGGGGGGGGGGGATCCCCACACCCCTTGGTCTTAGATTCATGAGAAAAAAACTAAAAATTTAAAAACCAAAAAAAACTATTATCAGTTAATCAATTTTCTTATAACTTTTATTCTTTTAATTATAAGGCTAGTATTACAAAAATAAAAAAAGAAAAATACATATACATATATATGTGTATGTATATATGTAGCTCGTCGATGTACATATATTTTAGTATTAGTAGAGTACCGGTTCAGTATCAATATTAAGTCCTAAATGCTCATTCTTAATACATGTTGTTTGAAAATGGACATGTGCATGTTGCCAGAAAATGCACATGTTCATAATCTTGTAAGAGATGGGATAGGAGAAAAGAGATATAACTAATTACTTAGTTTGATTAATAGGTTGCTATTGCGCTTTCAAAAAAATAGATTGTTATTATCTCTTTTCTATTTAATTGTTAATTTTAAAGAGAGTAAAATGCAATTTGCGTTCTTTAAGGTTTTCGGGCGAAGTCAGCTTGAGTCTCCATAATGAGATTTTAGATGGAGAGTAAAATCTTTCACTAACCCGTTACCATCTGAGCCTCTAATGCTAACGGGTTAGTTTTTTCAGTTTAAAACCAACTTAAATGCGGGTAAAACGATCACTTTACAATTACTTAACCCTATTAACAACCACAAACCCTCCTATATCTTATTCCTTACTACTTGAGTCCCCAACCATTTCCATATCATTTCTCCTTCTTCCAGACTTCCAGTCTTCCCTGTCTCCAGCGATATCCTTCTTCCGGTTTCCCCGTATCACCACCACCACTGCTAATCATCTCACCACCGCTGACAACCATTCACCACCACTGCCAATCCGACTCCGGACGTTCCCCGTCGAAGCACCACCACTGCAAACCCATCACCACCACTGCGAGCCCATCATCACACCCAAACCACCACTGCGAGCCCATCATCACACCCAAACCCCCAAACTTGTACACTCATCGAATACTCGTCGATCATCGATACCGATTCAAGTTCAAGCTAGCTATGACAACCATGGTGTGGCAGGTAGTTAGTGTTTTTATTACTGGGAATATTATGAACAATCAATCAAAACTTCAATATGAAAATGTTGGGAAGGCTTGTTTTTGTGTATATATTATTAATCAAGAGAGCTTAAACAGGAATCTTGATAAACAAGGATGAATAAAAAAAGGGATACAGATCTTTGGTGGTTAAAGGTGGAAATGGTGAAAGTGAAGAAGATGAAGTGGGTGGGTCCCACATAAATCTTTAAGTATTAAGTATATTTCTTTTAACTTTTTAGTATTAATTTAACACTAAGTATATTTTTGTAATTTCACACTCCCTTAACACCAAAAATTAACCTCCATCCGTTTCAGGGACTATCCGGGAACGAAATTGCAAAAGTTGGGGACTATAGATGTAATTTTAGAAAGTTAGGGACTAAAGGTGAAAAAATGGCAAACCACAGGGACTATCCGGGCATTTAACTCTAAGAAAAATATGAAAATGTATTGAATTTAAAAAGTAAGAAAATAATTATCTATCTATATCTATATACTATATATAAGCATTTCCCATGTACAAAGTAGTAATTTAACCCTAATTTTTTAAGATGGCAAACTAAAAGTCTTAAACAAAACCAATATTTTTACAGTTTTCTTCCCATTTTACCCTCCGCTCCCTATATCCTCTATCAGATACTTAACACCAATGTTATCAGTTTCTTCCATTTAATCGTTCTCTTCAATTAGGGTTTATGACTGAATCTCTACAGCCGCTTAACTGAAATCAATTACCCCATACGTTTCATTCCTGCAATTATTTAACACCGAACCCTAGGGTTTTCACCCCTGCCCCAACTCATCGGTCTTGTTCTGGGCTTGGTGTAATTGAATGCGTGAAAATGAATTTTGGGTTTGCAATTATGGTGTTTATAGGTTTTATCAACATCTGCAAACAGAATAAGATCGGTGGCTCCTTTCATCCAGTTTCGGTCGTTCATCAGGTGCCGCTACGAAACCAAAGACGGTTGGGCATTGTCTCTTCACTCTCCAATTGTCGTAGCCTTTATCCCGTTTCTGATTGTCCATTTGTATGGTCGTCGATTTGGTGATGAACGCTAACTAAAAACGATGCCGGCTATTAGGGATTGGTTATGGTATGTCTACAGGTCTGATTCCTTTCATTGTTGATATACAGTCTGAACACCAGGTAACTTTAATTTCAATCATTAGTGCAGCGGTCAGTGGTGTTTGATGGCGTCTTGTGCTGGCTGTGGCAATAAACAGTGACCACAACCAAATATTCGAGACATCGAGTCTTTGAGATGCGTATTACTAGGGTTTAGAATCAAGAATGGTGAGTTAATATGAAATTGACTTTCATGTTTTGTTTGTTCTTCTCTGATAATTCTATTTGTTTTTTGTGGGTAGGTTATTTTCTAGGTTCTAGGGTTCCGACCACTATTTCGGCTACCCACTTGGAGAAGCATGCTTTGTTTTGGTCGACTCTGCAACAAGGTAAAACCCATAACCTCAATTCATTAAGTTTTATGTGTGTATAGGCAAATTGTTATGTGTTTTAGTTAGCTAGGTTGGCAGTAGGTTGCACAGCAGTTGTGGCGTTTTGGTAAATTTTTAGTCTACAAATTGGCACTTGATGTAAAACTAATATTGTTTTGGCCCATTGGCTTAGATAAGTTGATAGTGCTACTAAGTGATGTGATGAATTCATGAATAGCCAACATTTTTTATTGGATACGTTTGAGATAAAACACTACGTGGATCAGCCCATTCATAAGTAAATGGGTTGATACTGCGACTTCTTTTAATATTTACTCATTTCAGATAAAACACCACTCGCATCACCTCGTTTAAAAGTAAACATGTTGAAACAACTTTTTTTATTGACCCCTTTGGGATAAAACGCCACTCGGATCAGCTCTTTCATAATTAAATGGATTGAAACTGCAAAAAAAAAATTATTTGACCCGTTTGAGAGATAAAAAGCCACCCTGGACCAGCCCATTCTTAAGTAAAAGGGTGGAAACTGCAGCCTTTTTTTATTCGACTTGTATGAGATAAAACACCACTTAGACCGGCTCATTCATAAGTAAAAGGGTTGAAATTGCAGTTTCTTTCTATTCGACACGGTTGAGATATAATACCACTCGAATTAGCCTATTTATTAGTAAACAGGGTTGAAACTGTAACTTACTTTTTAACCCGTTTACCCGGATCAGCTCATCTATACTAAACGGGTTAGAACTGCAATTTCTTTTTATTTGACCCGTTTGAGATAAAATAATTTTCTTTTTTAAACCAGCTTCAGGTAAAACACTAACCGGATCAGCTCGTTCATACTAAAAGCGTTAAAATTGCAATTTCTTTTTATTTGACCCGTTTGAGATAAAACACTAACCGGATCAGCTTGTTCATACTAAACGGGTTAAAATTGCAATTTCTCTTTATAGAGATATATTTTTGCTTGATCTAAGAATGTCTGACTTATTTGCATATTTATGCCTTTATTATTCTAAATATTGAGTAATTAAAGCATTGCCATGAGAAGAACGATCTTCATTTCTTTTAGTTTCGTCTTGAAAGATATATGCTTTTGCTATGTTGGGTTGACTGCCTATAGTTTAGATGAGTATCATCACACTCTATAGGATAAAACAAATTAACTTCACATATCAGCATCTAAGCATAGACAGACTGAAAAAATAGTTGATATAGCTTGGAGCCAATTTCTTTACAATTAAAACTGATAAATATGAATGAGGTACAAGTCATTACAATATTGTCAGAATATAAACTACATGTTCATTTCTTATTAAAACCTCTTCTATTTAAACTATATATAAGAAACACAAGAAAGATAACCAAATAAACAGAGACCGACTATGCTACATTCCGTCTCATGCTATCGGTTTGGATATTATTCTGGCATATATTGCTGCAAAAGCCTAATTTAGCCTACTTTCCCTACTTAAACCATTTTAACCACAAGAATGCTATGTAAGTACTGACTTTACATATATAAACTTGCAAACGACGTCTCGAATCTTTCTCTATTTTCTAGGTTCTAGGGTTCCGACCACTATTTCGGCTACCCACTTCGAGATGCATGCTCTGTTTTGGTCGACTCTGCAACAAGGTAAAACCCATAACCTCAGTTCATTACGTTTTATGTGTGTATAGGCAAATTGTTCGTGTGTTAGTTACCTAGGTTGCACAACAGTTGTGGCGTTTTGGTAAATTCTTAGTCTACAAATTGGCACTTGATGTAAAACTAATATTGTTTTGGTCCATTGGCTTAGATAAGTTGATAGTGCTACTAAGTGATGTGATGAATTCATGAATAGCCAATATTTTTTATTGGATACGTTTGAGATAAAACACCACGTGGATCAGCCCATTCATAAGTAAATGGGTTGATACTGCGACTTCTTTTAATATTTACCCATTTCAGATAAAACACCACTCGCATCACCTCATTTAAAAGTAAACAGGTTGAAACAACTTTTTATATTGACCCCTTTGGGATAAAACGCCACTCGGATCAGCTCTTTCATAATTAAATGGGTTAAAACTGCAAAAAAAAAAAAATTATTTGACCCGTTTGAGAGATAAAAAGCCACCCTGGACCAGCCCATTCTTAAGTAAAAGGGTGGAAACTGAAACCTTTTTTTATTCGACTTCTATGAGATAAAACACCACTTAGACCGGCTCATTCATAAGTAAAAGGTTGAATTTGCAGTTTCTTTCTATTCGACACGGTTAAGATAACAGGGTTGAAACTGTAACTTACTTTTTAACCCGTTTACATGGATCTGCTCATCTATAGTTCTATACTAAATGGGTTAGAACTTCAATTTCTTTTTATTTGACCCGTTTGAGATAAAATAATTTTCTTTTTTAAACCAGCTTCAGGTAAAACACTAACCGGATCACACAAATTCTTAAATTTTTATATATGAAAACCTTTTCTATATATAGAAGTCACACAAATACTTAAATTTTCACGGTTTCGTGATCATTTGTTATGTGTTTGGATGCAGAATCACGATAGACAGCTTTGGAAGATGGGGATGTTGCCACCTGGTTTGATAACTTTCTGGAAACGGGTATACGCGTTAGAACAATCATGCCAAGTACTGGGCTCTGTTACAACCCAAATGTGTGCCAAAAAGATATTAAAAGAGCAGCAGTAGTTCACTAGAATGGAACTTTGAAGCCATGGCTCAGTCGCTCAGATAGGGAATCAGGGATACCTAAGTTTTGAGGCTACTGGAACAGGTATGTGGATCATGGTAAGGCGTATATGCAGGATTGCAACATGAGTTTGTGAGTAGACAGAGCAGAAGTAACTCGGGTCAATAAGTCGTTTATATTGTTTGATTATTCATAGTGCTGATGGTTAGTTTTCTTTTAACTCGGCCTGGGTCGGGGTTAAAAGAAAATCTAGCCACACATTAGCGGCAAACGTGATAAAAAAGGGCATGGAATGCAGCTTCACACATGTGTTAAAGAATAACAAAATGTGTTCAAATGGGTCAAATGAAAATGTGTTCAAATCATATTAGAATCACAAAACTGTAAATGTCATCAAACGGGTCAAAAGCTACAATGGTGAAGAATGTAATTGAATCAAATGGATCAAATGAAAATCCATTTTGACACTTTAAAAAGTCTACCCAATTCGAATTGGTGCTCGTCTTTGGGTGCTTCTTCATTTTAGTTTTTGGTTACCAGGTTTTGAATTGGTTTGGAATCTGTATGCTGTTGAGAAATTTTGTCCTGAGTAATCATCTGATTGTTTTGGGTCTGATACAAGTCTGGGTTCAGAGGGGCCGTCTGTTGGGTGCAATGCCTATCCGAATGTACATTTTTTTTCAGCTTTTGATTGTTAAGGTTTTGATTTATCCAGAATTGGTCCGGGTTTGAGCTTTGGTGTGATTTTATTATGAGTTTACGGATTGTCATCGAGTTTGAGGTGTGGTCCGGGTTTTTTAATTTGTCCGGCAAGTTTGCTGATCCAGTTCTGGCTTCCAGGTTTCATTTCTTATATCATCATCATCATCATACTCAGTATATCCCACCAATAGCAAAGCTAAGGTAGGGTCTGAGGAGGGTGAGATGTAGACAGCCTTACCTCTACCCCGTAGGAATAGAGAGGCTGCTTCCAATGAGACCCCCGGCTCGATTGTGGTTTTGCATCAAGCCTTGGACATAAGGCACATAACACTCAGCAATTGAGACAAACGCCGATTAGTGCATGCACCCCCTTGTCTTTTGGCTATCAACGCCACCACATGATGCATGATTAACCGTCCCCCTCTTTTAACGTTATTTTCACGAAATTAGTAAAATAACGTTAAAATTAGTGCACTTTCACTTTTGCCCCCCGAGCGCCCACGCATATATACATTATATGAGCATACCGCAAGCGGGGCAATTTGTCTGTGCGGCCCAATTTGTCTGGCCTTGTTGTATGGGGCCCAGGTTGTTTGTATGCGGCCCAGTTTTGGGCTTCAAAGCCGGCCCAACCTTTATTAAGCATTGGGAGCTGCTTCAGTTGCTGCTGCCGCTTGATTTTAAAGGCCCTTACTCGGGTTTTATTATTTTTGGTGGTGTGGACTCCTCTCATGCCCAAGTTTTCTCTTGTTTTGAAGGATGGTACCGGAAATTTGTTTGATGAAGACGTTTTATTTTGCCTTTATTTTGTTTTATTTTCTCATAGGTTAGCGTATCTTGTTATTGTTTGGAGTTATACCCGTTTACTTTTGTTAGGAAAAGATATCATCCCTACTAGGATGTTGAAAATTAGTAGGTTCCCTTGGAAGTTTGTGGCACCGCTGCAACGCGCGGGTTCCTCACTAGTTGTTATAATAGTAAAATAATAAAAGTATTTAAAAAACGATATATTACTATAGAGTAAACGATATATTCACTTCTAGTTTAGTAATATTAGAGGTGAACCCATACACATGAAGTAACTATGGTCCAATGGAAAAAGTGCATGTTTTCATTCAAAGGATTCCCGGTTCATGTCCTTTTCATGACATTTATGTAATTTTTTTTAGTTCCAAATTGTTTCAGGATTTCCAGAAATTGTGTTTTTCATGTAGCAAAGCCCGGTTGCCTAAAGTCCCAATACCTAAAATTGTGTTTTTCATATTATATAGTTATTCTAAATCTCTGATTGCTATATACTATTTAAAATGTCTTATGAGCTAAACTATTTTTTACATGTAATATAAGTGTGTGAAGTTTTATTTGTTTATTTCATAAATCTATTTTGAGGTATTGTTAAAGAAAGTATATTGACATTAATAATACACAGGTCCAACACTACTATTACAAGTTAACAATAGAAATTACCTTTTTTTAAAGAAAATGGCTTGTATACCAATAAAAATATTAATGAGCTTTGACTTACATTTTATGAACTACAAGTATGCATGGAGATTAAAGATCTTAAATATGATATAATTCTCAAATGTGGACAGACTCTTAATCAACAATCACCAAGATATTTTGTGATGATTAAATAGTTAAACAAATAAACAAACATGCCTTGCACATACATTAATTTCTATTCAATGCATTCAAACACAACAAATTCACTTTTATTTCTGTATAAAATATATAGCAACTTCAGAAGATTAAAAAGACAAAAATAGACCGAAGAGAAGTTAGAAATCATGCTCACGACATACAATTGCGGCCAAAATCAAGTGATTATGAATTAAGATTTTTATATTCATTAAGGCATTTCACTGACTTGCTTACATAAAGAAAAAGACAAACTTATGTATCGTATTTTTATAATTACCCGACCGAACCGTCGAACCGATTCGGAAGTTTTATGTCCGGTTTTATGAAAATGGAGAATGTAAAAAAAGTGAATCCATTATAAATTATTCCTGCATCCGCCACTGCGTGCATTGACTTAAGGAATAATAGGTTTTAAACCATAGAGACGGTGGTTGATATGGAAAAAAAGGGTAAAACGGGCATTTCAGTTAACTTAACTAATTAAGTTAGTTTTAGGGCCTCAAATCGTAGCACTTTTCATAAGTGAGAGACTTAGTCATCCAAAAACTCATTGTGGCGACTCAAGTCAACTCCGACCGGAAACCTCAGCAACGAATTGCATTTTGATTGCCCGACTACCTGCCATTGCTTTGTAATTGCCCCTTTTTCGTGTGGAATGAATTGCATTTTAGATTAGAAAAGCGACTTACCCAGACGAGTTCTTCAAATTCTCACCAAAAATCAAGTTTTCATTTTAACTTCCCCTTGTAGATAGATATATAAAAGATACAACCTTAAAAGTGTCAATGTGGTCAAGACCAAGAGACACTCTCACATGTTAGGTACAATGTCTTTCATACAGCCTCTATGAAACCTCTTGTATCTTTGACGCAAGTCTTAAAAACCCAAGAAACACTATCACATGCTCTAATGCATATATAGCTACATACATTAATGTATGACCATTCTTAATAAAGTGTTTCCATTAATTACATGTTTTTAATTATACTTTATGTTAAACGGATATACGTGATACTGATGATACTTTAGTGTATGCAATATTGTATACACTTCATATGCCTTAATATCATAGCATATATCATCGGTGATTACACTATATACTTGTTACTAAAATAATTTTGTATATGCATTGTTTTGCACATATTGCAACATTTGTGTGTTTATATTAATTATATGTTGTCAGTCTCGATCTAACTTTTTTTAATATATTTCGATGAGTAAAGAAAAGACACATATCTGATTTATTTCCAATTTATTCTCGTCTGATTTTGATTTCAGTCTCATTTTTCAGTTTTCCTTTTTCTCTTTAAATGTGTTGTAGAGTTACGTGTAAGTACTTTAGTTTCGGTTGTTTTTGTTCGATTTTCATTTGATTATATTTAGTTCTGTAATATAGGGGTGCGATATTTACGAAGACAGATGATTTTACCTTCTAGTATTAATAAAGCCCTCAATCAAAATGTGATCGCAAAGAGCTAGCTAAAGTTTTCTAAAATGAATTGCATCATATTTATTTATATTATTTTGTGTGTTGGTACCATATCAAACCGAATCAATATTGAATGAAACCCTGCTGCGGACCATGGGTAAGCCCATTAATTTATGTTAAATGCATGCCATGGGAAGTGTTGCATTTTCTTATGTATACATGAGAGTTATAATGTTAAACATATGATAAGAAAAACTTCCGTTTTCTGAACTTCTTCGATGACAAGTATTACATTCTATGAGGACATGTGAATTCTTTAAATTATTCACATGTCTTTTATTTTTCTATTTAAGTTGTAGTGGGGTTTAGTTTTTCGTTTGTCTATTTTAATACTTGAATTGAATGCCCAACTTAATTTCATGGGCCTTAACTTGAGCTACAGGAAACACACTCTGAACTCTTGAGCTGAAGAACCAAATAATAAAATTTGATACATCCAGAAAAAGTAAGGTCCAATGTATATCTTCTTTGATAGATATTAGAGTTAAATGCTTGGTTGGTCCTTGTGGTTTCCAAAAATTGCAGACTTGGTTCTAGTGGTTTACTAATTACACGCGTGGTCCCAAAACTTGTCAAAAATGCACTAGGTTGGTCCCCAGCCCTAACATCAGTTAAATTTCTCAGTTAACTATGTGTGAAATTACTATATTACCCCCTCAAAGCATAATCATCTTCTTCAACCTCTTACCCCTGAAAGCCCTAATCATCTCCTTCAACCCAGAAACATCTGCATCATCTTCATCACCATCATCATCTTCATCACCGTCATCTTCAGCATCCATCCACCGATACACACCCACAATTACACATAACAACAACCCATACATACATACATACACCGTATGTATACACACCTGTGTCAGAGAAAACGAACGAAGAACAACAATAGATCCAGTGGGTAACCGTCTCATTAGATAAGCACAATTCTCTTTGTATTCGATCTCCATAATCCCTACAAACATTTTCCCCAATTTCACTAAGACCCACTTCAATTTCAGCTTCAGTTCTATAATCATGTGCTCTATATCACCATCCCACTTCGATCTCTCCTTCTTTTGCCGACAGAACATCATCAGCAGTTGCAAATCATCTATACCGGTGAAATTCGTCGGAGAATAAACCACCACCGTCATCATTCATCTTCACCATTCACGTCACCATCACCGGACAAACGAGAGGGGAAGGGGCGCCGTTTAAATCAACCACACGGCGGCGCTGCAGTCGTCGATCTGCACATCTTCTTCATCATCGGCACCTCACCGTCATCTTCATCCATCATTCTCGTCCCCACCGTCGTTCTGTGTCATCATCAGAAAGGAGGGTTTGTCGGAGCACGTCGACCGGAGTGGTCGTCGGAGAGGCTCGCCGGCTCCTCCATGTGGTCCACCAGACTTGAAAATGAGAGGATAAGAGAGGGTGTCGGCTGTGGTGGTTGTGTGTAACTATGATCTTGTGAGTACGGATTGTGAAGGAGGGTGTCGGATTGTGTTATCTGTGTTGTGTATATAGTTTAGAGAGTTAGGGTTTCAAGAGAATGAAGATAGAAAGTGAGTAGATGATGGTGATGAAGATGATGCAGTGAGTTTTGTTAATAAGTAAGGGTATTTTGGTCATTTAACATGGACTTAACTGAGAAATTTAACTGATGTTAGGGCTGGGGACCAACCGAGTGCATTTTTGACAATTTTTGGGACCACGCGTGTAATTTGTAAACCACTAGGACCAAGTCTGCAATTTTTGGAAACCACAGGGACCAACCAAGCATTTAACTCTAGATATTATAATAACTAATTACATGGTTTGACTTTTTTTTCTTTTCTTTTTTAATGTTTGTATACATTTACCTATCAAATTCATCATTGATATTTAAAACTCTTAACTTTCTAAAGAATTTGTAATCGAGTTTTACATATTTATCTTTGTGTATGTATGTGTATAAATTCAAATTGATTTACGTTTTGACGTAATTTTTTCCGGAAATGGGTCTGGTCATATATAATACGTTTTCATGCTTTTTTTATACGTTTTAATTTTGTGATGATTAATATAGTCTTTCCACAGTTGTTAAAAACTATCTTTGAAGTCATGATTGGCTAAGGTTATTGTGGGTGTTTGGGGGAGACAAACCCCTTGACAGGAAGTTAAGTAGTTAACTAAAACAATGAATGGATTAACAAGGGGTGTGTGTTAATGACTTTATGTACTAAGTACCATATTGAGTTACTAAATCCTTAAATACAAACTAATAACTTTGTGTTTTGTTAATTCAAAACATTCATGTGTTTCTATGTCTATGTGAGTCAAACATATTAATTGCTTGAAAAAGGGTTAGAGTTTGATGAATTCTAACCAAAGCGTGGAGCTAAGATCAAGACACCGAGGACATGGTTTATATTATTGTCACTACTCTCTGGGAGATAAGATCAAGCCAAGAGGTCCATTGATGGGCCGTATAAACCTCTTATAACTATTTTTTTACTTAATAATAAACCACAGCAGTATATAATTTCCCTGCCTAATTTGTGGTATCGTTGTGGTTTGATTCCGACCTTGTGGAGAGGGTTTCCCTTTTGATTCCATCCAATATGGTTGAGATGTGAAAGGGTCACTAACCATGAACTCCACGACTTTATGGCGTTAACTAGGGCCGTTCAAACCCGTTCGCCACTCGTTGCTCGCTCGACGCTCGTCTAGAAATTGCCCGGAAAATGCTCGTTCGATTTGACGCTCGATTGTAAACGAGCCGCTCTGCTCGGTTCGGTTTGAAAACGAGCCAAGCATGAGCAAAGGTCCGCTCAGCTCGGTTCGGCTCGAATTATTCTTTTTAGTTAGTATATATATACATATACATATACACATACATATATAAACATGTATATACACAAGTATAAATTATACATACACACACACACCTATATATATTACACACATACATATATACTTAAATATAAATTAAATTTATAGTTATAAATATACCACTCTATTAGATTTTGGTCCACTATATACAAATTTACAACGATATCTACACTTACTAGCCCAGTCATGCCAATAAAAAAATTAATATCAAATCTAAAAGTTAAACCCTAAACCGATAAACAACAGTCTGCTCATCTCCTAAATGTTTCATGTTGTTACCCTAAGTCAATAGTCTCATGCTCTCAATGCCATTGTTCGTGCAATATGATCATCTCTTCGTCGGCCATAACATTGTTATTCATAAGAAAAATATTATGCCATGAAATGTGCTTGTTTTAAAAGACATAAAACTAGTGACCCGACATTGCTCGAACTTCGCTCGACGCTTGCTCGGGATATTTACCGCTCAGAAAATGCTCGCTTGATTTGAGGTTCGGTTTTAAATGAGCCGATCCGCTCGGTTCGGTTTGTAAACGAGCCAAGCACGAGCAAAGGTCCGCTCGGTTCGGCTCGGCTCGGCTCGTGAACAACCCTAGCGTTAACAGAATACAACTAGTTATTTTAAACAATGAGCTCTTGTGATCCATGGTAAAGTTTAGTTCACAAAGCATCTCCCAAACACCTTTTTTCTTAAATCTGATTACAAAATTATTTTTTATTTTATTTTTATGTTTTTCTTTTTAAAAAAATACAAAAACAACTTTCCTTTTGGCTTGATTAGACGTTGATAACAACTCGGTACTAAAAGTTGATGTATCCTTGGACGACCAGTATCTTACCATCACTATATTACGCCTATGATAGGTGCATTTTCCCCAGCGTGAAGTATAAAGTGATAGTATCTTATCGTGTTTTCTATATTTAAAACTTGAACTAGTGTAAAACCGGCTAAAATATACCACTTTTTATATACACTCTTACGCACGTTAGTGGCCCAGCTAGTTATGGTTATGTTGTGGATACGAGTAGGAGATCATGTACATGCAAGAAATGGGAGATCACATGGATGCACTACAAGCATGCAATGGCTGCAATATGGAGTAGGAATATGTTTGGTAGTCAAGGAACATTACTGCCAGATACATGTATGCATCCATTTACATGTGGAAGTAAGAGTACAAGTTCAAGATTTATCCAATTAATGGTAGGACATTGTGGCCTAAGGTTGATATACCATCTATTATCACACCACCAATACATCATAAGCCTATTGGTAGGCCTAAAAGGCCAGAAAGAAGTCAGCAGTTGAATTGGAAGAGGCAACAAAGCGTGGAAGACTATCAAATAGGGGGACCATAAAGACTTGTCTAAAGTGTAGCAAAACATGGCACAATAGCAACACTTGTAAGGGACAAGAACAATCTTAGGATGTTTAACAATTTGTTGGTTAATACTATGTCTTTAGTGTGTTAAAACAATGTATTTTGGTTTGTTAAAACTATGTCTTTTGGTCTGTTAAAACTATGTCTTTTTGTTCGGATGTTTCGAATTTTGGATGTTATGTATGCACCTATGTTTGATCTATGTTTGGATGTTTGGAGCCACATTTTCAATTAACTAACACACTTGCAGTGTGGATGTTTGATCTATGTTTGGAGCCACATTTGCAGTGGTTTGACGCATTTGCAATATGGATGTTTGATCTATGTATGGATGTAAAAGCCACATTAAGCCACATGCAGTTTGTTCTACGTTTGGATGTTTGATTTATATATGGATGTAAAAAAGCATATTAAAAGCCACAATATTGCTAATTTTGATCTATTGGTATTTTGGTTAGATGGTTAGCCTTTGTATTTGACAATTTACAAAAGACACAAAAGCAATTGCATTACACATATTAGTAGAATTACATTTAAACCCCTATAATTACAATAGCACATGTTCCATTACATATGAAATTTGAAAATTATAAAAACAAATGCAACAACAAAGAAGAAAATCCAGCTAATGAGAAGCATTTTCTCAGGTTATTCGCTTGATCTGCACTTGTTTTGAGCTGTAAGGCTAAATTCTAATTCTGGATTTCAACCTCCTTCCTAACCCTTAACAAACCGGAGATAATGCCCATTGATCTTTGGCAAAGCTCAATTTCACACCAAACAATAAATCCACAATTTACAGGACACTTGTAAAACCTTCTACCTTGATTTCTTAAAGTTCAAGATGTGCGTACGATAACTAGTCTTCCATATATGTAGTATACCATCTTCGATCGTGGGATTGAGGTTTAGGATTTTTTATTTGAAGGAACCTAGCGTCTGGAGAAGGTTTGAGGTGTAACAGATGATCATGGGGTTCTATATTAGATTTGAGAAGAAGATGAGGGTAAAATGACTTAATTGCCCCTCACGTGAGGGGCACATGACCTTACTTCACTGAGATGACGACAGAAAATGAGTTTGTGTGGAAAGTGGTTATTTACTACCTTTGTTTTACGTCGGCTAGTTGAGGCAACAATTGTAAACAACAAAGGACTTTTGAACCGAAAATCAATCACTTTTTTGTAGTAGTCGTTACCAACAACTATTAGTTATCGGCTTGTTGGACGTTGGTACTTGGCAAGGTGAGAGCTTCAAGCCCAATATCCTAGTGTCGCACTCCCCACACAAGCAACACCCGACCCAACGAAGGGTCGACTTTCCAGCAAGAGTTAACATGATACCACTAACTAGGAATGAGCGTGGCACCGGTACCGAAAATACCGATACCGAAATTCGTCAAAACTGAGTACCGTTACCGAAGTATTCGGTACGGTACCGGTATTTGAAGGTAAATTCGGTATTTTACTGGTACCGATACCGAAAATGACAAAAAGTGGGTACAAGTACAAAAAAAATCGGTACGAAAAATTCGGTACCGATACCTAGTAACAAATGCTCATCCCTACCCATGACTATAGGGACCATTTAATGAAATTAATTATTCTTCAAGGGGCATACACATCATACTTTAATAAATATTCACACATCTTACCATTCTTCACCTAGACAGATTTCAGCTTGAAGACTCAAAACTTCTTCAAACACACGAGTCAAGAGAGAGAGAGAGAGAGAATCACCAGGTAGAGTGCATTTCTAGAGAGAGAAACCTATACATACATGACCCATTATACCACATAATTTCTAACACACATACACGCATCTATCTTCATCAATTACAGACCTTTTTCTTGTGAATTTTTAGGGTTTTTTTGGTCTGAAAAATGTCGAGCTCTGGTCCGAACGATGAGGTTGTTTCAATGGAGCTTCCTGCACCTTCTGGCTGGAAGAAAACGGTTCTCTCTCTTTCTTTCTCTCTCTACATTTCATCTTAAACTGAATCATAATAATACATGTTATGCTAGCTTTTGTGGTTACATTGTTTGTTAGTTTCTTGAATTGAGGTTATAAGTGTGGTTTAATTGGTTCAAATTTAGTGTTTTGTGTTGAAATTTTGTTTCTTTTTGTGGGTTTTTCAAAAATTAGGGTTTTTTTTTTTTTGTGGGGTTCTCAGAAATTAGGGTTTTTTTTGTGGGTTTTTGTCAATTTGATAAAATTTGGGTTTTTTGGATTAGGGTTTGATTCATGCTATTGTTATAATTCTGAGCATACATTGTTGTTTAATTTTGGGATTATGGTTCTTGATAGGGTAATTTTTTGTGGGCTTTGATTAATTGGGGAAAACATGGGTTGCTTAGGGTTTATTTTTTATTTTTTATGTGGATTGGGTACTTTCTGCGACATTTTCGGTTTTGTTAACCTTTGATTTGTTAAAAAAGATATGAACTTTGGTTTGTATGGGCATATTTAGGGTTAAATATTGGTAAAGTTTAGGTCTTGGTTATGTAAATTTAAGGGGTTTCTTTTTTTTATTTAATGAATCTGTCAAGGGTTTTGCTTTTGGTGAAATTTCGGTTTCACGGTTAGGGGCGATTTCATATATACCCTCTAAACTAGCAAAATTTCATATTTCCAATAAACATTAGCTTTCAATGCATAATGTGTTAACCTGTTTAAATCAAATCAGTGATACGGGTTAGTTTTACGGGTCATGGGTCGGACGTCATAGTATGTAGTGGGTAGTGGGTACCATTTGAGTTTCAGAGTTTCGGTTCTGAATCAATTCGTTTCTTGAAACCAACCCACTTCTTGTCAAGCTCTCTTTTTTATGTTCTATCAAGAACAAACGGAAACACTTGTATAATGTACGGGTAGTGTGTGATGATTTTGTGAAATACCTAATTACCCTTATCATGGATTTACATATAGTTCGTGCTTAAGAAAGGAGGGACACCAAAGAAGAACGAGACCGTATTCACGGCACCAACAGGTGAAGAGATTACGAACAAGAAGCAGCTAGAGCAGTACCTGAAATCGCACCCTGGTGGGCCCAAGATCTCGGAGTTTGACTGGGGAAGCGGTGAGACTCCACGAAGGTCAACGCGGATCAGCGAGAAGGCAAAGTCAACCCCACCACCGGCTGAACCCGAGCCGGTCAAGAAACGTAGAAAGTCAACGTCTGCAAAGAAAGACAAGAAAGAGAAAGATGTTGAAATGCAGGAGGGTGAGAAAGATGACGAGAAGGCGAAAGAAGAGGCTGGTGAAAAGTGTGAAATACCAGAAATACCCCTGGCGGAGGAAGTAGCCGAACCAGTCAATGAGGTAACAAACGAGTCAAAGAAAGAGGTGAATGAAGAAACATGTGAAATACCGAAAGTGCCCCTACCAGAGGAAGTATCGAACACTGTAACTGAACAAGTCGACAAACAAGGGTTAAAAGGCGAGGAGGCTGCAAAAGACGTTAACGAGGTAAAAAACGAGTCAAAGAAAGAGGTGAATGAAGAAACGTGTGAAATACCGAAAGTTCCCCTACCCGAGGAAGTATCGAACCCTGTAACTGAACAAGTCGAAAAACAAGAGTTAAAAGGCGAGGAGGCTGCAAAAGACGTTAACATTAATGAAGAAGTGCTTGAAAACCCGATAACGCCCCCACCAGAGGAAGTAATTACCAAACCTGCCATTGAAGAAGCTGTCCCTGTAACAGAAGCAGCAGGAGAGACTGCAGCGGAGAACAGGTGTCTAGTGGCGGAAGCCGCCAGCGAGGTGAATTCGACATGGGAGGAGATAAAGATAGAGTAAGTGGTGGTGCCGCCGATGATGATGTTTTTATACCGAAGGAACGTTTCTGTAATCTGTTATTTGTAACCTGTCATAGAATTTAGGAATGTTGAGAACTTAACTTTAGTGACAATAAAGGGACACGTTTTGACGTTTGTTGTCATAATCCGGCATGAAACCGACCTCTTGAATGCCTTGTGAATTCTGGGTTACAGAGGTTGTGTTCATGCATGTATCATTATCGTGTAATAGGTAACTCTTTAATGAGAGCTTTAACTCTTGCCCTTTGTTGGTTTCGTCCGTAATTTTTGTGTCATGAATTGCTCTTCCTAATTGCTTGCCGACCCAAAATTTGTTTTTTTTTTCTGTCTGGTGTTTGAGTCGTGTTAGGAATTGTCGTCCCTAATCGCTTGTCATATTGTTAAAACTGGAAGACCTTAAATTACAGTTGCTCAAAGCCCTTAAGGTTGACCAACTACATCAGTCAATGTTGTCCGCTTCTCAAATGCACTTGCTGAGTCCACAAAAGCTGATTTTGAGGCCTCTGTATCATTCTTTGTTACTACATTACATGAAAATTGAAGAATGTTTATAAAGATGATCCCAAATAGTTAATTCTATGCATTGGTAGTTTTCTTGTATACTTGAATGCACTCGACTAATACAAAGAAGTTAACGACGATTTGAATGTATCCATTGAGTCTTTGCCTCGAACTTGAATGTAAAATTTAAATAAATACAATTTTTGTTTGGCTTCTAGTAAACGCATTAGAGAGAAAATGTTATATCACTGGCAAATCCCACATCATTCCGTCTAAAAGAGATATTTCCTGACCTCAATACGTTTTAGGCACATTGGCTGGAAGAGAGGAGAACATGTATTTGGGTGAGAGCAATTCAAGATGGGTGACCTCATCGAAAGCTCCCACTCGGAATATTTCATTGTGGTCATTCCTTGTGTGTTCCATCTGTGTACTCTTTTTTATTTTATCTTGCATCTTTTAACATATTTACACGTTGAGGAGACCTTTCTAAACGTAATTGTTTTAGATTAATCGTAGTAATAAGAGGAATCTGAAGCCTTTTATCAAATCGCGATTTTGCTGCCATTATCCCAGGATTAAAAGATTCGATACAAAGGGCCCGATCATTCATGAGTAAATCTGGTAATAAATTATACAGCTAGATGCATTGACACAAGTATTGTGTACTGCTTAGACTAAAGGGTATGGGGGCCGGCTAGCCCCGGCTTGGACCGGCGCCGGTCCCCCACACCACCCCCCTTAGCCCCGGCTCGGCCCAAACGGCCCCCATGCGCCGGTTGAGATGTGGCCCCACTTGAATATTATATTTCCATTTTCAATTTAAATACCCTCTCTCTCATCCTTTTTCAATTTAAATACACTCTCTCTCATCCTTTTTCAATTTAAACACTTAGACAATTATAAAATAATGAGGTGGGGTAGCCTCATCCTCCATCCCCCTCAAATATGAAGGAGGCCCATCCCACACGAGCCGGTGACGTGGCGCTGACGTGGCGGCTCATCCCCTCCAAGCCAATCCTCTCCATACCCTTTAGTCTTAGATCCTACACTAATACATCATCTCATGATTCTTGATGATTTGACCATCGAAGGTTGTCCCGAGGCTTTGGGCCTAGGGCCCCTTCTAACGGGTTTTATATTGCGTTTTCAACTCTATTCATGTCTTAGGGAGGTGACAAACAATAATACATCACTGCTGCCGAGGTAACTTCAAACGGAAGATCCTCTTTCCTTGCACACTAGGCAGATTTTTATAGAAGCACATTTCGAGCACCAATTTTATAGTAACACATTTCGAGCGCCATGAATTTTTCATCCCATCCTAAAAAATGTACCTAGGGGTGACTTTTCACAACAAACTTTTCATGAAATGTTGCAATGTTTCATCAAACAATACATCAATTAAGTATGTATATCAATAGTGAGCATAATTTCGAAAAGCACTAAAATACTTCTCTATTGCTTTATTCTTTACTTGCCTTCCAAAGTCCATTTCGTGGATACCCAAGCTTTAAGATTAAAATACTGATGCAGACCCAAGTGTAGAAGATCTAGCCATGACATTCCTGGAGGCCCATGATCGAGCTTCAAAGTTTCGGCCCAAAAACGCATTCTAATGAGAGTTACGGACACTTTTATGTTTTTCTCGTTGTTTTATGTATTTTGTTTTTGGGCTTTGTTTGGCATATCGCCTTTTTGTGGCCCATTTCGAATTTCAGTCTTTATTTATATCTTCCTCTTGTAATTCTAATGGTCAAACTTCAATTTTGATAATAACCATTTTCACTTCAAAGTCTTTGCCTTTTGGGTTGAATTTTGGGGGTTTAGGGAAGATCGTCACGAATATTCGTAGAATCAACGTGATTTGTTCTTCATTATCGTATCACTCGCCACATCAAATACTCATTCAGAAAAGAAATTAAAGGAAATATATCTAGAATTCCATTTGTTCGATATTCCCAAACCCCCAAAATTCAACCCAAACAAAACATGATGCCATACCTTAATGGATAATACCTGTAGTCACGTACAAAGTATTAATTGAAACCATAACTAGAAGTTGTTACAAGATAATTGATAATTTATTCGATGCTCATAAAAAGCTTACAATAGTCGAGTGGTTGACACCAAATGATAAAAGATCGAAACCAAACTAGTCAAAAGAATTGACTGGACACATATAACAAACTTACAAAGTATAAGATAAAGAGCTTGATCAACTGAGAAATGAAGATGCACACCGATAATGAAATGCAAACTCACATTCCAAGCACTTAAAGATCATATCGAATTCCAATTGTCGATGACACTTAACGCACTTTCCATCACTCTCAAACCCTTGAGCAAAAGCCAAGCGGTGTGAGTGACCTTTGATCTCAAGCATTCCTCCAAATTTGATATTGAGAAACTTATTGACACCATATCTAAAAGGATAATATGCACCTTGCTCACATTGAAGTATATTGGGTACACAAGCAGCATGCATAGACTGGGCACATGTAGTGCAATGGTAGAACCATTTCCATGGGTTTAAATCATACTCACATATCTCACAAAAGTATTCGCTGATATGGTTCTCCGCTGGATAGTATCTTAAGCTCAAAGGATGTTTATCACACTTGTGCGTAATCACTTTAGGCAATAAGAAAGCACACTTCGCATGAATGTAGAAATTACAAGAGGGACAATGAAATCCCCACCTACGCCGCACACTTTCATCACATGCTTTGCAAAACAAACGCATTTCATTAGAAGGTGAAGTCTTTACTCTCAATAGGAGATGATCTGGATGAGCCTCATGTGTTATTTCTTTAGGTATGAATGCACAATTAATATCAACATAAAAGTCACAGATTGTACACCCATACGCGAAACCATTAGATCGTAACCTGCAAACAGTACATGTGAACACACCAAAAAACTTATCAAAGATTCTCGGCAGTAGAAAAAGAGTATGCTTGGGATGGCCCACGTAGTGTTGTACTTCCGTGGGTAGTTTGGCACACCACTCATGAAGAACAAAACAACATTTTCCATCAACATATTCGGAACACATGTAAAATGGTACTGTTATGATTGGTTTCACACATCCGTCACATAATAGCCGAACTCTTTTCATGGGGTCGTGAAGAGTTATACCAACTGGTGTTTGCTTGTCGAAAAGGATGAGTGGGTGTTGATGGCTAAAATGGTTGAGCGTGTCACCATCATTTTGTTTACCAATCAACTCCTTTTGATTAGACATATGACGCTTTAAAAGGTTGTCACCTTCATCGTTAAATGGGCAGTGGAGCAGATTCGGATGTTCATCATCTTTAAAATTTTTAGAAGTTTCGCCAAGGCCTGATAAAAATAAGATACTTGAAATTAAACTAAGATAATCTTCACACAAAATAACATAACAAAAAAGAAAAAGAGATTTCTCACTTTCATGTTGGAAGATGGACATAAATGGCTCTTTCTTTGAAGTTGCACAGTCAACATGCACATAATATCGGCATTTATCACATTTGTAAGCCCATAAATGACGTTTGAAATGCTGACCACAGGCTCTACAATGGGGGAAGAATGCAGATTCTTGATCCCAAAAGGAAAAGGAATAGGCAAGGGTAAGTGGATGAGAATGAGTGAAAATCCCATCAGTATGATTTTGTATTACTAACTTGGCAGGCAACAAAGCACAGTCCTGGTTGATCGGAAACCCAGGACATGTGGTACATAGAAAGAAGACCCCTTCATGTTTATTACCACAAGCTAGACAATTAGATACGATGGACCCAGGCATTCGTTCCAGTAGGTGAGGGTGACTAGGATGGTTTATCTTCTGTTTCGGCATCGTAGCACAAGTAATGTCCATGAAAATATTGCAGACATAACAATAATAACAGTTACCCCCCTCCCACTTAGTATTGCAGACATGACAATCAAATGTTTGACCATAATTGTACATGAACAAAAAATTGTGGTCAGGATGATGTGATGGGTGATTTACTAGGATGGGTAGTTCTGCACAAAATTTGTGCAATGAGTAGTCACAGGACTTGCAGTGGTAGTAACACAAATGAAATGACCAGATCTGTTCCTTACATAGGTTGCATTGATGGTCTTCCTCCACAAACTCTTCTTCATCTTTCTCTTTGTCTTCATCTTCGTCTTCAGAGTTTTCATTTTTTTGATTAGGCTGTTGTAGATACACAATGCTGAGCGGATGAGGATGATCAAAGTGATCAATTTCGTCCCTTGTAACTACATCGATTTATGTTACCGACAGATTGGTCAAAAAAAAAAATATGTTTAAACATAAAAAAAAAAAAGAAATACAAAATAGGAGTGTCAACAGGAAAGCCAGAGAGAAATAGTTTTGTATCTCTCACTGCCTTATACTAAAGGGGGCAATCTTGACCCAAAGTCTTCCAAGTGGGTTAGTTTGGGTTGCTTAAAATTATATGGGTTGGTTTGGGTAAGATATTTTAACTAAATGAGTCACAATGGGTCACTTGAAATTCCATCTTGCTATTTTCGGGTCAAAGCGGGTCGACAACATTAAAGAAATGGGTCGATGTGGGTTTCGAGCCGGCACAAGTATCCGCACGAGACAGGTTACGGCACGAAACGAGTTTTGGATCGGAACGGGTTCAGTTCAAATTGAGTTTTGGGCCGAGACGGGTTTCGGCACGACGCAGGTTTTGGATCGGAACGGGGTCGGTTCGGGTCGGGTCGGGTTTCGGGCCGACACGGGTTTCTGCATTGGACGGGTTTCGGATCGCAACGGGGTTTGGGCCGACAGGAGTTTCCACACGAGACGAGTTTGGGGTCGGGACGGGTTTCGTACCGTTTCAACCCGTACCGTTTCGAACCGAACAAAATTCTGATATAAACTGTCATTTGCTGTTTTTGTTCTGTTTTCGTACCGTTTCTTTTAATGGGTTCCAAAAAAGAAATCAATAAATAATCAGACCTAAACGTTTTTCTTTTCAGGAACTGAAGAGGAGACTGCTCATGCTTATGATGTTGCAGCCATAGAATTCAAAGGAATTAATCCAGCGATAAATTTTGACAAAAGCACTTATACAAGAAGGATAACACCTGGGTCCAATTCAGCTTGCAACGTACCATCTCAGGTCGAAGATCATACCGAACCGTTTCAACCCGTGCCGTTTCGACCAGTACCGTTTCGAACCGAACAAAATTGCCCTTGATGTACAATCTCTTTAAAAAAACATTTTTAACCAACCCGACCCGAAACTCGTTCCGACCCGAACCTGTTCCGACCAGAACCCATTTTGACCCGAACCAAAACAACCCCTTTTTTAATTGACCCGTTTTGACCCGAAACCGTTTTGACCCATGACCCGACCCGACCCAACCCGACCCGTTTGCCAGGTCTAGTGGCTTATACATTAAGCATACATACTTCATCTCTATCAATTTATATTCTGATTTCTCAATCTAGCATCGAAAAACATACGTAAAATGGAATAACAAGTGACATACCAGGTATAATATCCATGAAATTTCCTTCGCCTTAGATCGATCAGCAAGTTGAATACTGCACGAAAATTGCAAAGAGACTGATAGTGTTTGGAACCCAAATGCGCCATTATAAAGAAATGAAAAAGAATATCTTTGATTACACGAAAGGAATTAACCCTTCAATAAGAAATCTCAATTATTCTTTCCAAACTCACTCACACTTTATTCCTCCGTCCCTCAACATAGACTTCAACTATATTCCATTCTTGGATTGTTAGGAAAGGAAAGAGAACTTAACTTTATACTTTGACCCATTTGCATATCTATCTTATGCTCCCCTGCTTTTATTACAAAAAAAAATATGATAAACATATATGCATCCATCTCTTTGATTATAATGATTGATGGGTTTAATGTGAGTATAATTAAGGTTTTACTTTATTTACATTTTTCTAATTCTTCGACGTCGAGGTCATGAGTATATTAATTTTACTTGCTTTTAGTTGAAAACTTAACTTTAGCAACATTAAAAGAATTAACGCATTTGACGTTTTTTCGATTCCGCTACCCCTTTAAAAAAATTATGTTACCCCTTCAATTATCGCCTAATTGAAGAGACAGAAGGGAACGCGGAAATAAACTGATTCTCCGGCATGGGCAACGGTAGTTCAGCGGGTCTAGGGTCTATAACTCTGCAAAGGCTCTTGTATCAGGTTTAAATGACAACGGCGGTAGAGAGATTTTTAAACTTGGGCTTTTTAAATTTAGTAATGGCCATGTAAATTTAGCTGGTGACACGCCAGTTGTTCCGTTAGTGATCCAAATTTGCCGTTAAAAAAGTATTAGCCATGTAAATAGCCTAAAAAGTATAATTTATTAAAATCTTTACTGATCTTAGAATTCGAGAGATGACAACATCCATTACTTGTTTGATTTAGTACACTTTTATTTGTTAGAGTTAATTACTGTTTTCGTCCCTGAGGTTTGTCAAAAATAACGGTTTCAGTCCATTAGTTTAAAAATTGCGATTTCAGTCCATTAGTTTCATTTTCGTAACCATTTCAATCCACTAACTTAACTCCATCCATTTATTTTGTTAACTTTTGGGTGAAATTACCAAATTACCCCTGCTAACTTAACAAATTGTAATAAAAAAATTCTAAAAAATCTAAAAATAAAAAAAATTCCAAAAAATTCAAAAAAATCTAAAAATAAAAAAAAATTTAAAAAATCATAGAAATTCTAAAAAATCCAAAAAAATTCTAAAAAATCCAAAAAAATTCTAAAAAATCCAAAATGTTTTATTAAATGTTTCGAACCCGAACCGTTTCGAGCCGAACCGTTTCGACGCGAACCGTTTCGACACGAACCGTTTCGACCCGTACCGTTTCGAGCCGAACCGTTTCGACACGAACCGTTTCGACCCGTACCGTTTCGACGCGTACCGTTTCGAGCCGAACCGTTTCGACGCGAACCGTTTCGACCCGTACCGTTTCGAGCCGAACCGTTTCGACGCGAACCGTTTCGACCCGTACCGTTTCGACGCGAACCGTTTCGACGCGAACCGTTTCGACCCGTACCGTTTCGAGCCGAACCGTTTCGACGCGAACCGTTTCGACCCGTACTGTTTCGACGCGAACCGTTTCGGCCCGAACCGTTTCGGCCCGAACCGTTTCGACC
The DNA here is from genome assembly GCA_030545235.1 of Helianthus tuberosus. NCBI lineage: Eukaryota > Viridiplantae > Streptophyta > Magnoliopsida > Asterales > Asteraceae > Helianthus > Helianthus tuberosus. The sequence goes on along the minus strand of CM060442.1, from coordinate 233,441,139 downwards.
CGTACCGTTTCGAGCTGAAGAACCCGTTTCGAGCCGAACCGTTTCGACCCGTACCGTTTCGAGCCGAACCGTTTCGACGCGAACCGTTTCGAGCCGAACCGTTTCGACGCGAACCGTTTCGACCCGTACCGTTTCGAGCCGAACCGTTTCGACCCGTACCGTTTCGACGCGAACCGTTTCGACCCGTACCGTTTCGAGCCGAACCGTTTCGACCCTTACCGTTTCGACGCGAACCCGTTCGGGTCGAAACGGTTCAGCTCGAAACGGTACGGGTCGAAACGGTTCGCGTCGAAACGGTACGGGTCGAAACGGTTCGGCTCGAAACGGTACGGGTCGAAACGGTTCGCGTCGAAACGGTTCAGCTCGAAACGGTTCGGGTTCGAAACATTTAATGAAACATTTTGGATTTTTCAGAATTTTTTTGGATTTTTTAGAATTTTTATGATTTTTTAAATTTTTTTTGATTTTTAGATTTTTTTGAATTTTTTCGATTTTTTTTTAATTTTTTTGATTTTTAGATTTTTTAGAATTTTTTTATTACAATTTGTTAAGTTAGCAGGGGTAATTTGGTAATTTCACCCAAAAGTTAACAAAATAAATGGATGGAGTTAAGTTAGTGGACTGAAATGGTTACGAAAATGAAACTAATGGACTGAAATCGCAATTTTTAAACTAATGGACTGAAACCGTTATTTTTGACAAACCTTAGGGACGAAAACAGTAATTAACTCTATTTGTTATTTGTTTGATTAGTATTACAGGTATAAAAGTTCTTTTTTTTCATCATTGTTTTTATTTTATCTAATTACTTGATTACAATTTTAAAACATTATTTGGCCCATAGTGTTATGATCTAGTGGTATTGATGATCGTGCCCTACAAATATAGTGTAGATTTAATTTTTTGCAAATGGGGACGTTGTTAAAAAATTAATATATTACTTAATGTAATGTAGAGATGTACTTTTTATAATAAACTAAGAAAGTCGAAATGCTTGGTAAAAATATCAGGCTTACTTTTAGCAACTTAAAATCTTATGGTGGCCGTGTAAATAAAAATTACATTGTGACCCACCAATCATAGAAGTTTGGTTCCGCCATCAATGGTAGTGTGGAATTAAATAATTGTGATTCGTTTGCTAAGTTTGACATATCTAAGATAATGACACTTTCTGAGATGTATCCGAATGATTTTACCAGAGAAGAAAGAGGGTGTCTTTCGTGTGATCTTACGGTCTTTTATCACACTTCAAAGGAAGATGAAAAATTTGCAAAATTGAATGGATCGAGTGACCTTGCTCGTGTAATGGTGGAAACCGGAAAACATAATACTTTTCCTTTGATTTATCGAACATTGAAGCTAGCGTTGGTTTTACCGGTTGCAACCACAACCTTTGAAAAATTGTTTTTTTTCTTAAATGAAGCTTATCAAGACGGATTTGTATTAGACAATACTAGTAGGAAGCCCGCGCGATGCAGCGGGTGCAACAATTTACAACAATGTACTCGTTTTCTAATAGATTATTAATTCTCTCGTGATATATTGTATATTGCTTTTGTTAGTTTCTTATTCGTAATATTGGTGTGGTCTATCTATGTCTTACTTATCTCAATTAAATGATAACATACACATGAATAAGAAAATTTCAATCATAAACATAGAAATTTAAATATAAAAATATGCATGTTAAGTAGCCATGACAATCCGGCCAACAAAGTTTCTTATGTTTATCATTTTAGTTCTCTTAAAATCCGCATCATTATAGTCTATCTGTATTATAAGTTTTACACCTGATCTCAATTATATAATAATTTAACATTAGAATAATCAACTACTTAGTGAAAATTAAACAAAAATTTAACCAAATTTACAACATTATTCAAACATTTATAAGTTCATCAAATTTTACACAAATTTTAAAAAATGTACAAATTCAACACAAAACCCAGCTTCTTTAGCGATAGAAAACGCAAATTAATGTGTTATATGTTAATATGCAACAAAGAAGGGTGTAATGGTAAAATCAAAATTACAATAACACTAATTCAAATTTACAGTAAATTAATAACAATCTACTCTAGGCCTAGATTTGAACCATCGTGTTCTTTCTAAGAAACAAGACTTTCTACCACCCAGCTAAAGGTATAGTGGCAAAAACCGGTTCTTACTACCTTGGTGATTGTAGGGATGAACATTTGGTACCGTATCGAACATTTTTAATACCGGTATTAGTACTCATTTTTCCCGTTTTTCGGGACAAGTACCATCTTGATTATTTTCAGGACTGATTTTTTTGATTTTGATATCATACTCATCCCTAGATGATTGTATACATATATGATTTATATATAATAAAAAACGAATTGAAACAGAGGGGTGATGTCCAGCGAATACGATCCTTTTTGGACCCAAAACTATATCACTCACATTAATTAATTACTAACATTTTGAGCCACATGATTCAGTCAAGATCTTCTTTCTAGATCAACGTTAGGGCTGTGCAAAAAGCTCATGGCTCGGAGCTCCCTCGAAGCTCGCTCGGTTTGAAAGTGAGCCGAGCCAGCTCGGCTCGGTTAGAAAGTGAGCCTAGCCCGGCTCGGCTCGTGACGAGCCAAATTGGCTCGGTTTGGCTCGCTTGGTAGCTCGGCTCGGCTTAGCTCGAATTATTTACTTATAATATATTTTATTTTTATATACAATATAATATATTACAAAAAAATGATTATTATTTACATGTATTAGGCTTGTAGTTTTATATTTATGACATATTTAAAGGTTGATTGCCGTGCTAATGAACAAATATTGTATTTACTTGAAATATAAAACTTATTTTGCGTTGTTGAACGTGATTTTGGCTTGTAATATGTATTAGGTTGAACTTATTTTGAATATGTTCTTTTGAAGTATTGAATAATATTTTAGGATACTGAATTTTGAGAGCTATGTATTAATTTTATTTTTAAAATCGAGCCAAACCAAACCAAGCCGAGGTCGAGCTTAGATTTTCAGCTCGGTTTCAAATCCCAGCCGAGCTGAGCCGAGCTAGCTCGGTTTATAATCGAGCCGAGCTCGAGCTTGCCCTAGCTCGGCTTGGCTCATGAACAGCCCTAATCAACGTGCTAATTTTTTCTCGATGTTGAAAGTAAATTACCTATATTGGATAAAAGTGCAACGTAACATCAGTTTCAATTGCATTTCATCACTAATAAAAACTTAAAGAAATATTATATTCATAAAAGTTGCATCACATAGGTTTATACAGATTGCTCTTCTTATTGATTAAGAAGTCACCCTCCATGACACTCAAAATATCCACCATTGCTGCTCCTGTTGACCAAGTGTATGTAACAATATGTCTGCAAAGTGCTAATGTAAGAAAATATATGATGTGTGATCTTAGTGGCCTAACTTGCTGGTCAACAGCTTTTATCGCTTCAGAAGGAACATGCTTAAAACCAAGCATCCAACCCTCAAACAAAACTACCTAAATGATGAAGCATAGATAAGGCACGTGAAAATAGGGATGAGCAAATCCGGATCCCGTCCCGATACCATCCCGATCCTAAAAATCCCGATCCCGAATTTCGCCAAAACTGGGTACCGATACCAATACCGAAATACGTCGGTACGGTACGGTATAGGTATGGTATCGGTACGGTAGCGGTATTAGAAGGTAAAATTCGGTATTTTACTGGTACCGTACCGAACCGGTACCGATCCCGAAAATACGGATACCGAAAATGCCAAAAAAGTGGATACTGTTTCCAGTACCGAAAAAATTCGGTACGGTATTTTCGGGATCGGGATTTGATACCAAATGTTCATCCCTACGTGAAAATTGCTAAAATAGATCAACACAAATCCATTTATAACTTTAAAAAAAAAACCCAATTACCACTAATAAAGTTTAAACTTACTGTTTAAGGCCCTTCGACATCAGGCCATACTGAAGGGTCAGCTCTATCACCTCTCCCATTGTAGGCCGTCTGCATTTTGAAAAGCATTAAAGTTAGAGGCGAAAAAGTGGACGTTCAGGCCTGATTATTTCTGAGTGGTCAAACACATAAAATTCTAAGTAAAGACAGCTGAATTGAAATGGTTCAAGATTTACCCAAAGTGTATTTTCAACATTTTAGTCGCCTAGCCCGTACCCTACCTGAGTTGTGTTGGAAAACTCAAGCCTAAAACCTATGTAACCCGGATACTACCCGTGTAACCTATTTATCTAAACAAGATGAAGGGGCTGGTGGGCTATAAACAGGCTAGTCAGATAATTAAGTCATAAACGGGTTGGGGGTAGACCTATTTATCTACAACTAACCCGAAAACAACCAATGTGTTCACGACCAAATGCTAACCTTTTATTTTTGTGCTGAGTCTGGAATTGTCAATCCTAATTCCACAACATAAAAGCCAATAAATCATTTTATTGGAAAAGGGGAGAAGAATTAAAATAACATCTCCCTCACTGATAGTTGTATACATATGCATTAATCTCTCAGAATTCGATATCATTATATAATAAAAATTAAAATAACATCAAACCTGCAAGAGTAAATGGAACTGTGTCTGCCTTATTGACACCTTTACGGTAATAAATATCAACAAAGTTGATTCCAATGGCCTTGTTCCTCACCATAGAAGTAGCTGCAAAATATATATGAACTAACAAACAATGATGCTATTAGTGACCTGCTGTTCAAGATCACAGAAACGAATAAGCAGAATAATTATGACATTGAACATTTAGTGACTACCTGAATAGGGTCAATGTTTACTCCAAGAAGTTGACTCAACTTAGACACGCCTCTAGATTCAGGGATGCTTCCTATTAAATAAATTAGGACAACCAGTAAGCACTCATGTCTTCAGTAATATAGCATTTAATAGTAGATCGTGGTACTATAGACTCGAAATACAAATGACCTGAAATACAAAAAAGTTAATGTTATATACTTATATGCTAACAATTGCAATGTAAGATGCATGCTAATTTTATACATTGTACTCTGTAGACATAGTAACAGGTCAAGACCGATAACATTTATTCACAGGGTGAAACTCGTTAGATTAGCCAAAAACACTTTTTTTTCGCCAACCTTTTAAATTCTGAACAGTTAGTGAGTCGAATATATGATTACAAAATTTATGTTATTCCAGTAATAATTTAATATTTTCTATAAATGATTTTGGAGGCTTGATAAGGCTGCATAACAATAATCGAAATAAGAAATATTTAATATTTTCTATAAACCTTTGTGTCCAGTGCAAAGATGGAGACTTTTGCTTATCGAAAAGGATGTAATCAAGGCTCTTGTTCCGTAGATACTCGTATACCAGCATCTTCTCAGGTCCTTGTATGCAGCATCCTAACAACATCACCATGTTTCTGTATTAAACCAAAATCAAATAGAAACACAAGCACAAGTAGTATGAATCTAAGCTTAAAAACACGAATCTGATTAAGAAACAATCAAATTAAAAAGAAGCAAAATCTAGGGTTTGAATTGAAGGTAATGAACATACCAGAAAGGAGGAGACCGTAAAAGTTAATTTGGAATGAGAAGCGGTGAGGAAGCAATTGTGATTTGTGTAGCTGATTCAAACCCATCGCCCTTCTTCTTCAAGGATTCATCAGCCATCTATCTCTCTCTGTAGAAAACCCCAATAAAGTATTTTGTGTTTGAATCATCTTTGAAGGCAAGTGGGGAGGGGGACTTTTTCGTTCTCTCTATTTCCTGCAAAAGGGGAGACCGAATATTCAGGCTTTTTAAAATTCAAAATTAGAAAAAATTGTTGGCCGCCCAAATGAGAATCAAGACACTTTCAACTATGATATTATAAAAAGTAATTGACCAATGGCAAAGTCAAACTATATAATTACATATAAAAATTATCCCTATTATAATTATATATAAAAATACCTTTTGGATATTCAGGCTTTTTATTAGTTGTTATTTTTTTCTTTAATCACTTGTACATTAAAGCATTATCGACTTGTACCTTTTAGTTCATGCGTCGATATTGAACAAGACAACTACCGAAACGTCGACAATAATTTGTAGGACATAATGTTATATTTGGAATTTTTTTAAACAGTATAGTTTATAAGATATGTCAAGAATAACTAAAAAAATTATAAGTTTGTTATAGAGGAGTGAATTGTAACTAATTATCTAAAATTTAGATAAAACCATAGGGATTTAAATGTAATAAATTTAGGGGCTAAAAAATAAATAGTGGTTAAAAGACCAAACTACCCTCATTTTAGGGGTCTTTCTATAAATAAAGGGGGGAAAAGTTCTTATTTTTTGGGTATCTTAAAATGCCCTTGCCTCATGCATTATAATATAGTATAAGATAAACATAATTATTCGTATGATTATATGTATTTAACTTAGGTTATATTACTTATATTATATGTATGTATATTCGAGATATTTTGAGCGGTTATGATGGTTGGAAGGAACCGATTCAGAGGTGGTTATTCCCTCCAATTCTAGTTGCCTATAACTGTAATTTATATGAACATATATATATAGTTCTTGGCGGGAACTATAACCGGTACCAAGACAATTTCAAACTTCCGAATTGTCCACACATATTCCCTGCAAATCTTGATCGTTAATGATTAATCATTCAATCATGAAACCAAGTTTTCTTGATAATTCCGCTGCAAAACCTTTAGAAAGTCATCAAAGTGGTATCAGAGCCACTAGAGAAGACGATTCTGATCTTAGGCCAACTTCTTCCACGTTGCCATGTAAACATTGTTCCGACGAAAAGAGAGTACGAAGATGGTTGCAGAGGCGATGTTATTACTGCAACAAACCAGGACATCAAATCTTAACTTACAAGATGAAGGAAGATGACGAAGAAACACAACTGATCCGTCTTGCAATTGACACCGGAACACAGCAACAACATAGTGAAGACCATGATCATGAGAGCGGTCAGAGGATGGAGTATCTGGTAGTCGGAACCGATGGAGGATTCTGGTCGGAGATGTGGTATGTAAGTAAATCTCTGAAACATCATTTTTCTGGCAATCTAGATATGTTTAAACGAATAAAGTGCATGTCCGGTGTTGAAACAAAAACTGGAGAGAATCAGTTTTATTTCATAAGGGGCATAGGGGTTGTTGAAGTAATATCTGGGTCGGAGAAAATTCGTATTCAGAGTGTGTTTTACACTCCGGATATCGACAGAAACGTGTTAAGTTTAGATCAATTAATTACTCAAGGTTTCACGGTGAAATTCATCGGAGACAAGTGCAAGTTATTCCCTACGTTTAGTGTTCCTTTAATTAATAAGAAAAGTGACATAACTGGGATGACTAAGGAAGAAGAATTCGGTATGTTAGAAAAGCAATCCGTGATTAGTAAAGAATCGGACCATGAAAAGTTCAAAACAGAATTTTTAAACGATTATTTTGAAAGTCTGAATGTATCGACAAACGAACCAGACTGGAATGTTTTAATACTTCAAGCAATGTCTTTCAGGGAGTTTCAAGACTGTAAGGCACTTCTTGATATGCTTGATGATGAAGAGTATGTTATGAAATACAAGTATCATCTCGAAACCAAGTTCAATGATATGGTTGATTGGTTTCTCAAGGAGAAGTTAGAAATTAACACAAGACCACTACCTGCATATGCATCGGACAACCGAAAGGTGTGTTTATTAGATCTATACATGGCTGTTAAAAGAGAGGGTGGACACCAAAGGATCACTGAAAACAATATGTGGGCAATGATTGCCAAAGAGATAGGTTTTGATTATAATGAAGGTGAGTTTATGAGACTGTTATATGCCATGTATTTGGACGTGCTTATCTACTATTACAAGTACAAGTCAACTCAAGAGAAGGTGCACGAGAAAGAGGAAGTCAAGACGGTGGTTGATCCAAGACGAAGCAGGAGTGATGGAGACGAAATGTTAGTGTATGAAGCAGATCAATCGGAGGGCAATTCAAAGAATGAAGATGCTGCAGGAAAAGAGGCTGAACATTATGCATTTTTCGCCGGTAACGATTGGGAAGGAATCAAGAGGCTGCAAACTAGGAGGAGGTTCGACTTCAATCGGGCAAAAGCAGCCGTAGATAATGCAAATAGAAGCGTATTGATACACTCTCACAAACATAATTATGTTTAGGGGAGTGTATTAGACAATATAAACATAATTATTCGTATGATTATATGTATTTAACTTAGGTTATATTACTTATATTATATGTATGTATATTCGAGATATTTTGAGCGGTTATGATGGTTGGAAGGCACCGATTCAGAGGTGGTTATTCCCTCCAATTCTAACTGCCTATAACTGTAATTTATATGAACATATATATAGTTCTTGGCGGGAACTATAACCGGTACCAAGACAATTTCAAACTTCCGAATTGTCCACACATATTCACTCCAAATCTTGATCGTTAATGATTAATCATTCAATCATGAAACCAAGTTTTCTTGATAATTCCGCTGCAAAACCTTTAGAAAGTCATCAATTTGCACAATCGAATGGGTGAGGAGTATTTGAACAATGCTCTAATTTGTGCGATTGAAAAAGAAACTTTTTTTTGTATGTGTTTAACTTTATTTATTATCGTGCTACTACTTTTGTTTCGTAAGTACGTTAAAAAAATTGAACGTTACCCCTATAATTATTTTCTAGATGCCACTTCTCAAATGCACTGACAAAGTCAACGAAGTTATGAATGTATCCACTGAGACTTTTCCTCTCGGCTCAAACTCGACTGTAGAACTACCAATCACTAAGATAGGTTACATATGAGAACATTATTGGAAATTTACACACACTAGTTCCCTTCACTGTGTGTTTCTGAGATGTTAAAAGTGATGATGAAGGGGTGAAGATAACTGGAATGAATGAAACTGAGTTTGCTTAAAAATAATTATTAAACTTAGTAATTATATGTTATTTTGATTTTTTTAATTGGATTTGCTTAAAAATATTATTAAAATTAGTAATTATATGTTGTTTGTGATAAATTCTCAAGAATGAACATTTTCTTAGATGGAACCACTGCTATTTTTTCTAGGAACTTATTCTTTAAACAAATAATCGAGCTATTATAAAGCAGTGGTGATGTTTAACTCACACATCTACTAAATATACTTCTATCTACGTCAACATGCACAATGGAACTAGAATCCTTAGAAACATATTTACGAAACACGATAGACGACTAAAAGCCCTTAGGATACTGGTTAATCTAGTGACCCACACAACTTGGATACTTTCGAAATAGGTCTCTCTTCAGCAGATTCTAGGTTTACTAGCAATGTTTTAAAAACCGGTTCAAACCAACCCGTATTACCGGTCGAACCTCCCGCTACAACCAGTTGAACTGTTTCTGAACCCAAACCAGTACAATATATAAACCATTTCTGAAGTCTCGTAAGTTATGAGATTTCATTCATCCTTTCAGGCATTAGTTGTGGGCCCAGTGAAAAGTCAAATTTTGGACCTAATGCTAAAATTGAATTAATGACCAAATATATTATATCAATTGTACTCGACAACCTGATTGTTTTTTTTTTTTCTTGGATTGGTTAGTTGAGCCCATTTCTTATATTCTGAGCCCAGCCCAGAACCGTCACACCCCCAAATTACCACCTGCGGAACTCTACCGCGAGGCGTGTGACATACCAGGATCTAGCCACTAATCATTTCAAACCATAGTAAACAATGTAAAACACAAACATCATGTCCAACATGAATAGTGCATTTCAAATTAAGCGTTTCAAAACAAAGTATGTATTCAGCGGAAGCATAAGTAATTGTTCAATCAACCAAAATCATATTGTCTAGAAAACATAACATTAAACGATATAAAGCACGACTTGTTGCCATAAGCTTCATAAACGGAGAGCATTGTTTATACAAAACCCATATTATTACAACCCTTTAAGAATATGATCTAGGAGGTTGTATATATGCATTTAAATACAATTTTTGTTTGACTTCTAGTAAACGCATTAGAGAGAAAATGTTACATCACTGGCAAATCCCACATCATTCCCCGTCTAAAAAGAGATATTTCCTGACCTCAATACGTTTTAGGCACATTGGCTGGAAGAGAGGAGAACGTGTATTTGGGTGAGAGCAATTCAAGATGGGTGACCTCATCGAAAGTTCCCACTCGGAATATTTCATTGTGGTCGTTCCTTGTGTATTCCATATGTGTACTCTTTTTTATTTATCTTGCATCTTTTAACGTATTTACACGTTGAGGTGACCTTTTTAAACGTAATTGTTTTAGATTAATCATAGTAATAAGAGGAATCTGAAGTCTTTTATCAAATCGCGATTTTGCTGCCATTATCCCAGGATTAAAAGATTCGATACAAAGGGCCCGAGCATTCATGAGTAAATCTGGTAATAAATTATACAACTAGATGCATTGACACAAGTATTGTGTACTGCTTAGATCCTACACTAATTCATCATCTCATGATTCTTGATGACATGACCATCGAAGGTTGTCCCGAGGCTTTGGGCCTAGGGGCCCTTCTAACGGGTTTTATATTGCGTTTACAACTCTATTCATGTCTTAGGAAATATATCTAGAATTCCATTTGTTCAAAATTCCCAAACATTTCATATTGTGAAAGTTGTTTCAAGTTACTTTAATTCTACATCAAGTGTTGACACCATACAAAATTTACTATAGTCAAAAGAACCGGATCAACTGACAAAACATGATACAGATTGGCAAATATAAAAGTTTACAATAGTGTGGCTGCATCAAACTATAGCAAGAAGTTGTTACAAGATAATTGATAATTTATTCGATACTCATAAAAAGCTTACAATATTCGAAGTGGTTGACACCAAATGATAAATGATCGAAACCAAACTAGTCAAAAGAATTGACTGGACACATATAACAAACTTACAATAGTATAAGACAAAGAGCTTGATTAACTGAGAAATGAAGATGCACACCCATAATGAAATGCAAACTCACATTCCAAGCACTTAAAGATCATATCGAATTCCAATTGTCGATGACACTTAACGCACTTTCCATCACTCTCAAACCCTTGAGCAAAAGCCAAGCGGTGTGAGTGACCTTTGATCTCAAGCATTCCTCCAAATTTGACATTGAGAAATGTATTGACAACAGTATCATTATAGGGAAATGAACCTTGCTCACATTGAAGTATATTGGGTACACAAGCAGCATGCATAGACTGGGCACATGTAGTGCAATGATAGAACCATTTCCAAGGGTTTAAATCATACTCACATATCTCACAAAAGTAATCGCTGATATGGTTCTCCACTGGATAGTATCTTAAGCTCAAAGGATGTTTATCACACTTGTGCGTAATCACCTTAGGCAATAAGAAAGCACACTCCGCATGAATGTAGAAATTACAAGAGGGACAATGAAATCCCCACCTTGGCCACGTATAGTCATAACATGCTTTGCAAAACACACGCGTTTCATGATAAGGTGAAGGCATTACTCTCAATAGGAGATGATCTGGATGAGCCTCATGTGTTATTTCTTCAGGTATGAATGCACAATTAATATCAACATAAAAGTCACACATTGTGCACCCATACGCGAAACCATTAGATCGTAACCCGCAAACAGTACATTTGAACACACCAAAGAACCTATCAGAGATTTTCGGCCGTAGAAAAAGCGTATGCTCGGGATGGCCCACGTAGTCTTGTACTTCCGAGGGTAGTTTGGCACACCACTCATGAAGAACAAAACAACATTTTCCATCAACATATTCGGAACACATGTAAAATGGTACTGTTATGATTGGTTTCACACATCCGTCACATAATAGCCGAACTCTTTTCATGGGGTCGTGAAGAGTTATACCAACTGGTGTTTGCTTGTCGAAAAGGATAAGTGGGTGTTGATGGCTAAAATGGTTGAGCGTGTCACCATCATTTTGTTTACCAATCAACTCCTTTTGATTAGACATATGATGCTTTAAAAGGTTGTCACCTTCATCGTTAAATGGGCAGTGGAGCATATTCGGATGTTCATCATCTTTAAAATTTTTAGAAGTTTCGCCAAGGCCTGATAAAAATAAGATACTTGAAATTAAACTAAGATATAATGTTCACACAAAATAATAAAATAAAAAAGAAAAAGAGATTGCTCACTTTCATGTTGAAAGATGGACATAAATGGCTCTTTCTTTGAAGTTGCACAATCAACATGCACATAATATCGGCATTTATCACATTTGTAAGTCCATAAATGACTTTCGAAATGCAGACTACAGGCTCTACAAGGAGGTAATAATGCAGATACTTGATCCCAAAAGGAAAAGGAATAGGCAAGCGTAAGTGGATGAGAATGAGTGAAAGTCCCATTGGTATGATTTTGTATTAGTAACTTGGTAGGCAACAAAGCACAGTCCTGGCTGATTCGAAACCCAGGACATGTGGTACATAGAAAGAAGACCCCTTCATGTTTATTACCACAAGCTAGACAACTAGATACGATGGACCCAGGCATTCGTTCCAGTAGGTGAGGGTGACTAGGATGGTTTATCTTCTGTTTCGGCATCGCAGCACAAATAATGTCCATGAAAACATAGCAGACACGACAATAATAATAACACTTATCCTCACGCTTAGTATTGCAGACATGACACGTAAATAAATAAACATAATCATGATTGAACAAAACATTGTGGTCAAGATGTAATGGGTGATTTACTAGGGTCTCGGGTAGTTCTGCACAAAATTTGTGCAATGAGTAGTCACAAGACTTGCAGTGGTAGTAACACAAATGAAATGACCAGATCTGTTCCTCACACAGGTTGCATTGTCCACCATGATGGTCTTCCTCCACAAAATCATCTTCATCTTTCTCTTTGTCTTCATCTTCGTCTTCAGAATTTTCATTTTTTTGATTAGGCTGTTGTAGATACACAATGCTGAGCGGATGAGGGTGATCAAAGTGATCAATTTCGTCCCTTGTAACTACATCGATTTATGTTACCGACAGATTGGTCAAAAAAATTATGCTTAAACATTAAAAAAAAAAAAGAAATACAAAATAGTAGTGTCAACAGGAAAGCCAGGGAGAAATAGTTTTGTATCTCTATCAATTTATATTCTGATTTCTCATGTAATTTGCCCTGGTGATTGAAATTCAAATAAAAAAAATACAAAATTAATATTAAAAAAAAAAACATTTCTCAATCTAGCATCGAAAAACATACATAAAATGGAGTAACAAGTGACATACCAGGTATAATGTCCATGAAATTTCCTTCGCCTTAGATCGATCAGCAAGTTGAATACTGCACGAAAATTGCAAAGAGACTGATAGTGTTTGGAACCCAAATGCGCCATTATAAAGAAATGAAAAAGAATATCTTTGATGACACGAAAGGAATTAACCATTCAATAAGAAATCTCAATTATTCTTTCCAAACTCACTCACACTTTATTCCTCCATCCCTCAACATAGATTTCAACTATATTCCATTCTTGGATTGTTAGGAAAGGAAAGAGAACTTAGCTTTATACTTTGACCCATTTGCATATCTATCTTATGCTCCCCTACTTTTATTACAAAAAGTATGATAAACATATATGCATCCATCTCTTTGATTATTATGATTGATGGGTTTAATGTGAGTATAATTAAGGTTTTACTTTATTTACAGTTTCTAATTCTTCGACGTCGAGGTCATGAGTATATTAATTTTACTTGCTTTTAGTTGAAAACTTAACTTTAGCAACATTAAAGAATTAACGCATTTGACGTTTTTTCGATTCTGCTACCCCTTTAAAAAAATGATGTTACCCCTTCAAGTATCACCTAATTGAAGAAAATATAAAAAGAAAGAAGGAAACGCGAAAATAAACTGATTCTCCGGCATGGGCAGCGGTAGTTCAGCGGGTCTAGGGTCTACAACTCTGCAAAGGCTCCTGTATCATGTTTAAAAGACAACGGCGGTATAGAGATACATTACTTGGGCTTTTTAAATTTAGTAATGGCCATGTAAATTTAGTTTGTGACACGGTAATACTCCAGTAGTCCGTTAGTGATCCAAATTTGCCGTTCAAAAAAAAGTAATGGCCATGTAAATAGCCTAAAAAGTATAATTTATTAAAATCTTTATTGCTCTAATAATTTGAGAGATGGCAACATCCTTTACTTGTTTGATTTAGTACACTTTTATTTGTTTATTTACTAGGTTGTTGTCGTAGGCCGCGCGTTGCGGCGGCGACTTAGTTGGTGCGACGTCTTAGTTGTTTATAATTGCGGACATTATAGTCTTAAAAACATACAGTACTTCATGTTTTATGTTTACAGGAGTTGTACGACATACAATACCAGCGCATACCAATCTTGCTAGTGAAATTCTCCCGGGCGATGTGGGAGTCTAAAACAAATGACAAGTTGACCACATACATTGGCAAATCAAGATATTAGGAAATTACATTAATACTCGATATGTATTTATTAAACTGTATAATTCTCAAATCCGTAATCCTAATATTTACCAAAACTTTATGTTACTATCTAACATATTAATATAAAATGATCTAATTTGAACTTAAAATTAAACTAAAACTTGTTTTTGAGATGGTAAATCCTTGTAAGAAACTTTTTGAGGAACACCACGGTTCTTTAAACCTGGTTCTTCAATTGCAAGTTTGTCCGTCTCACCCCCAACCTGTTATGCAAAAATAAAAATTAAATCACATATTTGAAGATATGAAAACAAAGAATGAATATGTGATGTAGACTTGCAAGTGTGTTTCAAGATGAAATATTACAATGATGCATTAGTTGCTCCTATATAGCTGAGTCCATATAATATTTTCTCAACGTCACTATCCTGCATAATAAAAATGGATCCATCATAAGTTCATAACCCTTTAAGTACATCTGACCAACTCAACTCAACTCATTTCACTTTTTCTTTTAGCTAATGTTTTGTGCTTACACATTTGACCCATCAAAGACAAATCGTTAGATATAATGAACCGCATTGTTGAAACTAAGTAAGCAGGTAGAAAAAAAAAAAAGATAAGCTTGAACTTTAAAAAAGCATGTAAAATGGGCCACATAGGTCAATCAGGTCAACCAAACCTGACTTGTTGCAAAAAGGTTACCCATTTTCACCCATTGCCCAATCCGCCAAGTATTCCAGCTCTACTAATTGTTGAAAACATTGCATCATAAGCACTCTTCTCACCAGGAAGATTTTCAGGATGTTTGGAACATATTCCTTCATCTACATCAAGTGTAGGGATGAACTCATCAATTAATTGGTGTGGTTTTTGATTCCCCACACCACATTTGGCTGCTGAATGTTCTAAGAGCTCAAGATCAGACCAGTGGGTTCAAATTTCACACCAATGGGAAGCCCAGGCCACTACTCTACTGATACCTGCAATATGAAATATAATTAAAGTCATGTATGTCACATGAGTGACTCAAAAAAGTTGGAATGATTTGTTAGACTTCTTACATCACTACTATCAATACTGAAATGGCATCGTGGTCAATCCTGAATTGCTCCAGTCTTTGATTTGATTTACCAAAGGCAGACTACAGGTTTCAACCTTTCATGCAATAGCTCTACCATCAACAATCCAACTTCTATAGTATTCAAAAGGAAAAGTTACATTAGTAGCAAAAATAGCTTATTTTAAAAGAAATAGTATGATAATGTAGTAGCGCTCCCTAAAGAGCTATCATACTCCCTCACCTGGATATGAAATCTCTTAAAACCTTTCACAAAATTACATCAAAACTCAATCACTTTAATTTTAGTTAAATACCTACAAATTTCTACCCCTCATTTTAATCTCCACATAACAATTATATTTCGTTAACAGTTGTTGGTGCATATGTCTGTCGACTTCGTCTTGTATCGAGTCTTGTAATAGATTAGATAGACCAGGACACGTAGTTCGAGAAAAACGGGAAACTGAACTGACCAGTTCGTGCGAACTGGGCAGTTCATGCGACCTGGCACCAAGTCGTGCGAAGTGGCCAGCTTACGCCTCTGATTTGGTCCAGAACTCTTCTGATTGACTCGTTTAGATCGAATCCCGATCCTACAAGTGGTATCAGAGCTCAGGAGGAAGAGTTCTTACCATTTCAGTTTGTTTTCTTCAAAAACAACTTCTTTCTACTCAATTTCTACACTTTTTCTTCAAAATTTCAACGATTTTACGGTTAAAATGACCTGATTTCACATATAACACGTAAAACTGAGTGTTAATCAATCCGTGAACAAATCAGAACTAAAATCAACCTAAAACTTGATAAAATTGACCAAACCGTATGAAAATCTGTTCAGATCGTTCGAACACCATTCAGATCGTGTGAAATTGGACTCCAGGTCGCACGAGGTAGTCAAGTCGTGTGAAATTTCTTCCAGTTCGCACGAGGTCGCGTGAAAATTTGTTCAGGTCGTTTGAAGGTGAACCAGTTCGCACGGTTTGATATCATTTCAGGTCGCACGGATTGAATCAGATCCAGGTCGTATGGTTTGATTCATTCAGCTCGCACCAAGTAAATCAGTTCCTTTGAAAGTTTACTAGTTCGTTTGAAAGTTAACCAGGTCGTACGAGGAGGGTTAATTTCAGATCGTTTGAGGTTGTTGTTTCAGTTCGCACGCGTTGAGTTGCCAGACCGTTTGAAAAGTCTGTTTTGTGAATTCTCGATACCGAAACATGGATTCTGAATTTTATAATGCATTTGCTACTGATGCGTGTTGTCGTGTATATCTTTTTATGTATATTTTAAGCCCTTTTACACTTTTTAGCCAAGTTTTAAATTTATAAAACACGATATTTACTAACACTAAACACACATATGGGCAAGTGCACCCATCGTGAGCGTAGTATAGTGTTGGTAAGATACCGAGGTCGTCCAATGACACAAGAGCTTTTAGTACCGGTTTATCCTCAACGTCTAATCAAATCAAAAGTTTAGAAAAAGGTTTTAAACTAGAAAAATTAAAACTAACTAAAATGCTGAAAAATAAAATAAAAATAAAAAACAGATAGACAAGATGAATCACTTGGATCCGACTCGTGTTTAGTGTAACCTTTGATTATTTTCGCACTTTTGCACTTTTTAAGAGATTATCTTAGTTATTGTAGTAGGCCCCTCTTTTGAAGGTGACGTTACCCTCAACCCAGTAGTTTGAGTCAGCAAGGATACAATCCTAAAGGGTCGGATTATTGAAAGATAATTAATTAAGTTATTAATGCATAATGTGGTAGGCCCCTCTTTTGAAGGTGACGTTACCCTCGGCTAAGTAGTCTGAGTCAGCAGGGATACAGTCCTAAGTAGCCGGGTTAAAGTTTTAATAGTAGCTTACATATGAGGGGATCAAAGAGTTTGGACCCCCGCCATCCAATACAGGTGGGTATTGAAGGAGGTCCTACTAAATTTGACCCAGGTCCTTGCAGGATCTATACACTGAACAAGGCAAGACTCTTACCAAACCGTTCCCTTAACCCCCGACCAGGTAGCCAACATACCTCCATATAGACCGTGGAGATATGAATGGTGAAAATCTTTTATTTTATATAGACAGTAAAATAATGCCAAGACACCACGGACAAACGATAAGGAAGAATCACCTTCAACATAAGAAACTAGTTATTAAAGTCATTAATACATAACCAAATAAAAAGTGTGAAAAGATTAAAAATAAAAAGTATTACACTAGACACTTGTCTTCACCAAGTGATGTAAGAGACTTAGGCAAACATGGCCTTTGATTGTCAAGAACTCTTACGATCAATCTTGGATCCTGAGACGACTCACACACTCTATGATGGATGATGGATGATGGTGGTGGATGATGGTGTTGTGGTGGTGGTGGAGTGTGGGTGAAGTGTGAGAGAGGTGGTGTGCCAAGGGATGGTTTGCAAATGAGCCAAGCACCCCTATTTATAGCCTGAATAGCAACTCGGGCACGGCCCCGTGTCCATTGGGCACGGCCCCGTGTCCATTGGGCACGGCCCCGTGTCCACCCTCCTTCTCTTTCTTCATTAATTGCAGTTTGCCTGCATTAGTTGACCACGCCCCCGTGTCCGTTGGGCACAACCCCGTGTGCAGAAGCGTATATGTACTATCAAGATTTCCCCAGATTCTGCGAATCTTAGAGTTGACCACGGCCCCGTGTCCACTGGGCACGCCCCCGTGGTGGGTGATAGAAGCTTCTACAACTTTGTCTTTTCTGCAGACACTTGGGCACGCCCCCGTGCTCATTGAGCATGGGGCGTGTTCAGCCTTCTGTTCTCTTGTTTTTGCTTGGGAAGATGCTGTCGGGGGGTCGGGCATGCCACGTTTATTCCTTTTCTTGTATTTATGTTAGATTTAGCTGCCTTTTTGCTTCTTTTGTTCATTTGAGCTCATTTAATCCTGAAAATACAAAAGGAAGACAAAAACACACTTTTTCCAACATTAGTACTAAAAAAGGGTTAGTTTTATGTCACATTTGATGTAATTTATATGTTGCATTTTGCACACATCAGCTACTGCCCCGGGTACTCCTATTACTGTTGCTCAGAACGTAAACATGGAAAATGAAATGGGAACGTTGCAGAAACCCCCAAAGCTGATGAGCATTGAAGAATATTATTGTTGGCAAGAGCGGTTCGAGAATTGGGTCCAAGCAAATCATCTAAGGTCTTGGGAATGTATTGAAACTATGTACGTTCGACCTCGTAATAATGTGGGAGTTATAAAGAATATTTCTGAATTTACGGAAAAAGAGAGAGAAATGTACAAGGCAGAAAAAATGATGATCAGTCTACTTCAACAAGCTGTGAAAGAAGACATCTTCATATTACTTCAACATGATGATAGTGCACGTTCGATTTGGGAGGCACTTCGTACAAAATTTGAAGGAAGTACGGAGATGATCAAGAATAAAAAGTCACTATTAAAGAAAGAATTTGAATCGTTCTCAAGTTTGCCGGGTGAAACTACAAAGACTCTTATTGAGAGATATTGTCATTTAGTACGCTCAATGAGTCGATTGGATATCAATAAAGATCGAGAGGAATGGGTTGAAAAATTAGCCGATGCTTTACCTCAAAAAGAATGGGGTGCATATCTTATGATTTTGAAGAATACCGGAGAGTATGATAGATTGACAATTGCTCAATTCATTGAAAAACTTGAAGGACAAGATCTTGAACAACAAAAGATCGCTAGAAATGAACAATTCAAATGGTCAACAAGATATCAAGATGTATTTCAAAGGTAATATTCAAAATGTTGAAGCAAGTCCAAAGATCCAGACCGCTTTCAGCGCAGAAAACTCATCTGGATCACTCAATCAAAGCTCAATCAACAAAAGTGGATTTTCTTCATATCCGAGTGTTAATCCTAATGTTTCAACTTCAAACTATCAGTCTCAAAGCTCAAACAATGGTAATGGTCATGTGCTATAATGAAACATCGCGTTGCATCTTCAGAACGGTCAGAATTTCTCTGAAGAAGTCGCTAAAGGTCATATGGCATTACTAGTTACTGTGTTGGAATCATATGAGAGTTTGGTTGCGGGAAGGATTGGAAACCCTATGTTAACAAAAGAGGACTACGATCAGATTGATGCTGAGGAAATGGAACTTATGGATATAAAGTGGTGTATGGCTAGTGTGTTGAGAAGAGCTGAGAAGTTTAAACAGATCATTGGAAGAGATGATTTCCGTGATGCTGGAACTTCACCTTTAGGTTTTGATAAATCTAAAGTTACTTGTTTTCGTTGCAGGGAAAAAGGGCACTTTAACCGGGAATGCACAAATCGCGAAGCAAGTGGAGCTCAAAATCCATTCGGAAACAATGATTATCATCGAAAAGCGATTTATCATCAAGTTGCTCCGCATCAACAACAATCGCCACAAACTTCACATGCTAGAAAGGAGATCGAAGAACCATCAAAGAGAGCTTGTTATGGTCTAATAGATCAAGAAAATGAAAGGATTCCAGAAGGCTTTAATTAGGATAATTATGATCCTAACAGAACTTCAGATTTTAAAGCATTTGTTGCTGAAATTTTTGAAGATTCAACTGCTGAAGATGAAATGGCGTATGCTTATTATGAATCTCAGCAATACAGTCCTAAAAAGAATGAAGAAGAACCAATTTCAACAGAAAAGGTTTCAGAAAAAACACCAATTTTTTATCACTCATCAGATGAAGAGAGTGACGATGACAGTGAAGAAATTCGTAAACTTGAATATTATAAACGAAAATTTTCATCTGATAGGTATAATTTGTATTCTGCAGGTAAAATGGAAGAGATCAAAGAAAAGGTCAAACCTGAGGAAAATATTCAAGAAGTAAAAAGGCAGGTTAAAGAAAGTCCAGCTATCAAGGTTGAGAAGGAAGCTGATACTGAAAAGATGCCTGAGAAGTGTGAAAATTGTGATACTGTGAAAAGGCACAACAACAAATTGATTCATAACATGAACAGATTGAAAGAATCTTACGATGTTTTAAACAAAGCTATGAATCAATATAACAAGTCAAGCAATGAACAAGCGATAGCTATGAAGACACTCAATGGAGCGTTCATGACGAAGCAGAAAATCATCAATCAGTACATTGAGAAATGTGCTGAACTTGAACAAAAATTGGAAACTGAGGATAGAAACTGAGAGGGTAAAAAGGTTATTAAAAAGTTATTCATGTGCTTCTTACGTGATTGACAGGATTTATCCTACAGTAGAAGACATGAAAGCGTTTGAAGAGGAGAAACCTGAAGTAAAGGATACTAGTAAGAAACATAGTACCGATTATACAAAGTGTCCACCTCCGCTTGAAGAAGGATATTCTCCACGAAATCCTAATTCAGAAAGAGTCAAAAAGGCAACCAATGTAAAGTGGGAATCTGAACCTTCAGATGGATTGCCAGATAATATTGACATCACATTCACTGCATCTGACACTGATCAACAATCTGAATTGATTAAGAAAGTGGTGGATCATGTGTTAGATAAAGATGAAACCGAGGAGTCAGAGTCAAAGTCAAAGTCTGACACTTCAAGCCCAACAGTTGAACCGGTCAAAAGGGTTTACAATAAAGATTTTCTGATGTCACAAAATAATTTGAATGACGAAACATTCAAAGTAGCATATACTTTGAATGACTCCGACAAATTATATTCTGATGAAGAATTTCCAATAAGAGGTGTTAAAACTGAAATGATTAACAAGGTTTTCAAATTAACAGAAATTAATATTTCTGAAATAAAAGATGTAAATCTTACTGAAAAACCTAAAAAATACACCTCAAGAGTTCAACAAAGATTAAACAAGAAAAAATGTTACAGTTCTGGTTCGGGTTATCGAAAGAAACCAAACCATAACAGTAATTTCAAAAAGAAAGGATTAGGTTTTATTCCACCAGAAAATCATAAAAATGAGAAAATTTTTAATTCAAAAACTGTATTTGTATCAGGAACATCTTCTGAAGAAGAAAAAGAGAATTTGTTCAGAAAACAGACGAACAAAGAATTCCTTGCTAAGAAGCAAGAAGGAATGAAGAATGATGTTGCTCAAAAAAAGGAGACAAGAACCTGTTATCGATGCAAAGTAGTTGGTCACATCGCCCAGAATTGTCCAAAGGCAACCAACACAAAACAGGAAGTTCTTTCTAAACTTAAAGAAAAAGTTGTTGATAAAACTGAACCACCAACGGACAAATTCAGAGTGTTTAAAAATTCTACATATGAAGTTGGTGAATGTTCTAAAAGGTTTTACAAAAGAAGAGTGAATCTTAACAACCAAATGTGGGTTGTTAAGAAATCAGATGTTAATTCTGGCGATGAATCTGACTCGTCAAAGTCAGAGGAGCCACAAGTTGATCTAAAAAGTGATAATTCCGTTCCGACAATGGATGATGCAAATTTTCCACCATTGTCAAATGGAAACTTAAAGAAAAAAATTGGCAAAGTTGAGATTTCAAATCAATTCTTTTCTGAAAAGAAAGAATTTGATGTTGAAAAAACATTTAACCCTAAAGTTCTAAATATTTTTGGAAAAATGGTTGACAGGAAGGTCAAAGGGGTAAAGGAATTCTATGAAAAGAATAAGAAAGAAAAGAAACCGAGTGATAATGACTCGGAATCATCCAAGGACCGTCAGGCTTGGGTGAATCTCTTTAACTGAAAATCCTGACTTGCCGGAGCTCCCAAGTTGGTAATCGTGGAGTAGGAATCAACATCTTTCTTGAGAAATATCACAGTTGTGGTTATTGGTGGTTGTTGGACGTGTGGTGAATCAATGATATTTCGACCTACATGTGGTATCATTATTGAAAATTGTTTTGAAAAATGTCAAATGATTGTTTTTACAAGTGGTTAACCAAGGTCATTAAGTTGAACTTAATTTAACTTTCATTCATATGGTTAAAGAAACGGAAAAGTGAACCTACAAGTGGTTGAAAAGAACAATGTGATGAAACCCCATGATGTGTGAAATCAACAAAACTAATTTTCCGGAAAAACCATTTTGATTAAAACAAACTTAAGTGTTTTGAAATCATAATGGGAAAATAGTTTGTTGTCAGGGGAGTTCTGATTGTTTAAGCCAAGTGGATGGCGAATTGAAGCAATTCACATCAGTTTGTCATTTTAGTTTGTACAGTTTATTGCGTTTATTTTCAAATTTTCCTGGAAAATCAAAAATTGAAACATATTTTTGATTTTAGGGGGAGTAAAAAATTTAGAAATTTTGAAAATTTGAAAAATCCAAAAACATGATAAAATCTAAAAACCAAAAACATCGAAAAATCAAAATGAGTTTTGTTGTGAAAAAGAGGAAATGATAGTACATCAGTAGACAATCACAGTACGCTAAAGAATTGGAAAGTTAAAATGTGATAAACGGTCTCACTGATGATATGCCAGCAGGTTTTTACACACTTAGTAGATTGTTTTCGAGATATAAACCTAAATATCAAATACTTACTTATCTCGTGGGGAACATCTCTCGGATATATAGGTAACCCCTGAAATCTTGTTTGAAGGGCTTTCTATTTCTGACATACTAGGTCTTTGTGCGTGATGATATCTGGGGTATTATACCAGGACTTCTGATTTTGCGGGAGCAATAGCCTAGTCCTCGTATAATACTTTGCACTGCTTTATTCTTAAAGCTCACCCTCAGCATAAAAAATGATGAAACATTGAAAAATGCTAATCATGTGCTGTTGAAGAAAAGATTCTCTAAAGGGAACACACCTAAAGTCGAGCCATCATCTCTCTGATTTTGCGGAAGCAATAGCCTGAGCTCTCATGGCCTCGCATTTAACCCTTACAGATATCATTAGTGTACATTCACCTGTAAGACTGAATATAGGAGTCTGGATACGGGAGTATATTCTGAGGTGGGACACGCGAGTAAGTTTAAGTCATTAAAACATTAATCTCGTATCTCGAAACAATTGAACTTTGTGTGAAAATTTAAGTGGATCAGTATACTGACAATCTAAGTGAATCGTTTAGAACTTAAAGTGTTTAAAGCTCAACGGTGCTAGTGATTTGTCAAAATCTGATATGATCCTCTTCCACAAACTCACAAAAATATTGTCTGTAAATATTTCGTTACTGCTTTTCATTAATGTGTTTTAGCATAAAATTTTGAAAATTCAAAAAGATTTTATTTCATCTTATTTTCGGCAACTGATGTTGGAAAACTGATTTTCAAAATTCCAAGTGCTAAACATGATGGACAACAGGGTTGGGAGAGTTTGTTCGAAATGAGAAATGATTAAATGGTTCATTAATTTGAAACCAAATTTGAGTGTTACGAATACAAGTGGTTAAGCAGAGATTAAAATTGTAAAATTTACTTTGTTAAATTTTAAAAATTGTGAAATTTACTTTTGCGTAGAGTATGTGTAGGTAAAAAGCTTTGAGAGAGCTAGGTTTCGACTCCTGAGGATATGCAGATTAGAGCCAAGTTTCTGATCCTGTTGCTACGGAGAGTCAGGATACGTGACTGAACCTGTGAAAGCTGCAAAGCTAGATCCCCGTGTCTAAGCCTGAGCAGAGTTTGAGCCAGGTTATGATCCTAGAACGAGAGCTATTCCAGACTGGGATCCCAGCTTATCGAAAGGGGGAGTCTGAAGACATAAGAGCCAGATACAGATTTTGGATCAACATCCAAGGGGGAGTTTAGCTGCTGATGCTGATAAACTTAAGGAATCAAGAGATCTGATCAAGAGAATTAGAAGAGTCAGATTGAGATTCTGGGAAAGAGAAGAGAGAGATTGAGGATGCTTACAGAAAGACATTTTGGAGAGAGCAAGAAGACTGATCAAGACAGAAGACTTGACATACTGAAGACTCGTCAACATCCAAGGGGGAGTTTGTTGGTGCATATGTCTGTCGACTTTGTCTTGTATCGAGTCTTGTAATAGATTAGATAGACCGGGACACGTAGTTCGAGAAAAACGAGAAACAGGTCTGAACTGACCAGGTCGTGCGAAGTGGCCAGCTCGTGTGAGTCTGTTTCATGCGACCTGGGCATCTCTATAAATAGTAGGTCTTGGGTCTTTCATTTTGAACATTCTGATTCCGGTAGCGAAGCTCTGCCGAAGTGTCGCCAGCTCTTGTAACGTTGTGAAATCAATACAATCAACATTTAATCTACTTCTAAGTGTATATCAAGCTGCAATGAAGATCAAATCACTGAATTTCGCCTCTGATTTGGTCCAGAACTCTTCTGATCGACTCATTTGATCGATTCAACGATCCTACAACAGCGTTTCTCCTATAACGCCTTTTGTTTATGTAGCGGTGAGTATAACTTTTCAAGTCCATAACACATGGTGATCAAAAGAATTTTTGATGTAGATTAAAATAAGGAAAAATAGTTTCTATGTATTATTTTTCTTTTTGATGTAATAAACAATAATAACATAGTATTATTTTGAAAGGTTTCACATCAAAATAAGTTGCGTGATAACACCAAAAATGTTGATAAATAAAATGACCAAACGATTCTGGTTCCAATTCCAGGCCTAAACAACCTTCAAGAAACATTAGAGGAAGACATTCAATATTAATATAATAAACAATTGCCAGAAAACTTGAGTGATTCAATCGATGATTCCATCAATTATCATGTGATTTTTTAATGTTTTGACTTTTTTTTTGCTATTTAAAGAAACCCTCCAAAAAGCATGTTGAAAATGCCAAGAAAATCCTTCAAATTGATTCAAGAAAATCTTTGTTCTTATTGTATGTGTGTTTCTCTACCTCTACTAAAACACCAACGGTTTGATAAACTATAGAAATGGAGTATTAACTATCTCAAAATCAATGTTCACATAAAAGTATAGGCAGCCGGTACACACACGTTTAATTTATTTTTTGTACGATGTATATGTATGATATCCAAATCAAATAAAATGGTAATACTGGATTTATTCGTCATCATACAAAAAATCGCACAGATAGAGATAACCAACAGTGTTTCAATGTAAACGAATCAAACGACTAAACTCTAAAATAATCGCAGATCACGATCAATACAAAGCTAGAGAAATTAAAATGCTAATAACATAAAAACTGTTACCTGCCCATTGTATGAAGGCAAAATCGAGGCTCGGCAAACCCGACTTTAAGGATGACACGCTGAGGAGATCTGGTGGTCAAAAAGAAGGAGAACTTAGGGCTTGCGAAGGAGGAGATGGGTGCCAGGTTAGAGCGCAGTTGTTGTCATGCGATCGGTTTCTGAAGATCGATTTAGGGTTCAAGAAGAATGGAGACGTTTAATCGATTTGGTAAAGATGAAAGGTAACGTGGAAAGAGGCGACGTGAAGAAGCCTATGACAGTTACACGTGTTTAAGGAAAATAATAAACAAATTCACCGACCTTTCATTTTAAGAATAAGGTAAATTTGTTATTTGTTTGATTAGTATTACCGATATAAAAGTTCTTTTTTTTTTCATCATTGTTTTTATTTTATCTAATTACTTGATTATAGTTTTAAAACTTTATTTGGCCCATAGTCTTATGATCTAGTGGTATTGATGATCGCGCCCTACAAATAAAGTGTAGATTTAATTTTTTTCAAATGGGTACGTTGTTAAAAACTTAATATATTACTTAATGTAATGTAGAGATGTACTTTTTATAATAAACTTTCATTAAGAAAGTCGAAACAATTGGTAAAAATATCTAGCTTACTTTTAGCATCTTAAAATCTTATAGTTAGCCGTGTAAATAAAAATTACATTGTGACCCCCCAATCATAAAAGTTTGGTTTCGCCATCGATGGTAGTTAGGGCTATTCAAATCTCACTTGACGCTCGTTCGGAAATTGCTCGGAATTTGCTCGTTCGGATGTAAACGAGCCGCTCTGCTCGGTTCGGTTTGTAAACGAGCCAAGCATGAGCAAAGGTCCGCTCAGCTCGGTTCGGCTCGAATTATTATTTTTAATTATACATATACATATACACATACATATATAAATATGTATATACACGTATATAAATTATACATATGCACACACACCTAATATAAATTATACATATGCACACACAACTATATATATATATACACACACATTACACATACATGCATACTTAAATATAAATTAAATTTAAAGTTTTAGACATAGCACTCTATTAGATTTTGGTCCACTATATACAAATTTACAACCCTATCTATAACAACCCTCCTAAAATATTTCCGACATTCCTAAAATATTTAAAACACCCATGTACGCCCTAAAATACACCCCATGTACGTAAAATAGCCCTGAATACCTTTATTTTTATAAAAATTAAATAAAAACAAAATTTAGTACTCGCTCGCGGGGCGCGACGTAGCCAAGGAAGGCTGTCGCGGGGCGCGACAGCTAGGCCACAAGGCCGCCCCCGGGGCCGCCACGTGTTTGCAGCGTGTCGAGTTTATAAAGTCAACTTAGCAGACCTAGGCCCTACACACCCTAGCTCGCGGACCGCGAAGACCCTTGTGGTCTCTTTCGCGAGGCGCGAGGAACTCGATATCAGGCCCTATAAATTGGAACGATCAGCATTCATTCTCCGACACTCACAATTCGAAATTCTCTCTCAATTTCTGAAGTGTAGAAATTATAGCGGGTATAATACCCCCTAATTAGCGAAGCTCTGCCTTGTTGTAAGTATTATAACCCCCGGTTACGTATTAGATACGCTGCCCGATTGATCTAGTGCTCCGTAACGGCTGTCGAGGCTCTGCCCGATGTAGTCGTTGGAGTTCTGTCTCGGAATATTGGGTTATTATACTAACGCGCGTGCATTGTTTAATTTATTAGATTATAACCAGGAAATCACAGGGAAAAACCTAAAATAGCAATGTGAGTAATCCTATCTTTTTGTAAACTGTTTTTATAAAACCTCAGTTATTTTACATGATAATTAACAGTGATTGAGTATTGGTAATTCTACAATTATCGTCGGTATGTTGGGGTTTTGTATACAAAATTTGTTACTACACTGTGAGTAGTAACATTACCACAAGTCAGGATTGACAGTGTCGTGTGTGGTAATTAAGGTAGAAAAATAAACAAATGTAATTGCTGATTGCCCTCAATACTGTACAAGGATAAAACCTGTTTTGATTAAATTGAGATTCACTTACAAGTATTTCCCACTGACAAATGTTTTTAAAACGCGTTTCAGGTGACAAAATGTGAAGGCCAAATAGAAGCCAACTGGATAGCACTGAAGGCTTGGAAAAATGTGGCTATAAAAGTTACCTAAATAAATAACATGTTTTAATTCAATAAATTAGGGTTTATCCCTATAAACATGTTTGTAATGAAAACTTGAGAATTTCCCATGTATTTACTATTATAAAAATGTGGTATTTTACTCTGATAAAATATTTCCTAACTACGGTCGTGATGTAAATTCCGCTGCCAAACTGATAAACACCGATACCACTGAATCTGAGCTCGCGGCCGCCCGTTCCCAGGTGACTAAGGGGCCGGGGGTTGCGACACTATCTATACGTATTAGTCCAATCATGCCGATAAAAAATAATATTAAATCTAAAAGTCAAACACTAAACCAATAAAAGGCAGTCAACTCATCGCCTCAATGTTTCATGTCGTTCCCTAAGTCGATCGTCTCATGCTCTTAATGTCATTGTTCGTGCAATATGATCATCTCCTCATCGGCCACAACATTGTTATTCATAAGAAAAATATTATGCCATGAAATGTGCTTGTTTAACTTGAGACCTAACATTGTCACTATCTCTCTCAACAAATTTAAATCGAGTGACACAGTTGTCAAAATCGCTCCAACTTCGCTCGACGCTCGCTCGGAATATTTACTGTTCGGAAAATGTTCGCTTGATTTAATGCTCGGTTTTAAATGAGCCGCTCCGCTTGGTTCGGTTTGTAAACGAGCCAAGCATGAGCAAAGGTCCGCTCGGTTCGGTTCGGCTCGGCTCGGCTCGTGAACAGCCCTAATGGTAGTGTGGAATTAAATCCTTGTGATTCGTTTGCTAAGTTCGACATATCTAAGATAATGACATTTTTTGAGATGTATCCGAATGATTTTACCAAAGAAGAAAGAGGGTGTCTTTCGTGTGATCTTACGGTCTTTTATCACGCTTCAAAGGAAGATGATAAATTTCCAAAATTGAATGGATTGAGTGACCTTGCTCGTGTAATTGTGGAAACCGAAAAACATGATACTTTTCCTTTGATTTATCAAACATTGAAGCTAGTGTTGGTTTTTATTGGTTGCAACCGCAACCTTTGAAAAATTGTTTTTTTCTTAAATGAAGCTTATCAAGACGGATTTGCACAATCGAATGGGTGAGGAGTATTTGAACAATGCTCTAATTTGTGCGATCGAAAAATAAACTTTTTATATTGTATGTGTTTAAATTTATTTATTATCGTGCTACTATTTTTGTCTCTAAAGTACGTTAAAAAAGTTGAACTTTACCCCTATAATTATTTTCTAGATGCCGCTGCTCAAATGCACTGACGAAGTCAACGAAGTTATGAATGTATCCACTAAGTCTTTTCCTCTCGGCTCAAACTCGACTGTAGAACTACCAATCACTAAGATAGATTGCATATGAGAACATTATTGGAAATTTACACACACTAGTTCCCTTCACTGGTGTTTCTGAGATGCTAAAAGTGATGATGAAGGGCTGAAGGTAACTGAAATGAATGAAACTGAGTTTGCTTAAAAATAATTTTTAAAATTAGTAATTATAAGTTATTTTGAATTTTTTTAATTGGATTTGCTTAAAAATATTATTAAAATTAGTAATTAGATGTTGTTTCTGATAAATTCTCAAGAATGAACATTTTTTTAGATGGAACAACTGCTATTTTTTCTAGGAACTTATTCTTCAAACAAATAATCGAGGTATTTCTTATATTCTGAGCCCGACCCAGAACAATATATAAACCGTTTCTGAAGTTCCGAGGCTTTGGCCTAGGGCCCATTCTAACGGGTTCTATTTTGTATGTACAACTTTGTTCATGTCTTAGGAGGCGACAAACGATACATCACTGCAGCTGAGGTTACTTCTAACCGGCAGAGCCTTATAGCAACACATTTCGAGCACCATAATTTTTTCATCCCATCCTAAAAAAAAGTATCTAGAGGTGATTTTTCACGCCAAGAGTGAAAATGTGTCATATTGTATAACTACCCGCAATAAACATTTCTTGAAATGTTGCAATATGTTTCATTAAGCGATGCATCAATTAAATATTTATATTAGTATCAGCCAAAATTTCGAAAAGCATAAGATACTTCTCTGGTTCACTGTGTTTTACGCTTCACTTACCTTAAACTCGAGTGTTAGTATCTTGAATTATTGCCAAGTCAATTTTGTGTAACCCAAGCCAATTAAAGTATCGAAATACTCATTTCGAAAAAAGTAAACAAGAAATACATCTAGAATTCATTTTGTTGGAACATTTCATGTATTTATTCATGTTACATACCAACGTACTTTCAATAATTCAGGAATGCCTGTCATCAAACGATACATGATGCCCCAAACCGTTATGAAATATAGTTTTGATTGTTCAACTACAATTGTGAAAGTTGTTACAAGATACTCCAATTTTACATCAAAGTGTTGCACAACAAAAAAATCTACAATAGTCAAAAGAACCGGATCAACTGACAAATGATACTTGATTAGATACACATAAAAAATTACAATAGTGTGGCTGCACAAAATATAAATAAAAGTTGTTACAAGATAATTGATCATTGTTTCGACACACATAATCTTACAATAGTTAAGTGGTTAACACTAATTAATGAAAGATGGAAGCCAAACTTGTAACGCCTCGTATTTTCATATTTGTATTTTAACTTTTCGAGGCGTTAATCATAATGGTAATACATTTTTTTATCACATTGTTAATGGGTAAACACAAGATTTTTATAAGAAACCGAAAAACTATACAAAGAAAAATTATTAGAAAAATTATTTTTCTAATAAATTTTTATACAAAAGAATTTTTATTAATTTTTAGAAATTGTTTTAACATAGGTTCCTTTTATAAAAAGTGCTTGTTTTAATCCATAGTATTAAATAAAAAAAATAAAAAAAACTGCACGTGAATAGTACCCTGCAGGGTACTATTCATTCAGCAACTTCTTCTTACGAAAATATGGAGAGTTTTCTCACTTGTTGACCAACTTGCAGCCATTTTTGATCATTTCAAGCATTCGCCTACCCCCTACACTATAAATACACCTTCTTAGGCCTTCATTACACTTGCTAAACACCTTCAATACATCACAAATCACTCTCAAATCTCTTGCAAAACCGAAATTCGGACAGATTCACAACTCCTTACAAAAGTGAGCATAACTTGCTCAAAACTCAACCAAATTACTTGATTCTTTTTCCTACTTGCTTGTATAATCATGGGGTTTGATTCCTTGACTTCTCTTGGGAGAAATCAGACCTGGAATTGCCCCGAAATTGTCCATAAACTTTCTGTTTTGTTTTGAACATTCTTAAACTCTTGTATACTTCAAACAAACTTGTGTTCTTATGCTTCTAGTCTATTGTATGATTAGTAAAGCCAAACCAAGGTTGTTTTACACTTAATAAGAGTGTCTAAACACTCCAAACTTTCTGTTTTAATCGAGTTATTAACTCACAAGTGGTGCCAAGTCTTGAACTTGAAGATGGTGTGACTACTTAGTTAGCCTAGGCTAACTTACATACAAGTCCACACATCACTTGATGTTTTGTTTAGTATAATTGTACCTTTATTTCTTGAACATAACTATGAGGTTCCTAAGTGGAAGGTTCAACCTCCCGCCTCCTACATAACTCATATGACACCAAGAGGTACCAAAGTGGAAGGTTCAACCTCCCGCCTCCTACGTGACCAACTATATTATTATTATGTATATATTATAATTATGTATATATTATAAACCGAACCCTTGATGGTGATTATATAAATCTACTACCAAGTTAATAAGTTTCTCACTATGTGTGTAGTTCCTTGTCACGATTCTAATAGGTCTTGAATCTATGAAATCATATATAATCCTTAAGGATTACCATAGTGTCAAGACAAGTGCTAATACCATAGTGAATATTTTCCTAATACATACTTTGTCATTCTTTGAATCTAAGTCCGAATCTCGACTCTAAACCTACTCGAAGTTTAACCCTTACACATTCAACCTTCTAAACTTATCAACTTCGTCACATTGGATAATCGGAAAGTAGATGCAATATTGTGAGTATACTCGATCCCTTTTTACTTTAAACACTTTTGGGATGCAACATGTATTCTATATTCAAACACGTGACACTTGAAACTTATTTGAAACATACTCTATCCATTTAAACATGAAACATGAAACTAATGTGAATTACTTGTTATTCTCGTATGCTCTATGAACGCTTGGAACGTTATATGATCATTAACTTTGCTCGCCCACCTTAACAATTATGGTACTATGCATATGCTATAGGATTTACGCCCCACCCGCTATTCTCTTGGGTATTGTTAAGTAATCAATTTTACCTTCCCGCTAAACTCTTGGGATAGGCTGTGTTCATTGCGTTTATTCTCGGGTTTGATCATATTGTACGCCAAAATTGCATACTAGTAATCATATATTATGAATCATGTTGGATATGAGCATTTTTATTCTATTATGCTATGTAATCAAACTTGTATACTCGCCTTTGCTTTTGCATTGAAACTTTATTTTAATACATGTTGCAGGTTGATTATTGAAGTATGGATGAATGATGAAACAAGTTTAGGGTGGACTAGATACACACCTTAAATCTCTTTGTCTTTTGATGTTATGTTAAAATTTGAATAATGTCGTTATCTCTATTTTAAATATTGTATGACAATTTAGCACTTGCAATGAAATTTGAATTTAAATAAATATTGTCACATAGTGTTATGAAGTCTCGAGCAATCTATACACACTTCGTCTCATCCCGATGTTTCCGCCATCGGTTGGGGTGTGACAGATTGGTATCAGAGCCATAACTATAGGGAATTAGGAAAAGTAGGAATGCTTTTACCTAGTCTATAGTTTTAGAGCTTTATTCTGATATTTTACTTGAAACTACTTGCATGTTAGCTTATTTACCTCTCATTTATCCGCTTTTGATCTTTTATACATATACATCACTTATGTGTTAATACATGACATGCTATACTTATTGTGAATACCTGTTTTATTATTTCATTCTTTACGTGCCATTCTTAATATGCTTCCTTATGTGTTATACTTGTTTGTGTACTTCTTTGACTTACATTTTTCCTATACATTTTTACTCGATTATTCTAAATCCAACAACACTCATATTGTACAAACGAGACGAGTTTACCAAAATAGGCGTGAAACCCACAATTTGGCGACCGACTCTCAATCCATTTATTCTTTTTACACGAAATTCGCCGCCAAGTTAGGAGTGAAATCCTCACCTTGTTGGAGAATTTTCATTTCAAATTCTAGTGGACCCTCGTCAAAGCGTCGAAATTAACTTTTGACCCGACGAGTACCAACCACACTTAGGATACTAAATCACCAAGTTAGGGGTGAAACCCGCACCTTGTCGACTAGTTCCACTCCTCGGTCTTTTGTTTTCATAAATCCCGCCAAGTCTCGAGATTTCGATCGATTTGTGACATGTAGTAACCGGAAGGGTAAATACCGTTAACCGACTTGACGGCGAGAGTATTTCACCTATTAGGCCAAAGCATACTCCTCAAACTCGAAAGACTTTTCGACCACTTTGGTTAGTCAAAATTCTGTTTTGGAACCACCCAAATTTTAATCAATCATGTGTTCTACTATTTATTCTATACGATGCAATCTTTCAAATTCGAATTTACTCCCGATACTTTTTTTTTCTCTCACACACACATCATACTAAATCTTTTTCATACACTTATACATATGCATGATTTCATATAATTTGAATTCATATTCCTTGTAATGATAAGTGGAGACATATCATCGAGATAGGAGTGATTTCCTTACCTTAACGATTAACTCTACTCCCCCTTTTCTTAAAACGACCACACCAACGAGTTAGGGGTGATTCCCTTACCTAGGTGATCGTTACCAAAACGCCTCTTCTAAATATCTCATTATGCAAACTCGATCATGATTTATACCTAAATTATTTATCATTATTCAAAATACATACGTATACGATTTCAAAATACGTTGTTTTATCAAGCGTACTTTCTATCCTACCACCTATTTTCACTTAACTCATTTACACGAGATTCTTAAACATATCTTAAACGTTTCACCACACGACTTAGTTTTACACTTAAATCTTTAATCAATTTGTAATATATATATATATATATATATATATATATATATATATATATGGGTATAACGGCTATATAGCCGTTGCCAAACGGCTATATTTCCCCCTATAAATACCCAATCAACAAATCTCATTTTATTCATAACAAAACACTATCCCTTCTAACTCTCTTCAAGTTTTTGAAAATAATATTAAGGATGATTCATCCGGCTCTTGTGTTTGCTGGGGTACTGATCGTGATACTGCACTACTTGATTTTTAGCCTTTCATTAGAAGAAATTGGTTCATATTTATTCTTGGAGAGTTTCGTTGTTTTACCATTGTATTTCATTTGTTTGATGATAAGGGTATGATTTGTCATGTTTATTGTACTCATTTCAGAAATAAAATTTTAATTGAACCATAGTAGGAATAAAATCATTAAATTACCCTACCAATTTAATCGGTCCAATGAAACTCTTGCCCATGAACTTCATATTCGACTTAATCACTGAAACATACACTCACGTTATATCACCATACAAAAGACTTCCATCCTCATATACTTATAAGATCTCATAGATATTATACGGTCATTTTTACCAAAGACGCCTTTCAACATCAACAAATCAATTGTTAAAATATTTTTTTTCACTGCGTCCTTTTTCAAACTTATCGTCGACGATTTTCTTTACGGCTCCTAATTTCTCGGTAATTGATTTGAACACGTGTTTCCACCTTATCGATCAATGTGAACCTAGACTTTTGGTAACGCCTTTGCGGCTCATCATACAGCATTCCGGACTTTACGAGATTTGCATGAGCTATAAAAACCAAACCGTTCTACCTTCTCACATCACCACAACACCTTCTTAAACTCCGTATCACTTACACACTCGTCGGAGAAACTCACCACTTAAACCCAAGATTCAAATGGCATATTTCTCAGCAGCATATGCGGAATCTTCAAATGCAGCAGCAATTCATCCATTCCTTCGGTTCGCTGAGTTACCCACTCGTGAGAAGTATCAAAAATTCAAGAATCTTGAAGTTTTTACCATCAGCGGCATTGATTGGCATCGAATAGGAATGGTTGACCCCAGTGGTTCACTGGCAAGATTACTACCACCCAATACACCTTGGCGCCGTTTCTTCGACATCTTAGAGCCATCATATGATGAACTGGTATATGAATTCTTGTCCACCTTCTATTACAAATCTAATAGAAGCCTTACCGAAGAATCCATTCATTTTCGGCTTTGTGGACAACATCATAACATGTCATTGACAGAATTCGCAGTTTGTCTGGGTATATATACCAATGAAGAAGTTACACAGCCCGTTTTTATGAGGGCATTAACCACCTATACCTACGCGACAATGAAAAAGTATTGGCAACACCATGCATCAAAGGCATGGTGCGGCAACAATAATTCTGCAAACTTCAAAGACTCTCGTTATCGGTATATGCACCTTGTTCTGGCCAACACTATCACGGGGCGCGTAATTAATCAACGAAGGGTTAGTACCTCCGAAGTCTTCTATCTACATAGTATTTTCGAGCGAATTCCTTGTAATATTGCCCACGAGCTTGCTGGGTATTTTTCTAGTCAACAAACAAACCCCCTGAAAAGTCTCATGGGGGGTTCTTACATTACTAGAATAGCTAAATCATTGGGTGTCTTAAGTGACCAGATTATCCAGGAATTATCTCCACCAAAGGCACCTGGGATTGTAAATTGTAACCTCATTAGGCGAAACCCGACTCAACCATCTCAGTCGGGGGTAGCTCCATTTGTCTTAAACAGTACCTCCACACCAAATCTACAACAATCATTGTTGCAATTTCCTCCATCATCTTTTTATCGATTTGAATTGCAACCACCACTGCCATACATACAAGAACATCTTACAACCAACCTATCCCAACCTTTAGCACCAAACGTCTTACCAAGCTC
Source organism: Helianthus tuberosus (assembly GCA_030545235.1). NCBI lineage: Eukaryota > Viridiplantae > Streptophyta > Magnoliopsida > Asterales > Asteraceae > Helianthus > Helianthus tuberosus. The sequence continues at coordinate 233,405,367 of CM060442.1, read as the reverse complement.
CTCACCGATAGTTCTCGAGGAGGACCCAGCGATGCAAGAAACCTATGAAAACATGATGCTCCAAGAACAGTTGGCATCGGAATCATTTTTGCCACAGTCTTTTCAGGCACTATTGAATGAAGTAGAACAACAACTGCCACCAACTCATATAGCAGGCCCAAGTACGGTGCCTCAAATGGATCTACCACCAGATCCAATGGTAGTTGAAGTAATTAGGTTAAACAATCAAGTCCAAGATTTGTCACGGCAAATACAAGAGCTGACTGAAAGAAATCAATGGTTGGAAAGCATGCTAGCTGCTCGTATGCAACTGGATCCACTACCTCCACTACCTGATAATTTTGACTCTGAAATTGATCCATTACCTGGCTCATTTCAAATGTAAATTGTCCACAACATAATAGACTGTTAATAAACAATGCTATCTATGTTTTGATTCAATTAATGTTGTGTTATATTGATGCTTATTTGATTTAAACGATACTTCAACCTTATTTAGAAGATTTATGATTATACTCATGTTTATAACATACTCATACGTCATGTGTTTATACATACATTCGCGTGCGTATTCATAACTTACATTTATACTCATACTTATCTTTCATACATATTCATGATTCATACATTAGTGCCCGTACGCGAGCGGAATTCGATGGATTCGCTTAATTATGTCCTATACATACTTAAGCATGGACTTGCTTACATACCTTATTCTTATACACACATACTCTTATTTTTTTTATTTGAAGGAGATTTCACAAACTAGGCACCTAGCTCGATTGGCTAGGCGCGCGAAAGGGTGTGGCCTAGACCCGGGTTCGATCCAGGGGACGGCCGTTTCCACCATTTTTTTATTACCATATAAATTTGGAAATTTCTCGATAACACGTTAGAAGAAATTCTTGATACATTTTATTTTTCTTTAAGTACCTACCCAAATTCATACACAACTAGTACAAGCTATGTGAATCATGCGAGGATCAATATAATCACGGGTGCACACGGGATTATAGTGATAGGCGTATGAGAACCATAGAGTGTACTACTGTGTATGGTAAGACACGGAGCGTAACATGACACCGATTGCGTAACGGACGTAACATGGTCAAAACATGATATAAGTATTTTCACCACGTTACCAAACTTTCTTAAAACGTGTCATGAGAAATTCAGTGTTCTACAGACCTATTTAGGCTGAATACAACCTTAGACAACTCACAACGCATTATATCCGATTATCCACGACGAGACTTCATTCTAAATACACTGCGTTCATCTATCCAACACTTATGCTATTCTTATACTCATGATCGTTATTAGATCAATCGTTTACCCTTATACCTCAATTATACTCTGTTGTCTCAAACTCCAATGCCTCAATTTTAAACAATCCTCTTCTGTTTGCTAAAACCCTTTCAAGTCTTCCTTCTGAATAAATTTCGGGACGAAATTTCCTAAAGTAGGAGAGACTGTAACGCCTCGTATTTTCATATTTGTATTTTAACTTTTCGAGGCGTTAATCATAATGGTAATACATTTTTTTATCACATTGTTAATGGGTAAACACAAGATTTTTATAAGAAACCGAAAAACTATACAAAGAAAAATTATTAGAAAAATTATTTTTCTAATAAATTTTTATTAATTTTTAGAAATTGTTTTAACATAGGTTCCTTTTATAAAAAGTGTTTGTTTTAATCCATAGTATTAAATAAAAAAAATATATTGCACGTGAATAGTACCCTGCAGGGTACTATTCATTCAGCAACTTCTTCTTACGAAAATATGGAGAGTTTTCTCACTTGTTGACCAACTTGCAGCCATTTTTGATCATTTCAAGCCTTCACCTACCCCCTACACTATAAATACACCTTCTTAGGCCTTCATTACACTTGCTAAACACCTTCATTACATCACAAATCACTCTCAAATCTCTTGCAAAACCGAAATTCGGACAGATTCACTACTCCTTACAAAAGTGAGCATAACTTGCTCAAAACTCAACCAAATTACTTGATTCTTTTTCCTACTTGCTTGTATAATCATGGGGTTTGATTCCTTGACTTCTCTTGGGAGAAATCAGACCTGGAATTGCCCCGAAATTGTCCATAAACTTTCTGTTTTGTTTTGAACATTCTTAAACTCTTGTATACTTCAAACAAACTTGTGTTCTTATGCTTCTAGTCTATTGTATGATTAGTAAAGCCAAACCAAGGTTGTTTTACACTTAATAAGAGTGTCTAAACACTCCAAACTTTCTGTTTTAATCGAGTTATTAACTCACAAGTGGTGCCAAGTCTTGAACTTGAAGATGGTGTGACTACTTAGTTAGCCTAGGCTAACTTACATACAAGTCCACACATCACTTGATGTTTTGTTTAGTATAATTGTACCTTTATTTCTTGAACATAACTATGAGGTTCCTAAGTGGAAGGTTCAACCTCCCGCCTCCTACATAACTCATATGACACCAAGAGGTACCAAAGTGGAAGGTTCAACCTCCCGCCTCCTACGTGACCAACTATATTATTATTATGTATATATTATAATTATGTATATATTATAAACCGAACCCTTGATGGTGATTATATAAATCTACTACCAAGTTAATAAGTTTCTCACTATGTGTGTAGTTCCTTGTCACGATTCTAATAGGTCTTGAATCTATGAAATCATATATAATCCTTAAGGATTACCATAGTGTCAAGACAAGTGCTAATACCATAGTGAATATTTTCCTAATACATACTTTGTCATTCTTTGAATCTAAGTCCGAATCTCGACTCTAAACCTACTCGAAGTTTAACCCTTACACATTCAACCTTCTAAACTCATCAACTTCGTCACATTGGATAATCGGAAAGTAGATGCAATATTGTGAGTATACTCGATCCCTTTTTACTTTAAACACTTTTGGGATGCAACATGTATTCTATATTCAAACACGTGACACTTGAAACTTATTTGAAACATACTCTATCCATTTAAACATGAAACATGAAACTAATGTGAATTACTTGTTATTCTCGTATGCTCTATGAACGCTTGGAACGTTATATGATCATTAACTTTGCTCGCCCACCTTAACAATTATGGTACTATGCATATGCTATAGGATTTACGCCCCACCCGCTATTCTCTTGGGTATTGTTAAGTAATCAATTTTACCTTCCCGCTAAACTCTTGGGATAGGCTGTGTTCATTGCGTTTATTCTCGGGTTTGATCATATTGTACGCCAAAATTGCATACTAGTAATCATATATTATGAATCATGTTGGATATGAGCATTTTTATTCTATTATGCTATGTAATCAAACTTGTATACTCGCCTTTGCTTTTGCATTGAAACTTTATTTTAATACATGTTGCAGGTTGATTATTGAAGTATGGATGAATGATGAAACAAGTTTAGGGTGGACTAGATACACACCTTAAATCTCTTTGTCTTTTGATGTTATGTTAAAATTTGAATAATGTCGTTATCTCTATTTTAAATATTGTATGACAATTTAGCACTTGCAATGAAATTTGAATTTAAATAAATATTGTCACATAGTGTTATGAAGTCTCGAGCAATCTATACACACTTCGTCTCATCCCGATGTTTCCGCCATCGGTTGGGGTGTGACAAAACTAGTCAAAGTAATTGACTGGACACATATAACAAAATTACAATAGTAAAAGTGGTCATGGGTTCGATTCTCACAGCAGGGGGGGGGGGGGGGGTTCTCAGATTTAGTGGGTTTCCTCTTTAATTGGTGTATATGCATTATTGTCTAGTGGAGATGGATATGATCGGGTGGTTCCGCTGGTGGCACGATGATACTCTAGTGGTTCGTCAGTAATCCAAATTTGCCGTTCAAGAAGAAGTATAAGCCAAGGAGCTTGATCAACTAAGAAATGAAGTACACTTGAGATGAAAATGCAAGGTACAATAGTAGTCTTGTACTTCCAAGGGTTGCTTGGCACATCATTCATTAAAGAGCAAAACAACATTTTTCATCAAACATATTGGCAACACATGTAAAATGGTACCGTCATGATTGGTTTCACACATGCGTCAGTCATCACATAATAGTCGAACTCGTTTTAGGGTATTTTGTAGTATTTTAGTAGATGATGTTTTTTACCATCATATTGTTTACCAATCAACTCTTTTCAGAGGCGTTTCTGAGAATTCACATACCATGTTCGAGCTTGAAAAATGTGGCATTCCGTTATATTTTGTTATTATTTAAAAAAAAATCAAATTAGTATTGGTTTCAATAAACCTAATTCCAAGTGGACTAAATTCTAAACCATAAAAAATAATTTGTAAATGGACCTATATTGGAAGTGGTATTTGTTTACAATTTAAAAAAAAATAACATATACGTATCGGATTTTTTTTTAAATCGCATGCTCCTCAAAATCGCAGGCCTCGTGCGGAGGTCCTCCCCGCACACCATCAAAGCCTCCCATGACTCTTTTTTATTTGATATTTGACGCTTCAAAAGGTTATGACCTTTGACATGAAATTGACAGTGGAGCAGATTCAGATGTTCATCATTTTAAAAAGGGAAATTGGTTTTTAATAAACCAACATTTGCCCCATTGGTAAATAATAATCCTACCTACAGAATTGGTAATTAATAATCCTACGTTTCAATATGTTGGTACTCAATGGACCTCCGTTAGTTTTTTTAACTGAAGTTAGTTTTTAAGTTTTATTTATTACACAAACAGTCCCTGTAGTTATAATTTACTAGTTTTAAGTTTTATTTAATACACAATCAGTCCCTGTAGTTATAAAAAAAATCATAAAAATAAAAAAAAAATCTAAAAAATTCAAAAAAATCATAAAATTTCTAAAAAAATAAAAAAAATCATAAAAAAACCTAAAAATCCAAAAAATTCTAGAAAATAAAAAAAATTCAAAAAAAGCAACCGTTTCGACCCGAACCGTTTCGACGCGAACCGTACCACCACCACCGCCACCGCCACCACCACCACCACCACCACCGCACCGCCACCACCACCACCACCACCACAGCACCACCACCACCACCACCGCACCGCCACCACCACCACCGCCACCACCACAACCACCACCACAACCACCACCACAGCACCGCCACCACCACCACCACAGCACCGCCACCACCACCACCACCACCACAGCACCGCCACCACCACCACCGCACCGCCACCACCACCACCACCACAGCACCGCCACCACCACCACCACCACCACCACCACAGCACCGCCACCACCACCACCGCACCGCCACCACCACCGTTTTCGAAACGGTCCGGGTCGAAATGGTACGGTTCAAAACGGTTCGCGTCGAAACGGTTCGGGTCGAAACAGTTGCTTTTTTTGAATTTTTTTTATTTTTTAGAGTTTTTTTTATTTTCTAGAATTTTTTGGATTTTTTAGAATTTTTTTTGATTTTTTTAGGATTTTTAGGATTTTTATGATTTTTTAGAGTTTTTTTGATTTTTTTAGGATTTTTATGTTTTTTAGAATTTTTATGATTTTTTAGAGTTTTTTTTTATTTTTTTGATTTTTTTAGAATTTTTTTTATTTTTTTAGAATTTTTATGATTTTTTTGATTTTTTTGATTTTTTTTTTTTATTTTTATGATTTTTTTTTTATAACTACAGGGACTGATTGTGTAATAAATAAAACTTAAAACTAGTAAATTATAACTACAGGGACTGTTTGTGTAATAAATAAAACTTAAAAACTAACTTCAGTTAAAAAAAACTAACGGAGGTCCATTGAGTACCAACATATTGAAACGTAGGATTATTAATTACCAATTCTGTAGGTAGGATTATTATTTACCAATGGGGCAAAGGTTGGTTTATTAAAAACCAATTTCCCTTTTAAAAATTTTAGAAGGTTTGCCAAGGCCGGAAAAAATGATATACTTGAAATTAAACTAAGAAAATCTTCACAGAAACTAAAATAGTAAAAAAAGAAGAGATTGCTTACTTGCAGTTAGGAAGATACATGGGCGTAAATGGCTATCTCGTTAAAGTTGTACAAATCAACATGCACGTGATATCGGCATTTATCGCATTTGTAGATTTACAAATCTTCTAATGCAATAAATGTCGATATTACGTGCATGTAAATCCATAAATGAAAATGGAACCAACCACTATAGGCTACAAAATGAAAATTTTGAAGGCGAAGATGCACAAAATCACCCTCATCGTTTTCTTCATCGTCGTGATTAAGCTGTTGCAAATGCACAAGGCTGATCGGATGATGGTGATCAAAGTGATAGAAGCTAGTCATTTGCAACTATAACAATGAAATATTTTTGATACAAAAATGAAGTTATGATTTTAATTTTAAGATTTCATATAACCAAAATACAGAATAAAAGTGTCAACAGGAAAAGGAGAGGGAAATTGTTCTGTATCTCCCACTGCCTCATACCATGAGCATATATATACATCACCGCAAAGCATATATAAAAAGAATGAAAAAGAATATGTTTGGTTATAAGAAAAGAATAAATTCCTCCCTCCCTCAACATGCATATATTGGCTTTAATTATATTCCATTCTTGGATTGAACATAAAGAAAAATAAAGTGAACTTAATTAATTGTATAATACGACCCACTTGCATATCTATGTTATTCTCCCTCCTTTATATTAAAAAACAATAAAAAAAATAATAATAAAAAAAATAATAATAATAATAATAATAATAAGCACTAGTGTTATTCTCCCTCCTTTATATGAAAACAAGGATATGTTTTATTTGATCTCCAAAGTATAATAATTTACATCGAGATAGTTGGTAAACGGGCAACAAGCTGCGCCGCTACCCCTTTTTGAATAGCAAAACTAAGCCTTTTAAAAACTACGTCCATAGATCTCGGGGTCATAACATTACTATGCATGACCCTTTGAACTCGACTAAGTAGGTCTACAGCCTCTGGCGCCAGAAAACCAAAAGTATCAAAAGCAAATGGGATAAACACGTGCTGGTTGTCAAGGCACGCTTTCTCATGATTGATCACTTTACCCGAAGTATCAAAAGAATAAGCACTAGTTGAAAATTATCATTTGTTAATTATCTTTGGACTTATATCAAAGTATATGTGACGTATAGATTATTTCTTTTTTTTTTTTAAATTTACATTATCTTGGTGAGAGTATGACAATAAGTTAAGATTTGTTCAAAACTGAATTGAAGTGAATGAAACACCGATATTCAAAGTAAAAATTGAAATGAAATCTGATCAAAAGTACAATTCTCTAGAATTTGAATGAAACGATCCAAATTTTATTGCATTAAGAGTCTTTAAATATACATCAACTCAATTCATGTTTGGCTAGTAGTGAAACTTTTCTTTGACCTAACCTATAGAAGGAGAGTTTGAAAGAGTTTATGAAAAAAGATAACATTTCGATCTCTTTCATCATTAAGATCTTTGTGTTCTATGTGTGTATTGAGGTTTAGCAGTCATATTACTTTTCGATAGAATCTTCGGTCTGTTCATACACATATTTTGTTAACATCCAACAAAGCCCGGTCACACGGGTTACACCCATTGGCAAAAGGTTACCTACGCCCGCGACCACGGACAGCGCTTGTGACTCAACCCGTCACCAATTCAAGAGGAAACTCATTGTCTGATAGTCCACTGTGGTAAATCCTCTGGCTCGCGCATGACATTTTGTCACGAACGATACTACAACCGACGAGCTACCTTAGAGAAAGTCACCGGGTACCACTAGAACAGTGTCCCTATACATATTAATCCTAAATTTAATAAACATATATACTATTTACATGTATCTGTTTTTTATAATTTAACAAACTTCGTAACTTTTAAACATTTTAGTTTCCATATGATGGAATGGGATCAAATACAAACACTTATGTTTGTAAGAACCATAAGAACCAACACATAATTGACAAGTGTCCCTCAATAAAAAATTAGTTTAGGGGAAATTTAGACCTTTTCATCATATTTATTTATAACTAATTAAAAATAATTATTAAAATATCCCTAAATCCATGCAAGTTTAATTAAAATCAAAGTTTGAATTTTTTAACATATTCATGATCTAGTAATTCTCCATGATCGAACCTAACTGTAGGAACCACCACAAAAAATATAATCAGCACAACAATATATAATTAGCATAACATCTTTAATCGTTCTCCATTATCAGCACATCGTCCTCAATCGTTCTCCATTATCAACATAAACGACATTAACACAACATTCTCAATCGTTCTCCATTATCAGCACATCAGATGTGCTGATTATATCTACTTTTGGTGTTTGTTTGTATTATATTGTAATTAACACATAATCAGCACATTATGAGCACAATTATAAAACAACTTTTGGTAACTTTTTTAAAAGTTACTTTTATAAATAAAAAAGGGTATAGCAATATGGTACTCGTATTAAAGATAAAAAATACTTGATTTTATGGTATACTTTTTTTTTAAATAATGAAGTATATAAAAGTTATTTTAGTTTAAACAACCTTGGTGGAATTTGTATTTAATTGAAAATGGTCAAATGACTAGCAATTTTACAAAATTACCCCTAAGTTGTTAGTACTAATTTTTAATTATAAGGGTTTTATTTATAATCAACCACAACCCTTGATTTAAACTATCAATGGTTCAGATCTGTTCTTGTTGTTCCTACAGTTAGCACTGTTTGTACAGGATCTCAACCCTCCATATGATTTATATGCTATTTGTTAACTTGTGATGTTTATAGGAGTCAAAGTGAAGTTTAGACCGGCTTATTGTTTTTTCTATATATCTTGTAAATTTTAATTGATTATAATTAATATCTCCATGCTTAAGATTTTCTGACCATTATCTTCATTGAGGGTACAAAAAAATGAAGCTATTGCAACTCTGGTAAAGTGTTGCATTAGGCCTTGTAAAGGTTGCATTAGGCTTAATGCAACCTTTTATCAAAAGCTGCGTTAGGCGAAGTTGCATTAGACCTAATGCAGCCTTTTTGTTAGATAATGCAACTTTTTTTGAAAGGGTTGCATTTACTATTCAAATACAACCTTTTTATAATGTAACCTTTTTTACAAGCTAGTGCAACTTTTTTACTTTTCAATGCAACCTTTGATGCACCAAATGCAACCTTTGCCACACTAAAAGCAACTTTTGTTATACTCAAATGCAACCTTTTTTACATCAAATGCAACACTTTTAACTATTTTGGTTATAACAAATGCAACCTTTTTTTAACTATCAAATGCAACTCCATAGCATCATTGTTTAAAGTACTAAAATTTCTATAAATATCTCAATTACACCAATACAAAAGTAAGATAAATACAATAGCTAACCTTATATATATTAACAACATATGTCCAAACTCAATATTACAATGTAATCAAAATAAAAACAAAGGTGTCAATTACAATAGAAAAGACAATATAAGGAACAACTTGCTGGGTATGATAATTAAACCTCCCAAACAGCTTTATGATGCTACTCTTTTGTGGGTTTTTATCTAGACTTGGAGCAGTATGAGATATTATATATATCTGATGTTATTTTACATGAACAAATTTGGCAGTTTGGTTGCCAGTTGTATTATCCATTGAGCTTTATGTCCCTCCATAAGTCTTTGGGCAGCTTGTAAACAAGAGAATCTTCATTGACTTCCTATTTTCTTGCTTTTTTTGTTCATAGAGCGTTACACCTTCCTTCGGATCTTCAGGAAACATCTTGTGGGACACCCATACCTCTGCATCCCTCTTTTTTACCCTCATTTCTACTCTTACTGTCATTGAGTAATACCTCTACATCCCTCTTTTTTACCCTCATTTCTACTCTTACTGTCATTGAGTAAAGTTATCTATGTTGCACCAACCAAAACTATCAAAATAAAATGTGTGCATATATAGTTCAATAACACGATGTGTATGCAAGATATACAAACATTTCCCACTTACATGTTGCCTAGAAGAAGAAACTAGAATAATACATGTCTAAGAATAGCCCATAAGTAGGTACTTGTCTTGAGGTTTTGACCAAGCGAGCCAACTGATTGAAAAATCCTTTGTAACTAGAGAAACCAGTCCCAGTCCCTTTCTGGTTGGTGTGATGATCAGCATTGTTGTCACCTGCCTAGAATATAATGTAATTCATCATAGCTAAACTAATATTGATTCTTCTACTACACAATATCCATGTAATAAAGTATTCCAAACAGTTACTATAATACCTGTAGAAGCGGCAAAACTGACAATATGTCTTTGATAAAGTAAGAGCACAAGTAGCATTTAGCTATATCAAAATAGTTATCATTCAACTTACTTTTTTTCCAAACAGTCTTAAAAATGAGAAATATATCCAGCAGAACTCAAGGATTATATGGAAAACATAAAAGAGCTCCATCACAGTATGAAAAACATGAGAATGGTCCTTTTGGTGTCCATATGCCAGAACTGTTCATGTCTATCACATTCAATTTCCCAGATTAGAGCATCACATTCAATTGTTTATTAAAGAAATTCATCATAATATGTGTAACTGTGTGGATCAAAGAAAAACAATATGACAACACAAACAAAAACAAACATATTGAGCTTTTATCTTTTACAATCATCAATTTATCTTCTTAAAAATCAAATCATTAGTCACATAGATCACAGGTAGGGGTGCAAACGAGCCGAGCTACTCGCAAGTTACTCGATCTCGACTCGAAAACAAGCACAAAACGAGCCCAGCTTAAGCTAGCTCAAGCTCGAGCCCAAGCTATGCTTATCGAGCTTGAGCCGGCTTGTGATCTTATACGAGCCTAATATTTATATTTTTTTAAATTTTTATATAAAATATATATTTGAAAAATAATAATTGTTTATTATAAAATTGTGAAAAAAAATTAAGTAAATTATATATAAAATAATAATTATAATAATTAATTTATAAATATTAAACAGGTCGAGCCCTAGCCAAACTCGAGCTTGAAAAACTATCTACGAGCCAAGCTTAAGCTTCAGGGTTCCATAAGTTAAATGAGCTCAAGCTCAAGCCTGGTCTAGCACAGACTCAACTCAGGTCAGCTTGTTTGCACCCCTAATCAGAGGCATAAACAAAAACGACATAGAAAGATTTATCTTTTACAATCATCAGTTTATCCCCTTATAGATCAATTCTGTAGTTACCAGAACCGATCAACGATCACACACATTATATTTAATCTAATAATAAGGTACTAGAATAAGAAAATAGAATATGTACCAAGAAACACAAACTGGATAAAAACTGTGGCAAGTTTAGCTTGTTACTCAATCAGATAGAACATATGAATATTCAGAGACAAACTTACTTAGAATTGGAATGGAGCAATATATTTCTATACAGTTGTAAATCAATACAATTACTTCAGATGTAAATCAAAATAAGTAACTTGACCCCTTAACCTACAAAGATTAAAATAATTGTTGTCATTCTAAAATCCAAGATTTATCATCGTCAGATTTTCTTTGAGAAAACAAAAAAGCAAATAGCATGTCGATGAAGAGTTGATGTCATGACAAAACATAATAGGTTTAACTTTAACCTTTAATTTAATGGGCAATTCATATAATCAAACCGCAATACCGATAATCCTAATACAAAAGACTAAAGAAAAGTTATTAAAAAGAAGTCACTATGCTAACTAATGAAACTGAATACCAGACATATCATTAATTTTAATAGTAAACCAACAATACACTCATCATCTTCTGTTTCTTTTACATCTGCAGAAATACATCCTATAAATAAATTTATGACAAGAATAAACATACAAGAATTGTTGGACCCGAATGAAAGGGTAGGTGAATCATACAACTTTCACAATACAATAAAACCATTTAAGTTATAAAAGGTTGAAAAATTACAACAACAAACAACATAAAATTGGGAACAAACATGGCATTCAAATTAGCAATAAGATTACCAATGCGACTAAAAATTAACATGGAAAGGGAGGAGAGGGGGTTATGATGATCCTAGTAAATGTGGAGAAACGAGAAAAAGTCTTACAAAATTTGGACCAGACTGGCAAATCGGAAAGGGCAAGGGCACTGGGATGTCGGATTGCAGCAACATACGGTGGCCAACACTCAGCGATGGTGGTGTAGTGGACAAAGGAAGATTGAGAGAGAACGTCGGTGGTGGTGGTTCCCATTGGTGCGATGGTTGTGTGCTCCGTTAACCACCACCACCGACGTTCTCTCTCAATCTGTGTAGAGGGGAAATGGATTAGCAATTCTAGGGAGGGAAATTGATTTAGGGTTATGAAAAAAGATAGGAGGGAAATTTTGGGAGAGAGGGAAGTTGGAGATTTATGAGCGGGTAGATTCGAGTTTTGAAATTAGCACAAAAAAAATTGAATTTGGGGATACTTTTTTAGGATGTGGGGAAGATAAAATTTATATTTAGTTTTTAATATATTACTACCTCCGTCCCATTAAAAGTGTCATATTTTGAATTTTCAAATTTTTAAAGTCTTTATTTATAAACTTTGGCTTTAATTATATATTTTTTGTGTTATATAAAACTTGATGAAAATTAACCCGATAAAAACACACTCAAATCATATAACTTTCATCAAGTATAATTTAACACAAACAAAATTATTTAAGGTCAAATTTTATAAATAAAGACTTTGAAAATTCAAAATATGACACTTTTAATGGGACAGAGGGAGTAAAAAATTATACGTAATAAAAATCTGGTTTTATATTTGTTTATTATTATTATTATTATTATCATATATATTTATATTTATATAAATATATATTATATGTTAAAATGTATATTGTATGAATTAGTGTGTTTTTAAGCTTTAAATTCACTCCTTATATTTGTTTGATTTTTCTCGACTAATGTCAGTTTGTGATGTGTTTAGTTTTTCTTTTGATTAGTATATATTTGTTGGAAAAGTAGTTGTGTTGAGTATTTTATTTGGAATCATAAGCTATATAACATTTGTTGATAGCGTACTGGTGTTGTGACAAATCGAACCAATAACGACCCGACATCGGTTTTGGTAATCTTATTTTCCGAATCGGTATTGGTATTTTAGTATATGATTTATGATTGATGTAAATAATACACGTTTCAATATCCTTTTGGAAGCGACTTTATTTGTTGAGTTTTATCTTTGGTTTGTTACATGAAATGTATTTAACTTCTAACAATACAACCTTTAAAATAAGAATTTCCTTTAACTTCTACCAATGCAACCTTTTAAAATTAGAGTTGCATTTAAATTTTTACAATGCAACCTTTAAAAAAAAGTTGCAATTTATAGTAAAAACTGCAACTTTTAGATAATAAGGTTGCATTAGATCTTCTAATGCAACCTTTATGTTCAATGAAGTTGCATTAGAGCCAAATGCAACTCATTTGAGAAAGGTTACTTCTAAAAAGTTGCATTAGGCATGTTTTCTAGTAGTGAGGCCACATGTCAGTGGTGGAGTATCGGTTCATCCTTAAATACCGGTTATTAATTCCATTATTTCCGGTTGATAAGTCTTGCCCAGTTTGCTGCAAGGTTTGTTTGGATAACTTTGGGGACCATGCGGTCCATTGCAAGAAGCTACAGGGTTTTAAATACAGACATGACTTGGTCAGGGATGTCCTATGTGATGTGCTTAAGCGGGCTAGAATCTCCGTAAAAAAGAGGCGCATGTGAATTTCTTGACTGGCCCGCTTCAAGGGTGGTTCCCTCTTCGGCCAGCGGATTTTCTTGTGTTTGGTTGGACAGGTGGGAAACACGCCTGTGCGGATCTGACTAGGGCTTTCCCTAGGCCCAACAAGAGGGGACACCCCGGCCAGATCCACACAGACGTCTTTCCCACCTGCCCAACCAAACACAAGAAATTCACATGGGCCTCTTCTTTTGCGAAGATTCTGGCACACTTAAGCACATAACATAGGACATCCCTGACCAAGTTATGTTTGTATTTAAAACCCGGTAGCTCCTTGCAATGGACCACATGCTCCCCAAAGTTATCCATACAAACCTTGCAGCAAACTGGGCAAGACTTATCAACCAAAAACAATGAGATTATTAAACGGTATATAAGGATGAACCGATACTCCACCGCTGACATGTGTTGTGGCCTAGACCCTGAATGAAGATAACAGTCAGAAAATCTTTAGCATGGAGATATTAATTATAATCAATTTAAATTTACAAGATATATAGAAAAAACAATAAGCAGGTCTAAACTTCACTTTGACTCCTATAAAAATCACAAGTTAACAAATAGCATATAAATCATATGAAAACTAAAATGTTTTAAGAGTTACGAAGTATTGTTAAATTATAATATATATATATATATATATATATATATATATATATATATATATATATATATGTGTGTGTGTGTAGGTAGGTAGGTCGTCGGTTGTCATGCACGAGCCACATGATTTACCATAGTGGACTATCAGACAGTGAGTTTCCTCTTGAATTGGTGACGGGCTGAGTCACTAGCGCTGTTTGTAGTCGCGGGCGTGGGTGACCTTTTGCCAATGAGTACCCGTATGGCTAGGCTTTGTTGGACATTCAAAAAAATGTGTATGAATAGAGCGATATTCTATCGATTTATATATGTTATCGTTGTCAAAATAAGAAGGCATTGTATACCATGTGATGTGATCACGTTAACACATGTGCAAAGTTTACATAGTTTAAAACGCTTTAGTCTAGTTGTTATGTTGGTTAAAAAGTTATTTAAGTTATGTGTGTACGAGAGAGAAATAGTTATTGACATTTTACAATATATATTATCCCTTTGTAAATTTTTAAGCAAGTAATAAAAATCAGAGTTAACTGCCATTTTCGTCCCTGTGGTTTTGTCACTTTGGCCATTTCAGTCCATTTCTCAAAAATACGCCATTTTCGTCCCCCACGTTCTGGAAAGGTGTCATTTCAGTCCAAAAATCATAACCCAGTTAAGTCAGTTAGTAAATAAGGACTGATTGTGTAAATTTGTAACATAAAGGACCATTTGAGTAAATATTAAACACCACCACCACTAGCCCTGCCACCACCACCACTCCGCTGCCACCACCACCGCCACCACAGCCCTGCCACCACCACCACTCCGCTGCCACCACCACCACAGCCCTGCCACCACCGCCACCACAGCCGGTTCATCATCATATCAGACGAGAGAGGGAGAAAGTCGGAGAGAGAGAGAGAGATAACGAGGCGGGAGAGAGAACCGACGACGGTGGGGCTGCCTTCCCCAGATGATGACGATGATGACGATGACGATGATGACGTTGATGGTGGTGGTTCCGGCGGCGGCGGTGGTGACCATGCTACTGTTCATCGTCTTCCCCAAAACGGTCAACAGAAGTCAAACGGCCTAATTCTCGATCAATACCGGATAATATTCAAATTAAACTTGCAGAAACATTGTACAAGTATAAACATACCGATTGGTTGATTAAAACCGATCCGGTATCGCGTGCAACGGCGTGGCGACAGTCTCCGGCGACGGGTATTCCGGCGAGACTTGCAGACGATGAACAGAGGGTATTTTCGAAGGGGTAAAGGATTTTGAAGGGTGTGAGAGTTTCGTATGGGTTCAGGGACTCTAAATAACACAACAATTTGACACTTAATCGACAAACTTCTGTGGATTAATTCCACTTTGAATTTTTTATAAAAACTCCGATTTCACGTGGTGTCGGGCATCAGTTGTTAATTTTATCTTACAAATTCGTGTCTAACAATTGCAATTTGTTGTTTTTTTACTAGGCGATGCATAGCCTGAAGCTGCAATGTTGACACAGTAGCTTTCAACAAGTCAAGATTACAAATTATGGTAAGGCTAAGATACCTGAAGCAAACTTCCATCAGGGCTCTTTTATCTCCTATCAGTAGCAATGATGCCCTCTTCAGCTATTCAACGATAGCAGCATCATCAGCAACCAATGGCGTTCTTTTAAATCCAATATATTCATCATCCTATTCATTACCCGTCAAGAAATTACACGCACAGGATGGTGGCAGCGGAGTGGTGGTGGTGGCAGGGCTGTGGTGGCGGTGGTGGTGGTGGTGGCAGCGGAGTGGTGGTGGTGGCAGGGCTGTGGTGGCGGTGGTGGCGGTGGTGGTGGTGGCAGCGGAGTGGTGGTGGTGGCAGGGCTAGTGGTGGTGGTGTTTAATATTTACTTAAATGGTCCTTTATGTTACAAATTTACACAATCAGTCCTTATTTACTAACTGACTTAACTGGGTTATGATTTTTGGACTGAAATGGCACCTTTCCAGAACGTGGGGGACGAAAATGGCGCATTTTTGAGAAATGGACTGAAATGGCCAAAGTGACCAAACCACAGGGACGAAAATGGCAGTTAACTCTAAAAATCAACTTATTCATTTTGTGTGTGTGATCAGCTGCAATTGCAAACTCATAAACTTTCGTACTCAAACACATAATCAAAATAAAAATGTCAACACTTCTTCGATGATCAGAGCCGTATCATCTAAAAAACAAAACGAGCAAAACCGATAGATAACAAAGTAAAATTAATAAAGCACCATATTCGAACCATAACAGTCCATAAATTATTTTAATCTAAAAGCCCACATCATTTATACTTTTTAGACAAAACACACTTTGTAGTTGAGCGCCACCCTGTTGGTCAAGTTATGTTACATGACCACATCTATGTGAAATTGGTCACAAATGTCATATGTTTCTTATACATTGATTTAATGCCACTCATACATCAACAATTTTGAAATATTTTATCTAATTAGCTAGGGGAGACATTGGCTACAAACTTCTGACCAAGTTTGCAATGATCTTGTTTGGTGCAAATGAAAAAGTGGGAGCCTGGTGTCAACAATGTGATTCGGTCAGGGCCGGATGTGATAAGTCGAACGGGGTTTTTTATGTCACACGAGTAGTACGCTTTCTCCTTCACTTCTGCGACCGAATCCTTTCCGGTAAACCAAAGAACATCAGTTGTCTTAAATTTTTGTTTCCCTGACCACAGGGTGTAATCTTTCGGGTTTTTAGGAACATTCCAGCCAAGGGGACCGCCGACAGGAATCATTTCTCCGGCCAGCGTGACATGAAGCCGCATATATGCCACCATGATGATCATAACCACCATTGGATCTAACTTAAAACCCGCCATGACGACTGATCATTTGAGTTCTTGATTGATAAAAGTTTTTTGGCTTTGTATTTGTAGGAGGGATAGAATTATAGAAAGAAGTTTTTTTATGTTTGTATTTTTTTAGGTTTACACTAACATCATGGTGTTAGGCTTCACTTCTAAAGTTTGAAATATTTAATGATTAACTATAATGTAAGGTTTGAGAAGGTAAGTACATGTTTGAAATATTTAGAAATGTGCATACGTTAATTGGGTGTGCAGGGGCGGACCCACATAGAGCGGGTCGGGGTCCTCGAACCCCAATGTTTTTTAAAAAAAATAGTAGATTCGTTATATTCAATTTTCCAAGGACCCCGTAAAAATAATTAGGCGTACAGCATAAAAGGAAAGAAAAACTGGTGTAGTGATAATTCCTTCTCTTTACAAACAAGAAGTCAGAGGTTCAATTCTTTTACAACCCTTTTTTGTGTATTCCTTTTTTTGGAACACAAAAAAAAACAAGCAGAAGCAAACATACATAAGACAAACATGCACACACCACCAACATAGCTCTTTAAAAAAATGCAATGTTTTTTTCTGTTTCGAATTACATTATATATTTTCTTACATGTTTCTCGCCCCAACTCGAATGACGGCCGACCCAAAAACTTTAACGTTTCGTTGTGAAAAATTTGAACACCGAAAAAAGTGGACCCATTATAAGAAAATTATGAGTCCGGCACTGTGGGTGTGTTTATATATGTGTTTAAGCTCACTGTAGTATTTTTAAAATACCCAACTCAATTTCATAATTAGGTTTGTTTAGGTGGTATGCTGGGTCATGACATGATGGGCCTTCTTGATCAAGTGGGCTTTTCTTAGACATTTAGATTATTTTCTCTAGAAAAAGAAGATGGAGTGTCATGCCAGGTGTACAAAAAACCGGATGTGGGCCCGGTTCGGTACATAAACCGACTCGGGTTTTGCTAACATGGGCGCAAACCGATTTGGCCCAAACCGGTTCGATTTGTAAATCAATTTTAGGGTTGAAAGTCTGAACCGATCCGAATCGGTATGGGTTGGGTTGTTAACCGGTATGGGCACAAACCTATTCTAAATCTATTTGGCCTAAACCAGCTCGGTTTATGAATCGATTTTAGGTTTGAAATACCTAACTGTTTCCAAACCGCCGGGTTGGGTCAGGAATTAAACCGGTTTGGCCCAAGCCAGAACTTTTTTTTTTTTGGTGTATAGGGTTGGGCCGTGAACCGGTTTGCGGGCCCAACCCGCGTTTTTCTACACACCTCTACTTCACATTACAAGTCTCTGGATTCTCAAATACTATCTAGGTTTTGCAACTCAACTAGTTAGTAATCTACAAGTTAAGAACACTCTGTTCCCATGTGTTTTATTTTATTCAGAAGTTTCTTTTTATTGTAGCAAAGTTTTGTAAGAGTATTTTTTTTTCAATAATCCTTTAATAATTTCATTTGTATGTTGTAAATACCAGTACTTTTGTACTAGTAAATATTTATTATGACACACACACACATATATATATTGTCATTAACATATACTGTGTAAAAAGTATATATGAAAAACCTTGTTAGTGTTTTTATGTACACCTTTTTTATACTAATACCTAACTTATATTATGATGTCGGTCTCCTAAAGTCTTTTTGGTGACTAATGTTCCATAGCAATAAACTTTGGATGTTACATATCATACTTTTCCCTTTAGTGTTAGTAGAAAAGAGGTAAAAGACAAAGTTGTGGTGGTTATGTGTGTGAAAAAACTAGTTTGGAATGAGAGGATCTATGATAAAGTTTGTGGATTAAAGTTGGGGTTGGTATATAAAAAGTACTTAGGATCTATCATATAGAAACAATATTGAATCAAAAGACTAAAGAGTGTAGAATTGTAGAAACCAATATTGAAGCAGTTTTGCTTTGGTGGAGGTTTTGTACATGTGTCCGACATATTGGAACACCTTTCTTTCATACCTATCATGTGTTAAGTTTCAATCGAGTGATGCGGCGGGGAATGTATTAATGTTGACATTGGTCGAATGGTGTACGAAGTGTGGGATTAAGAATTTGCATCATGGGCACCTTCTATACATAACAATACCGATGTGTTATTAGATGAAGTGGACTCGGAACAGGATGAAGGCGAGGTGATTTCTGATGATGATGAGGTAAAAAAGGAAACTTTTATGAGTATAAACATACTAATGATATTGACAAATCTAGGGACCCGTTCGAGATCTATACGGAAATAGACTAACTTAATAATAAGGAAATCAATGTGGAAAATGCAAACAAAGATGGTTTTATTGATAATGATTTGGATGAAAATGACGAAGCGTATTCAAATGAAGTTGGTGGCTCAAAATTGAAGGATGGCAAACATACGAAAAAAAACACAATGTGGGGCATCTCAAATAGAGGTGGGGGATGGTCAGATTGTGACAGATTTGGTGGGAATAGGTGTAACGTTCCGTATTCTTATACTTTCTATTTTTAGAAAGCTTGTCTTCGTACTTCGTATCAACCTTTGTAATCTCGAGACTTTGATCATAATGGAAATGCATTTTAATTATATGTGTTGTAATTCATACATACATGATACATACTCATTCACAAATACACGTTTTATATATGAAACTGAATCATACTCGATGTTTATTTATATTCAGAATCATACTCATATACATTTATGTTATTCACATACTCATACACACCTTAAAATGCCTTAAAACACTTAACATATCTAAGAAATGGCATACATGAACAAACCACCAAACATCAAGGGCCACATTTTATGTTTACGGACTGTAACCAAAGGACTATACGATCCGTAAGCCCTTCCGGACGAGCAGAATGTTGCAAAGCTCACGGATTGGAGAAATAAACCCGATTGTGTCATGTAATGGATTATTATTTGTATTTGTAACATTAAATTGAATTATTAATAGTATATACCCTTTAAATATCTTGTCATAAGCTGTGAACAATCAACAACGCCCTGGTCACCTATTCCGCTGCGGGTCGAGGTGTGACACACCATACCCACCCACACACATATGTAGGTTCATTGTGGAACTCCAATAAATGGGGATCAAGTTTAAACAAACTCTGATTGAACTATTTCCAACGACATCAGAACCGGCTCTTCAAACCATAACTAGAAACTCTAAACCCTAATTCTAAACCTAGTAAAACCCTAAAGCAACACCATAAAAGGTTAAACATAAACCCTATAATATATATATATATATATATATATATATATATATATGTGCGGGTAGGTAGGTAGGTTGCTCTATCAAGAGTTAAGACGAGAGATGGTGTGAAGATTTTAATATTCGATGATGAAGGAAAACCAACAAATCAAACTGCCAACGTCGTTTACAAAGAGATTTTTGGCAACTTATGATATATAATTTGTTTTTTCTTTCCATTAACTTTTAACTTTTGTTTTGTTCTATTGATGTTACCTGTTGGTTTATTTTGTATTTGTTCAACAAGTTCTTATATTTTTGTGCTTTTTATGTTATTGATAATGAAAATTGGGCCTTTAATGTTATAAAAGTGTTGGGCCGTATATGACTTTAATTAGTAAAATAGTATTTGATGATTAGTTTAAGTATTAAAACTTTTGGCACCTAAAAAATCGTAATTACCAATATTAATGTTCACAACTGGTAGTTATTTGTTTGGTTTAAGTATTTCAACATTTTTGTCATAAAACTTAATGAAATAATATGTTACATTTTAATAAAAACACAAGTTTTTTAACTAATAAAAGTAAACTACCCGGGAAGCAGTCTCGGGTGATAACCTAGTATATATATATATATGTATGTATGTATGTATGTATGTGTGGGTAGGTAGGTAGGTGGGGGTCGGTGTGTGTGGGTGGTTCGAAAAACTGGTTCCAAAGTTGATGGAATGAATCAAATCGGAGTTCGTTTGAAGCGGTTTCCACTTTTTTGAGTTCCTAGTGAACTTCCATTTACATATGTTGAAGGTTTAGATCATAAAACCACAATAATCTAAGTCGCTGCTTAGAGCATGATCGTCAGGTATTGATGATCACCTCTCAAATATTGGCGAGGCAAACGGGTCGAGGACATTCTCCAAATGAGATGGGTACATTCGATACCACGAAGCATCCCCGGAAGGCCATGTTTTTCTTCATCTGAGTTGTACAAAAGTGTAATGTCGTGGCTTGTCGGTCTACATAAGAACTCTTTGTCGTAAAACTGAATTATGGCATTACAGAAATATTCTAGACATTTACATGAAGTCTAATAGGTCATACTTAAATATTCATCATATTCGGCAAGAGGATTACCGTTGCGTGTTGTTTAACCATTTATGTGCATTTTTGTAACGTCGTGAAACACTTTTTCATCCTCCTGTCTAGGCCCTCTTGAAACCAATCAAATTCGGCTTCTATATCTCCAACTTTTTTTAAATAACCTCTTTGACATTTAAAACCTTGAACAAAACATAGATTTATCGTATTTTGGGTTATTGACGAAATAATATTCCATTAAATACTCTAGAGCCTTTTTACGATCACATGACACATATTTTTTATGTTGTTATGTCTTCAACTTCAGCTTGGGCGACAACATCCATGGGATGTTGGGGGATATTAGAGACGCCCTCGTTCAAGTCGAACTCATCCAATGAAACGAGTGGAAGCCATATCTTACTATACATCTTGTGGTACAAAATTTGAATGGAAAATGTTTGTAGACAAAAGGAATAACAGTATGGAATTAGTATTTTGGGGGTAAAAAATGAACGGAGATGAGTTTATTATGGGTGAAGATGGTATTTTATAGTTAAAATAAAATAAAGAGTTAATTACTATTTTCGTTCTTGTGGTTTGTCAAAAATCACTATTTCAGTCCATTAGTTTAAAAATTGCGATTTCAGTCCTTGTGGTTTCACTTTCGTAACCATTTCAGTCCACCTCCATTAACCCCATCCATTTATTCTGTTAAGTACACATGAATTGACCATAACGCCCTTATTAATAAAAAACAAAAAGATATCTAAATGATTTAAAAATTGTTTTCGTCCCTGTGGTTTGTCAAAAATCACTATTTCATTCCATTAGTTTAAAAACTGCGATTTCAGCCCCTGTGGTTTCACTTTCATAACCATTTCAATCCACCTTCGTTAACCCCATCCATTTATTATGTTAAGTACACGTGAATTGTATTCTATGACCCACTTGTTAAAACACAACCCACGCTACCCCACACCACACCACACCACTCCATCCCTACTCTCATTTCCGGAAAAGTTTACGGTCATCTTATTCGGCATCACAACCCCACCCTCTTAATGTCCGACGGCCCATTACCCCACCCCAATTAATATCTTCCTAGCAGCATCAATTTACATAATAACTTTGAAAATAATGCTTACCTAGACATTTTCTCATTCTAAAATCCAAAATTAAAATTTTGGAACCATATATGTAAAAATAGTGTCAGACTTCTACTTCTACTGAAGCCATGGTAGGTCGAACCCTATAATCCAATTTAAGTCCATATGTCATACAACAATAAAATCATATAAATCCAATAATAAAATCATACAAATCCATATTTAATTAAAACAAGGGTAATTTAGGTATTTCATTAAAAACTTAACGGTAAAATAGACGGTGTTAGGAGACTGGACTGAAATGGTTACGAACGTGAAACCACATGGACTGAAATCACAATTTTTAAACTAGTGGACTGAAATAGTGATTTTTGACAAACCACAGGGACGAAAACAGTAATTAACTCATTTAGATATCTTTTTGTTTTTTTATTAATAAGGGCATTATGGTCAATTCACGTGTCTTTAACAGAATAAATGGATAGGGTTAACGGAGGTGGACTGAAATGGTTACGAAAATGAAACCACAGGGACTGAAATCGCAATTTTTAAACTAATGGACTGAAATAGTGATTTTTAACAAACCACAGGGACGAAAACAGTAATTAACTCTAAAATAAATTTTGTTTTGTTTAAATCATTTTAACAATCAAAAGTCCATTATGGAATGGTCAACTTGACAACCTGATGCCGCAAAGACTACTCGACGGTCTAATGGCGGTGTAGCCACAACCCAAACAATCCGAATGAGGATAAGAAAAGGCACCCCATTACCTAAGGGCAATGTGGGTGCTCACAGATGGTGTGGTCGCTTCCAATTATATACCCCAGGACCAATCACAAAAAGATGGCATATAAATTTTTTTAAAGTTATATAAAATAATCAAAGTTACTTAAGAAAAAAAAAGTCAATATTAATACACAAAGGAATCCGTTTAACTTAGCACCAGCCATCAGAAGCTTCACGCGGCAATTTTGGAAAATAACCAATACTTCACATTGACATCTTCCACCATTTGAAATTTCTGTCTTGTTAATATTATTATAATCTTATTTTGTAGCACTTATAATTATTTTCTAGAACCCAATAAAAGAAAATAATACATGACTAAGAAAAAATAAACAATTATATAAATTTAGATAAATTATATATAGTTTTGTACTATGTTAGAAAGTATCAAGACTTTTATTATAATTAAGTTTTAACACTAATTTTTAATGATTTGATTATATATTGAAAGTGATTGCAAATTAGCAATAATTATATATAACCAACTATATAGAGATGTTTAAGTGGCTCATAGCGCGTGTCTTGTTCGCCTATTCGTATTATCAACTAGTTAAAAACTCAAGTCCGTTAGATAAATAATTGACCTGGTTTCAATAGCTCTCTCATTGGTTTGTGTAAATTAGGTTTTTTCTCGTATCTTGATAGTTTGATACACTTTTATTTGAGATATCTATAATTCAAAATTGTTATGAACTTGCTACTAGAGGATTATAGAAAAAAAACGATACAAAATCATTCAAAAACAAGTCAATTCGTCGATTCACAAGTTGCCTTAAGCAGGAGGCGACTCGGTTAAAAATATCAAGTTATAACAGCTCAACTTACGATACTGTATTGAGTTCGAATGAATGCTTACTCGACTCGAGTGATTCTCTAAAAATACTCAGTACTAAACCTAGAAAATGTAAATTTAATTCGATTAATAAAATTATATCTTTAATTTATATTTCAACTGTAAATCTATTACAAGTATATGGGTCAAATATTGGGAATAGCCCAATGGTGTTGGTAAGTTAGATAAGGTGTAAGATAGATAGGTAGAGGTCATGAGTTCAATCACCATGACATGCAAGTTTAGCCATTCAAAAAAAGTATATGGGTCAAATTGTAAGAGTAAACTGCTAAAATGGTCCATGAGGTTTGGTCACTTTGTCACTTTAGTCCAAAACTCAAACATTTTGAATTTTGGTCCCTAGGGTTTCAATTTTTGTTTCCATTTCATCCAAAATCAAAATATGGTCAGATTTTTTAGTTAGCATCCTTTTTTTTGTCTTTTTCCACCCTTTTAATGAAGAGCAAAATGACATTTTAACATTTTATTTTAACAAATTAAACAAATCTGACCATTTTGTCCTTCGTTAAAAGGGAGGAAAAGGACAAAAAAAAAGCTAGATGTTAACTGAAAAACCTGACAAGATTTTACTTTTGGATGAAAATGACAAAAAAATTGAAACTATAGGAACCTAGAATAAAAGGATTTGAGTTTTAGATTAAAGTGGGAAAGTGATCAAACCTTAGGGACCATTTTGCAATTTACTCAAATTGTAATGATAAGTCTAGAAAAATTCAGCAATGAACCAAAACAAATCACGGAATCTCCACCGGATTAATCGCCGGGGCCCACATACGGCTACCCATTCAAAATCTTGACTTCACACTTCACCAATGGTCAACGGTCAACGCTTCATTTCACCACCTTTTTTAACCTTCCGACCACCTTCCACCACCACCACCAATATCTCCACCTGAGTCATATGCTTTAAAAAAACTATTGTAAATAATCCTATTAAATTATTTAAAATTAATAATATACTTTTCATAACATGTTATCACCAAATTATAATTCTAGTTGCTTGTATACTTTCTACTAGGGTCTTTACGGTCCGGTTCAACCAGTTTTAATAAAAATTCGTGACAAAACTGGTAGACAGGTTTAAAAAAAGCTAAAACAAACGGGTTGGTTCGGACGAGTCAACCAAATCGGCCAAAAACGATTTGGGCCAACTTCTATTTTACATTTTATAATTATTATTTGAATTAACTTTTATAAATTGATAGGATGGTTAATGAATATTAATCTATTAGACTAGACGTATGCATGTATGATTATTCTTATTTATTCATAAACTAAAACATAAAACATACAACAGAATGTTAAATTTGACCAGTTCGAATTAAGTTGTAGGTTCCAATATATAAACCATCAACCGAATCGTTTAATCCGGGTTTTTTACAAAACGTAAACCTTGAGTTGACTAGGGGCGGATCTATTCAAGAGCCAGTGGATGCTCGGGATACCCCTCAACCGTCTTGGCGAAATGCAATAAACAAATCTCCGTTTTATATAGATCCGCCACTATATACACTAAATTTTCCTTCTAAATCCACCACTGTATACACTCTTTTTTTTTCTTTTTCTTTTTTGAGTATCTCTAAATTTTTCTTTAAGGTCCGCTACTGAATTGAGTTCTATAATAGTTTTCACTTTATCATATCAATTTTAAGAGTTCATAAGCAATGGTAGTATCAGGGGCGGATGTACTATATATTAAGGGGTGGCGTCCGCTACGGCTTGGCGTTCCGGCGGTAGTGTAAAATTAGTGTAAATTTTGGAAAAATTTGACGTTTTTTTCGATTTCGTTACCGCTTATTTATAAAACGTTACCGCTTGACGCGAATCCTAGATCCGCCACTGGGTAGTATAGTGATTCATTGTTATCACAAATGTTTTAAAGATTCAATATCTTAATTAATTCTTTAAATTAAAAAGTGTTAAAGTATTTTATTTTTAAGTCAATATTTTTATTAAATTATCTCCAAAAAATGGATACAAATATACAATCGATTAACGCGGAGAAACTCACCCTTCTTTTCCCTATAAATATCAAGACATCCATTCTCCATAAAACCAATCACACAAGCCTACTTTACATATACATATAGAGAGAGAAATCAACTCTTATTTTTTTCTAGAGAGAGTGAAAGGGGTGACCATTCACAAGAACACCATAAATGGCTGCAATGAAATCGAGTTCGACAATGTTCATGATGATGATGCTCATTGTTGCATCCATACAGATGCGTAGCTCCTTGGCTCAGACTAGACACGTCGTCGGCGGAGACGCCTTGGGATGGAACATTCCATCCAACGGTGCCGCCGCTTACACCACCTGGGCTTCTCAACAGACTTTTAACGTCGGCGACACTCTCTGTAAGTAACTAAAACCACCTTCCGTCGCCACTCATGGGCGGAGCTCTATTGGGGGCGGGGGCCATCTATTTTCTACTCGTAGCGTTAATTTTTTAAAAATTTTCTGATATTTTTTTGTAGTGTAGTATAAAATATTGAATTTTTAAGAGCCTGACCCTATCAAATTGAATTTTAAATGTCTGACTCATACTGAATTTTCGTTCAAACTCCGCCACTGGTGTTAACTATCACAACGCCCCAATTAAGCTCACACAAACAAAAACAAATATTATAAGAATATTTTCTTTGATTAAAACTCAATATATTCTATCTTTTATAATTTTTAATAAAAAGTAGGTATAAGGAGAAATTAAATCATGTCACATGCAAACAAACCTAACTTCTCTATATTTCAAATCCGGTGATATATTTATTAATTTAATTGACTTTAGTAGTTGTAATTTAGCTAGATCATTATTGATTTATGATATAACTAATCAATTAATTAATCAAATTCTTTATTTATATTTGCAGTTTTTAACTTCACCACTGGATTCCATAACGTGGCCGAAGTATCACAAACGGCATACGGCCCGTGCACCACGGCCAACCCCATCTCCACCATCACCACCGGCCCCGCGACCGTCACATTGACAGCCGCAGGCCCACATTACTACATTTGCACCGTCGGAACTCATTGCCAAATTGGTCAAAAATTATCCATCAACGTCTCCGCCACCACCGCCGCGCCCCCTACCACCCCGCCACCAGCATCACCACCCACCACCCCACCTACAACCACCCCAACACCACCTGCACCGACACCCGTTTCTCCACCAACCACCAACCCCTCACCCGCCCCCACCCCTTCCACCACCACCCCTCCACCTACCACCCCTATGGCACCGTCACCGGTCGGAGCCACCCCACCGACACCTACCACTTCCGGCTTATCTCCAACCGGTGAAACCACCCCTCCTCCACCGTCACCTAGCACCGCCGCACGGTCATTCACCGCGGTGGTTCCGGCCACTTTCTTGGCCGTTGCTTTAGCTTTCTTTTACTAGATCTTGATAGTTAAAAGTTAATATTCTTTCTATGGAGAGATTACAATTACACGATATGTGTATGTGTGATTAGTTTATATATTTTTGTAATGATTTATTTACATTATGTTCTTATTCATGATTCGTATCAATAAATTTCACTTTTTATTGCTTTTTAGCTTGTGGTTTTTATTCTATTCGATCCGAACAATATGACACAGAAAAATAAAAGAATCATGTTCTCATGTCTTCTTTTTTTATTTAAAAAAAATTCTTGTTAGTTTCTAGTTATTTAATGAGTTTACAAATCTTGACTTTAATGATTCATCCAATTTCTTAATGATTTTTGTTTGACAAAGTATTCAATGTTGCCGAATGGACTTTGAATAGTTTAAAAACTTTTGACACCTGGAAAATGTAGTTAGGAAAACTAACAAACTTTTGTTGAAAAATCGTTCCTTTGTTATTATTTTGTGACTTGAAAAGCAAGTCTAGTTATGAATGTACTAGATTATCCATTTATTTTATCGTAACATACATGTGCAATAAATTTTGCACCATAAAGTCGATTTAAATTATACTAATTTCTTATACAACGTTACGTTATCATAATTACACTTTTTTACCCCTTTTTATCACTGGCTTATTCTCCTTAAGAAACACTACTTTTAAACTATAAAGTCGGTTTAAATTATAGTAATTTCTTATGCAACTATGTGTGTATCCAGAGGCGTAGCTTAAGTAGGGCAAAAGGGGACGGCCGACCCCTCGAACTTTTCACTCAGTAGTAGAGAGTATTTAGTTTCATATAGAATTTTTTGGGTATATACGTTTTCGCCCCCCCCCCCCCCCCCCCCCCACACACACACACACACAAAAATCGGAAATCTCAAGCTTCGCCTCTGTGTGTAACCCCTACAAGAGACTAGTTTCGTGCGAAGGCTGCAAAACCACAAAAAGACGACAGTTGTACTTTAAGCCATGGGTATAATTGTCCATGTAATCACGTAGTAGCGTATCATGTAGTGTTACATAATTGCGTAATTGTATATAATCACACGGTGTATATAAAATCACATAACGTTATATTTGTTCTGAATATAAGGCATATTAAGTAATGTTATGTAATCACCTATTGGTGTGTAATGACCGTTTAAAATCATAGGGGAAGTGGTTTAAAAGTCCAAAGTAGTGTATATTCCTTTTTGCCATTTCCCCACTTGTTTCGCTTGTTTTGTGTTACGTGATTTCTAGATTTTGCTAGGATTCAATCAGCCATATGATTGCAAGATCAATAGTCCAAAACTCTCCTAGCCTTCGCACGATAATTCCCCTTTGTATTTGATCCAGTTCTATATATATGGAATGATCTTTTGAGAAGAAACATTAAACGTGAGAAGGGAGAGAACAAATGACATAATGATAAAACACTACATAGTTTATCTCTTCTCCTATTAATTAAAAACATTTTATCCTACACATATCAAAATTTATCATACACGTATCAAAATTTATCCTACACTTTATCCTGCACGTTTTAAAATTTATCATTCATCGTAAATTATGTTTTTTTGAAAAGATATATTTTGAAAATGAGTTATTAGTTTAATTTATTTAGTTAATATAGGGGAATACAATAAATTAATCAATTATGTAAATTTATCCATGTGCCATTAGGCTACATGGTATGGTGATGGTCCTCCAAGGGAGGATGATCCGCCACGTAGGCGCCACGTCATAGTCCTCCAAAGGATGGTACGTCCCCCAAAAGTAGAGGGTATGGGAGGATGGTCCTAGTCATAGTCCTCCCCACCATTTTTATATATATTTTTTTTATCTTCTACTTTTTTTTAACATTTAAAAAATAAACTAACAAAATATTTTCATTAATATTAAAACCACATTACATAATTATGCTTCTTCATGATGTCGGTTTGAAGTTTTTTCAACATCGAACGTTTCGGCTCGGGATACTGATCGACATCCAGCGTTATCATTTCCCATTCCTTGAGCCGAATTTTTTCATCGTTATCGTTTCGGCTTGGTCCATAAGGCCGAGGAACTTCGCCAAAACCTTGGACCAAAACCCGTCACCCGTTTGGTTATTACCTATAAAAAACAAACAAAATATATAAAGTGTTAACAAAAATAAAAAACCTTTAAAAAAAATACAAACTGTTAACAAAAAATTATATTTTAAAAAAATCAACAAACTTTAAAAATTAAACTTTAGAAAAAAACCAACTGTTAAGAAAAAAAAACAAAAAAAAAACTTAAACTTAAAAAAAAAAACAAACTGTTAAGAAAAAATAAACAAAAAAAAGTATAAACCTTAAAAAAAATACGAACCTTTTGTCGGGTGGTTAGACGTGCCAATGTAAGCCTTGGCTAAGGCTTCTTCTTCGATTGGCGTCCACTTAGTCGACTTCGGTTTGGACGGTTGATCACCCACCACTTGCTTGCCTTTGTTTCGTTTTCCTTTTCCTTTAGGCGGTTGGGTTTCGGGAACAACCTCCACATTGTCGTCGGGTTCGGATTGTTGAAAGGGTTGCGTCGGGATCGGTTGGGGTTGAACGGGTGGTGTCGGGTTCGGTGGCAAATTATAAGCACCCCGCATCATCATTTGTTGAAGGGCTTGATTTTGAGAGAATTGGGCGAATTGGTTTGACGAGTGTTGGAATCATGCAAACGCATTTGATGAATATTGCGAGAATTGGTTCGGTTCTAGCGTCGGATAATATCCCGGAACCGAGAAAACATTCGGTTGGGTCGGGTTCTTGGGATTGTTCGGGTTGTTGAAGGGATCCATGATAGAGTATAAGGTTTATAAAAGTGGGAGAAGATTTATAAAAAAATATGCGAGAGAGATGAAATATTGGGGTTAAAATTGTGAATGGAAGTGAAAAGGGAATGGAAATATATATATTTTTACAATTTTGACCGTTTGATTGTTTTGAAAAATGGAAAATAATTTTTTTTAATAACGGTAACTTTTTGAAAATGGGCCCCACTTTTGGTTCGTCGCCAACGTCCAAAAGTTGACGGTGAGGACGGGGACCGGGGGGGCGGGTTGGTGTAGCATGCGGCGCCGGGGCAGGACGGATGGGGGGACGGCCCCATACCGTGTAACCTTATACTAACATCAAATACATGTATTAAATGAAACATTTTTATTGGTTTTAATATTCTCTCTTCTTATAAAGAATTTTTTTCCCTAATTTCAACCCTCCACTATATAACCCTAAAAATAAATTGTCATCGCATCTCATCTCCATTGCAGGCATGTCGTCTTCCTCCATATCTATCGCTAGGTCAGTCTTCTTCATCTCCATCTGCATTTTTATCGCATGCCTTCATCCTTATCTCCATCTCTATTACCTATCATCCTTACTGTCCCTAATTTTGCGCTTTAAGTCCTAATAACATCCAACTTTTGCCTCGTCGCCTAACAAGTAAATCGCAAAAGCCCTCACTTTTTCAAAAACACTCGTCTAGTGTTGCATAAAGCCCAGCCATCTGCGCCTTAAGTCGTCACGCTTTTTAAACCAAGCCTGCAGTCTTTATACACACTCAATATACTTATATTGATTTTCATGTCAAAGGTGGTCACAAAGAGACGTATTTGTCTATGGCTAGACTAACTAGTGTTGTAATGTGGTTTTAATTGAAAAGGCTTGGCCATTTTATAATACTACTTAGAGAGATTTCTTGAAGCTAAATATCAAAATTTATATAAACTTAGAGAGATTTCTTGAAGCTAAATATAAAAAAGATAAAAAAAAATTGCACGCTGAAAGGTGACAAGTGTCGGCCCTTAATTAACAAAACAGGTCATTGATTAACCCATTAGGATCGGGCACGACTAATGACACCCACTAAGATTGGTCTCGACTCATGACACGTTTCGTTAAAGAAAAGAGCTCTATGACCACCCGTAGTGGGGCGTTATTTTTAAAAAAAAATTGAAAAAAAAACGCCCCAAAACGCCCCCTCCCCCACTACACTAGGCGTTTTGGGGCGTTACTTTTGGAAAAAATTGTTTTTGGCGTTATGTTTAAAACGCCGAATTGCAAAAATTGTTTCTGACACATGTGATGTTGGTAGCTTGGACCACTAAGACCCACCAATCAAATTACCCATGCTCTGACACACCCACATGCTTTTTTTTTTTCATTAAAAATAATATAGGGGTTATTGGCATAATGCCCCACTACGCCACTTTTGCTATAATGCCCCATCGCTGACTAGGACGCCACGTGTCGGATAATGCCCCATGGTGGGGGCATTATAACACATTACCACTACACATGCTCTTATGATTTGCATTCTAACTATTTTTTATCATTTATCTATTCATTTCAAAGATTGAGTTTGATCCCATTTTATATAAAGTTCAACATAAACAAGTTGTTGCTTGTAAGCTTTACCTACCAAAGCATAAATTACAAATATGTTGCTATGAATTACAATGCAATTTCGGAAACTTTCACCACTTTCACGTATCTAAGAAGTGTGACTTGTGACATAAAGGTCAAAACAAGTTTCTGAAATTTTGGAAACCACCCCCAATTCAGAAATCGTGACACTTGGTCTATTGGTTGCTTGAGTTTCGTTTTGAATAAAATATCGACAAATGAGCGTGTCCAATGATTATATTCTGAATCTTATAACACGTTATATTTAAAAAGAATCAATATATGCTACATCGATCGAAAAGCAAAAAAAAGAAATACCGATACCGGTCCGATAATACCGATATTGGTACCACGTTGTTCACTTGGTATCGGTTCAATACATTTCGTTACCGATGCACTACAACAATCGGTATAGTTTATGATACAAAAACACATTATTCTAAACACAACTCGGTTTGTTACGATACCGATACTCAGTGTAGTTTACGATAAAAAAAAATATTTGCAATTGTATCATTACGCAAAAGTTGCCCTGATGTAGCCCAAAAATTAAATTTGTTTTATATCGATCGAAAACTATAAAAGCAAAACCTATACCGGTTCAAATAATAATACCGATATCGATGTTGTTTAGTCGGTATCTATCTTAGTAGTCACAGAAGCGGCACTCCACTCGATAAAGTCTACAATATCATTAAAATACTCTATTTCGAAAACACAACTCAATCTTCAACAAAATTATATCGGAATGTTGAGAAAAAAGTTAAACACAACCACGTATTATGTTTTCCTTTTAAGTTTAGCGAACGTATGTTATCGGAGAAAAAACAAATTAGTACAAAGTTGTGATATATGATTTGGATGTTATCTATTTAATGTTTACTCGGGTTTTCAATCAAAGTTATTTTTCAATGTTTTATAGGTCTCTAAACCTATTTAAATCACAATTTACAAGGTTCTATATAATATGTTTTGGTAGGATCTACAAATATCTATATCATTGGTGTTAATAGTGATCCTATTTGTTTATATTGTTGTTAGTGTTTATACAACATAGATAAGTGTGTTCACAAGGATTATAAGAATCAATCTTTTAAAAACCGGTTTTTAAATCATATTGGAATGGGCTAAAAAATAATTCAACCGGTAGAACCGGATTATACCGAATGGTTCAACCGAGTGAACTAGTTAACCCTAAAATTTCATAGAGATACATACATACATGAATTATATAGGCAAACTCACTAGTTTTAATTTTTTTTTTCACACTGACATAAATTATAATATAACTATTATCATGTCCTCTTTCTTTTTCAAGTTTCAAAATACAATCTCTCACGAACATTGCTTTACCCATATAGACATACATATGGAGGGAGAGAGATACATAAATCAAGTTGCTTCAAGTCTGTCACCTTTTGACCCACTTGTGGATCTATTTACACCCAAATTATTTTATTGAAAAAAGTAAAACTACCGACGAAGATGGAACTGGAAGCATGATGAAGATGGAGCGATGGACCGATGAAGATGGAGCTGAATCTTGTGGATGAAGTGATGAAACGTAAGTGATGATGGTTTTGAATGTTGATTGATAGTATATGTATGTGATGGAACTCCGGAATACTAAACACCTAAACTAAAATAACCATGGGCCGGTACCGGTATTACGGTTTAAACCGGTATACCGGATTTTACCGTCGGTACGAACCTTATGGCGTTTCACTTATTTACCGGGGTGTTTCGTATCGGTGATTTGCATCCGCCACCGGTAATACCTGTGACAATCCGAGATTTCAAGGTCTATCTTTTACACATCAGTGATTGCACAACCTTGTTTCATAATTTGATTTATCTGTATGATTAGTGGTTGATGTGTGGTAAAATACACATATTTGTCCCGTGAAAAATGTATAATTTTTGTATAGTTTTATTTAGTTTTTAGTATTATATTATATTATTTTGTGTTGGTACAAGTCCTGGTGCAAATGGAGCGAAAATGAGTAAAAATGAAATAATCAGCCAGTTAGGCAGAGTGGGGCACAAGTGACTGAATTAAAATTGCACTTATTTTCTGTGAGTGGGCCGAGGCCACTATCGCTATTTTCTAAGTTAGAGGGCTGCCACAAAATACATATATTTGGATCGAGAGAAAGGGCTACGCCAACATCAATATATAGTTTTATAATTTGAGTCAGTTTAATAAAGGGTAAGGATGCAGAGCAGTACGGAAAGTTCCTCGAGATGTTGAAGAAGCTACATGTGAACATCCCGTTCGTAGAGGCCCTATCAAAGATGCCGAAGTACGCGAAATTTCTAAAGGACCTGCTCACGAACAAGAAGAAGTTGGAGGATCTTGCGACTGTTACATTGAGCGAGAAGTGTTCTGCTATCTTGCAGAACAAGCTACCGAAGAAGGTGTCTGATCCTAGTAGCTTCACGATTCCGTGTTTGATCGGAAATCTCACCGTCAGCAATGCGCTGGCAGACCTAGGGGCTAGCATAAATCTTATGCCGTATTCCATCTTTGCTAAGCTCAATCTAGGCGAGCCGTCTCCTACGCGCATGAGTCTTCAGTTGGCTGATCGATCAGTGAAGTTCCCGAGAGGGATTGTAGAGAATATGCTAATAAAGGTCGACAAATTCGTATTTCCAGTTGACTTCGTTATCCTTGACATGGACGAGGACTCTGAGGTCCCGCTGATTTTAGGTCGTCCATTCCTTGCCACTGCACACACACTCATTGACGTGCACGACAGCAAGTTGACTCTTCGAGTTGACAAGGATGAAGTCACATTCGACATTCAGCATTCCATGATGCATACCCAGCAGCATGATGACACTCTATACTTTATCGATACTCTTATGTCACATGTGGGTAGCCTCCTCAGCGAGATTTGCAGAAGAGATACGTCTAATATGCAGGTTGCGAGTGTGGATGATCAAGGGAGTGGGGTCACTAAGTTGGATGTTGAGCAGGACCCTCTGTCACAGGCTGCCAAGCCTTCCCCTAGATTTGAGGTGTTTGAGGTCATCAAAGAAGAAGAGAGAGTGGCTGACGAGTGTGATAGCTGGCCCGTGAAGGAATCAGATATTGGATTCCCACTCACACCAACAAGAACACGGGAGAAGGCGCAAAGAAGCTTGGATCAACATGTTATAAGGGTGCAGAGATGGTATAAAAAGAAGGAGGAACCACTTAAGTTTGCACAACACCATTCTTCTTATTACATGTCACGAATCAAGTTTGGTCCAGGTAAGTTTAAATATTGGTGGGTTGACCCGTTTGAGTTTTCTAGATTGTTTTTCAATTTCACAAATTATTTTTTATTGAAAACTGGAAAAAGAGTGGAATTGAACGGGTTAG
Organism: Helianthus tuberosus; assembly: GCA_030545235.1. Classification (NCBI taxonomy): domain Eukaryota; kingdom Viridiplantae; phylum Streptophyta; class Magnoliopsida; order Asterales; family Asteraceae; genus Helianthus; species Helianthus tuberosus. Next base: position 233,370,019 of record CM060442.1, on the reverse strand, counting down.
ACCGAGGTTGGATAAAGGAGAAACCTCCAGATTAAATTCAAGTGTGGGGAGGTTTTGTAAAGTTTTATAATTTTATGTATTTGGTATATTCTCGGTAGTTTGTGATACGTGTTTATTTGTATATTGAGTCGTTTATTTTGTACAATGAGTCTAAGTTAGTTTATGAGTCAATTTTTATTTTTGTCGAGTCGGTACTGCTTGGTTTTTGCTTGTTTTTGTTTATGCAGGTTTGGATATGTACCACCCGTACTCATTCTCCATTCGGGTGATTTCGGAGCTGTACACCAATTTCAAGGAATTTACCAAGTGTGCTAGTCAGAGTCAAAGCCGATCGCGAATGGAATGCTATACGATCGAGCTGGATCGTGTACGAGTTCGGATTGAAGACACGCGCAGCTGGCACTGATTTTTATCCTAACCAGCTAAGTCCATTCCGATTCGTTATCTTTTTATTTTTGTATATTATTTTAGGTTTTATTTCTTATTTATTTTTAGTTGTCTTTCATCCTACATTGGGGACAATGTAAATTTTAAGTGTGGGGATGGGAGACTACATCTTTTTAGGTAGTTTTGAGTCAAAAAAAAAATAAAAAAAAATCAAAATTAAGACAAAAAAAATAAAAAAAAGATGGTTTTGTGAGTCCCGGTCTTTTAGCGCATAGAAAACGGCAAACCTTTTCAACACGTCGGTCAAAAACGGTTTAATTGTCGAATTTACGAGTCGGAGAGCACATGTTTCTTTAAGTTGCGGGATAGTAGGTTGATTGATTCGGTTTTTGGAAGTAAAAGGTTTTGGGATGCCTAGGATAGTGAATTGAGCCGGAGAGTGATTGATTGTGCATTGTCGATATCAGTAACCCTTATTTACCACATGATAGTGAGATTTGAGCCTTTACATGTTTCATATTTATATGTTGACTACTTTCGTTTCATGTGTGTTTACCGACTTGTTGCATTACTTTAGAACTTGTGCGTTTTGATACAGTTTCAGACCTTCGGTTAGGATTTGGCATGGATATGATAGAGGCATTAGGATCACCTTGTTTTTGTAGCCTTTGTGTTTGACCCGTTTCACCACTACCCTAAGATACCACTTTGAGCCTAGCCATTCGTTTGTTACCCGTTTGTGATTTGATAACCGGATCGTGTTACGTGATTATTATATTTGTGAAGAAAGAAAAAGAAAAAATGATGAAATAAAAAAAATTGAAAAAAAAAAGAAAATGAAAAAAAAAAGAAAAAAAAAGAGCAAAAGATGAGAAAAAGAAAAAAAATAGAATAAAAGTTGTGGGTCGAAATGACCAATATGTTAGTGTTTGCTTCGTGCTTATCCGGTTTATTGTGTGATTACGTGTTTAGCCACTTCTTCCCCCCCCCCCCCCCCCCACAAAAAAAAAAACAAAAAAACCCTACGTTTAACCCTTACCTACCCATTAAAGCCCTCTTGATCCATGCCAAGTTTTAACATTTAGGTGGAAATCTGATTGACGTACAAGCTTATGATAGTATGTTTCATAGTTCGGTTTTGAGAGTTCACTCGAAATTACATATTAATTAGCCGAGAGATGAGTGACATTGTGAGAGGTGTTGACAGTGCATGATTGATTGCTTGAAGGTAAGAAAAACTTGATTAGGTATGCCCGTTTTCATTTAAATACTATGATTCGTCAACCTTTTGAACGTTGTAAGTCTTGCGAAACCACTGTGTTTGATGATTTCGTAGTTCGCGTTATAACTTGTTCGAGACTTGCGTTATTGTTAACTGTTTAAGTTGGACATGTTGCTTGTGATTTTGCTTAGGGACAAGCAAAAGGTTAAGTGTGGGGATATTTGATGTGTGGTAAAATACACATATTTGTCCCGTGAAAAATGTATAATTTTTGTATAGTTTTTATTTGTTTTTATTTAGTTTTTAGTATTATATTATATTATTTTGTGTTGGTACAATTCCTGGTGCAAATAGAGCGAAAATGAGTAAAAATGAAATAATCAGCCAGTTAGGCAGAGTGGGGCACAAGTGACTGAATTAAAATTGCACTTATTTTCTGTGAGTGGGCCGAGGCCACTATCGCTATTTTCTAAGTTAGAGGGCTGCCACAAAATACATATATTTGGATCGAGAGAAAGGGCTACGCCAACATCAATATATAGTTTTATAATTTGAGTCAGTTTAATTCATTGGTGTTGGACCGCATGAAGTTTGGGCTGCTAGGATACCCAAAAGAAGCTGCCATATTATTAACTAGAATTACCACCCGCCGCAATGCGGCGGGGGATTCATTAGTTATATATCATGTTAGATGAAAGGCAAATTTTTCTCACATGACCACGAGCCTACGTGTAAAACCGAGAAAAAAATAACTAAGTCGATCTCTGACTCGCACGTTGTGACAGACCTATCAAACGGGAAAAATAGACGCGTTGCGATGGACATGTCAAACAGGAAAAAGATAGATGAAAAAACGTTGAACCCCACACGCACATTGCGGCGTGTTAACTCGGAAATTTAGAACGACACGTTAAACACATAACTTATGAAAGATGAAAAGTATATAAGAGACTAAAGTTGAAAGTAAAAAAAATGTTGAGATTAAATTGCGAAAGATGAAAAGCTTTGGGTTGAAAGTAAAAAAAAATTAAAGGGGTGAAATTGCAAAATATAAAAACTTTTGAATTAGAAGTGAAAAATCAAATTAATCAAAGAGGTTAAAATACCAAAGATTGAAACTTTAGACTTAAATTGCCAAAGATTGAAACTTTAGAGTTAAAAAAGAAATCAATTTCAGATTATGAAAACAAAAGAGATAAAGAGATTTAGTTAAATTGATGTTTAATATTATTATTATTATTTAATAAAATAGATAAATAAAAAATAAGGGTTAGAAATTACCAGAGAATAACACGTGTCCAAAAATGATTTTTGTTTATTAGTATAGAAAGATACTATTGTTATATTTATTTTTGGGCGACAGACATGACACACCTAGGGAAAAAAGAAAAAAAGCCAGCATATGTATTAGTTAGGAAATTGTGGCAGTGGAGTTCGACAAAAAGAAAAGAAAGAATTGTTTTTTTTTTGGGGGGCATGATCATGTCAGCGAATTAGAGGTTGTGGACAATTGGGTTTTGAACATTTTTATGTTTTATTATTATCAGAACCCTAACCCAACCTAATAAAAGGAGATATACATCATACGAATAGGAGGGTTCTACGGCAGCAAGCATAAGTGGGGGACGGCAGCAACGAGAGACAACAGACGGCCGTGAAGATATTTTTGAGGATCGAGAAGAAGAAAGAAAAAAAGAATTGGTTGGAGGCTTCAAGCCGCGATCAAGATTCACGTCCGGGTTTGCAATTTATTAGTGTTCAGTTTTAATAACTTTGTGTTTTTTTTAACTTGATACTATGTTTTGTTTATCGTTTGAGACTCGTTTCTTTTTAGTGGTTATGATCTTTGGCTAGTTCTTTCATGCTACCTGGGTTTAGATGAACTTGATAATTGTAATGCGATTTTGACATGATTATGGTTATTTGATGTGATTTACATAACTTTGCCTTGTGATTGATTTTGATATTGCATGTTGGTGTGTTTTGATTGATTATTGGTTGATGAATTCAGCGGTTTAGGAACATAGAAATATCCCCTAGACTTAGAGTTTAATTTGAATCGTTGATCTTAGGGTTTTCGGGCTGAATATTGAGTTGAGAAATTGACCAATTTGATTAATAATTGAAATCAATATACTAAAACTTGCATCCCCATCTTGTGACTCGAAAGACGATTAAGGTGAGCTAGGTTATTAGCTAATCATTGGTGGGTAGATTGGGTGACCGATAGCTCGGGCTCGTTTATCACATCGTGGTTAAGGTTTCCTAGGATTTCAATCTTCAAGGTTTGGTTTGCTTTGCGTTTTGAGAGTTTTGGGGGTAGAGTTACTTTCATTGCTTGATTCTCGTAGGATTTGGTATCGATAGGTCGAGCCGGTTCGTTCTAGCACTTCACATTTCGTCTTTATCTTTCGTTTGATACATCTCTAGCGAGGGGTTAATCGAGGGAGTAGGATATTTAATCATTGTCATTGTCAGAGTAGCATTGCATGATTCCAGGGATTCGACACCTAGGTAGTCCTTGTCTCATCTATATTTGATCAAACTTTGCTCTCGTGTTCGTGTTTGTTTCACGTTGTTTGTCGTATCTGCCATCTTCATAGTCATTTAGTTTAATTAGTTAAAACCTCAAATCCTAAAAACACAAATTAAAACCAGTTAAGTAATTAGTTAAGTCAGAGTCTAGTTTAGCGTCGCTAGTGTCTCGTGGGTTCGATACTCGGACTTCATTAGGCTTTACTACGTACGATCGGTACACTTGCCTGTCAGTGGTCTAGCATTTACAGAGTCTTAGTTTATAAATTTAAAACTAAGGTGTCTAGATTAGGTTTAGTTTTTTTTATAGACCATAATTTGCACATCAAGTTTTTGGCGCCGTTGCCGGGGACACTTGCACTTTAGAGAACGACCCGAGTCGTCTATTTAGTTGTTTACTTGCTTTCATAGATTTCCATTGCCTTTAGGTGCCTTTTGCTTGCAATTTGTGCCTTTAGGGTTAGATTTGCTTTAGTATTTAGATTAGTAATCTTGCCATTGTATGCGCCATACTCGCTCACAGGGGCCACCTTCGTTTGTTGCTTCGTCTGAGCCCGGGCGAGATTTCCACGAGCGCCTTCGCACCTTCCGAGCGAGTCAGGTACACATTCCATCTTCTGCTTGTACTATGGGTGACGCTGATCCCCCAGCTAGAAGAGTCGTCGCAGACTACGCCCGGCCGAACGCGGCCAACGCTCGATCCAGCATTACCCGACCCGCTATCGGAGTTAATCGCTGGCAGATTCCGCCTCAGATCATCACGATGGTTACGAACACCATCCAGTTCCATGGATTACCTTCTGAGGACCCGAATGTCCATCTTTCTCGCTTTTCAGCTATCTGCGTTACGTTTCAGGAGCAGGGCGTCAGCGAGGACGCCTGCAAGCTGCGTCTATTTCCATTCTCGCTTGCCGACTGTGTTCAAGCTTGGTTGGAATCCCTTCCTGCGGGATCCATCACCACTTGGGCCGGGATGAAAGACAAGTTCTTGGGCAAGTACTTTCCTCCTGCCAAAACTGCTCGTCTGAGGAGCATGATCCAAGAGTTTCGCCAAAATGAGGGAGAGTCATTCTACGAGACATGGGAGCGTTTTAAGGAGCTGATACTCAAGTGTCCTCATCACGGATTCGAAGATTGGGTTTTAGTTGAGAAGTTTTATCATGGAGTGACGCCCGCCACGAGTAATATGCTGAACATCACTGCTGGTGGCAATCTGATGACCGCCAAAACACCAGAGGAGTGCACTGAGATGTTTGAGGACATAGCGATGAGTAGTTATGAGTTTCGTGATTCTAGAGATTCGTCCACTACACAGAGAGGCGTGCATAAGATTGATGATACCACTCGGATGCAAGCGCAGATTAACGCCCTGACGAAAAAGATGAGTGATATGGAGAGAAAGAAGGAACAGGTGTGTGAGATATGAACTGGGAGGCATGACACGACCGCGTGTCCTATTGCCCCTACGGAGTCGCCAGAGCATGTAGAGTTTGTGAGTAATCGCGATCAGAACAATTTTAGGGATCATTACAATTTGAATTGGAAGAACCACCCAAACTTTAGTTGGAAGAACAGCAACCCACCGGGGTTTCAGCCGCGTCAGAGTTTGTTTCAGGACGCAGGAGCAGGAACGAGTTCGGGTGCGAATAACCCGACAATAGAGGAGATGCTGAGGCAGAACCAGGAGACGTTAGCCAAGCAGACGCAGTTGCTTACACAGTTCATCACTCGTGCAGATACGCGACATCAGGAGACACAGTCGAGGTTCATGGAGCATGAGACCTTCATGAAGAGTCAGAGCATTGCACTGCAGAACCTGGAAAGGACAGTCGGTTCGCTGGCCGATCAGCTGAACCAGAGACCTCAAGGTGGTCTCCCTAGTAGCACTATTGGAAATCCGAACGCCACTGCAAAGGCTGTTACTACAAGAAGTGGGCGAGGAGCTATTGAGGTCGAGCCGGTAGTTGATGAGGAACCGGTCGGCGAGGAGATTGAGATGGAGACACCTGCTGGCAAAGTGCACGAGAGGCTGCGCCCAGCAAGTACAGCACAGTCCAGCGGGTCTTCAGGGAAGAAGAAGGAAGCAGAGAAGGAGCCGATGAGGGTGTATAAACCTACACCCCCTTACCCAGGTCGGTTAATAAAGGGTAAGGATGCAGAGCAGTACGGAAAGTTACTCGAGATGTTGAAGAAGCTAAATGTGAACATCCCGTTCGTAGAGGCCCTATCAAAGATGCCGAAGTACGCGAAGTTTCTAAAGGACCTGCTCACGAACACGAAGAAGTTGGAGGATCTTGCGACTGTTACATTGAGTGTGAAGTGTTCTGCTATCTTGCAGAACAAGCTACCGAAGAAGGTGTCTGATCCTGGTAGCTTCATGATTCCGTGTTTGATCGGAAATCTCACCGTCAGCAATGCGCTGGCAGACCTAGGGGCTAGCATAAATCTTATGTCGTATTCCATCTTTGCTAATAATACACTCGTCCTATCACTCTTAAGTCCCATCTTTTGTGTTACCGGAGAGGTAACGGGTATTAGTTGGTAGCGCTACTTAGGTTTGGCACCCTCACCCCGTACCGGAGAGGACGGGTGTGATCTAATGACCCAGTCATGCCCAGTGCTTTGATAGGAGCACTGGGGAACGGGCAAAACATACATCAGGAGCCGTCTTGTTCAGTATCGAGATATTATCAACATTACTTTCGGAGCTGTTAACAAACTGGATTAAACACTTGGTAATTAACGTTTTCGTAAAACTGTGAACTTACCAGCGTTGTCTGACACACTTGTTGCATGCTCGCAGGTCGTTAGGTACTTTGGATGGGAACTTGCTATCTGGATGGCTGGAGTGGTCATGGTCATGTCGCTGAAGATTGCTTGAATGTTATTTAACACTATTACATTTGACTTTGGGAATACTTTAAACATTGTTTTGTCATTTGCTTCCGCTGAATCTGATAACTCTTGTTTGACAATTATGGTTACTCAATTTAATAAACATAAACTTGGTAATGTTTTATTATTGGTTCAATGTGATTGGTGGCTTGGATCCTGGCACGTCACACGTCCCGCGGTGTTACCGCATGTGGTATTTTGGGGGTGTGACAGTTTGGTATCAGAGCCAGGTTATAGTGAACTAGGTTTTAAAACGTTTTTATAAAACCAGACTATAACCGAACAGTTTAGAAAGCGACCATGACACTCAGCTCCAGATTGCAAGGTTCGTCCCTCGTTTACTTATTGCATAGAATATCTAGTATACACTTATGTACAATGTTGCATGTGATTGCACACACTTAGCATTTCAGTCTGGATACATGTGCATTTACCTGAGTTATGTGATTGATAGAGTCACAGTGAAAAATCCTGTTAGCTTTTCGTGGTTTACGTTGTGGTGTTTTGTTTTCTTGCGAGAACTTGAGGAACCTTTTAGCATGAGTTGGGAGGAGCTGAGATAAACATGCAAATCGCATTATTATTGTGGGTGCACACATAATAATAATGTGGGGTGCAAGCGAGTCCCAGTAAGATCTAACGAGTGTGAAAGGGGTTCCACTTTGTTGTCTGATGTACTTTGTGATCTGTAGAAGTTGTTGTGAGTTTAACTCCTAGTTTATCTCAACTCTTGACCCTTCCCTTCTCTTATATAGAATCATGAGCGGACGAGGTCACGGACGTGGTCACATTGCGATGACCCAGGCTGAGCTGACAAACCTAATTAACACACGTGTGGCTGAGGCTTTGGCAGCCTACCAAGCTGGTATGATATGTGCCAATTACTTTTGTTCTTGTGTCGCGTACACAACTCTTACCCCTGTAATGTATTTTCTTTCGTCCATTAGGTCAGCAAGCGCAACAAAACCAAAACAATCCACCTGCTTGTACGTTCAAGATGTTTATGGATTGTAAGCCACAGACCTTCAGTGGGACTGAAGGGGCTGTAGGACTCCTGCGATGGTTTGAAAAGGCAGAATCGGTGTTTGCGATGTGTAACTGTCCTGCTGGGGACAGAGTGAAGTATGCTACGGGCACACTCGAGGATGGTGCCCTGACATGGTGGAATGCCCAGGTTCAGATGTTGGGCATCGAGGTGGCAAATGCCACTACTTGGGACGATTTTAAGGAGTTGATAAGGGAGGAGTATTGTCCTCGTGATGAGATTCAGAAACTGGAGAATGATTATTATGATCTGAAGATGGTGGGATCCGAGATTGAGGCATACGTGAAACGGTCTCATGAGTTGGCTATCATGTGCCCGAACTTGTCCCGACCTCCGTACCGGAGAATAGAACTGTTCATCAAGGGATTAGCTCCACGGGTGAAGGGTTTGGTTACTGCAGCGAACCTCAACAACTTACCTCAGATTATCCGTTTGGCTCACAAGATCACCGATCAGGAGGTGAAGTGTGGTTCGCTACCACCGCGCGTTTCGCCACTACTGCTACTGCAACCACAGCTACTACGCCCGCTACTGATAGCAAGCGGAAATGGAATGATGTAGATAAGGTGACGAACTCGAATCAGTCACAGAAGCTGCCAGACAATAATAGCAATCGCAGCTTCAGTCAGTCCTCTGTTAATCAAAGCCAGGGCAACAGTTCGGGTCAGGGTTCTTACGCGGGGAAACTACCAAAGTGCAATAAGTGCAACTATCACCATCGGGGACAGTGTACCCGAGTATGTCACAGGTGCAACAAAGTGGGGCATATGGCCAGGGATTGTAAGGTTTCACTTCCGAATCAGCAGCAGCACACCCCGCAACAGCAACAGTCACAACAGCAGGAAAGGCAACAACCCCAGCAAAACTGTGGAAATCGTAAGGGATGTTTTCAATGTGGAGCCGAGGGTCACATCAGGCGAGACTGCCCTCAGCTAAATCAGAATGCTGGTGGTAACAACAATGGGATCAACAACAACGGAAACAACAACAATTGGGGCAATGGTGGAAATGGCGCGTATGGGAGAGTGTTCACTATTGGAGCTCGAGAAGCTCGTAACGATGGCAATGTTGTGACTGGTATGTTTTCTGTGAACAATCTGATTGCTTATGTTTTATTCGACTCTGGTGCCGATTGGAGTTATGTGTCTTTAGGGTTCAGTCGTCAGTTAGGGTTGACTCCCACACCTCTTGTAAATAAGCATGTAGTAGAATTAGCTGATGGTAAATCGATAGAAGCTTCTCATGTCTTGTTTGGCTGTAAACTTGACCTCATGGGTCAAGTGTTTGACATTGACCTACTCCTTGTTACTCTTGGAAGTTTTGATGTGGTCGTTGGCATGGATTGGTTGTCTAAGCATCAAGCGGAAATTCTCTGTAAGGAGAAAATCGTGCGTATTCCTCTCCCCAGTGGAGAATCCTTGTCAGTACAGGGGCATCGTAGTGGTTCCATGGTTGGCATCATCTCAGTCATGAAAGCCCAGAAGTGTCTACGAAAGGGCTACCCTACTATTCTAGCTCTTGTCACCGATTCGCAACCTGAAGAAGGGAATATCGAGAATCTTCCAGTTGTTCATGAGTTTCCTGACGTGTTTCCTGAAGAGTTACCTGGTTTACCTCCATATCGTCAGGTGGAATTTCAGATTGACCTCATGCCAGGAGCAGCTCTGATTGCTCGTGCTCCTTACCGTCTTGCACCAGGAGAGTTGCAAGAACTATCGAATCAACTTCAAGAACTGTTGGATAGAGGTTTTATCCGACCCAGTTCTTCGCCTTGGGGAGCCCCGGTTTTGTTTGTAAAGAAGAACTACGGATCTTTTCATATGTGTATTGATTATAGAGAACTCAACAAGGTGACAGTCAAGAACCGTTACCCTTTACCGCGTATTGACGAATTATTTGACCAGTTGCAAGGGTCAAGTTTTTACTCGAATATCGATTTAAGGTCGGGCTATCAACAGGTGAGAGTCCGAGAGGAGGATGTTCCTAAAACGGCTTTTAGAACGCGATATGGGCATTATGAGTTCTTGGATATGTCGTTCGGATTGATAAACCCACCAACAGTCTTCATGGACCTTATGAATCGTGTGTGCAAGTCGTATCTTGACGACTTTGTTATCGTGTTTATTGACGACATCTTGATCTACTCCAAGAGCAAGGAGGACCACGAGCGACACTTACATCTAATCTTGGAACTCCTGAGGAAGGAGCAACTCTACGCGAAACTTTCTAAGTGTGACTTCTGGATTCGAGATGTACACTTCCTTGGCCACATTGTGAATGAATCGGGGATACACGTGGATCCTGCTAATATTGACGCTATCAGAAATTGGGCGGCACCAAATAATCCTTCGGAGGTGCGACAATTTCTTGGTCTCGCTGGGTATTATCGAAGATTTATCAAGGATTTCTCGAAGATCGCTCAACCCCTCACCTCGTTGACACAGAAAGGTGTTGTGTATTCTTGGGGAAGCAAGCAGGAGGATGCGTTCCAACTATTGAAACAGAAACTCTGCAGTGCACCGATCTTGTCTCTACCTGAAGGTACCGAGGATTTTGTAGTTTACTGTGATGCTTCCATTCAGGGTCTTGATTGTGTGCTGATGCAACGCAACAATGTGATAGCCTATGCTTCTCGACAACTGAAGGTTCACGAGAGGAATTATACGACACACGACTTAGAGTTGGGCGCCGTGGTGTTTGCACTCAAAATCTGGAGGCATTACATGTACGGTACTGAATGCACTATTTATACCGACCACAGGAGCCTTCAGCATATTTTCGACAAGAAGGATTTGAATATGCGATAGCGTCGCTGGGTAGAACTCTTAAACGACTATGACTGTGCAATCAAGTACCATCCGGGTAAGGCTAACGTTGTAGCTGATGCCCTTAGCCGAAAGGAATCGAAACCGAAGCGTGTGCAAGCCTTGCAGCTTACCATTCATTCAAACCTTCCTGATCAGATTTGTTCGGCTTAGACTGAAGCATTGAAGGAAGAAAACATTGAAGCTGAGTATTTACGAGGCATGCAGCAATGACTCGAGAAGAGATCTGACGGCATTTATTATTTTATGGAAAGGGTGTGGATCCCTTTGTTTGGTAACCTTAGAGATCTTGTGATGGACGAAGCGCACAAGTCCCTCTGTTCATCCGGGTTCAGATAAGATGTATCAGGACCTCAAAGTCATGTATTGGTGGCCGAAGATGAAAGCTCACATCGCGACGTATGTTAGTAAATGCTTGACGTGTTCAAAAGTCAAGGTAGAATACTAGAAACCGTCTGGATTACTTCAGCAACCAGAAATACCCATGTGGAAATGGGAGCAGATACTAATGGATTTTGTCACAGGCTTGCCGAGAACTCAAAACGGGAACGATACCATCTGGGTGATCGTTAATCGTCTCACGAAGTCAGCGCATTTTCTAGCAGTCAAGGAAACGGATAAGTTCTCACAACTCGCTGCTGTGTATCTGAAAGAAGTGGTTTCTAGGCACGGGGCGCCAACCTCTACTATCTCAGACAGCGATCCGCGCTTCATATCTGAATTATGGCAGTCAATGCATAAATCGTTTGGCTCACGTCTTGACATGAGCACTGCGTATCACCCACAGACGGATGGTCAGAGTGAGCGAGCCATCCAAACACTTGAAGACATGCTGCGAGCATGTGTGATTGATTTTGGTAAGGGCTGGGAGAAACATTTGCCGCTGATCAAGTTCTCCTACAACAACAGTTACCCCACTAGCATCCAGGCAGCACCGTTTGAAGCGTTGTACGGCCGGAAATGTCGTTCTCCTATTTGTTGGGCAGAGGTAGGTGACAGCCAGATCACAGGACCGGAACTTGTTCTCGAAACTTCAGAAAAGATTGTTCAGATCAGGAATCGTATGGAGGCGGTGCGTGATCGCCAGAAAAGTTACGCTGACAAGCGTAGGAAACCCTTGGAATTCGCTGTAGGCGATCGTGTCATGCTGAAAGTCTCACCCTGGAAGGGTATAGTGCGCTTTGGGAAGCGCGACAAGCTTAACCCACGCTATGTTGGGCCATTCAAAGTCTTGGAACGAGTTCGTAAAGTGGTGTACAAGCTAGAGTTACCTGCTGAGTTGGGTAATGTTCATGATGTATTCCATGTTTCACAGTTGAAGAAGTGTATGTCCGATGAAACACTTGTAGTACCGTTTCAGGAGCTGAGAATTGACGACAAGTTGTAGTTTGTCGAAGAACCAATTGAGATTATGGATCGGGAAGTTAAGGTTCGTAAGCATAGTCGGATTCCAATTGTGAGAGTTCGTTGGAACTCAAGACGTGGACCGGAGTTCACATGGGAGCGCGAAGATCAAATGAAGCTCAAGTACCCTCACTTGTTTCCAACTGACAAATCTAAATCTAGTGTAACTGGCGAATTTCAGGACGAAATTCCCATACAAGTTGGGGATGATGTGGTACCCGCGGAAAATCCACAGTCATCCTGAGTTAACGTCTTACTGTTTTGGTGTACTTTTTAAATTTCGGGACGAAATTTCTTTCAAGTTGGGGATGATGTGACAATCCGAGATTTCAAGGTCTATCTTTTACACATCAGTGATTGCACAACCTTGTTTCATAATTTGATTTATCTGTATGATTAGTGGTTATGTGTAAAGACTGTTTGTTATGTGTAGTGTTAATATAGTTTAGTGAGAGTTTAACAAAATGTTTTGATGTCACAACCCATTAATGGCGAAACATGGGTTTCGGCCCAACCCTTCCCGACGAAAGATGAGTTTCGTCGCCACATGATGAGTTTCGTCAGTAAGGGGCCTTCGGCCCAAAACTATTAGCCGGCCCAACTGATTTAATAAATATACTCCTCTGAATCGTTTACCAAACCCTAGAACACTCTCTTGCATCCCTCTTGTGCGACGACAACTGTAGAACTTGGAACCTTTCCTATCCAAACAATTTAATCAATTCAGAACCTCGGTTAGTATCTAGTTCTTGTGCGTGGATTTATGTTGTAATGTATGTGGGATTTTGTATGTATGATTTTGTATGTATAATGTTTCATTGTCCACTAACCGTATCATGTAGTTAGATTTGTATAAATGCATCATAGTATTGTGATTCGCTGACTCTGTGTAAGTAGTCGATGATGTTTTAAGGATTGACGAAACTGTTATGTGTAGATTGAATATGGATGTTGAATGGTTTCTTGTAACTTGGACGTTTGGGATCAATGATGGGTTGGTGTGATTTGAATTGTTTATGCCCTCGTTGTATGTTGCTGATAATAAGCAATTATATGATTGGCCGATGTTCATGTTGGAATCGTTGTGAATGATTAGAGATCTAGAAATCGTGAAACTGTAACTGCGTGGATCTGTAACTGTTCTATCGCCTGATGAGGGGCGACGAAACATGATGTGTTTCGTCAAAACATATCTCGACGAAACATGTAAGGTTTCGCCACCCACCTTCTCGACGAAACATATAAGGTTTCGTCACCCACTTTCTCGACGAAACATATAAGGTTTCGCCACCCACTACATCGACGAAACATTGATGTTTCGTCAGGAGTTTCGCCGCCCAGAATGTGGTTCACAACTGACTGTAGTTTAGAGCATGTTTGATAATGAATGACTATATGATTGACCTTTGTCTGTTAACACTGTTAGTTGTGACTGGGAAAAACATGATTTGGTTTTAATAGCACACTTAACTGTTGTGAAATGTTATGAAACATACGCGTGACATGTAAACTGTGGATTGTATGAGTGTATATAACTGCTATGTGCTATTCGGGTATCACTGTTGGAAAACGCACATTATGACCTTTATTTATACGTGAACTTTGAGAATGTGAAACTGATTACGCATACATGAAAACCGCAGGCTTTGACTGATTGTGTGTGTGCGAGTAACTAATCATACCGAGCAAATCAAGGTGAGTTCATTTCTCTTGAGCATGCGTCCCGGTGGTTGGGACAGTCATTGGGTATCCCGGAGAGGGATAGGTTTCTGGGTAAATTAACTGGGTATTCCGGAGAGGAATACGTCTTGCGGGTAAAACTGGTATGTTGGATAATACACTCGTCCTATCACTCTTAAGTCCCATCTTTTGTGTTACCGGAGAGGTAATGGGTATTAGTTGGTAGCGCTACTTAGGTTTGGCACCCTCACCCCGTACCGGAGAGGACGGGTGTGAACTAATGACCCAGTCATGCCAGTGCTTTGATAGGAGCACTGGGGAACGGGCAAAACATGCATCAGGAGCCGTCTTGTTCAGTATCGAGATATCAACATTACTTTCGGATTTGTTAACAAACTGGATTAAACACTTGGTAATTAACGTTTTCGTAAAACTGTGAACTCACCAGCGTTGTCTGACACACTTGTTGCATGCTCGCAGGTCGTTAGGTACTTTGGATGGGAACTTGCTATCTGGATGGCTGGAGTGGTCATGGTCATGTCGCTGAAGATTGCTTGAATGTTATTTAACACTATTACATTTGACTTTGGGAATACTCTAAACATTGTTTTGTCATTTGCTTCCGCTGAATCTGATAACTCTTGTTTGACAATTATGGTTACTCAATTTAAAACATAAACTTGGTAATGTTTTATTATTGGTTCAATCTGATTGGTGGGTTGGATCCTGGTACGTCACACGTCCCGCGGTGTTACCGCATGTGGTATTTTGGGGGTGTGACAATACCGGTATAATCGACCGGTATTTACCGGTTTTTAAAACATTGCATAGAAACATATATTATTATCTTCGTCTTGTTCATAAGTATAGGTAAAAGATTAAATACAAATAAAGTTAACATACAAAACGTTCGAACTGAAGGAAAAGACAAAAAAACGCGGTGACATTTTTGTAATTATCAGTAACTATCAAAATTACTCTATAAATGATCCTGTAAAGTAATTTTGATCTTTTGTAGAGTAATTTTGTAAAATGTTCTTGTAGAGTAATTTTGTTCTTGTAGGGTAATTATTAAAATTACTCTATAAGTGAATCAAAATTACCTTGCAAGTTTATCAAACAACATACAATTCAAAATTACTCTACAGATGATCATGTAGAGTAATTTTGATCCTATAGAGTAATTTTGTTAGTATTTAGTTATGGGGTTTAGCTTTATGGTTTAGTTTTTAGTTTTTAGCTTTTAGTTTTTTTTTTGGAGGGGGGGGGGGGGGGGTTGGGTCGGTTTTTTTAAGGATTTTGGGGGGTGAGGGGTTAGTGTAATTTTGATAATTACCCTACAAGATCAAAATTATTCTACAGTATCATTTGTAGAGTAATTTTGATAATTACCCTACAAGCATATAATTACAAAAATGCCACCGTGTGCTTTTTGCTTTTTCATGTTATTCGTATGTTTAGTACGTTAACTTTATTTGTACAGTAACTTTCCCCATAAGTATATTGTGTATTTTTACCATGAAAAAAAATGGTTAGTTAAAGCGAGAGAAGTTTGTTCATTAAATAGAAAGAAAATTCAACTTTGAAAAGAATGGACAAACCTAGCACAATCTATGTACGGTTCAACTTTGTATCGTGTGTGCTACTTCCGGACAACACTTGACTTTTACAAAGATATGTTTATCATTGTTGTTTTCATGTAGATTTCCCAAGAATATTATCATAAAGGCAAATTGGAAATAAATAATCCCAACTCACTGTTATTGGCCAATAATAATCCCAACTCATTTAATCACCAATAATAATCCGAACTATTCACTTTTGTTTGTAAAATACTCCCACGTTAAAAAAACACTAACTAGGTTAAAATATTGCTGATGTGGCTTAACATGTGTGAACTGACGTCGCTAGTTAACATCTTACCTGTGTATAAAATGATTATCAGCCTCATTTGCACACACAATCGACTGAATTTGCCCAATTTGTAGTATTAGCGTTTTGAAGGAGAGTGCGATTGTGTGTGCAAATGAGGCAGATAATCATTTTATACACAGGTAAGATGTTAACCAGCCACGTCAGTCCACACATGTTAAGCCACATCAGCAATATTTTAACCTAGTTAGTGTGTTTTTAACGTGGGAGTATTTTACAAACAAATGTGAATAGTTCGGATTATTATTGGTGATTAAATGAGTTGGGATTATTATTGGCCAATAACAGTGAGTTGGGATTATTTATTTCCAATTTGCCTATCATAAAAAGAAAAAGAGAAACAAAACAAAAACCACCAGGTTGACCGTTTCACTACAAAACATGGAGCTTTCAGCAACGGAATGATCCGTTAGAAGTCTCACAATAACTCGGGTATTGTCAAAGATGCTCCGTCAGAAAAGATGGGTCACTGACGGATTTTACCGAGGGATTACTGACTGATAATATTTTTTTTAATTAATTCTCCATTTCATCAACGACAGAAAAATTACATAAGGATGGCAGGTAAACGGACAACAAGCTGCGCCGCAAGCCGCTTTTGATTATATTAGCGGCATATTAGTGTGAAATTTACTAGCAATTTAAAGAGCTAATATGATCAAAATATCAATGACGAAGAAAGAACAACCTGCCCATTGTTGAGGAAGAATCCCCAAGGGTAGACTAACCCTTGAAAGTCGAGGTGCACAAACCGGTTAATTTTAATAACTTGTTCGGTTAACCAGTTATACCGGTTAACTTGACTTTCTGACTTTAACCGGTTAATGTTTTAATCGGTCCGGTTAATTACTTTCCGGTTATTTTCGATTAACAACCTATTTTCGATTAACAACCGGTTTTTTGCTTTTCTTAACGGTTATTTTTCGGTTAACCGCTCTGCCGGCAAAAAAAACCGGTTAATAACCAGTTCGTATACTGAATATCAATAACCGGTTACTAACCTACGGTTAAAAATAACCACTAACCGGTTATTCTTCAATTATATTTCCCCTATATTAATTTGTAAAATAGTTGTGTGAGTTACTTTTACTATTCAATTTTGTATAAATTTGTATGCTTATAGTACTTTCACTCATTGCATAACCTACACTTATTTGTCTAAATTTCCCTTTATACATTCACTAGGTTATATGCCCGTGAGCTTCACGGGTTATGGGTTGTGTTAAAAAAACTATATTTACAAAAGAATTTTTTTATATGATTTCTTATAAGTGGATAACCATTCATGTTTGGCAAACATTACCAACAAAAAAAATGTACCATACAATGCATTTATTTTGGGACAACCCGAAAAAGAAATTGTTACATATATTTTGAGACTCTGGAAATTAATATATTAGGCTATCTGACCGAGCCCAAACCAATTCCTCTCGGTTGTAAGGCTGTCAACGTGGGTAACCCATTTAAAGCAACCCTCCACGCTAAAAAAATCACTTTCAAAAGAGACCAATTGTTCCAGCAGAAACCTAACCCACTATGCACCAGACCTCTGTAGCTTGTAATGAAGGTTGCAAACAGTAAACTCGCCCAAGCCTTCTAAATAACACCTCCACCTGTCTCACTGTCTGGCCCTGACCCCATCTCCACTGCAGAAAGGGCAGAAGAAAGCCCGTTCAATTCCGACACTTTAGCCTCAAAAAATTATTTTCAATCCTTACCCTACCTGCTACTGAAACGCTTTTCACTTTCTCAATGGCACTTATGCTTCTTTGATACCTGTAAAGTGTAAATGCAATCACAAATCCATTAATAACATATATAGCTCATAAAAGCTGCATAAACATTATAAGTTTTAAAACATTAAACTGCACGAAGGAAATGAGTTGTTCAAAAGTTAATACATTTAGCCATTTAGGACAATCAAATATAGCTTCTAGATATGAACATGTGGTCCTGGGCCCAGTTCAGTTGATCAAGAAGTTTGGTTCATGTCTTAAAAGGCCCAAATCTAGTTATTAACCGTCCAAGATGAAAGACACTAAGATTGATTTGGGCCTTAACCGGCCCATAACTTGTAATGATTTCCAGAATATATATCATAAATATAAGTTAGATATGATAGAAGCCACAACTATTTTTATATTTTTTTTAATTATTCATAATACAAGCTATATATTTTGATAAAAATCATACCAAAAAAAAAGATAATAGCTTTTATATCCTTTAAATTGACAATTTTCAGAGTAATGAGATTTATACAATGATCCACATTCATGTTTCTAATCTTGTCTTATTAATTAGTATGTTACATACTTTGATTATCAGTTAAGCTTTTATTATGCTACTTTCAACTTGAAATTGCATATTTTATTACAAATAACATACATGTTAGCTAAGTTAATATTTTTTACAGTTGATGATAACTAAATCATGTCATTTGCGTTACCAAATAAGTCAAAAGTAGAAAACTTTTCATGCGTTAAAGATCAAGTATTTATAAACCATGGCGATAAAGCAGATACCTGATCGTAGCTTTCGCGGGGTAGATGCATACTTAATTGTATGAGAAAGATTAGAGAACTGCAAAAGATATAAAATAAAAGATTATAGTTTAGTTATTGATGTCAACAACCTCTTTTTACCTGAATCAAATTGTTACTTTTCTTTTTTGTAACGCGGTACATTTTGACCCAAACCCATTATGATTATAAATGGTTTTGACACAACCTGCACTACCCGTTTTGACCCATTACTGACCCAACCTACCCAACCCATTTTAGAGATCATTATATCACCTTTTTGGGGAGCTGAGCTCTCTTGCTTGCAGAACCGGTGAGCATTGAATGGGAGAGTTCATCTGTTTCACCAAGTAGGCAAGTACACCCACTGAACTTAATCTTCTCAACCTCTCCTTTTCAATAAGAAAGCATCAATATTACCACCTAATTTCAAGACAAAAGAAATATTAATAAAATAAAAACCAAAAACGCATGAATAAGCTTGCGGTTGAGTCATCGATGCTTGGTCGGCTGTGACCAGAGCTGTTTGGGGGATGGGACAATGGCTAATGGCTGACCGCGGGTTTCATTCTTTTGCGTCTCATGTGTTGAAGACTGCCCATCATTCTGCTGCAAATTATGGCTGAATCAAATTGTTACTTTTCTTTTTTGTAACGCGGTACATTTTGACCCGAATAAATAATAAAGCTAATACTATTCAAGCACTCGTAACAAACTGGGCAACTAAAAAAAGAAATCCGAGTCTGATAATTCAAGTACTTTGTGAATACCAATTGGGTTCACACCGGGTCGGAATGAATTCTCTTTGATATATCTGCAAAAGGGCACAATAGTAATTAGTAAGCAGCAATATTCTCCCACTAAACTGAGCATCAGGAATTCTCCCAGTAAATTGATTGTGATCCAAAACTCTTCAATCAGATCCATGGTTTAAAAAAACGTTGCGCCTCAGGTTCAGATATTAAACGGACGCCTCAGCTGAGCGAAAACGCACTGCCTCACGCGGGCCTGGGTTTTCGGAGCTGCATTCGTGTCCGCAGGTGCGGGCACGCATGAGTTCAACCAAATTCCAGCTCAGAAACTCATTTTTGCACCCCCCCCCTGCGCGCGGGTAGGACTTGTGGTAAAACATGTCATAAAGCTACAATAGAGTAGTAAAGGCTTTACCTTATAAACAACCATTCACTTTGTCCCCACACCAATGTGGGACAAAGTATTTACCACCTTCTGATACTTTTATTCACACACCCAAAACTTACAACATATAAGTCCTAAACTTTTGCTACTAACTATTAGCTTCATGATCTTAAATGGCATATATAATAGTTTTTCATTATCCAAATCCAAAAACACAAAAACACATCTGCCATTATTTTTTTGGTTTCTTTAAATAGCTTTTTTATGTCATTCTTTAAATAGCTTTTTTATGTCAAGTATTTGATGAAATTTGAATCTTTTTTATGTTTTTAGCTACTGAAATGAAATTTGATGAGAAAACTCTTTTTTGATGTTTAGTATTTATTATTTTATGATATATATAATTTTAATATTTATTTATTAATACCGTCTCGGCCTTACGCCTCGTTCCGCCTCGATACTTACGCCTCGTGAGGCGAAGGGAAAACGCCTCGAAACTCGTTTCCGTTTTTTTAAACCTTGATCAGATCAAGCCGTCCATTTTATTTTAAAGTAACATCAAAGAATTCCGTACCTCAATCGTATATATCAATTCATATTTCTTTATAACTCAATTCATTTAACAAGTTCAATTTATGTAAAAGAATTACGTAAATCAAACCGGTCGTTATAGAGTCATCAAATCATCAATTCTTTAATAGTCCACGAGTCAAGCAGAGCTTGATGAACCTAAACGATGCAGGCTCGGACTGCGTTTGAAGAGGATTCGATATCGCCACAAAAAGCTCTACTATTTCTATAAAAAAATAATTTTTGATAACCAACAAACCCTTTTCAAATATATATATATATATATATAAACTATATAGCAAAACCTCACCATAAGTTAAATCACTATTACAAAATAGATGATAATCCCCATTTGGGACACAACAGATAGATGTAGATAGTTAAGAACGAAACTTTGAAATTCTTTTATATTGTTTTCTTTTTGTGGGAATAAATAATAAAGCTAATACTATTCAAACACTCGTAACAAACTGGGTGACTAAACTTGTATCGATATATCTGAGAACATCAATTGCTTCCTCCAATATCAAAACTTATAATTAGCACTTAACAAAACCTCAAACAAAAGCAAAACCACTTAACAAATATCTGAAGTCTACAGATAAATAAATAAAGATTAGGAATTGTACGAACCATAACATTGCAGAAATTTGTTATTTACCTATCATATTTCTCCAAAGGTGGTTCAAGGGCCTTATTGTACGTGAAGAACAGAGTAGTAGAAACATCGGACCTGTGAATCACAAATCAAAGCTTTCAAATCAAAATATACAGACGAATTGATGGATATAAACGTCTTGAATACATACCTAACACACATAGTTAATTCGTTAATATTCCTCGTTGGTGTTGAAGACAATGACCATAATCAACTCTTTCAAACCGAGACATCACTTTGTTCCCTAAATTATACAGAATACAGAATCCAACCAGTCAAAAGAAATCAAGAATCGATTCAAACAACAACAACAAACCACACAATCAAAGTAACAACATCAAAGAATTTCGTACCTCAATCGCAAAACCTCAATTAACCGGCGGCAAAAACTAATCCAAAACACAGAACCTTCCCATATGCGAACTGAACTTGAAAACTGATATGTGTGAATCAAACTTCAGGGTTGAGTGGGGAGGGGAGCGGCTATCGATTTAGGGTTTCGAGAGAATGAAGGAGAGAGATGAGGGAAGAGAGAAACAAAAGGGCTTTTCTGAGAGAGAGAGACAACAATGCAATTTGAAATTTGAATGAAAAATTTGAACCTCAAATTTGGCCCGCCCAAACATTTCAGCAGGGGTTTGAAACAATTAATAATAGATAAAAATTCAAAAATCTCACAAAATTACACCTAGGATAGGATGATGTGGACTGGCTAGAATTTTGACACATGGGATAGAAAAGTTTTGCTTTATTATAGTAGAGATTGCAGAACCTCCCTTTAGGTGAGTTTTGGTAATGCTTTGACTTAAATTTCTTTACTATTATAATGTTTTACGTTTTGGTCTAAATTTGACGAGTTAATATTTTGCAAACGCACGTGTCTGGTTCAACGTTTTTACGTCTATTTTTTGTTTGGTTTCACAGTCTCGCGCAACGCGCGGGTACTAAAAACTAGTATATATAGTTTTCCAAGGATGATGAATAGTAATTTCAAATTTAAAATAATATATAGCTTTTTAATATTTTATTATATTAATATATTTTTTTAATATTAACTTTTAACTTTTAACATATTTTAATTTTATTCTATATACTTTTAGTTTTTAACGTATTTTTATTTTTTCTTTTCTAAAACCATATTTCCTTTATTATTTATTTTGTTTTTAATAATATTTTCTTCTTTTTTTAAATTTATCTTTACTTCATCAATTAATTTGATATTTCTTTAATAAATTATGTTCGTTAATTTTTCTTCTATAAACTTAAGTACGTCGTTGAGCTTGGTTTTTACCCTCGACTAATATAAGTTTTATTAAAAACGAATTTATATTAAAAATAAAGTATTTATTTGCTATCGTAAAATGATACAATGATAAACTGAACTGATTCTAATGGTTTGGCTTTCTAAACAGGATACTACATTTTACATTATCATTTGTTCCGTTTCGCCGCAACGCGCGACTGAAAAAAACCTAGTCAGTTATTAAGTGGTTATTTTATGCACCTCTACTTAGAGGTGTACAAAAAACCGGTTTTAGAACCGAAACCGAGAAAAAAACCGAAACCGGTTTTTTTTTAATCGGTTTTTTTATAACCGAACCGGTTTTATAACCGAACCGCCGGTTTGTGACCGGTTACTACTCTTGATCTGAAAAACCGGTTTTACAAAAACCGGTTTTTTTGGCAAAAACCGGTTAAAAACCGGTCCCAACCGGTTACACCGGTTATTGTTTTGGACTTGAAAAACCGGTTAGTAACCGAAACCGGTTATAAAAAAACCGGTTTTCGTTTTGGGTGAAAAAAAACGGTTCGGTTAATAACCAAAACCGGTTTTTGAAAAAAACCGATTTTTACACCTCTAGCTCTACTTGAAAGAAATTTGTCTTTGGGTCTAACGATTGGGTATAATAGCCGGCCCAAGAAAGCCTAACTGCCAAACTTGAACCTTATAGGAATCGGAAGAAATCTTAACCCAAGTTTTCTTATTACCCAATTAAGCTACAACCGGCCCAATGGGCTCTACCACAAAATTCAACTTTTCAAATTGGGCCCGTTCATGGGTCAAGCTCAGTTTTTAAACAATCTACAAGTGGAAGTTTAATATTTATTTATTTTTTTTAACGGCTAAATTTTTTCCATAAATACTTACACCCTCCAAGGATTGAACATTGGTCTCCCTACAAGAGATAATTCCTCTTGACCAATGACCACTAGGCTATAGCCTAAGTGGCAGAAGTTTAATATTTACTGAGTACAAAATTTTAGATGATAAATAAGGATATACTTTTCAACTCAGACATTTCATCATATTTTGACTGGTTCAAAAAATAAGATCATTTCATTATATTTTGACTGGTTCAAAAAATAAGAAGCTGTTTTTATAAAACGTTACAAGTATATGTACTTTACTCAAATTACAGAATTTAATAATATAATAATAGTTAAAATATTTTTTTATCACAAATTGATTTTTTTGTAGCATTAACCTATTATTATTATTATTATTATTATTATTATTATTATTATTAAAACCTGAGATTTTTTTTGACAACTTTTCATATAATGCTAGGACCCAAACAATAATATTATTAAGATTATAACTAATGCATAATCAAAGGACAATAGGAGTATTTCTCTTTCTATATTCTAATGAAGCATAACAAACAAAAAACAAAGTAAACTTCTGTTTTTCTCATTTGGTTTGGTCGTTTTAATGGTTTTGCATCAAACCTTTAAAAATAGCCATTTTACTCCCTGATGTTTTGATTTTGTCTCCAGTTTGCTCCAAGGCTCTAACTCAGTTAAAACATCCAGTTGAAAGTAAGGGTATTTCAGTAACTTTATATATGAGTATTTAATTATCTATTACTAATTACTAATTCCTAAAAGAGTTAACTAATAAAAATAAAAAGATAAAATCATTGCTAATTCATATATGTACAGACACATATCAAACATCACCCAATTTATCATCATCAGCTCTCACCTTCAAATATCACCCACAACCACCATTACCGCCACCATAATCCGCCACCGCCACCATAATCCGCCGCCGCCACCACCACCACCACAACTCTCTCTATCTCTCACACACACACTCTTACCACCACCATAATCCGTCGCCGCCACCATTACCGCTACAATCAACGTCTCTGTCTCTCTACATCTAACACCAACACCACTCTCTTTCTCAACGTCTCTACGGTCGCCAGAGGTTTCAGATCTGGCCACCGCTGGAAGTTTATACACTAATGGTTTGTTCAGATCTGGCCGCCGCTGCAACTCAGGTGTTTGACGGTGGCTGAACGTCCACTTGGACGGCGTCGTTTTCGACTTCTCAAGCTTATACTTCTTTTTCAAAGTATCGATCCTGTTCTTACACTGGACATCTGTTCTGGGTACCTTCGACAGGTCACGGTTAGCGTTAACGACGTCAGCTACATCCTTCCAATCTTTTTTACGGAGGTTACCATGGGTTAGGGGTTAGGTTTCCATTGATCTGACCCCCCAATCTTGGAAGGATGTTTCCATTGATCTGACGTGGACGGTGGTTTGGGGTTAGGGGAGTGGAGGAAAAAGCATCGGGGGGATGTGACAAGTGAGGGGGAGATGGGATGATGTTCGTTCATCTGACCGGAGATTTAACGGTCAACAGTTATTAGGAGGGTTGAGAGAGAAGAGAGAGTGCAGAGAGGGGAGAGAGAGAAGAGATGATGGTTTTGTTATTTTTTATTATTATATATAATATAATCCTTTATTTGTAGTTTTACTAAAATACCCTTAGTTTCATATTTGAAGTTACCAAAATACCCTTTCAGTTAATAAACAATTTGGATAAAGTTAGAGGCGGGGAGTGTAATTGTAACACCCCAAAACCCGAATGTTTATATTCGTTAAATGTTATGATATGGTACATCAAGAAATAAATGACTAGGTTATTTAACCTAGTTAAGAGTATGGTAGAAACAATTAAAGGATGAGAGTTGTGCCAATTATAATTAGTGGTAAACTTGAGGGACTAAAGTGGGGTAAATGAAAGTTGAATTTATAAAATAAAAATACACACATACACACACACACGATTGTGTGTTCTGGAAGAAGCCAGGAGCTCCATGAGAGCTCAAGAACCCTAATCATGAAGATCACCAAATTGAAGGGGTAATTGTAGCTCAAATTCAAGAAGAAACATGGATTAATGATCACCTACTCAAGGGGATCATAAGGTATGTCTTAAAAGTTAGATTGGTGATTATGCACGAAGTGGGTTATGTTGTAAATCGCGAATTCGTATGAAATTGAGTATGAGGATATGTTAGAATCATCATATAGAACATGGGTTATGCATTATTTAAGTTAATTTGATGCTTAGAGGTGAAACCCATTAGTTATGGTGAGAATGATGAGTTGAATCATCATCCATGTCTAATTCTTATTGAATATTGATGTATTATGTGAGTAATATGGAGTCTTGTTAGAAGAACTGAAAGAAATAAGAAGATAATATGTTTGAATGTTTATGTGTGAATGATATATGTTAATTAGTAGGAGGATTTGATGAATTATGTATGAAATAAGGAGATTGTGCATGAATTAGTTGTACCTTATGTTTAGAAGGTGGTACACAGACCAAGGGTATGATGAAATTAGAGATAATTGAGTTTAGATCACTAGTAAGTGATTAAAAATGTTGTAACACCTCGCAAAATCATGTCCAATATAGTATCGACACGTGTCATGAATTTTAAACGTGTAACGGATTGATTACGAGGGACTAAAGTTGACTAACGAAGAAAGTATATGTATATAAGGATACAAAGTGTCAACATTTGATAATTATGCATTTCAACAACCCTACATGATTTTTATACCCTAAAACGAATGTATCATGAAGCGTGTGAAACCGTTTGTGGAAGAAAGTGAAAGTTTACAAGACGCGAGGGTTAAATGTGTCAACATGTTTAACTTATACCTCTGAGTGACCTTTTAGCAAACCCGGAGCCTTGTAATGATTAATTATACTCCCAAGAATAAGTGGTAAAAATTTCACAAGGTTTCGATATCGTATGAGGAAGATACGCTAACTTTCGTAATTAAGGGGTTAAAAGCGTCAACGAGGCAAAACTTGTGTTTTTGGTTATCGTTTAACGAAACCGGACCTAATGATGATTGGTTTTATCACATGGATCATAGAAATATAAATTTCATGGGTTAAAAGTGCTTAAAATGGAAGGAATTACGCATTTGAAGGTCCAGGGGGTGAAAATGTCAATGTTTGAAACTTGTTGCTGGTCCCTCTACCTGCTGGTGTCGCGCCACCAGCTGAGCCCTTCCCCGTGGCGCGGCGCGACGGACTACCAGATCAGCAAACTCCTTTTTAACGTGGCAGCTTGCATGTATGCCGAATTCCGCGAGTTTGCCACCCTCTAGCTCCTTGAAACACGTCCCTAGGCACTTGTCTTCATCCCTGGAGTTGCCATAACACCTGGATCCATCTCCTTGATCTTCCTTGGCTATATATAGAGCCCTTTGTTGCAACTTATGAACACACATTGAGCACTTCACTTGGAAAGCTTCCAAACTCTTGTTCTGAAGATTTCTGGAGCTCAAGACCACTTCCCAAGGATCCTTAGTCGTGCATAGGACTTCAGTAAGTGTCCTTAACCTTTCTTAATTCAGTTTTACTACGTCCCAATACGAGTAAGATCGATGCAGCTTGTGGTGACCTCGGGTATACTTGAACGTATTCGAGAGGCGCAATTAGAAGCAGTAAAAGAGGAGAATTGGAAGAAAGAAAGAATAATCGGTCAGTTGAAGGATTTGTCGGATGGGAATAACGGGTTGAAGACTCGATCCGGAAGGATATGGGTTCCAAATACTTGTGGGGTGAAGACGCTTCTACTTGATGAAGCTCATAAATCCCGATGTTCAATTCATCCGGGTGTGACCAAGATGTACAATGATCTGAAACAAAACTATTGGTGGCCTGGAATAAAGAGGGATGTGGCGAAGTATGTGGAAAAATGCTTGACATGTCTACAATTCAAGGCGGAGCACCAAAAACCATACGGCAAACTCCAACCGTTAGAAATTCCGGTTTGGAAATGGGAACATATTACGATGGACCTATTAACCAAACTACCAAAGACAAACCGCGGTTTCGATGCCATATGGGTAGTGGTGGATGGATTGACGAAAAGTGCTCACTTCATTCCGATTCGTGAGACTTATACGTCAGAAAAGATGTCAGAAGTTTACACTAATGAGATAATAGCACGTCATGGAGTACCGGTATCCATCGTGTCTGATAGGGATACTCTTCACTTCAAATTTTTGGTGAGATTTCCAAGAGCAGATGGGAACCAAATTGTTCATTAGCACTGCGTACCATCCTCAAACAGATGGACATAGTGAAAGAACAATACAAACATTGGAGGACATGTTACGGGCGTGTATAATCGACTTTGGAGGAAGTTGGGATGTTTACCTACCATTGGTCGAGTTTTCGTATAACAACAGCTACCACGCTAGTATTAAGATGGCGCCGTACGAAATGCTCTATGGTAGGAAATGCCGAACCCCGGTATGTTGGGGTGAAGTGGGTCCACATGAACTCGCCCACCAAGATATAGTACAAGCCACTAATGAAAAGATTGATGTGGTTCGGGCACACTTGAAAGTGGCTCAAGACAGGCAAAAGGCGTATGCTGATAAAAGGAATAGGCCAATCGAATTCCAGGTTGGCGACATGGTTATGCTAAAAGTTTCCCCATGGGAGGGCGTTATTAGATTCAGAAAAAGGGGGAAACTAAGCCCGAGGTTTATTGGGCCATTTAAAATCATCGAATTACCGGAAGAGTTGAACGGAATACATAGCACGTTCCACGTGTCGCAATTGCGAAAGTGTCTAGCGGACGAAACAGCTTATATCCATTACGATGATATCGAAGTGGATAATAGCCTGAACTATGCGGTGAGACTAGTGGAGATTTTAGATCGAAAGGTCAAGCACTTGCGAAACAAACACATCGATCAAGTCAAGGTCAAGTGGGAGCATAGGAAAGGTTCGGACACTACGTGGGAATCCGAAGAGGAGATGCGACGTCTCTACCCTACTTTATTTGGTACGTAATTCGGTTTCGAGGACGAAACCCTTTTAAGGGGGGTGGACTTGTAACATCCCGAAAATATAAAACTTTATAATAGAATTATAAAGTATAAATAAACAAGAATTTACTAACTAGGAAAATTATAACCTAGTTAACTACAAGTCTAGAAATAACTTGAAATAGGGTTAAATAACCAAAACTATATGTTAAACAAAAGTGGAGGGGCCAATGATGTTAAAATTGAAACTTATGTTACTAATTTTAATAAAAACAAAAACCAAACACCCCATTTGGGGGTCTGGTCGATCAAGAACAAGCAGGGGGCGACACCCCCACTCTCAAACCCTAACATCCACAAAATCAATCAATTGAAGGCTAAATTTTGTCCCAAATCAAAATCCAAACATAGATTACTGGTCCTCATCACAAGAGAATTACAAGGTATGCAAAATTTTGAGAAATCTCTCAACTTGAAATTCTCATGAATTTGGAAAATCTGAAATTAGATGTTGCATGTGTGTTATTTGGATTGAATAGGAATGATATAGTGTCTAGGAGCAAAACCTAGACAAAAACATGTGAAAACATGCCTAAATTCTAGAAATTTCATGAATACATTGAAGGTCATTCATGGGTTTTGTGTGAAGTTGATGAACACTAGGGTTTTGAGCAATTTCCTAGGGTAATGTGGTCCTTAGGAAGAGATTTCTGAAATCTGAATGTTAAACCTTATATATGAAAGCTTGATTGATAAAATTTGGGCTAAATGATAAGTTAGGGATTGGTTATGCAATCATGTAAAATCTGCCCTTGAAATGTTTGTTGAAATGCCTCAAAGAAGGCTTGAAACTGAAATGTTTAAGTTAAAAACGCATAATTATGATGTATGGCAAAATGTGTGTTATATATGTGAAACAAAGAGTTCTAAACATAAAGTGATTGAACTCTATAGGAAAGGAAGCTGGGGCATCGAGCGGGCAAACCGGTGTGGACGCACGTTTGAAGGGCTTGCTTTAAAGGTATGTAACTTGACTTGTTACATTAAGTAAATTTTGATAATTATCATATGAGTAGTTGAATTTTAGAATAAGGGTTGTTTTGAACTAAAGCGGTGATGTTGCTATATTGAATAATAGGTCAAAAATTGGTTAGAACTCGTTGGTAGTCATCAGAAGGGAGGATTCCTTAGATGAGCCAAACGGGTCGAATAATCAATTAAGACATGGATAATGTTCCGTAATATGATGGATTGATCCTTGTTATTGGTTAAATGGTTGATATATCAGAAGTACGAGAATCTAACATGTTGGTTGTTAGAATGGGAAATCCGAGTATTTAGTTTTGGCAAAACAAACAAAATCAGTCAAATAATATACTTCCAGAGTCTACCGTAAGTTACGGTAGTACCGTAACTTACGGTACAGGCAAAATGAGTTACGGTGGTATGTTCCTGACTTACGGTGGACCAGAATTATCAAATAATTACCGTAACTTACGGTAGACACCGTAAGTTACGGTAGAGTCTGGAAAGCTTTGTAAATTTTTGTATTTTACAACTAATCAAATCCGTTTCGATCGTAGTTTCGATTGTGTAATATTTTTAAGAACTCCATTATTAATGTTTAATGTAAACATTTCAGTTTCTAGGTATTGAAGGGTTACGGATAACGGTCAAGCAAGCTTTTGAAGAACCGAACACAAACTTTTGAAGCTTCCGCGTTGATTTACTTTGTTTAGACAATGTTTATGATGTAACTAGTTTGAAAAACAACTTATGAATGTTTGAATTAGTCGGTAGTTGACTAATGTTTTGTTACTTTAAAACTCTACTTTTGGATCTTATATTTTAAAATGGGTCATCTCTTATATAAATCTTATGAATTATTGTTAAATTTGAGTAGTAATTAGACGGGTGTTACAAGTTGGTAATCAGAGCTTAAGGTTGTCAATAAAGTGTTCGGTTCAAGCTTGATCGATCGTCCGGTAAGAATTAACTTATTATGTTAACAAATTATATCTTATGTAAGAATGAGTAAGGAATTGATGTGCATGGGAAGAGCGTGTTAACACACTCAAACCCGGAAAGTGCATTAAATGTGAACGGTTAAAGCAAGTTGAGAACTTGGCTAAACCGAAACAAATGAAGCAATGTTATGAATGAAATGTTTAACGTTTAAATGTAAACATTTCAGTTTCAAGATGTCTGATGGAAACGATGATAATCTGGTGCAAACAAGCACCGAACAAATGAAAGAGATAATTGCCGAAGAAGTGGGGAAGGCAATTGAAGGAAGTCTATCCGGGTTTATAGACAAAATTCAAAACACGGTGTTGTCGCTTGTCGAAGAGCGAGTTAAAAGGTTGGAGGATAGTGTCAACCTTATGAAAGATTAAACGGGAGAACATAAAGGGTGCTCATATAAAGAATTTATGGCGTGCAAACCGCCAATCTATAACGGCGAAGTTGACCCGATAATCTGCCAAAGATGGATAAGTGACGTCGAAGGAGTGTTTGAACGAACCCACTGTGACGTAGGTGACTTTGTTGCTTACGGAACGGGTCAATTGAGAAATCAAGCCAAGGATTGGTGGGACAATAAGAAGAAGGAAATGGGAGCCGAAGCGGCGAGGGTTATGACTTGGGACGAGTTTAAGGTACCATTCCTTAAACACCATAGTCCCAAGGCTGTTATTAACAGGATCAAGGAAGAATTCATCCAGCTAAGACAAAAGGGTGAAACAATTGATAAGATCACGGGCATCTTCATGGATAAGCTGAGATTCTGTGACGAGTTAGTCACCACTGAAGAGCAAAAGATATACTACTATTACAACATGCTGAGTGCCGAGTACCGGGAGTTTATGACTCCGTCAAAGTACGAAACCCTCACGGAGATTATCAACACCGCCCGGGAGCGGGAGATCGAGCTGAAGAAACAAGTTGAAAGAGGTGAGCGAAGGGCACAAGATGTGAATCCAAGCCCTACAAAGAAAGCCAGAACTGCTGAATCAGGGAAGAAAGTGGAGGCTAAAGGCGGGTCACTAAGTTGCAAAGTATGTGGAAAGGGGCACAAAGGTGAGTGCCGCTTCAAAGATAAGCCGTGTCCGGTATGTGGGAAGACGGGGCACACTGCATCGCTATGTCCCAGAAAAGTTTCCGTTTGTTACAAATGTTATCAACCCGGCCACAAAAAGTCTGAATGCCCTGAGTTGATTGGAAAAGGAAACACAAAAGAGTCTCCAACGGAAGCTCCAAAGGCGAAGGCTAGGTCCTTCCAACTTACCGCGGCCGAAGCAAAGATAGAACCCGATGTGGTCTCAGGTATATTCACAATTAACTCTATTCCAGCACGTATATTGTTTGATACGGGTGCGAATAAATCCTTCATTTCGCATGGATTTATTCGACATCCTTCATTTGTGTTGACGAAGTTATCTGTGCCCTTAGAAGTAGAAATAGGGGACAACAAAAGTTTCATAGTTTGTGACGTTTGTCGAGGCTGCAAATTAAGCATAGACGATGAAGAATACTTGATAGATCTATTCCCGATGTCAATGGGAGAATTTCAAGTAGTCGTTGGGATGGATTTGCTATCTCAGCACTACGCGAAGGTCGTGTGTTTCCGTAAGGAGATAAAGCTAATATCTCCGAGCGGGAAACACGTCACTATCTATGGCGAGAAAGGAGGCAACCCAATAGTATGCTCAATGTTGAAAGCTCACAAGCTTATGAAGCGAGGATGCAAGGCATTCATGATATACGCAAATGAGCCAGAGAAAGGATCACGGAAGATTGAAGACGTACCGGTAGTACGAGACTATGAAGATGTGTTTCCGGAGGATTTACCGGGGATACCGCCTGAACGGGAAGTAGAGTTCGGGATCGAATTGATTCCGGGCGCAAAACCCGTAGCAAAAGCACCGTACCGACTCGCACCGTCGGAATTACAAGAGTTGATGTCCCAAATTCAAGACCTGCTTGACAAAGGATTCATAAGGCCGAGTGTGTCTCCTTGGGGCGCACCGGTACTGTTCGTGAAAAAGAAAGACGGAAGCATGCACATGTGTATCGATTACCGGGAGTTAAACAAACTCACGGTAAAGAACCGATACCCGCTTCTGAGGATAGATGATTTATTCGACCAATTACAAGGAGCGAACTGGTTTTCAAAGATTGACCTTAGATCGGGGTATCACCAACTAAAGGTCAAGGAGGAAGATGTGCCGAAGACGGCTTTCCGCACGAGATACGGACATTATGATGATATGTTGTTGTTAATGATGTTTGAAATCACATACGTGTGTAAATGTTTAAAGGATTTCGGCTAGGATTTGATAGATTAGTATGTTTTGAGTTTGAATGATAATTCCGAAATAAGATCCGTGTGATGAATGATGAATAAGCTAACTATCTTGAGAATGATATATGATAGTTGATGCTTGATAAGCGACATGGAAGCATGGGAAAGAAGCGGGTCAAACGGGACTAATGCGCACGGGAAGCATATTCGGATGTTAGGTAAGTAAAGCTTACACCCCTTTTTGGTAGAATATCTATTTAATGTATAGATTACGAACATGGTAAGTAAATATGTGAATTATGATGTTCCGACAAGTTTTGATATGGGTCGAAACATGTGATTATGTTAAGAAACTAAGTTTGATGGTCAAAAAGGGTATTATGGTGATTTTGGTTACGAGTTAACGAAGGAATAAGTTACATGGATGGGATAATGACTAACTAAAGTCCCACAAGGATAAAATGAACATTTAGACTTAACGGGTCAAATGGTGAAGACATTACCATTTGACGATGTCTACTAATGATTTTGTTGTCAAGTACTATGAATTGCGTTGTTATTAACTAGCAACTTAGTGGATGAAGTATTTAAACGAGTCATAGCTTTGACTCGAGCAAGGTATGTGTGATTAGAGTTATAGTTAAGTAGTAGGATTGGTTAAATATGCAATGAAGTCCTTTGTTGTAAAGGATGGAGCAAAGTTGACAAAAACGCCCTTGATAGGTATATCGGGCAAACGACCTTAAAAGTCATTTGGAAACAAGCTATTCGATTAGAGTAATGTTTTGGTCAAGTTTAAAAGCGAAGGGTATGGTTTTGTATGTCATAGACCATTTAATGCGTAAATACCCATAACGGGTCAAAATAAGCTTTTGAGCGAAAATGTGTTAAGAGGATGCAAGACATCCAAGAATTTAATCCTTTATGATAAACAACGTTGAAATTATAAGGTTCATGAGGAATCGAGGTCAAATAATCAGATTATTTTGATAAATGCATGAACGGGTCAAAACTTTGTAAAAAGGTAATAAGTCGATAGCTTAAAAGTTCAGAATTTTGTTAATCCGGATGTCGGGTGTCAACTCCATGTGATGGAGAATTAAATTACGATCGCGTAGGAAAAAGAATCGGGTAAAACGGATCAAAAACGAATGAGTTATGTCCGTTTTCGTGAAACTTGGGTTGGCTGGGAATTTTGTAGCAGCAATTAAGCAACTTGCTGTCAAAAAAGGGGCTAGGTGTAGCGTCTAGCCCCCCTGATTCCGAAAATTGTTTATTTTGGTTGTTTTGTTCCATGAACCCGTTTAAATGCGTTTTTAAACGCCTGTAAGCTAAGTATGATCAACTTATTTTATATTTTAAGAGATGTAGATACGTATGAAGGTATGTATGTATGTATGTATGATTATAATTTGTATGTATGATTGAATGTATGTTTGTATGTATGCAAGTAGATATATATGAGCGTATGCACGTATGTAGGCACGCGTGAAGATATGAATATATGTATGTATGTACGTAGGTGTGTATGTAGGCAGTATGTATATGTACATGTATGCAAGTGGTTATGTGCGAACGTATGCATAAATGTGAGTATGTATGAAAGTATGTACGTATGTATTCAATGAGATTGAGTATTGACGATAATAATAGCGTGCCTTGTGAACGAAGTGTAATACAGGTACAATAAGGAAGTCTCGCCATGGATTGTATAATGTGATGGAAAGCTGGAATGAAAAGAGATAATGAAATGAAAAGTCAACAAGAAGGAAACTTATTTATGTTTATAATGTGTGCTAACGTTATGAATGTATGTGGTGAGCACAGGTTGATCGGGTCACGGAGGATCATCAAGGAATGGAGATCGAGGACCGAGTCGCAAGATAGATTGTACGGGGACGTTGGTGTATGTAATATAGTAAACCAAGGTTATGTTTTTTTTATTTAGTAAATGAGTCGATTGATGGCTTTATGTGAGAGGGTTGTTAAAATGAACTTTTGAGAAGGTCAAGGTATTTGTAAGGAAAGAAATTTTATGGCATGACTTTCCGCTGCGACTTTTTGTCAATTACGTGTTAGGGTCTTACAAGTTGGTATCAGAGCCCTGGTTTGAGAGAATCAAGTACGAGAGGATAGGTACTTGAACTCAAACCTGTGTGCTCTTGTGATAAGGAACCCGTACTATCCACGACTCGATCAAGATCTAAAGGTAGAAATGGAATAAAAACGTGTATGTATGCATTCATGTGAAGAAACTAACGGTTATATTATGTGTAAGGTAAGCATAACTGCTTGGAAAGGATGATCCGTGAATGCGGTCTAGAACCGGCATCAAGGCAAGTGATAAGACAAATGGACCCCAGGTACGTAAATTTAACCTTTGGGTGTATGAAGTGGTATAATTAAGCGAGTGAAAGAAAATTTAAATGAAATATAATAGTGATATGGCAATGAAGTTTTGAAAATGATACACTTGCCGAAACTTAATTCTTCGGACATAAGGTGGCGATTACACGAAGACACGAAACCAGTATGTGGATTGTGTACCTGGCCAGTACACAAGAAACATATGACGTTCGTGAGACCGTGATAATTGTTATAGGTATGTCCGTTAGAATTAGGTAGTAGGTGGACGTGAGGGTAAAGAGAAACGTAAGACTTTCAGGAATGAAAGTATGAATGACATGTTAGAGTCCGTGAGACGGATTCGAAGCATGAAAGTAATGAAGTATGAATGACATGTTTGAATCCGCGAGACGGATTCATGGAATGAAAGGCATGAATAGAATGTTTGAATCCGTAAAACGGATTCAAGGAAATGAGATGTAGAAATGATATGTCTGAATCCGCGAGATGGATTCAACACATGTAAGGAATGAAGGATGTGAATGATATGTTTGAATCCGTGAGATGGATTCAAATCATAGAAGGAAGAAAAGGTATGAATGGTACGTTTGGAACTGCTAGACGGATTCGAAACATAGAAGTAATGAAAGGTATGGATGCTACGTTTGAATCCGCGGGACATATTTAATATATAAAAAGGATGAAATTAGTCCACGTTAGAATGTGTCGATAGTTTGACCATGGTTGTGTCAAACGAGTCATATGAGTGAATGTAAAGTAAATGAACAAAAGAATGATCATAATGGGCGTGCAAACCTAAGTTAAAAAAACGAAAGAAAGAAGTTTTGAACCGGTTATGTGTTAGATGTGTTAGTAATCATCTCTTAGGAGTCATAATTAATGACGGACTACGACCCGAACAATGGTTTAAGTATGAACGAGAAGGGTAAGTTTTAACAAAAATACCGAAATGATGTAATGAATGTCTTTGCAAGCAAGCATGAATGGAAAAAGGTACGAGCGTGTACCTCAATGCATATACGATAGTTAAGAAATGTCAGTTTGGCCTTGAAGGGTCAAACTGCGAAGGTTGACGAAATAAGTAACTAGAATGAAAGAATTGCATGTGATAAATGAAAGGTGTGACACGTTATAGCGTACATAAGAAATTGTAGAAGAATTATAGATGAGTAATCACCTAGTAGAATGAATGTTTGAATGAAACGTGCTAACCGCTAAATTGTTAATGATAATGTTAGAACTCTTGATGTGATGAAAACCAATTGAATCGGTGGAAGGATGTGTACGAGCGAAGGCACCTTACATGGATAAATGAAATCTAGTCTGGTACGGCTAGTACTCGTGAAGAATGCGGATCGATCTGGGTTACGGATCGTCTATTGATGATATGAGATTTAGTAAAAGTTTAACTTATGTTGGATAAGTATGAATTGGTAAATTGGGAACGACCTACGAAATGAATGTTGGAATGGGTATGGTATAGTATGGAATGTTTGATTTTTTAAAAAGTTGACATAAGAAGAAAACTATGTCATTAAGAAGTGAGTCTCAAAGGTTTGAGTGAAAATTTCGAGTATTGGTTAAATTTTCGTATAATGAATGTGCATGACACGTATACTTATGCAAATTAAGAAATGCATGAAATGAAAGTAATAGTAATGTAAAATGAATAGGATGATTTGAAAGTAATGTAAGGGTAAGCATGGTACAAATAACTATAGAAATGTAGAACGATGTTAACAATGGAGTTAAGCACGTAGGTGTGACTATGAAATAGTAGTTTTGTTGTGATAACAAAACAAGAGTTAAATGTTATACAATGTGTCTATAGAATGAAATCTTAAAGGATGAGATGAAGGTATTAAATCTGTTATAAACGGATCATATGAAGGTAAGCATTATTATAAGTTTAAAGAAATATGTATATTAACCTGTTACTAACGGGTCGAGGAAATGAGAATGTTATGTGGAAGTATGCCATGGAAAGTATAGACTTGTTAAGAAGAAGTCAAGTGTATGAATAATTATGAAATGAGATAGGATGATTACTTATAATTATGATGTGACTATTAAGTCAAACATAGATGTGTGTATGTAAGAGAAAATGAGAAAGGTTTCGGGGATGAAACCTTATTTAAGGGGGGTAGACTTGTAACACCCCAAAACCCGAATGTTTATATTCGTTAAATGTTATGATATGGTACATCAAGAAATAAATGACTATGTTATTTAACCTAGTTAAGAGTATGGTAGAAACAATTAAAGGATGAGAGTTGTGCCAATTATAATTAGTGGCAAACTTGAGGGACTAAAGTGGGGTAAATGAAAGTTGAATTTATAAAATAAAAATACACACATACACACACACGATGGTGTGTTCTGGAAGAAGCCAAGAGCTCCATGAGAGCTCAAGAACCCTAATCATGAAGATCACCAAATTGAAGGGGTAATTGTAGCTCAAATTCAAGAAGAAACATGGATTAATGATCACCTACTCAAGGGGATCATAAGGTATGTCTTAAAAGTTAGATTGGTGATTATGCACGAAGTGGGTTATGTTGTAAATCACGAATTTGTATGAAATTGAGTATGAGGATATGTTAGAATCATCATATAGAACATGGGTTATGCATCATTAAAGTTAATTTGATGCTTAGAGGTGAAACCCATTAGTTATGGTGAGAATGATGAGTTGAATCATCATCCATGTCTAATTCTTATTGAATATTGATGTATTATGTGAGTAATATGGAGTCTGTTATAAGAATTGAAAGAAATAAGATGATAATATGTTTGAATGTTTATGTATGAATGATATATGTTAATTAGTAGGAGGATTTGATGAATTATGTATGAAATAAGGAGATTGTGCATGAATTAGTTGTACCTTATGTTTAGAAGGTGGTACACACACCAAGGGTATGATGAAATTAGAGATAATTGAGTTTAGATCACTAGTAAGTGAATAACAATGTAGTCATGAAGTGGGTTTTGTATTATATGATGATATGTTGTTGTTAATGATGTTTGAAATCACATACGTGTGTAAATGTTTAAAGGATTTCGGCTAGGATTTGATAGATTAGTATGTTTTGAGTTTGAATGATAATTCCGAAATAAGATTTGTGTGATGAATGATGAACAAGCTAACTATCTTGAGAATGATATATGATAGTTGATGCTTGATAAGCGACATGGAAGTTTGGGAAAGAAGCGGGTCAAACGGGACTAATGCGCACGGGAAGCATATTTGGATGTTAGGTAAGTAAAGCTTACACCCCTTTTTGGTAGAATATCTATTTAATGTATAGATTACGAACATGGTAAGTAAATATGTGAATTATGATGTTCCGACAAGTTTTGATATGGGTCGGAACATGTGATTATGTTAAGAAACTAAGTTTGATGGTCAAAAAGGGTAAAAAGGGTATTATGGTGATTTTGGTTACGAGTTAACGAAGGAATAAGTTACATGGATGGGATAATGACTAACTAAAGCCCCACAAGGATAAAATGAACATTTAGACTTAACGGGTCAAATGGTGAAGACATTACCATTTGACGATGTCTACTAATGATTTTGTTGTCAAGTACTATGAATTCACAGGGTGAATAGCGAAAGGATTTGCGTTGTTATTAACTAGCAGCTTAGTGGATGAAGTATTAAAACGGGTCATAGCTTTGACTCGAGCAAGGTATGTGTGATTAGAGTTATAGTTAAGTAGTAGGATTGGTTAAATATGCAATGAAGTCCTTTGTTGTAAAGGATGGAGCAAAGTTGACAAAAACGCCCTTGATAGGTATATCGGGCAAACGACCTTAAAAGTCATTTGGAAACAAGCTATTCGATTAGAGTAATGTTTTGGTCAAGTTTAAAAGCGAAGGGTATGGTTTTGTATGTCATAGACCATTTAATGCGTAAATACCCATAACGGGTCAAAATAAGCTTTTGAGCGAAAATGTGTTAAGAGGATGCAAGACATCCAAGAATTTAATCCTTTATGATAAACAACGTTGAAATTATAAGGTTCATGAGGAATCGAGGTC
The DNA here is from genome assembly GCA_030545235.1 of Helianthus tuberosus. Classification (NCBI taxonomy): domain Eukaryota; kingdom Viridiplantae; phylum Streptophyta; class Magnoliopsida; order Asterales; family Asteraceae; genus Helianthus; species Helianthus tuberosus. The sequence continues at coordinate 233,331,389 of CM060442.1, read as the reverse complement.
AAATAATCATATTATTTTGATAAATGCATGAACGGGTCAAAACTTTGTAAAAAGGTAATAAGTCGATAGCTTAAAAGTTCAGAATTTTGTTAATCCGGATGTCGGGTGTCAACTCCATGTGATGGAGAATTAAATTACAATCGCGTAGGAAAAAGAATCGGGTAAAACGGATCAAAAACGAATGAGTTATGTCCATTTTCGTGAAACTTGGGTTGGCTGGGAATTTTGCAGCAGCAAATAAGCAACTTGCTGTCAAAAAAGGGGCTAGGTGTAGCGTCTAGCCCCTAGGCGTAGCGTCTAGCCCCCCTGATTCCGAAAATTGTTTATTTTGGTTGTTTTGTTCCATGAACCCGTTTAAATGCGTTTTTAAACACCTGTAAGCTAAGTATGATCAACTTATTTTATGTTTTAGGAGATGTAGATACGTATGAAGGTATGTATGTATGTATGTATGTATGTATGTATGTATGTATGTATGTATGTATGTATGTATGTATGTATGTATGTATGTATGTATGTATGTATGTATGATTATAATTTGTATGTATGATTGAATGTATGTTTGTATGTATGCAAGTAGATATATATGAGCGTATGCACGTATGTAGGCACGCGTGAAGATATGAATATATGTATGTATGTACGTAGGTGTGTATGTAGGCAGTATGTATATGTACATGTATGCAAGTGGTTATGTGCGAACGTATGCATATATGTGAGTATGTATGAAAGTATGTACGCATGTATTCAATGAGATTGAGTATTGACGATAATAATAGCGTGCCTTGTGAACGAAGTGTAATGCAGGTACAATAAGGAAGTCTCGCCATGGATTGTATAATGTGATGGAAAGCTGGAATGAAAAGAGATAATGAAATGAAAAGTCAACAAGAAGGAAACTTATTTATGTTTATAATGTGTGCTAACGTTATGAATGTATGTGGTGAGCGCAGGTTGATCGGGTCACGGAGGATCATCAAGGAATGGAGATCGAGGACCGAGTCGCAAGATTGATTGTACGGGGACGTTGGTGTGTTGGTGCACTTATGTCTGCACTTTGTCTGTATTCGGTCACGATGTAAAACGATGTCTTGTTAGTCCTGTAAGTTTGACCAAGTCAACCATCCTCCTGGTTTGACTTGGCCAAACAGTCAACATTATGTTGGTAAGATGTTGGGTCGAAGGATGTGCCATCGAAGGATTGCCTATATCCTTCGATGACCTGCTCGAAAGATGTCATTCGATAGATGGACCACGAAAGATCCCATCTTTCGTGGTACTTATGGATCGTTCGAGCTGTTCCTGGTCGAAAGATGATCTTTCGACCAGTCTGCATGATCCTTCGACCAGACCTGCTGTGTTGGGTATAAATACCCGTGTGTTGTGTTCATTTCGCTAGTTAGACCAAGGAGTTAGACATTTTAGACGAAGTGAGAGCATTCTGTTCAGAGAACACACACACACGAAAGATAGAGAGTTTATAGAATACATCTGTAAACCTTGTGCTTGTAACCGAACCTTTCATACGTTTAATACAAGTGGTGTTAATCGTTGAATATTGCGTGTTGTGTTTATCTTTGTGCTTGTTCTATCCCGGTTTGCATGCTAGCTTGGATTCCGCACTCGCTAGTGTGTTAGACATAACAAGGAATAGGTTAAACCTCAACCTCCGAGGGACCTACAAGTGGTATCAGAGCCGTGGCTCTTTTCCTTGTTAAAAACCGGATTTTTACAAGTCTTTGGAGTGTTTGGATAAAGCTCACTGTTTTAGCATCCGTTTTTAACTGTTTTTCTCGTTTTTCTTGACGTTAAAACGTATCTAAACTTACCGGGTGTGTTAAAAGACGGGTTGGGTAACTTGAAAACTTGTTTTTAAGTTGTTTGGTATTTTCCGGCCATAATTCCGGCTTCTCCGGTGACCGGCTGTTCTGGATAGGTTTATTATATTTTATGTTTCAAATCTTGGTTTTGGTAAAAATCATGGTCTGACCATATCTTCCGCAGAAAGTTTCCACCAACCCATCACCTTTTTCACCAACCTGTCATCCTTTGTCAACTGTGTCAGAACCGTTCGAAAGATATCCTTCGAACTCGAAAGACTATCCTTCGATCAGTGGAGGTTCGATAGATCAATCATCCTTCGAACCAAGGAATCATTTCGAAGCATACATCTTTCGGTCTACAGTTCTTTTTCGAAAGACCAGGATCCTTCGATAGGGGAGTCTTTCGAAAACAATTGTTCGAAACTCAACAGTGATCTTTCGAACACTGTTGATCCTTCGAACAAGCTTTGATCTTTCGATCCTTAGTCTGTCTATGCTTAACAGTTTGTGTTTCTTGTCTTTCGATCTCAGATCCTTCGAACAGATCCTTCGGCTGGTGTAATATTATTTTTTTTATTTTATCAAAAATGAATTCGATGTGGGGTGTTCCGGTAAATGCCGAGATGTATTTTGGCACTCCAGCTCCGGATTCGGGTTCGCAAGCTAATGCTACATCTACCGGTCAATGGGCATTCGTATCAAATCAAGCTCCAAGTGTTCAAAGCATTTTACTAAGCGAAAGTGAAACGGGAAGTTTGAATAGGCCTCCAAAGTTGATGCATTTAAGTGAATATCCGGGATGGTTTGACAGATTTCATACATATGTCCTTGGTCAAAATACAGAGTTGTGGTTGCGGTTCATCACAGATTTTGATCAAACAATAGAGGTTGCTGCATCATCTGCTGCTACATTTGCAGATCTTACCGAAGATCAAAAGAAAATCTATGATTTGGAGAAGAAAGCATATGCCATTCTTACTCAGGCATTAAACAAAGATATTTATCATCAATTCGTCAGTTTCAAGACAACGAAGCAGTTGTGGGACGCATTGAAGATAAGGGGCATAGGAAATGAAGCAACACGTCAATTAAGAAAAGATCTGCTAAAGAAAGAGTTTGATGGTTTTGTTTGTATGCAGAATGAATCTCTAGGAGATTTGACAAGTCGATTTACCCATTTGCTGACTGAATTGGCAAATACTGGGGTTGTAACAACTTCAGTAGAGATAGTGAAGAAGTTTGCAGATGCACTGCCACCTCAATGGAGTAATTTCATAGAAATCATGAAGTACAATGGCACTTTGGATACAACAAGCTTCAGTGATTTTGCTCAACTCCTGGAAAACAAGAATCAGGAAGAAACTCTAAAGGCAAAAAGAGTTGCAGTGCCACAAAATCCTGAGATTTATTATGGAACTTCTAGCACTTCTGCAAAACCATCTTCACACGCTCCACTTCAAACAGCATTTGTGTCTAGCACGAGCTTGTATGGCACTCCTCCTCCAACAACAGATATGTTTGGAAATCCGCTTAATCCAGCTCCTCAACCAGCACCACAACAGCAACAGCAAATCAGAGCAACTGATATATTCGGGAATCCACTTCCTCCTCAACAGCAAGCGTGTTATGGAAGCACATCATCTGCTGGTCAACAATCAAAGCCAAATACAGTACGGCTCGACACCTCAAGCTTTTCTAAAGTCAGTGTGGAAGTAGCAAAGGAACACATGGAGCTGCTAAACACTGTGGTGAGCGCATACTGTGGATTAGTGGAAGGTCAGATTGGCAACATTAATCTGACTCAAGAAGACTATCAGCAGATAGATAAAGAGGAGATGGAGATGATGGATATTAAGTGGGCCTTTGCCAGTGCTGTTAGGCGAGCAAAGGATTTTATGGAAAGAACAGGCCGAACCAGCTTGGAAAGCAAAAAGGACACCAAGTATGGGTTTGATAAGCAAGCTGTTAAATGCTTCAATTGTGGTGAACGTGGTCATTTCAAGCGTGAATGTACAAGACCAGCTCAGCATGGGAACCAGAATCCCTTCAGAGGTCAAGGAAACAGGGCCAATCAGAACCAAGCGAGGAACAATGATCGCACACTGGTGCCTGTCAACAACCAGAGTCAAGCAGGACCATCAAATGCCAACCAGGCACTTGTGGTTCAGGTAGATGAAGGTTGTGATTGGTCAATCCAGCTGGGAAATGATGCACCTGATGGAACAGCTTGTTTTGCTGAAGTGGTTAATGATCTTAAACACGCCAGTGGTGGAGAATCTTCCACCAATGGTAGTGAATCTTCTGAGGATGAAGACTCTTCCGGTTATAGTGGAAGTTCAGATGAAGAATCCTCCGCTTCAGGCGATGATCATGCAGATGACACATCAAGTGCGTCAGTCGATGCAAATATTGATGAGCTTTTGGATGAAGCTGCAGCAGGAATTCAAAGAAGATCTATTTTGGTGGATCAAGCTGCTTTTTCTTCGTCTTCTCTCCATTTAGCCTTTATGGCGAATGTCGACAGTTCATCAAGTCAGGTATGTGTCGACGAACCCACTTCTGTTAGCTGTAATAACTGTGATAGTTTGCATGTTAGATGTGCTGAGTTGGAAGCAAACATGTCTGAGTTGCAAGGCAAACACGATGCTTTACAAGCTAGTTTGTTTGAATTGCAAGACAAACATGTTTCTGTGAATGATAGGTGGTGTGAATTGCAAAGCGAACACGAGGCTTTGCAAGAGAAATATGATGTGACATTTATTCATAATCAGAAATTGACAGTTGATATTTCAAAGTGCACTGAAGCCAATATGTTTTATGAAAACCATGAAAAGGATTATAAATCAATGATTGAAACATTGAAGAAAGATAAAACAGAGCTGACTAAAATGGTTTCCAGAAAACAAACGGACATTAATTTGTATATCACTCGTCTTGAGGTAATGCAAAAAGAAATGGCTTGTGTTAAAACAGAAAGTGAGGCGATCCGACTCAAGTTAGACAGTTATTTGAGTTCTAGCTATGAGTTGGATCACATCATTGATGTTCAGAAAGAGAAAAAGGATGTCACATGCATAGGTTATAAGAAATGTCCACCACCCGTGAGAAACAACTTTGATGCACTGCCTGATGAGGAGTATAGAACTCATTTTGAACCCTCTGTTCCTTTGGACGTTGAGGAATTTGCTACAGGACTCGGATACAAGAAAGAAGTATCGTCAGATTCAGATGCGTCAGCAGATACTTTTGTAACTGCTGAACCGAATCAGGATCCTCCTGTTGTGATTGAGGATACTGACTCTTCTGATGATGAGTCTGATGATACCGATTCAGCAAAGTCTGATGCGGTGATAAAAGATGAGGACATACCTCTTGAGAATCATATCCTATGTGATCCTCCCACAAAACCTGCTAAGACTGTTCCAACCGAGTCCACATCTGCAAAAGAGTCGGAGAATGTGGATTTGCTGTACACTCTTGTTGGTGATGATAAAATCTATTCAGACAAAGATTTTCCTATTAAAAATGTTAATCAATCTTTAATCAGTAAAGTCTTTGAAAATTCTACAAGTAAGTTCTTGGGTAAGAAAGGACCACATGTTACAGTCACACAGTGTCCTCCTATCCCAAAGACTGAAATTAGAAAACAATTTGGCAATCAGAAATTACCAACAGTGCAAAAACAGCAAAATCATACCAAATTGAAAGGTAAGACACCGACTCAGAGTCAAAAGAAGCCGAATCAGAAGAAGAAGAAGAATGTGAACTTTGTGAAATCGAAGGGAACGGACAAAATTGAAAAGTTTGCAAATCAATCTAACTTAGATTTTGTCCAGAAAGTAACAGTGATGAAAAGGAATGAACCAAATAGTTCAAAACCTAGTACCTCGAGATCACAAAGTTCATCATCATCGGCAAGACGATCACATGATACTTCGGGGTTTGTTGAACGAAGATCATGTTTTGAATGTGGTACAATTGGACACATAGTTCGAAACTGTCCATATCTTCATAAGTTGAAAGCAAAAGTCGATGCCCCCCATGGTAACAGTTACCATAAAAGATTTGTTTCACCAAAACAGGACCCTCGTCTTGTTAAACAACAAGAAGTGAAACAGAGAAAGAAACAACGAAAAAATGTTGAAAAGGTTTTAAAACCGAATGTTGTCCAAACAAAATCTGTTGAATCAAATGTTAAACTTGAAAACCAAAAACAGATTTGGAAACCAAAATTGGAAATTGTTTCAGGGGGAGCCACATCAATTCCGAATCATCGGGAAATGGATGTCACAATTCTCGATGATGATGGACGACCCAAGTCTGTGAAGGCTTGGGTCCCCCTCTCCAACTAATCTCTGAGTGAGTGTGTAGGATGTTCCAGGAGGAACTTTCGATAGTCGTAAGATTGTTGATAGTGGAGTGTCCTTGCACAAGATAGGCGACAGAAGAAATTGTTGCCTTTGATGGAGAGAGGAGAAAAGAAGACAAACATTCCGATGAAGGAATGATGGTGAAAGAATGTGGTTGAATGAAGTTGAAAAATTCGACAAGATGAAAAATGTGCCAAAATTTGGTCGTTATGGTTTTTGATCGGGTCCCCGGGAAAGATTCCAATGAAAAGTACGCGCCTGTAGCACGTCTGAAGCTTTTCGAAGATTCATGGATTTTTCTTCCACAAGAAGTTCAAAGTCCACAAGATGAACGTGTAGGGTACTTTTCTCTACGGTGTGATTGAAGAGAATGTGTTTGTTGATCAAACCAACCGGGTGTGCGGATGCCTGGGCATGGATTGAACAACCGCACACTACTTCTCAAGAGAAAGATAAAGACCTTCGCTGGTGCAATGTGGAAGACCAGCCGGACCCAGAGGTTTCTGATCTTGTTGCTGTGAAGAGATTTCTCAGTAGCTACAAAATCGACTTTGAAGTCCACACCGGGTGGATATCCAGTTTGGGAGAGCACTCAGATTCCTGGCAATGCACGAAGCAGTTGCAGGATATGGTTTTAAATTTCTAATCTCTCCTATACTTGTCGATATTTAAGCTGCTTTATAAATTGTTATCATCTCGTACAGCACTCTTTGACCAGACACGTTGATCTCGAATATCACCTCACACGTGATTGTTTCATTATGAAACTCATCAATGTTGTCATGGTCCACACCGATGACCAACGTGCCGACCTTTTTACCAAAGCTGTTGACAAATCAAGATTTGACTACTTATTATTGGTAAACGGCATTAAGGTCAAGCAAGAGTAAAACCAACATCGGAAAATCATTTTTGTAAATACCTTTGTGTTTTAAATTTGTCTTAGTTTATTGATTTTAGGGGGAGTAAATCCAAAATTTGAAAATCCAAAAACATTGAAAAATTTCAAAAACACAAAAACAATAGAAAATCAAAAATGAGTTTCCTGGCGAGCAAAAGAGAAAATGATAGTACATCAGTGGTCTATCCAAACCTCTTTAAACCTGAAATGCAAAATGAAAAACGATAAGCAGCTCTATATAAGATGTATCGGTAGGCTCACAATCATTTTAAAGTGTGCAGGGTGATATAAACTTAAAATCCGACTGAAGACTGGGTGGGAACCATTCATTGGCATATGGTCTTAGTACCGAAATTTCGTTTGAGAGATTGCCGAGGTTCTGAGATATTCGGTCTTTATGCTGCTTATCATCTGGGTATCATGGTTGTATCTTTTACCGAAAAATAACGGGGACGCAAGTCTAGATCTTCCATGATACTATACATACGTGTACATACTGCATACGACCTCAATAAGTGATCAACAATCACATGTCCAATCAAATAAGTGATAAAATATCACAAATTCTTTCCGGGTGTCAAGTTCGTCTCTCTGCTGTACGAAAGTACTGACCTGTTCACGGACTTGCTCCTGTGCCCTCATGCATATGAAAATCAAGTTCCTCGTCAATAAGTGATTATATCACATAGGGCTTGTTTTCAAACAAAATAAGTGAGAATCTCACATCATATACGGTCAAACAGATGATAATCGGTATACTCACCGGTAAGATGAACCCTCGTGCATACCTTGATACGGGAATGTGTCGTGATGTGGATGAACACCGGTCGATAAGTATAAATCATACATTAACGTATCCCCTCGCCATGATTACAAATGATAAGTTGAGTTTATGTGGACAACAATACCGATAATTGTTATAGGATGTTTATCTTAATGTAATCTAATTGAACAACGAGAGCGTTTTGGCATGACCGTACACTGATATGATTCTCTTACCCTCGAAACTCGCAAAAAGAATGTCTGTAAATATTTATTTACTGCTTTCAGTCTTTACATTTGAAATATTCAAAAAAATACCAAAAAGATTTTAGGCGTATTTTAATATAAACTTTATAAAAGTCAAAAAGATTTTATTTCTATTTTATTTTCGATCGTACGATGTTGGAACTCGAGTCTTCGTTACCTGGAACCTGAACGAAAACCGAAAATGACTAAATCTTCATAAACGGTCGAAATTTGCAAAGTGTTGAAAGTTAAAAATTGAAATTGATAAAATACTTTAAACTTTCAAACTGTCGGACGGTGTTTGTTTAAACAATGGTCACATGTGTGTCGTTTGCTTATGATATTCCAAGCGGTTGTTCTCATTACGCGTTTAGATTTCTTGCATGTGCAGATTCTAAAGGCTAGGAGAACATGGTCGATGACAAGCTTCGGAATGAAGACACGACGTGAAGGCACTCAAAAGACGAAGATGATCGAGTGGCCGCTGACCATCATCAACACCACAAGGATCTCACTTCATAAAGATCAAGTTTTTCACGAGCATAACTCAAGGGGGAGCTTATGTTAAGGGGGAGTTTGTCAACACACTTCCTACATGAAACGGGGAGTTTGTTGGTACACTTTCTGCTTTCAAGACGTGAAGACTTTGAAGATCCTCCGACATTGAAGACTTGAATAGAAGTCAAAGACTTGAAGACACGAGAACTTACAAGAATGAAGATCGAGACAAAGCTACAGCCAGACAAAGCTACAGCCAAGGGGGAGTTTGTTGGTGCACTTATGTCTGCACTTTGTCTGTATTCGGTCACGATGTAAAACGATGTCTTGTTAGTCCTGTAAGTTTGACCAAGTCAACCATCCTCCTGGTTTGACTTGGCCAAACAGTCAACATTATGTTGGTAAGATGTTGGGTCGAAGGATGTGCCATCGAAGGATTGCCTATATCCTTCGATGACCTGCTCGAAAGATGTCATTCGATAGATGGACCACGAAAGATCCCATCTTTCGTGGTACTTATGGATCGTTCGAGCTGTTCCTGGTCGAAAGATGATCTTTCGACCAGTCTGCATGATCCTTCGACCAGACCTGCTGTGTTGGGTATAAATACCCGTGTGTTGTGTTCATTTCGCTAGTTAGACCAAGGAGTTAGACATTTTAGACGAAGTGAGAGCATTCTGTTCAGAGAACACACACACACGAAAGATAGAGAGTTTATAGAATACATCTGTAAACCTTGTGCTTGTAACCGAACCTTTCATACGTTTAATACAAGTGGTGTTAATCGTTGAATATTGCGTGTTGTGTTTATCTTTGTGCTTGTTCTATCCCGGTTTGCATGCTAGCTTGGATTCCGCACTCGCTAGTGTGTTAGACATAACAAGGAATAGGTTAAACCTCAACCTCCGAGGGACCTACATGGTGTATGTAATATAGTAAACCTAGGTTATGTTTTTTTTTATTTAGTAAATGAGTCGATTGATGGCTTTATGTGAGAGGGTTATTTTAAAATGAACTTTTGAGAAGGTCAAGGTATTTGTAAGGAAAGAAATTTTATGGCATGACTTTCCGCTGCGACTTTTTGTCAATTACGTGTTAGGGTCTTACAAGTTGGTATCAGAGCCCTGGTTTGAGAGAATCAAGTACAAGAGGATAGGTACTTGAACTCAAACCTGTGTGCTCTTGTGATAAGGAACCCGTACTATCCACGACTCGATCAAGATCTAAAGGTAGAAATGGAATGAAAACGTGTATGTATGCATTCATGTGAAGAAACTAACGGTTATATTATGTGCAAGGTAAGCATAACTGCTTGGAAAGGATGATCCGTGAATGCGGTCTAGAACCGGCATCAAGGCAAGTGATAAGACAAATGCACCCCAGGTATGTAAATTTAACCTGTGGGCGTATGAAGTGGTATAATTAAGCGAGTGAAAGAAAATTTAAATGAAATATAATAGTGATATGGCAATGAAGTTTTGAAAATGATACACTTGCCGAAACTTAATTCTTCGGACATAAGGTGGCGATTACACGAAGACACGAAACTTGTATGTGGATTGTGTACCTGGCCAGTACACAAGAAACATATGACGTTCGTGAGACCGTGATAATTATTACAGGTATGTCCGTTAGAATTAGGTAGTAGGTGGACGTGAGGGTAAAGAGAAACGTAAGACTTTCAGGAATGAAAGTATGAATGACATGTTAGAATCCGTGAGACGGATTCGAAGCATGAAAGTAATGAAGTATGAATGACATGTTTGAATCCGCGAGACGGATTCATGGAATGAAAGGCATGAATATAATGTTTGAATCCGTAAAACGGATTCAAGGAAATGAGATGTAGAAATGATATGTCTGAATCCGCGAGACGGATTCAACACATGTAAGGAATGAAAGATGTGAATGATATGTTTGAATCCGTGAGATGGATTTAAATCATAGAAGGAAGAAAAGGTATGAATGGTACGTTTGGAACTGCTAGACGGATTCGAAACATAGAAGTAATGAAAGGTATGGATGTTACGTTTGAATCCGCGGGACATATTTAATATATAAAAAGGATGAAATTAGTCCACGTTAGAATGTGTCGATAGTTTGACCATGGTTGTGTCAAACGAGTCATATGAGTGAATGTAAAGTAAATGAACAAAAGAATGATCATAATGGGCGTGCAAACCTAAGTTAAAAAAACGAAAGAAAGAAGTTTTGACAAATGTTGAACTGGAGTTTACTCAAAGTGCTAAAGTTTTTGAAGATTTGGTGATTGGATGCATCAGCTTAGGGGGAGTCTGTTGCTGACAGAAGCTGTTAAAGCTGAAGCTATCCAAAGACCAAAAGACTGTGAGATTCTGAAGACTGAAGTTACCTTTGCGAGCTATTGTCAAGGGGGAGTTTGTTGGTGCATATTTGTGACAACAGCTTAGATTTGGTCTTTGGATATCTTGTAATTAGTAAAACGATAAACAGTTAGCGAGTTTAGCTTTGTAATAGTTAATTAAGAGTGATTGGGCCAAACCAAACCCACATATGGGGATGGTAGGCGAAATGGGCCTAGCCCATGACCTAGCCCATATGCGAAGCTTTGTCCTATATAAACAAAGCTTAGCATTAGGGTTTAGGTTGATCATCTAATCACCTAATTAGCTTTTGGAGAGAATTCGTAAAAGAGAAAGGCTTGGACGAATTTGGAGATCTTGATTGATTGTAATCGTTTGAAGATAATCAATAAAGATCGGGTTTAAAGTTATTTCTGTTTCTACACGTTTTCTGTGAAATTTGATCTAGGGGATTCCACACTCTAGGTTAAATCGACGATTCTGTTATGATCCGCACGGGTTAAGGGACCTACAATTGGTTTCAGAGCGTTAGGCTCTTGATTGGCTTGGTTCAGAATCGTTTCTGCAGAAAATCGAAGTTTTGGACGTGTTTTGACGGCTGTTTTAGGGTTTCTGCTATCAATTTCGGATACACAGCATCAATTTCGGACCAGAAACAAGCATTTCGGATCTTCTGCTTGCATTTTTGATCATCTGGACTGCATTTCGAATCATCAGAATTGCATTTCGGATTAAAATCAAGCATTTCGGACCAGGAACATTTGATTTCGGATCATCTCGGATAAACAGGTTGCATTTCGGACCAGAATTCAACCATTTCGGATCAGACTATTGAATTTCGGACCAGATTAGTTGCATTTCTGATCATTTCGGATTGAAGGGTGTTGATTTCGGATCAGATTGGTTCATTTCGGATAAGATTAGTCCATTTCGGATCAGCTAGTGTTCATTTCGGATAAAGAACTATTCCTGATAACCATTTCAGACTTAGTACCATTTCGGACAGGGGGTAGAATTTCTCTTGGCTTGCGTAAGAAAAATTTCACTGTTTCGCGTTTAGAAAATCATCCGTAACTAATCTCAGGAAATCGTTCGCACCGTTAAATTCCTTGGATTTTTAGGACAAAAAAAAGGTTTCGGACTCTGGAAAATCCCAAAATAGGTTTTCGACATTATATATCATTGGAATCGTAATCTCGAGACGAATCTAACGGTATAACTTGGTAAAAACAGGTTTCAGACTAAAATTGTACGGTTTCACCAATCTACTTACGTTAAAATGTCGAACATGACTAAATTGAACGAACTCTTAAGGATGGAACATGAGGTTGGCACAACCAACAAACCACCTAAGATGATGAAGGTGGAGAACTACTTGACATGGAAGGATAGATTTCAATCCTTCATTGAATATCAGGACACACGCATGTGGATCTGTATTGTAGATGGGTACACAAACCCAACACATGACTTTGAAGGCAGACCACGTGTCACAGCATATGTGAACATGCAAGAGAATGATAAAAAGATGAATGAGGCTGAAAAGAGAGCCTTGGCTGCTATCAAGATATCCCTACCTGATAGCATCAAACATACCTTTAAGAAGTAAACTACTTCAAAGGAAATGTGGGATGTACTAGAGAAGAGATATGAGGGAAATCCTGATGTGAAGAAGAACAAAGTTGATCTACTGAAGAAGCAGTTTGTTGTATTCAAGTACATGAAAAATGAGTCACTTGAGGACATCATCACTCGATACTACCATCTAATGTCAGAATTGGACAATTATGATGTAGACTGCTATACTGACATAGAGAAAAATGACAAGCTGCTTGATGCTCTACCTGCTAAATGGGATATCTACACTCTAATGATCAAGGGAGAAGCAGATTATGAGACAAAGGAACTAGAAGAAGTAGTTGGAAAGCTAAGAGCTTATGAGCTCAGTATGAAGAAGGACACTGGATATGATCAGGTTCAAGATCCAGGGATCTACAATGGGCTTACATCGTCTTCATCTCATGATGCTTCTAGCGACTCTGCTACTGCGTTTCTTTCGTGTGATAATGAGCAGGTCACAGTAAATGAGGATGGTGATGTATGTTTTGTAGCTGCTTCAGGAGGATCAACAGGAGCGAAGAGAACATCAGCTTCTAAGCAAAGTAGTAGTGCAAAGTCGATGCCTATGAGTGTGAAGTCTGCTGAAGAACATCTTGCTCTACTTGCGTCGTTTGTTGCTTCGTATGAGAACTACATTCAGGGGAAGATATCTGATCCTGCTACTTTAGATGAAGATTATGATCAGATTGACCCTGATGATCTAGAAGAGATGGATTTACAATGGCAGATGGCCATGATTTCGAGACGTGTGAAGAGGTTCATGAACAGAACTGGAAGGAAGTTTGTAGGAAAGAGCGTTGGTTTTGACAAGGCCAAAGTCAGGTGCTTTAACTGTCAAAGTTATGGTCATTTCGCTAGGGAATGTCAGAAACAAAAGCATGAGACTTCGAGTCAGAGTTCAAACAATAGAAGTTCATCAAACAACTCTAACTCAAGGGCGTTGATCTCTACTGCAAGAGAGGGTTCATATGACTGGAGTATTCACTTGGAAAATGATGAGAATGTCACTCAGGCATTCATGGCAGAGATTGTGCCAGTTGATGAAGGTGACGCTACAGTAGATGATGCTAAGGTTGAGAAGAAAAGTGAAGCAGAGGTTGATAAAGCTGATCAGACAACAGATGCTGAAAAAGAAAAGCCAAAGTCTGAGCATGAAGATGAAGCGAAAGATGAAATCATCAAAAGAATGGAAGCTCAACTTGCTGCTCTTATGGCCAACTCAGACAAATCGACAGGAGAGGTAAGTAACTATGCTACTTCTGTTTGTTTAAAATGTCGTGAATTGCAGGGTGAAGTTGACAGGTTGTCAACTCAAAACAAAAGTCTGGTGAGCGAAATATCTAACGTAAAAGAATCAAATTTCTTTTCTAAAAGAAATGAGTCATCATATTTGAAAAAGATAAAAGGCTATGAAGTTGAAATTGAAGTTTTAACCTGCAAACTAAACAAAAAACTTCAAGTCATAGACTTAGCTCATGACATGATGGCTGAGAAAACAAAAGAGATTTCTGAAAAATGCAAAGAGTTGTCAGATGCACAACTCAAAATTGTTGAACTTGAAAAGAAATTAGGTCAATTCAGGGATTCTACTTTTGTTATGAAACACATGATGGGTGGGTTAAAGAAGAGCAATGACAAGACCAGTGTGGGATTCAAGGGCTTTAATGAAGTCCCACCTCCTCTTAGTCATGACTATTCTTTCTTACCTGATGAAGATGAGTTCACAGACTTTTTGTCAACATCACCAAGTAGTTTCACATCCAGTCAAGGTGATGTGTCTGAAAATAATGATGCTAAGAAGGATAATAACAGCAAACCTGTTTTGAAAAAGAAAAATTCCAATCCTACGAATAAAAATCCAACTTTTGTTAAAAAGGTTAATTTTGTTCAAGGAAGTGACATGAAAAATGAAATAGCTGTTATTGAAAATGAATCAAATGTAGAGTTTGCTAAAAACAAAAACATAGAAAAACTTGAAACTAAGCAAACTGAACCAAATCCTTCTAAGGCATCATCATCAAAACCAGAATCTAGTTCAAAGGCTTCAGCTGAGAAGTCTTCGAAAAAGAGATCATGCTTCAAATGTCACACAAAGGGACATGTAGCTAACTGTTGTCCTAACAAAAAGGTTGAAGCACAAGTTAGTGAGAAACAAAGAGGGAAATCACCAGAGAAGAAAGGTGATAATGAGGAGAAAGTCTCAAATTCTCCAAAGAAATCTGCTCCTAAGCAATCAGAGAATGTTGCTGGTGGTGTAGACAAAGCTGAAAAAGGAACTCCACAAGTTCCTCGTTTTCAAAGAAATCAACCAAGATTTCAGCCTGAATCTACATCAGGCAGATATGAAAGACCTAGAAGTAGTTCACCAAGAATGAACAATCCAAACACAAATAATTTCAGAAGTCAAGGCCAATATCAAAATCGATACCAAAATAATGGTGGTCGAACTTTTTATAACAATGGCTTTAGAAATTACAATCAAGGTTCTTGGAATCAAAATCAAAATTTTCAAAGGTCACATAGTCCAAACACAAATAGGTACCCCCAGGACCAGAGACCTTATGGAAATCATGCCCCATTTCCATCAACAGGTCCAAGATCCAAGACTCCAGTTAGGAGTGACGGATACTGGATGGATGTTCCTGTAGTTGATGAATCTGGAATACCCAAGACCATTAAGGTTTGGGTCCCCCAATCTAACTAATCTTTTGGTTGGTGTGTGCAGGAGCTGCTAAGGAGGATTATCAACTTATGGTATGTTGATAGTGGCTGCTCCAGGCACATGACGGGGGATGCGAGGTTGTTTTCTGAATTTGAAGAATATGATGGTGGACATGTAAATTTTGCTGGTGCTAAAGGTGGTAGGATAACCGGACGAGGAAAAGTGACGAATGGGAAGATCACTTTGGACAAAGTGA
Organism: Helianthus tuberosus; assembly: GCA_030545235.1. NCBI lineage: Eukaryota > Viridiplantae > Streptophyta > Magnoliopsida > Asterales > Asteraceae > Helianthus > Helianthus tuberosus. The sequence continues at coordinate 233,315,909 of CM060442.1, read as the reverse complement.
ACTATGTTGAGCAGCTTAAACACAATCTGATGAGCGTGTCACAAGTCTGCGACAAGGGTCACTCGGTCCATTTTACTAAGTCGGAGGCATTGGTGTTGAAACCGGGTTTGGTCATTCCGGACGATTGGATAGTAATGCGTGCACCAAGGAAAAATGATACTTATGTCATGGACATGGGTGCCAAGGATCCAACTGCAGCGGTGGCGTGTTTGCTGTCAAAAGCATCTGAAGCTGAATCTATGTTGTGGCACAGACGCATGGCCCATATTCACTACCGCAAAATGAATTATATCATAAAAAATGAGCTAGTGAAAGGGGTGCCAATGCAGAGGTTTCACGTGGAAGATAAATGTCTTCCATGTCAAAAGGGAAAACAACACAAGAAACCTCATAAGTCTAAAACAGTAAATTCCATTAATGCCCCTTATGAATTACTTCACATGGATTTATTCGGTCCAGTGAACGTGAGGAGCATAGGTGGAAAGTACTACTGTCTAGTTGTCACTGATGATTACTCACGTTATTCATGGGTTTTCTTTTTAGGTACAAAAGATGAGACAGCAAAGATGTTGATAGATCTTTTTTACAAAATTGGAAAACGTCCATGATGCAAGGATTAAGAGAATAAGGAGTGATAATGGCACGGAGTTCAAGAATCGAATTCTGGATCTCTACTGTCTTCAAAAGGGAATCGAACATCAATATTCTGCTCCTTATACTCCTCAACAGAATGGAGTCGCTGAGAGGAAAAACAGGACGTTGATTGAAGCCGCTAGGACTATGCTTTCAGATTCAAAGCTACCACTTCTTTTCTGGGGAGAAGCTGTGAATACAGCTTGCTACGTCCTAAACAAAGTTTTAACCGTTAAACGTTTTAACAAAACATGTCATGAACTTATGTTTAACGAAAAACCAAACTTAACAGGCTTTGAACCATGTGGATTACCCTGCACCATTGTGCGAAACAAAGATAAACAAAAATTCGGTGAGGTGGCTGACGAAGGCTACTTTGTAGGTTACGTGCCTGGCACACCGAATAAAAGGGTTTTTAATCTCAAAACTGGTAAAATTGAGGTTGTTTTTAATGTGGAAATTACTTCCTACAAACCTCAACAATCAACGAGTGGTCCTGCTATATTATATGATTATGAAAGTGTTTTTAAATCATTTAATATTCCTGAGGTTTCTGATGCAGATGATTCTCAGCTGATTCAAACAGTGGTATGCGAAGACGATGAAGGCGAGTTCATGCCTAGATCGAATGTTGATATGTCAGATGCTGCGGAGACTTCCCAAGGTGCTGTTGATCCTGATTCAAGCGATAGTGACTCTGAACCTATTCAGAGGGAGGAGTTCATTAATCCGTTTGTAAATCAGAATATTCAGGGGGAGGTTGGATCAAACCTGGGTGATAATCTAGAAGTTGATGCCGTTGCTACTACACGAGCAAATAGAGATCGTCCAGTTGATATGATACTTGGAGATCCTACTGCAGGTGTTCAGACGAGAAGAAGCATAGCTGCGAATTCTGGGTTATTTGTGTCGATTGAGAAGACTGGGATTGTGAACGAGTGCTTGTATAGTTGCTTTATTTCCCAAGAGGAGCCGAAGAACATTCATATGGCTCTTAAAGACAATTCATGGGTTGAAGCTATGCAAGAAGAATTGGCCCAGTTTGCGAAGTTGAAGGTATGGGAGTTAGTGGACCTTCCTAAAGGTGAAAGAGAGATTGGCACTAAATGGGTATTTAGGTGCAAGAAATATGAAAGAGGAATTGTCACGCGCAACAAGGCTCGGGTGGTTGTCAAAGGGTTCAATCAGCAAGAAGGAATAGATTACAATGAAGTGTTTGCACCAGTGGCAAGGTTGGAGGCAATTCGTTTGTTTCTGGCTTTCGCTTCTTTCAAGGGCTTTAAAGTTTACCAACTAGACGTGAAGAGTGCATTTCTTTACGGTAAAGTCCAAGAAGTGGTGTATGTCTCACAACCAGATTGGTTCGTTGATCCAGACTATCCAAATCGAGTTTACAAACTTGATAAGGCTTTGTATGGGTTACATCAAGCTCCCAGGGCGTGGTACGAGACACTGTCTACACATCTGCTCAAGAATGGTTTTGAAAGAGGTCAGATTGACAGTACACTGTTCATAAAGAGGAAGAAGGAAGATTTTCTGCTGGTACAGGATACGTGGATGACATCATCTTTGGGTCATCTGATGAGAACATGTGTAAGGAGTTTGAACAGGTGATGAAGAACAAGTTTGAAATGAGCGCTATGGGTGAGCTGTCTTACTTTCTGGGATTACAAGTTGAACAGAAGGAGGATGGGATGTTTATTCATCAAACGAAGTATGTGTATGACATTTTGGATCGGTTCAAAATGAATGATTGCTCTACTTTCAACACACCCATTTGCGAAAATCACAATCTCGGCCTAGATCATGAAAGCACTGAAGATGTTGATCCTACTCAATACAGGGCGATGATTGGTTCTCTAATGTACTTGACTGCTTCAAGACCTGACATCATGTTTGTCGTATGCTTGTGTGCCAGATATCAGGCGAATCCGAAAGAGTCACACATGAAAGCAGTGAAGCGTATTCTTCGTTACTTGAAGGGGAAACCTAAACTTGGGTTGTGGTATCCAGCTGATAGTGATTTGAGGTTCGTTGCTTACACTGATTCAGACTTTGGAGGATGCAAATCAAACAGAAAGTCTACAACAGGTGGTTGTCAGTTCTTAGGAGGCAGGATCGTGTCTTGGCAATGCAAGAAGCAATCCTGTGTGTCTACATCTACGTGTGAAGCTGAATATATTGCTGCGGGTAGCTGTTGCTCTCAGGTTCTCTGGATTCAACAGCAGATGCGCGATTACGGTTTGGATTTCACTCGTACTCCTATTATGATAGATAATAATGCCACTATATCAATCACAAACAATCCCGTAAAGCACAGTAGAACCAAACATATTGACATACGTCATCACTTTATACGGGGTTGTGCTGAAAAGCGACTAATTGAATTACATCGAGTCGACACACTAGATAACCTTGCTGATCTTTACACTAAAGCTTTTCATCGAGCTCGCTTTGAACACTTAGTCGAACTCAACGGGATGAGGAATCCTGAATAACTGGTTTTTCATAAGAATTTTTGTAAATAGTTTACTGCTTTCTTAAAAATCAAAAATAAAAAAACATTGAAAAATCAAAAACATAAAAAATAGAAAATCAAAAATGAGTTTTCACTGTGTGAAAAAGAAGAAATGATAGTACATCAGCAAGTTAGACTGTCACACTCAAACTGAATTAAAATGCTTAAGTGTGATAGCAGCTTCATCATATGATGTACCAGTAGGCAAAAGCATGAAATAATCAACTTACCAATGTGATATAAACCTAAATGCACTGAGTATGAGTGGGGAACACATCAGTGGTGTATGGTTTAATGACCTTAAATCTTGCGTTGATAGATTGCCAAAATCTGAAGTTTTGGGTCTTTATACTGTTATTTCATCTGGGGATATCATGGTTGTCCTTCTGCTGCATCCAGATACATGTTGACCTAGACACAACCAGGATATCTTAAAAGAGCTAAAAATGCCAAAACCCTCACAATGAAGGAGCTCTCATAGAGAGTCATTCAAAAAGTGCAAAATGCATAAATCGTACCAAAAATGGTATTTGTCTTAGCCCTCATTAGATATTTTGGTCTCTCTGCTGTACGGAAGTACTGACCTGTTCACCAATTATCTAAACGTTGAAAAACAAAACGGATGAATTCAGTATACTCACCTACTACGATGAATCTTTGTGCATACCTTTATCGCAGGGGTATATCCTGAAGTGGGACACACTAGTATATCAGAATTAAAATTACCTTAACGTATCATACGGTAATGGTACTTGAAATGTTCATGCATTTTGTTTAGGTGGACAAACATACTGGTAATCGTCTTGAACTGCTTTTCACGAAAAATCACATAAAGAATTAACTAATGGTGTGAAACAGTTTGATTGTGCTGATATGATCTTCTTACCGGTGATTCTCACAAAAATAGTGTGTTTATTGCTTTTCGTATTTATTTGCTTTCAGAAAATACAAAAATACAAAAATAGTGTCTTTTTCTGTTAAAATTCTTAATGTACGGAAAATTGTTATTCTTGGAGGAGTTGTTACCGATAGGGGGAGACGGTGTTAGAAAGTGGGTTCAAAATTTTTAAATCATGCAGGTTATAAGGTGTTTGTTTAAAAATTGTTGCGTGTTCGTGTTGAATTGGAAAATGCTTAATCTGTTATACAGTTTAACTAATCTCTTGAATAATAATAATTTGTTTAACTTATGTTGAAAAATTCTTATGGTTTCTCGAGATGTTTGTTTTATACTAAACAGATTGAAGCAGTGTGTTGCTGAGAAGTTGCTGTGAAGATGAGAGTTTGCTTGGATGCATGGTAGAACCTCCTTTCTACATTGCAGACAAAGTTGAAGAGTTGAAGAGTGCTATACAAATGCTGAACTGGAGTTTACTCAAAGTGCTAAAGTTTTTTAAGATTTGGTGATTGGATGCATCAGCTTAGGGGGAGTCTGTTGCTGACAGAAGCTGTTAAAGCTGAAGCTATCCAAAGACCAAAAGACTGTGAGATTCTGAAGACTGAAGTTACCTTTGCGAGCTATTGTCAAGGGGGAGTTTGTTGGTGCATATTTGTGACAACAGCTTAGATTTGGTCTTTCGATATCTTGTAATTAGTAAAACGATAAACAGTTAGCGAGTTTAGCTTTGTAATAGTTAATTAAGAGTGATTGGGCCAAACCAAACCCACATATGGGGATGGTAGGCGAAATGGGCCTAGCCCATGACCTAGCCCATATGCAAAGCTTTGTCCTATATAAACAAAGCTTAGCATTAGGGTTTAGGTTGATCATCTAATCACCTAATTAGCTTTTGGAGAGACTTCGTAAAAGAGAAAGGCTTGGACGAATTTGGAGATCTTGATTGATTGTAATCGTTTGAAGATAATCAATAAAGATCGGGTTTAAAGTGATTTATGTTTCTACACATTTTCTGTGAAATTTGATCTAGGGGATTCCGCACTCTAGGTTAAATCGACGATTCTGTTACGATCCGCACGGGTTAAGGGACTTACAAAAGGCATGAATAGAATGTTTGAATCCGTAAAACGGATTCAAGGAAATGAGATGTAGAAATGATATGTCTGAATCCGCGAGACGGACTCAACACATGTAAGGAATGAAAGATGTGAATGATATGTTTGAATCCGTGAGATGGATTCAAATCATAGAAGGAAGAAAAGGTATGAATGGTACATTTGGAACCGCTAGACGGATTCGAAACATAGAAGTAATGAAAGGTATGGATGTTACGTTTGAATCCGCGGGACAGATTTAATATATAAAAAGGATGAAATTAGTCCACGTTAGAATGTGTCGATAGTTTGACCATGGTTGTGTCAAACGAGTCATATGAGTGAATGTAAAGTAAATGAACAAAAGAATGATCATAATGGGCGTGCAAACCTAAGTTTAAAAAAACGAAAGAAAGAAGTTTTGAACCAGTTATGTGTTAGATGTGATAGTAATCAACTCTTAGGAGTAATAATTAATGACGGACTACGACCCGAACAATGGTTTAAGTATGAACGAGAAGGGTAAGTTTTAACAAAAATACCGAAATGATGTAATGAATGTCTTTGCAAGCAAGCATGAATGGAAAAAGGTACGAGCGTGTACCTCAATGCATACACGATAGTTAAGAAATGTCAGTTTGGCCTTGAAGGGTCAAACTGCGAAGGTTGACGAAATAAGTAACTAGAATGAAAGAATTGCATGTGAGAAATGAAAGGTGTGACACGTTATAGCGTACGTAAGAAATTGTAGAAGAATTATAGATGAGTAATCACCTAGTAGAATGAATGTTTGAATGAAACGTGCTAACCGCTAAATTGTTAATGATAATGTTAGAACTCTTGATGTGATGAAACCAATTGAATCGGTGGAAGGATGTGTACGAGCGAAGGCACCTTACATGGATAAATGAAATCTAGTCTGGTACGGCTAGTACTCGTGAAGAATGTGGATCGATCATTAACATACTAATCTATTAAATCTTAGCCGAAATCCTTTAAACATATACACACGTAAGTGATTTCAAACATCATTAACAATAACATATCATCATATTATACAAACCCACTTCATAACTACATTGTTAATCACTTACTAACGATCTAAGCTCAATTATCCCTAATTTCATCATACCCTTGGTGTGTGTACAACCTTCTAAACATAAGGTACAACTAATTCATGCACAATTTCCTAATTTCATACATAATTCATCAAATCCTCCTACTAATAAACATATATCATTCACACATAAACATTCAAACATATTATCATCATATTTCTTTCAATTCCTTTAACAAGAATCCATCCTATCCATCTTAACACATCAACAATCATGATTAATTAAACATAGATGATCATTCAAGTCATCATTCTTACCAAAACAAATGGGTTTCACCTCTAATCATCAAATTAGCCAAAACCATGTATAATCTTGGTTCTATATCATGGTATTAACACATACTCATACTCAATTTCATCCCAAGTCACGGATTAAAACATAACTCACTTCGTGGAAGATCACCAATCTAGAATTTAAGACATACCTTATGATCCCCTTGTGATGGTGATCATTAACCCATGTTCATTCATGAATTTAAGCCTTGATTCATCCTTCAATTTGAAGCTTTTTGAAGAACTAGGGTTTCGCTCCTTTGGAGCCCTCCTAATCGTTCCAGAACACATGAAATGTGTGTGTTTTTGTGTGTGTGTTTTGTCAATTAAAACATAACTTTCCCCTTGTTCATCTTTGGTCCCTCAAGTTTGTTCCTTTGTTTGTTTTGCTAAACATTTGACTAGGTATAATAGCCTAGTTATTACATTCCATTTTATCAAACATGGGGCCACACTAACAAATTTAGTAATTCGAGTTTTGGGGCGTTACACGTGGTTTCAAACCATATGGACCATCTATGTAATTAACTCTTAATAATAACACCTAACCTCTACATAAATATAAAGAAATGACAAAATTGCAGAAAACAACCTTTATGTTTACCCCAAACTACACTTTATGCCTTTCACTATGAAATCGGCAAAAATCAACCTTTATGTTCATGTTTTGCTACAGATTCAACCTTTAACACAAACGACGTTTATTTTTCTGGATAAGTTACCTCACATGCATTGCATGTGAGGGCTTTTTGGTCATTTTAGTTATCTTTTCAATAGTTTTTTTTTTTTTTTTAATATTCCATTGATTACACCTGTTACTAATACCTAGAACCTCCCTCCCCCTTCATCAAAACCCAACCGCCTAGAACCCCCATCCCCACACCTCCAGCCACTCCATAACTACCACCGCCAAAACTATTCACCACCACCACTCTCCACCTTACACCACCACTCACCTTACACCACCACATCTCCCCGATTATAAAACTCCACTACCTTACTCAACTCAACTACCTTACGAGTGTGACCTCAACCCACCCACGTGGTTCCACCCTACACACCCACCAAAAATGAGTTAAAAAACAAATCTAAATTAATTTTCTAGAGGTTTTGGTGTCACATTCAAACAAAACTAAGTTGAGAATAATGATTTTTTACAGCACTTCGTATAGAGGTTCAGAGTGGAAGAGGAAGAAACATCGTTTGACCAAAACTAGTTCACAACAACCGCAACTCTTCATATAGTTTAGGCAGTGCCATAACCACTGATCAGAAACCCAGTTCACCATCTTAATTCGTTTTTTTTTTCAGGAGACTTCACCACCACAGAAATCGATTCTTACAAACAACCCAAGACGAGATCAAAATCAGTATCTAAACCCAAATCATCGGCATTGAATGATGGTGGTTGGCATTTAGATGAGATTCTGGCCACAGTACAATGGTGGTTGGCGACGCAGAAAGCTGCTGGTGTGGTGTTTGTGGTCATCGTGGTGGTGGTCGGAGGGTTGTGGTGCGGTGGCTGGAGAGTTGTGGTGTTGAGAGAGAGAAGGGGAGGAGGAAGAGTGAGTTTGTGTATATATTAGATTTATGGAGGGGCCGGAGGTGTGGAAATGGAGGTTCTAGGTATTAGTAACAGGTGTAACCAATGGAATATTTAAAAAACCAAAAAAAAGCTATTGAAAAGATAACTAAAATGACCAAAAAGCCCTCACATGCAAAGCATGTGAGGTAACTTAACCAGAAAAGTAAACGTCGTTTGTGTTAAAGGTTGAATCTGTAGCAAAACATGAACATAAAGTTTGATTTTTGCCGATTTCATAGTGAAAGGTATAAAGTGTAGTTTGAGGTAAACATAAAGGTAGGTTGTTTTCTGCAATTTTGTCTAAAGAAAATAATATTGTTGGCCTAGTAAAACCCGTTTAATTCACGAAACTCACTAAGATTAGACTTAATTTTGTTTTAAAGCATGTTCAATTGATAAGTGAAGACATTTCTTATTTAATCTATAAGAAACCGTCTCTTCCTTGTCTAAGTAGAACCATGAATCAAAGTCTATAAATATATAATATAATATCACACCGATATTATTACATGGGTCAATTTATTCTACAAAGGCTTCTAATTGTAAGAAGTGTAAGAAGGATTTATAGAGTGACAAGTGTCCAATAACCTAAAATTAAACCCACTACATCACCACCCAAAACCTAAACACCCACCCCCACCCCACCCTCCCACCACCACCCAAAAACCTAAACCCCCCATGGCCCCCCACCCCCCCCCCCCCCTCCCAACGGCAAAGAAAAACAAAAAAAAAAAAAAAAAAAAAAAAAAAAAAAAACTATACCTCACCAAAAAAACCCTCAAAAACCTAACCCCCCCCCCCCCCCCCAACCCAAAAAAAAAAATCTAAAAAAAAACTAAACACCCACCTCCACCACCACCCAAAAACCTAAACCTCCACCCCCTCGAAAAAAAAATTTTTTTTTTTTTGGGTGGGTGATGGGGGAGGGGAGGGGGGGTTTAAGTTTTTGATGGTGGTGGATGTTTAAGGGTTTTTTTTTTTTTTTTTTTTTTTTGTGTGTAGTGGGTTTTTTTAGGTTATTGGACACTTGTCACTTTATAAATCATTCTTACAATTAGGATCCTTTGTATTGATCCTAATCCATTATTACATATAAATAAAAGGCTTCAAGACGCATAGAATAACAAAACAGAAACCATCACTTATGGGCCACATGATGGTCAAGTTCGAAATCTAAGCGCCATGGGGGTCGAACAACAACATGGGCTTCAAACTCGATCTAGGGTTGGGAGTAGGGGGTGGGTTCATTAAGGGTCATTTTGTAATTTAAGCTTTTTACTCTTCCCTTTTATAAATTTTACCAACAAAACACCATACAATTTTTCATTAAGAATTCATTCCAGTTCTTTCAAATTTCAATTCTTTTGCCAGATTTTGATTCCTTTAAAAACATTATACGAAACAAACGCCCTCGTAATGAAAATCTTGAGGTCGGGGCTATATAATCAAGAAAATCAGTTGGGATTTGCTTCAGAAAACTGCAAATTTATGAAAAATATTCATAAAAACGCGTAATCAAAGACTTCTTTCTCATTTCATTGCATAAGAAACTCCATATCTACAAACCTTGTCTTTTCATTCGGTCATTAATCCGGTCAAAATCCCGCTCAAAATGCAAAAAACTCTGCGAATCCCCTACTCTTTTTCGTTTCCTAACATCCGTCATCATATTCCCACCTTGTTCAACCTCTGAACTCAAAGGAAAGAAGGAAAATTCCTTGCTTCTTGGACCCGGGTCAATATCATCCCCAAAAGTCAACCTTTTTTCATTACTTGATACAAGACCCAACCTTAGAGACAAATCACATTCCACCAATTCGGGTCTAGACTCTTTCTTTGAACCGTTGCCATCTTTATCAAACAAAAACGATCTTTCTTGACAACCCGTTTGAGAAGCAGAGGCTGCTGCTTGAAAAACCGGTGTTCCAAGAATTATATTGTTTGGTTTTAGGTGAGCATTATCGAATCCCATTTGCTGCGGTTGAATATGGAAACCGTGGTATAATGGATAAACCGAAGAAGATGATCTATTCTCAAATGGCATCATTTGTCTAGGAACATTTTGAGGATAAAAGGAGGAGGAGCCTGCAACATTGTAAACCGGTCTTGTATCGTTATTAGTTTCGGAAAATGTATGCGTTTGACTCGCTCCATCTGGTGGTCTTCCAACATTTGGTACGTTTGGACCAGAATCTTGTTTTCTTGGGCTTAGGTAGCTCATGGTATTGGCGTTTCTTTGGCTTCTCGATGATTTTACAGGGATACAGCCCAAATTAAGGGCAGCTGAACACCATTACAATACAAGTTACAAGATTATGGAAAAAACATTGGGTTTAAGTTTGGAGAATATGAAAAAAGGGTGTACCTTCAACACAAGGGTGCAAGAATTCACCGGTTTCCGTGGTCTCATCTTTCCTTATTATGGTGTCAATGGCATCGTTCAAACGATCCCACAGCGTGTCCGGATCTTTATACTCGGCCTAATTATTAAAACGAAAGTAAAAACTTGATTAAGACGATTGAATTAACAAACAAACAAACGAATGTATCCAGTAAGATTAGCGCGGTAATTGAGCCGAGCCGAGCCAAGCTAGGCTCGAACTCAAACTTAAACGAGCCAGCTCGGCTCGGCTCGATTATTTTTTCGAGCTGCAAAATCGAGCTAGAGCTTGGCTTGTAAAAACTTCGAGCCAGCATGAGTCGGCTCGTGAATTTTTTTTATTTAGTTTTTTTACAAATATTGATAACATATAAAACAAAAAAAAATTAACACATTTCTAATATATACACACACATATACATACAAGCCATCGAGTCGACTGTCGAGCCATCGTGCTGAGCCACGAGCCGAGCTCGTCTCGATTACAAAACTAGTTGGCTCGGCTCGAAAACAAAACGAGTTTTTTTCGAGTGAGTCTCGAGCCGCGAGCTTTTTGAACACCCCTACCTCTATCCCTATCTCAGGAGTGGAAAACCTTTTTTATGGTATAAGAAATAATAATAGCATAAAGTAGAAATAATAGTAGTAGAAGTGAAAAGAAAGAGGTGACAGAAAGAGGATCACGAACCACCTCAAAAGAAACAATCATCGGCACCGACACAAAGTACAAAAGGCAAACAAACGGGTAGGACAAGCCAAGACACCAAGACGAAGCTAACACAAATCTATACGCACCCATAAAAATCCCTACCCTTTATCACTCGTCTCCAAGAACTCCTATCACCGAAAATTGAATTACATTCATTAAACATAATTCGAACAAAAGGTAAAAAGACAAATCTACACACCCCCTAAAAATTCTTAACCTTTATCCGACGCCTCCAATAAACTCCCATCACCGTCGATTGAATTACATTCCCTAAACAACAAAAAGTAAAAGGCAAATCTAAACGCCCTCTAAAGATTCTTAACCTTTATCCGACGTCCAAGAACTCTTTATCACCGATGTTAAATTACTTTCCTTAAACATAGTTCGTACAAAAAGTAATAAAAAACGGATACCTCAGAATTCGCTTTAGAGTACAAGATCTCCTCAGATTTCAACACAACAACAGCCAGCTTCTCTTGCCATTCTCTGTTCTTCTTAGTACCAGGACTATGGTTCTCATGTACAAGTCTGATCAATTCCTCAAACACATGGTGTGCATTATTCAAAACCCAAAAAAACACAAATAAAATTACAACTTTTCATCTTTGCAACATTAAATTAAACAAAATTTACCTAAAAATCTGCTGAATAATGGACCCTCTAAGTGGCTGGTGTCTATCACTATGCCAAGATCTTCTCACACATTCAAACAGTCTCGGTCCAGGCCTTGGCATCTTCAACAAAAAAGACAAAAGAAAACTGGGAAAGATTGAAACTTTATGAGTAAAGATTAACAAATGGGTATTGAAATTTCAAGTGGGTTCAACAAAACAAACAAAAAAACTGGGAAAAATTGAAACTTTAAGACTAAAGATTAACAAAATCTCTAAATGGATATGAAATTTCAAGTGGGTTCAAGAAAAAAGACGATAAAAACTGGAAAAATTGAAACTTTATGAAGAAAGATTAACAAAATCTCTAAATGGATATAACATTTCAAGTGGGTTCAGCAAAAAAGACAAAAAAACTGCAAAAAATGAAACTTTAAGAGGAAAGATTAACAAAATCTCTACATGGATATTGAAATTCCAAATGGGTTCAACAAAAAAGACAAGAAAACTGGTAAAAATTGAAACTTTAAGCCGAAAGATTAACAAAATCTCTACATGGGTATTGAAAATTCATGTGGGTACAACAAAATGGACAAAAAAACTGGGAAAATTTGAAACTTTATGAGTAAAGATTAACAAAATCTCTACATGGGTATTGAAAGTTCATGTGGGTATCACTCAAATTGAAACTTTAAGAAGAAAGATCAACAAAATCTCTAAATGGATACTGAAATTTCAAAAGGGTTCAACAAAAAAGTCAAAAAAAAAACTGGGAAAATTTGAAACTTTATGAATAAAGATCAACAAAATCTCAACATGGGCATTAAAAATTGAAGTGGGTATCACTCAAATTGACCAAATTTATATAAAAACAGCCATCAATTACTGTCTGAAACCCTAAAGATAGATTGTAGTGGGGGGAGAGAGTGAAAGATGCTTCCCCTTTTGAAAAATTGAGTGTGTGGTGAATAATTGAAACTAGAAGAAAGGGGACACGTGATGAAAACCCACCCTCAGAAACATGTAGAGAGGGGGGGCCAGCATTGAAGAAGGAAGATGGTGGGGGTTACAGGGGGAGAAGCAGCCAAGATTCAATAATATCTGATGAAGTGGTTAAGAATGGTGATTGGTCAGGCATAATGGAAGATGGAATCTTTTTTGATGATTTTGTTTGATTGATATTTTCTTTGTATTGGAAAGGGATGTGTCTTGAATTGTTTTTGTGATGTAACAAGTGAAAGGTAATGCAATTATGGTGTAATGATTTTGGGTTTTTTGAGGTTGTAATATTGTCTTATCGTTTCGTGTCTAAACCGTGTAGTCGTTCAAATTATATGTGGGTTTAGTTTCATGGTTGGCTTTTCAGAAAATATAGGTTGATTGGCTTCAAAATGATTGTTATAGAATGGTTTGGTTTGAAGTTTAGACTAGAAACCGGCTGTAAAAAAACAGATCGTAAGGGGTTATTCGTTTACCTCTTAATGAGACTCTTAGGTGGTGTTTGTTTTTTTACAAAAAGAGCTTCCTGCCTCTTCTGTCTGCACCGTGCAGACGCGGGAAGAAGTTTAGCCTCAAAAGAGTGTTTGTTTTTTTTTTTGAGAAGTGCTTCATGTCTCTCCCCAGCCTCTTCATGAGGAAGTGATAAAACCAAAGCTTCTCCAAGAAGAGTTTTACCTCTTCTTGGCACCACCTCCACCTCCACCCATGCTCCGCCCCTGCTCCGCCACCACCACCACTGCTCCGCCACCATCATCATCATCATCACCACCCCTGCTCCGCCACCACCACCTCCACTCCGCCACCACCTCCGCTGCTCCAGCCCCACAAACAAAACCCCCAAATCTTCTCCACCTCCACCTCCACTCCGCCATCACCTCTGCTCCACCTCCACTCCGCCACCACCTCCGACATCATCATCAACATCACAAACAAAACCCCCAAAACAAAACCCCCAAAACGAAAACCCTAAAATCGAAAACCCTAAATCGATCGGAAACGAACAGCCCAAATCGATCAAAGTTCAGCGAGTCCGGTCGACCTCATGTTCAGCGACTCCGGCCAGGTGTGAAGGCGGAGGTGGTGACGGTCGTTTTGTTCGATTCGTGATGATGGAGATGGCAGTTGCAGGTTGCTCGGTGGTTGTGATGATGGCGGTGGAGGTGGTGACGGTGGTTGTGATGATGGCGGTGGTGAAGTGGTGGCGGTGGTAATTGTTTTGGTCAAAAATCACACAAGGATAATGCAACCAAATCTGATTTTGTGAGGAATGATGCTTGGTTAATTGTATGATCAACAAGTATATGAAATCAACGATGAACACCGAGATTTATACGAGGAAAAAGCCCTTGATCTTTAGAAGATCTCCGGCATAAAAAACCTCGGGTGATGGAAACTACCGATCACCAACTATATTGCAAAAACAGCAGTGATCCTTGTACAACTTCGGAAGAAAACAAGCCCAATACAATGAATTTCTAGTGAAAGTGTGTGTTTTTTGATAAGTGTTTGCAGAGAATTCGTGTTTTGTGTGTTGTTTTTCTGGTGTGTACGAATTATGTCTCTTTTGAGCTTGTTTCCCCTTAAAAAGATAAGACAATATCAAGAAACCAACTCTCCTAAAAAGGTGGAAGTCACCCATGACCACCACTAACGGTTATTTCTTCATTTAGCACGTGCCCATAAAGCATATTCCACGAGATTCCAGCAAAGAAGTGGTCCACTACGTCCATTACCTGCATTTGCACATTAAAAACGTGCAAAACATAAGTTCTGTTAAGGATCCTGATCCTCAGACTCGTGATCCTCAGACGCGTGATCCTCAGACTCTGGATCCTCAGACTCTGGATCCTCAGACTGTCTGCATCATCCATTAAGCATCCGTGATCCATGCCCAGACTCAGGATAGATGATCCTTAGCATAAAATTCATGCCCTAACAGTAATGATGGCGGTGGTGAAGTGGTGGCGGTGGTGAAGTGGTGGCGGTGGTGATGATGATGGCAGGTTGCTCGGTGGTTGTGAGAAGAAGAGGTTTTATATAAAAGAAAAAACAAACCCTCTTCTCCTTGCAGACTGAAGACATTTGGTCCACCTCTTCTCCTGCAGATGCCTGCAGATGTGGCCTGCAGCAGAAGAGGTTTTCAAGAAGAAAAAACAAACAGCACCTTAATGGTTCAGACCTCTTCCTGGTTCAGCACTTAATGGTTCAGACTGTTTGTTTCACGAGCAGATGCCTGAATGGTTCAGACATTTGCCTCTGAATGGTTAAGATTTATACAGAGTCTGAATGGTTAAGACCTCTAATCTAAATTGGTCAGACATTTGCCTCTGAACGGTTAAGCATTATATAGACATCTTACTGGTTCAGACATCTTACTGGTTCAGCACTTAACCATTCAGATGTTGCCAAACAGCCCCTAAGAGTAAGAGAGGGAGAGAGAGAGAATGATGAGTGCGATAGCCAACACGTATTAGCTACAAAAAGGGGATTATGGGGTGGCACAATGATCCCCGCTCTCCTGCAATGCCATCTCATCTCCATGCACCCCTAACCTCTCTCACACCCGCTACTGAAAACTTTGATTAAGTGCCAACGGGGCATTGTACCAAATCCACACCATTCTAGAGATGGTGTGGCATCATGAGAATTCGAGAACTATGGGGAGGATATCACTGATGATCTCGTTCAAAACCATTTTCTACATGACCAATCACCTCATGCTTACTGGCAAACTAGGTATTTTTTTTCATCTGGTTAATATTAATATACAAATCGTGAAAAACAAGCCTTACAAAATTTAACGTCTTGTGAGTGGCGTGCATGTTTTGCCTCCTAGCTTCATATTAAATGAAAGAGTTAATTACTGTTTTCGTCCCTGTGGTTTGTCAAAAATCACTATTTCAGTCAATTAGTTTAAAAATTGCGATTTCAGTCCCTATGGTTTCACTTTCGTAACTATTTCAGTCCACATCATAACCATTTCAGTCCCTGTACTTAACAGAATAATGGATTGAAATTGTTATGAAAGTGAAACCACAGGGACAGAAATGGTTACGAAAGTGAAAACACGGGGACTGAAATTGTAATTTTTAAACTAATGGACTGAAATAGTGATTTTTTACAAACCACAATGACGAAAACAGTAATTAACTCTAAATGAAATTATACAATAGAAGAAAAGGAGTACAAATTAAATAAATAGTCATTTCGCGTGTTGTTATTTCAAAGTTTCCTGCTTATCAGTCTAGTCTGACTCTATCAATCGTCACATCTAATTGAAAATTGAAAAATAAATAGTTGAGGTGGAGTCCAACTTTTAAACAATTCTCTTTCTTCTTTTTCACCTTTACTTGATCAAGAGTAAATTACAAAAAAACGTTCTTTATGTATGTCACTTATTGCAAAACTTTGTCCTTTGTCTTCAATAATTACAGAAAACGTACTCGATGTTTGCAAACCCTTGCAAGTTATGTCATTTAGCCCTAATGCAGTTAATTTTTGTTGTTAAATATGACCAAATGGACCCCACATGAAGGTATTTTTGTGGTTAAATCTGATCAAATAGACATCACATGAGAGTAAAATAACCAAAATACCTTCATGTGGAGTCCATTTGGTCATACTTAACCACAAAAAATTAACTGAGTTAGGGCTAAAGAACATAACTTACAAGTGTTTGCAAACATCGAGTACATTTTCTGTAATTATTGAAGATAAATGACACAATTTGCAATAAGTGACATACATAAGGACGATTTTTGTAATTTACTCCTTGATCAAAGATGTCGTTGGATAAAAAAATTGTCACATTTTTTTTCATTTCTTTCTCTTTCCTTTCTCTAATAAATTTTATTAGGTCGGTGTTAAAAGTTTTATGGGAATTGATCAAGATTTTAGCGTATGTACAATACTATAAATAAAATTTCATGGGGGCGAGTGACCCTCGTAAAACCACTTTTGGTGTGCCCTTGCTCATGCTACCTAAGCGTTTCTTTTCTTATCATAGTATTTAAATCTAAGACTTAATTTGATCTTTCTTAAATAACTTGTGCTCATTAATTTTTAAGTAAATTACAAAAAAAATCGTCTTTTATGTTTGTATCAGATTGTAAAGTTTGTTATTTGTCTTTAAATTTGATGATATTCATACTTTATCTATGCAAACCTTAACACGTTATGTCCTTTAACCCTAACTCAGTTAAATTTTAATGTTAAATTAGGGTATATTGATAATTTTACTAACTTATTTAAAATAAATAAAACAAATAAGAATTTAAAATAAATAAAATTAAATAAATTAGATCATCTATCTTATAACTCTGATTTACTCTCTCTCTCTCTCTCTCTCTCAAAGCATTCATATCCAATGTTTTCAGAACCGGACCGGAGGTAGACCCGGTTGTTTTACGGGGTCAAAGGTCGGACCGGTCCGACCGGATTTAAGACCCGGATTAAGTTATAAATTATATAAAAAAATATATAAAACCTTTTTTTAATCGAGTACAAAGCAAATAAAGTAACAAAACTTGGGTTAAATAAAGTAAGTTGTAATTATCCTTATATGAAATTTCCAACGTCTTGAATAGTAAATAATTTTAATATTATAGTAATATATTATTTTCTTACTTTTTAAGTTGAACTAGGGTTAAGACCTGCTCGCGTTGCGGCGCGGTACATTGTAAACAATGAATGGATTAGTCCAAACGTTATATGATGCATTAACCATATGAAAACACACATTTCGACGTATCCAGTTGAACTCAGTGTAACCTGTATAAGCATTGTGATTGGATCAAACATAAAGTAAATGGAATTCATACCGAACAATCATAACGTATTATATGTGACCCAACTTATACAAAGAAAACGTAACGGATATGAAGGAAAACATGCACATGTAATCGAAAGGGATTAAGTAGAGCTTTCGAAAAAAGGGGAGAAAAAGAAACCATCATTTGACTCCACTCGGTTCGAAACAAACTTTACGAAATGTACATAAAATAAACACGAAAACATATTATATTTAACCTGAATCATCTTCCAAAAATGTTTACGTCGAAACGTAGAACAACTTGAATTTATACGAAAACGTATATAGAAATATGCACGTAAAAATGGTTTCTTTAAACGAAAACGTATTATATTTGACCTGACTCGTCTATAAAAAAAGCTTACGTCGCATTGTAGAAAAAAATCATATTTACACATACTCGTACATAAAATATGCACGTAAAAAATAGTTTTTAAGTAAAGGAAGTATTGGGGTAAACCGAAATAAAAAATTAGTAAAAAAATTAATAGGTTAAAAACGTTCATAAAACCGTGCCAAATAGCACCAATGCCACAATCACATCGACTCTCAACATCGCAAATATAAAATATATAAAATGGTCAAAATTACACTGAACGAAAAGCTGACTAAAATCGTTGAACCACACACACCCGTTACAGTGTCTTAATACGAAGAAATTAACCAGAAACATAAAACGTAGAAAATAATAACTTAGTTGATCTACGACCCGCCCGTTGCTGTGAACTTTTCAAAAGGGGAAAAAGGGACGCATTGCGACGAGTCGGTCAAATATGAAAAAATAGAGCAAAAACGTTGAACCTCACATGCACGCTACGACATGTTAACTCGCAAAATTTAGAACGAAACGTAAAACGAATAACTTGCGAAAGATAAAAAGTATGAGGTACGAAAGTTGTAAATAATAAAGTGTTAGTGTTAAATTATAAAAGATGGAAAACTTTGGGTTAAAAATAAAAAAATGAAAAGGGGTTAAAATGTAAATTATGAAATGTTTGGGTTAAAAGTGAAAAATCAAGTTTTTTTTAAACACTCCATAAGCACAAAGTACAAGTTATAATGCACATGTAAGTTGCTTATTAATTTATGGAATAATAAGCTTTGTGTCAACCGGTACTTGTATCGTAAATACATGTATGGTCTGGTTCGTTATCGGTACATGAAGGTAAAAAACGACACCAGCCTGGTACAGTTATCGATACACCAAGGTAAAAACCGGCACTAGCCTTGTACAGAAAACCCCAAAAGTCAGTACCGAAATGATTGTTAAAATCTTTTAGTTCAGAAAATTCGGTACTTCTACCTGGTACCATTTGCTCATCTCTGATCATGGATACCGTACGAACAACGGTATCGTGCAACTTTTTTTGTTGATTTTTTTCAACTTTTAATGATTTCTTTTTTTCAGTTTCAGGGGTAGGGATGAGCTCGGTGCCAACCGATATCGATACCGAAATACCGGTTACGGTACCAGTATATGAAGGTAAAAACCGGTAGGCGCCAAAAGTCGGTACCGATTTTGTACTTAAGATCTTTCGGTTCGGGAAATTCAGTACCGGTACCCAATACCATTTGCTTATCTCTGACCACGGGTTTCATACGAACAAAATCATTACCATAATTTTTTTTTGTTGATTTTCTTTCGGTTATCTTTTAGTGTCTTTTTCTATATCTTCTTTTTATTCTTGTCAGCAGTTTCGTGCGCAACGCCCTCGTAGTGATTTCAAAACACATGTAAACATAGACTAAATAACAAAATAAGTTCGCCGCAACACGGTGATTGTGAAAAAACCTAGTTGCCTTGAAAACAAAAAGGTAACGAAGATTAAACTTGCTTGACTATACAACCATCTAAAAATTAATTCTTAAGTCTATCGTGATATATAACGTATATTTTGAGTTTGATGTTAAAATATTAAGGACTATTTACTACATCTACATTCCCCTGAGGGGGAATAGTTATGTTTCCTTATTGGGCAAAGATGGCGGCAACCAACAAGCAATGTTTTTAAAACCGGATCGGACATTGAACCGGTGTTCTTAGTGGTTCACTGGTCAGACCGGATTTTAGAACCGGATGTGTGTATATATATATAATATTATATACATCATATATTTAATACATAAATAAATAATGTGTCTTTCCTATACATGGCAATTAAATATTGTATATGTATATTTACAAATGCCAGCTTTTCTTTTCACCTACCCCAAGACTACAGACTTTTTAAGAGCCCAAGACAACTTTTTCCTTCTTTAATTTTTATTTACAAACACAATCAAAATTAAAACCCTGTTGCCTTCGTCTTCTCAAATACACATACAAACCTCCATTTTCTTTCTTCCCGAGCACAAACACAGCACTAAAAAAATCATTTCTTTCTGTAGGGTTTGAAGACAAATGGAAGCGATGGATGTTATGAGTGTGAACACAAAAAAAGAAGCGTGTTTTTTGTACGGGATCCGGTCCGACCTTCAACCAATTTCCGGCCGAACCGCCGGTCACCGGCCAAACCGCCGGTCTACTGCATAAACGGTCCGTAAGGGTGAACCGGCCCGGTGCAAGCAGCGAACCCCGACCCGACCGGTCGGACCGGCCGGTCCGATCCGGGTCTGAGAACATTGCCAACAAGCAGCTTCTTCTTTTTTTTTTTTTTTAATTTAGCATATAATAGTTACAATTACGATTTTGCCCCGGTTCAAAATAACATTTTGGTTTTGCCCCTAGCTTAAAATTACGATTTTGCCCTCAATTAAAAAGTATGATTTTGCCCCCATTTCAAAATAAAATTATGGTTTTTTTCCCCGCTATGGTCCTGCCATATTACGATTTTACCCTGAGTTTAAAATTACGATTTCACTCCAGTTCAAAATAAAATTTTGGTTTTACTCGTAGCGTAAAACTACGATTTTGCCCTCAGTTAAAAATTACGATTTTGCCCCCAGTTCAAAATAAAAATATGGTTTTGCCCTTAGTTCAAAATATGATTTTGCCTCCATTTCAAAATTACGATTTTACCCCAGTTCAAAATTGCAATCTTGCTATCGTTTTTTTTTTTTGACAAAACTATGGTAATATTTTATTTTACTTCGTTGAGTCAGTGTAGTTTTTTTTTTCGTGCTAAACAGCTGCCTAGCACTCGCTAATTGGTCCTAACAAATTATTGTTTTGCCCTCAGCTCTAAATTACATGCTTGCCATCGTTTTAGTTATTTTTTTTTGGCAAAACTATGGTAGTGTTTTGGTTTAATTGGTTCAATCGATGTATCTTTTTTTAGATCGTGTTATAAGTAGTATGATTTTACATGTTATTAGACTAAAAAATATTCGGTTTAGCGCCCCGGAACGCGGGCGGCGCATAACACTAGTTACAAACAATGTTACAACATCAGAGAATGTTCAAAATAAACTTTTAAACATCAAGGGCCAGATTACAAATCAAGACTTCATCTTTCATCTTCATTCCTTTTTTAGCTTTTACACAGTAACCAACAAAAAACTAATCCCAGAAATTTCTTCTCCATTTCTTCTTGTTTCATCTTGCAAATTACTCTTCTAGTTTCATCTCCATTTCTTCTCGTTTCGTTAAACATCATCAATAAAAAAGCTAATCCCAGATATTTGGGGGGTCAAACTAACCTAAAGCAACAGTAAAGACCCGTTATTAGTCGACAAATTGGTTCGCCGGAGGGTCAACGGACCCCCCGGACCCCTCTTTTGTTCCGCCGATGCCTTTCCATCCCTCACAGCCTGATTTTGTCGCTGGAGAAGATTGCAGATGCCGCCGGAGGAGATTGCAAATGTTGCCGGCCCGGTTTTACCTTATAATTACAATAAAAAAAACTATTTTTCACTCTTCTTTCAATTAAATAATACTTTTTTTATATCCTCATCATAAATTTTTTTTCCTCTTCCACTCACACCCACTTTCAAAATATATTAAAAATTTATAGAGGTTGAACAATGTCCTCTCAAATATGCAGATGAACTGTAACGTTTTCTCTCACAATCACTTTTTATAAGGAAAAATTACAAGTTTTGTCCTTTATCTTTATAGTACTTTACAGGCGGTGTCCTTTTTTTCAAATGTTGACAGGCGGTGTCCTTTATAGGGAATTTTGTTGCAAGTTTTGTCCTTTGAGCCTAACCCAGTTAGATTTTTTTGTTAAATCTCTTCATGTGCAACTCACATGAGGGTAGTTTAGTCTTTTTACCTATAAAGGAGGATTTTTGTAAATACTCGCATATGTATATTTATACACCAGTCAAACCTGCCACCACCATAAAATTGAACCAAAAAACTCAAACTCACCCTAACCTACCATCACCACCATCCCACCACTACCTGGTAATAACCAATTCCAGTTACAGTGACAAACACATTCACGACAATCTTTCCCCAACTTGACCTGCATACTTTCCCCAACCACCAGTCATCAATTCATTATTAACAATTTGCCCTAATTTCACTCCACCTCTTTAATGGCAGATTAATCCAGACCAGTCACCTGCTATCCTGCTTACTCCACCACCGGCCACCCAACCACCATCACCACCGCCTACCATACGTCGCCCAACCACCTCAGACCAGTGACGATCGGGATGGGATTAATGACGAGAGGAGTCGTGGGACGGTTGGGGTTTTGGAAATGGTGGTAAGTGGGTTTTGAGGGTTTAGTGCCTAGATTTGTCAGTTCGGGTTAATGGAAATGGGCTAGGGTTAGGGTTCTGATTGTGGTTTGAGAGAGAGGGGGGAGAGAGAAAGTGGCTTGTGGTGGCCGGAGAGAGGTTGGGTGGTGGCAGTGAAGGTCGAGGTAGGGTGGGTGGTGGCGGTGAAGACTGAGGTGGGGTGGGTGGTGGCCGGAGAGAGGATGGATGGTGGCAATGAAGGCTTAGGTGGGTTGGGCTGTTGGGTGGACGTTGGTGGCTGGGTGTTTGTGGGTGTTTGGTTAGAGTTGGGGTGGGCGGCGACGGAGTGGTTGTGGTTGTGGTGGTGGTGGTGGTGGGAGGATGGAGGACGGTGGCAGATGGTGTGGGTTGGGGACGGTGAGTGTTGGTGGAGGTGGTGGTGCTAGGTGTGTTGATGGCAGGTGGGTTGCGAGAGGTGCCGGGTTGATGGTGGTGACGATGGCAGGTGGGTTAATGGTGGTGATGATCGGTTGATGGTATTTGAGGTGGGAGGTGAATCAGGTGATGATGATAAGATCTGAATGGGGTGTATATACAGAAGATGATGATAATAATAATAATAATAATAATAATAATAATAATAATAATAAATCTTAAAAATGTTTTGATTTAGGAAAAATTACAAGTTTTGTCCTTTAAATAAGTAAAAAGACTAAAATACCCTTGGGTAACAAAAAATTCTAACTGGGTTAGGCTCAAAGGACAAAACTTGCAACAAAATTCCCTATAAAGGACACCGCCTGTCAACATTTGAAAAAAAGGACACCGCCTGTAAAGTACTATAAAGATAAAGGACAAAACTTGTAATTTTTCCCTTTTTATAATATACAGATCACTCCCGTAGATTTTGACGTAAGGGAAGTGAATGCGCTCTCTCTTTGTCTCTCTCTCTCTCACTAACCTCTAGCACCACCACCACCATAAACAACCCTCCCTTTCCTCCACAACCACCGCCACCCGACCACCACCACCCGGTCGCCACCACTCATCTTCTCCAACCTCACATCTGTAGCACCTCCGCCACCGCCTCCCCTTAAACACTTCCGCCACCGCATCCCCTTAGACACCTAATCTATGTATAGCAAACTAATTTACTTATAAATATTCTTATATCTGTCACTTTAAATCCAGTTTTCACATTTAAACACTATTTATTAGATTTTCAAGACTTTTTCAAAGAGCGAAAATGAAATAGAAAACATTTTCAGAATTAGAGAAGCCCATATTAGTCTAGATACCACCACCAAGTTTAATGTCATATATAATAGGGCCAAATGTCAAACATGTAACCACAAGAAAACTCAAAGAAAACTCATTCTTGTGGATTAGCAATAGATCTAAATTTTGTAACTTAGAGTGGGATAGATGGAACGATTTCAATATTCGAGATGTAATCGTGTAGTTGTCAGGCCTCAGTTTCTTGCTGGGCCGTTTTCTTTATTTTTATAAAGAAGTTTTGCCGTTCAAAAAAAAAAAAAAAAGTAACCACAAGAGACAAGACTCCTACACTTACATAGACCATGTACCTGCTATACTATAAAAACCCTATTAATTGCCGTTCCAAAAAAAAAAAAAAAAACCCTATTAATGTCTAGCTTGATAATTAAGGATTTCTTTGGTTTAGGTATGGGTTTTAGTTAATTGTGTATGTTCAAAATGAGCCGTCTTGTGTTGACAAGTTTCTCGTTGTAACACTAGTTGCATTAAATAATGAATGAAGAATACATAGACTCTTTGCCTATAAATTATAAATTAAGTAGAGTTAAATGCTTGGTTGGTCCCTGTGGTTTGCAAAAATTGCAGACTTGGTCCTAGTTGTTTACTAATTACATGCGTGGTCCCAAAATGTGTCAAAAATGAACTCGGTTGGTCCCCAGCCCTAACATCAGTTAAATTTGTCAGTTAACTATGTGTGAAATGACTGTATTACCCTTAAACAATTAAAAACCTAAAAACCCACTGCATCATCATCATCATCATCTTCATCACCAACCAACAGAAACTAAAAATGACCAAAAAATCAACAAAACAAGGAAGCATGAATCTTTTACGGCGGCTACACCTTTCGGACCTGAATATTATGGGTAGACTGGAACCGCCAGATGGGTTGTTTGCCGCTCTGAAAAAGAGCTACATGCCCACCTTCCTTCACCATCCCTTGATTCTGTACACACAAACTCCCTTTCAGTATCAAGAATATTACCCATGTAAAAGGATGAAACAAACAATCAGTGGAGTAAGTCTTACCTTCAACACAACAAGAGCATTTGCAAAGGTTTCTTCACAAACTCCATGTAAATGGGGCAAACTCCTTGATACAAAGCCAATTTTTGTTATACCCTTTTACTGTTTGAAAATCAGTAAGAAATTTCTCAGTTAACCATCATCATCTTCATCACCAACCCCGGATCCATTTGGCAAATTCACCGATAAATTCACCAAATTATCGAACCCCACCCGACTTCGAATTCAGCCGTTCTCCGGCTAAATCAATTTGGTCCATCGATGGCAGCCCGATTTTATTCAAGAAACTATTAAACTTTTGGTCTTCTAAACTTGAAAATGGGACAGATCTGTTAGATATTTTAGTGTAATCGGGGATTGACTTGGTGATCAAAGCGAATAATAATACACATCAAGCAAGTTAGGAGGTGCGGGAGTGCACGCTTGTCTGAGTTATTATTATTCGGAATGTACGGGCGGAGCCCGTACCCTACGGGGGTTCCAAGGGGGCAGCGCCCCCTTGGCGGGGGTCCGGGGGCAGCGCCCCTGGGAGCAGGGTCCAAGGGGCGGCAGCCCCTGGCGGGGTCCAAGGGGCAGAGCCCCTGGCTGGGGTCGAAAATTTTAATTTCTGGAATTTTTATCATTTTCATTAAATTGCCTTAATGAAACTGTATTAGAAAATTTTAATTTCTGGAATTTTTATCATTTTCGAAATGATAAAAAACAGCAGTTTTTTGGCTATTTTGTCTGAAAATTAGAGGTAACTGCCTAATGGCAGTTACAACCCCAAAAACCCCAATTCGTACACAGTTTTTTGATCATACGTTTTTTCCTGGTTCGAAAATTCACACACACCAACATACACTTGTTCAATTTCTCGAAATCAGAGTTGTATCCGATTGAATTATTCGGGTGAACCACCGAAATAATTTGATCTGAGAGTGATTACACGCCTCTCTGATCGTCCGGTAAACTGAAATTCCCCAACAAGATCCACAGTGTTCATACACCCAATCTGCCAATAACTCGATGAATCAATTTGTGACTTTGTTAAAGTTTGATAAGGTAATGATTTAGGGGTTTTGAGTTTTTTCACACTATCTTCCAACATTGCTAGTGCACCCACATCCTCTTTTCCCCCCTGATAACATCACGTGTGGTTGTTCCACCTGCACGTGCCGCCGGTGATTCACCTCCGGCGATGCCGGTTGGACGGAATCCCTCGCCGGAGAAATAATATAGTGACCAGATTTTTAGAGAGAGAGAGAGCGCACAGACATGGGGTGGGTTGGTGATGAAGATGATGATGGTGATGAAGATGATGCAGATTATAAAGAGAGGTAATAAGCAAGGGTATTTTGGTCATTTAACATGGACTTAACTTAGAAATTTAACTGATGTTAGGGCTGGGGACCAACCGAGTTCGTTTTTGACAAGTTTTGGGACCACGCGTGTAATTAGTAAACTACTAGGACCAAGTCTGCAATTTTTGAAAACCACAGGGACCAACCAAGCATTTAACTCAATTAAGTATGACAAACCTTTTAAAACAGTTTGAAAGAAGAGGTCTTGGGTTCAAGTCCCACATACATCACTGAATAAAAGAAATTTGCCGTTCAAAAAAATATGACAAAACTAAGAGGTTGGAACGGTCAGTTGACAAGTCAAAATAGGTTCGAGTTAATTATGTTATGTCAAATGGTCAAATGCGTTTAAGTTACAAAATATAGTTTTAAAAAGGAATAATGGGTCCCAACTACAAAAATTATCACTGATGGTCCCACCTTTTAACCTATTGTCCACCAACGGATATTTTCTAACTAAGATCTAACCCAAATAGTTTTTTTTTTTTTTGTGACGTGGACGCTGAAGTGGCACAAACCTTTGTTATCTGATGAGGTGGCTGCTTATGTGGCACTCTCATCACCACCTCACCACCACCACCGCCATCAACCATCCCTACCCACCATCCACCTCCACCGACATCATCCATGGTGGTGGCGGCTGATGGTTGTGGGTAGTGATGGCGGTGGGTGGTTTGTTTGAGGTAGACGATTATATATGGTTTGATTGGTCGGGTCAAATGATTTTCAAAATGTTTGTTTCATGGGTATACGGTAGTTTCAAGCTTTGTAAGTTTTGTTTGCCAAAATGGAGTAGGTAATGTACTAACATTCAGAGGAACTTGATCCCAATAAGTAGTTTTGGAATAAAAACATGGCCTTGAAGTATGGATCAAATAAAGAAAACTGTTTTTGTAGAGTGTAGCATTGGTGTATGTATTGTTGGTTCTATGTTAGGTATGTTCGTTGTGTATGAGTTGGAATTCATGGCTGATTCATGTCGGATCCTATGGAATGCTACAGGGTCGTCTCCAAAAATGTTCGAAAATCTTTAGGCCCTGTGCTAACAGAAAAGTATACTTTTATTAAAAACCAGACAAAATGGTTTTATTTCATGAAACAAAATTCTTTTTACACAACTCAGATGTAAACGAGTCGACAGTATCTTTATATAGAATTTCTCCGTCGGATAACAATACGAAGAAACTTGATCAATAACGCGCATAGTTATAACCCGCTTGTTTTCCCATACCATTCATCATGCCCACATTGCTTCCATACGGTTGCAGTCCCCGCATAAGGAACCCCTTTCTCTTTTCCATGTCAGCAAGCTGCACGTATGGCGGTGGTGGGACCATAAGAGACGCCGCAAAGGGGTCTTGTGGGTCCACCACCGGCTGCATTTTCTCACTGGGTGCAGGCAATGCTAACACCGCCGGTGCACTTACATTATAGCTAACGCGTTGTGTCACGGGTCCCTGATCGTACATGTCATTTAGCATCACAGAATCAAGACCACCACACGCCAGTTTCGACTGGTTACTAGTCGATTCCACCAACGCCAGCTCCCAGTCGGCTTCAATCGTTTTAGGTCCCGAAAACAACGAAATCGCCAACGTATTGCTGTTAGCCGCCTGTGTCGGCGGCACTATGTCATCTTCGAGATCTAACAAGTTTTCGGTTGTTACCACCGTGGCGTGCAGTGACGGTCCCTTTTCGTTATAACCGTTTTCCTCATTCTTCTTGATTTTATTCTTCTTATCCCTTAGAAATCTCTCTAGTGTCCCCAAAATCTTGTCGGTAACCTTTCGCACTTGTGGGAACTCTGCGGCTCGAGCGACGCCTAACTCCTTTGACCAACTATAAAAGTCAACAAGCTCGTCAATCGTTTTAGCCGCATTAACATATTGATCGAACGTCTTTACACAATCACCATACTCCATTTCGGGAAACCTATCGAGCAACACCCCTAACGCCTCGCATATATCCGCGTAAATCCAAAAGCTTTCGTTTAAAACGAGGTACAAAGCCGCAAGCACCATTTTACTACTTTTCGCACTTCCAGCTGGTCTGCACGATAACACGCGATCAATAAGCCGAAGCAGTTTATTCAGTCTTTCCAACACGCGATCGGGTTTCATCTCCCGCACTGGAGTTATTGCCACTTTAGTTTCTTTTTTCTCACCACGTACCGACGACGCGTATAAGTCGCCGTAAGATTTCGACTTATGGCTAATTCCGTCTCTAACTCCCGTCGGGCTTAGTTTCCGTTCAAACGCTATGAATTCAAGCTTCTGATCAAGATACAGAGCGTAACTTTTCACAAACGTCGAATGATCCCAATAACTCGAAAGAGCCTCAACACGAAAATCCGACATGTTCAAAACCCTAGCCCCTTTTCGGCTTGCGAACATCATCTCTTGACCGAATACCGGATTCCCGTCAACTAACAAGCGGTGTACGAGCATTAACGCCTTTAATGCAACGACCCAATCGTGCGTTTTGCCCAACCGTTTGGAAATGTTGTAAACGCATGCGCTTACGTATCCTCTAGATTGAGATATGAAATGAAGAATCTCGCGTATGTATTTCTCTTCGGCTGGCTCGCTGCTGTCGTGGTTTGTTGCCTTTACGATTAGTACCTCAAGATCAGGTGCTACGTTGCCTGCGACTTTGGCTATGCTTATGCTCGTTTGGTCTTTAACTACCCCGATCGCCTTCCTAATCGACATTGATATAAACCGCCTGTTGAAACAATCCTGTCAAACTCCAAACACATCACATGAATTACAGATTCATGCTAGATTATGATCATGGTTGTAAAAATCCCGACTAGTCTCCGATTAGTCACCGATTAATCACTAATCGGAGGTTCACCGATTAATGGCCGATTTATCGCTAGGCGGTCAATGGCGGTCCTATTCTGGCCAAATTTTGGCCAAACGTCGGCCAAATTTCAACCAAACCTTATAAATTCCTTCCAAATACTTTAAAAAATGGTCAATGCCATGGGGGGTTAAAACATGTCTACTTTAAAAAACTACATATAAAAGTGTGTGTATATATGAAACTAAAAATTACATATAAAAATCTCAATCCGATTAATTCCGATTAATCCCCGTTAATCCCGATTAATCGCTAGTCGGTACCTCACCGCCCGACTAGCTCCTAGCGATTCTTACAACACTGATTATGATCATAACTCATATCTCTTCTCATCATAAACACAAACAAACAGGCAAAACTCATAGATTTGTAATCACAGCACACAAAATTAATGCCAAAACTATAATTCAGTTTGTTGTAGTAACCGCTAGTCGCTAGTCAGGTGGTGGGGTGGGGACTAGCGATTAATCGAAGATTAATCGGAATTAATTGGAATTAATTGGTGCCAGGTCAGGATTTTTACAACCATTTTATTTCAATCACAACGCCCCGCTTGCGGTATGCGCATATAATGTATATATATGTGTGGCACTCGAGGGGCAAAAGTGAAAGTGCACTAATTTTAACGTTATTTTACGAATTTTGTGAAAATAACGTTAAAAGCAGGGGACGGTTAATCATGCATCATGTGGTGGCGTTGATAGCCGAAAGACAAGGGAATACATGCACTAATCAGCCTCAAAACTATAATTCAGGTCATCACATATTACAGATTCATACTCGATTACAATCACAAATCATTTATGGTCTCATAAACACACAAAAATTCTAAAATCACAGACACAAAATCAACGTCCGAACTACAAATCACACTTCCACAAATTAATTCTTAAATTTACGATCTGAAACATAGATACACAGAGCGAATAGGAGATGAATAAGAAACTCACCGACAATATAGAAGAAAGAAGGTGTGATCTACGAGGAAAGTGAAGGCTTTTGAAAACCAAAAATGAAAGAGGAATGTATGTATGTACGTGTTATGGCAACTTTATGTATCAGTGGTATGCCAAGTGTTTTTTTTTTTTTTTTTTTTTTTTAACTTTTGCATGTCACCCCTTAAAGTATTATTATCTTTTTAAAGTTCCCCGCGTTTTTTACTTTTTCAACGCATACCGTTATTTTTCGTTTCTATAATTTATGTGGAGTGTAATTTTTATCTTTTTTTTTCATTGCAAGTTTACGAGTAACGGCTCCTAAAAATAAGAATTGTACAAATACAGAATAGATCGCAAAATATAACAAAGTGTCGAAGAAAAAAGATACAATGACGCAAATATAAAAAAGAATCAATGATAAATGAAAAGATATAATTACGTAAACAAAAGGTCTAAAATCTACAAGGTAAACATCTAAAAACAAAAATCTAAAATCTCACATCGTAGAGTTCGATGAGACAGTTCCAATGCTGCTTGAAGAGGTCAATCGGAGTCTGTTTGATACTATTTTTACGACTTCTTATTTTCAGAAGAATTTGTATACGATCTACCCCCAAGTTCATATCTTATAAGTGATATTATATGGTAAAAGGTTATAGACCTTTTCTATTCTTGATATTTTATTATTGGAAAACTTATAGCTTGCTTTCTACATGCGGTATCTGCTAGGTATCAAGTGGCGCAGCGGAACCAAAACACACAATTACAATATAATCACGCAATTCAGAAAATAATAAACACAACACAAGAATTTTACGTGGTTTGGTCCCAGTGGGGGATCTACGTCCACAAGCTGCAACTAGGTTATTTCATTAAGCTCAAGGCACCAAAGATTACAATTACAAGACTAGGTTATATAGAAAATAAATTAGGGTTTTCAACTTGGGCCCCAAGAAACCTAATATGGGCCGAAACCGGGCCCAAGATCTTTAAGCCTTCACAAACCCAACAGTATCAAGGGGTTAAAGTTATCAAACCGATGAAGGTTGGATTTGGACCAGAGATCTGTGTAAATTAGCTGAGCCAAGCTTGTGTTCGTTTAAGCTCGAGCTCGGCTCGTTTAATTTATGGAAGCTCAAGCTCGGCATGTTTAATTGATCAAAGCTCGAGTTTGGTTGGTTTCAAGCTCGGCTCGTTTAACCTTTGAAAACTCGAGTTCAGATCGTTTTGAGTAGTGCTTGTTTATTATCTCTTAATTGTTTTATTAGTTAATTTATATACATTTATAACTAACATGCTAGTTTGAGCTAGCAAGCTTACTCAATCTTGATAAGTAAAGCTTAGTCCGGACTCAATTATTAAACAAACTTATTTTTAAACTCGAACTCAAGGTCAGACTTGGTTAAGCTTAACGTAATTCGAGCGTTTAGCAAGTCAATCCGAAGTGGCTCACAAAAGATTTGACATTTGAACACCCCTATCTCTCCTAGAGAGGTTTAAGTGTTTACAACTGTGTCGTCCTTTTAAAGATTAGTACAAGCTTATAATACATATTATACTTTTTTTAGTAACATACTAAAAGTTATATTTTTTCGGTTATCCTTTTACTAATTTTCATCAAGTATAAGTAATTTTTTTTAAAGTAGAAGTTATTTTGTATAACATGCCCATTTGATGATATTTACAACTTTTGTGATTTGTCATGTTACATCCCATTATCCAAAAAATAGGGATGGCAGTAGAACCCAAACCCGATGGGTAAACCCGAAATCCGACACATCTGGGATGGGTTTGGGACTAGTTTTTTTTTTCGCGGGTTTGGGATTTGGTGATATACCCGTTTATCCGACCCAATTACCCGATAAAGTAAACTCGTTTACCTTATTGTATACCCGATATAATTTCTTTTATATTTTTAAATATGTAAATATATAATACATCATTTTTTCTATACACATAGGTATTTTATCCCGTATACATTATAGTTATTTGATATATTTCTTTAGTGATAATACTAAATGTAACTGATTAATAGTTACCCAATGGGTTTTGGGTCGGGTAACGGGTAAACTTTTTAAATTAATGGGTTACCTAAAACCCGTGGGTATACTCGATACCCGATGGGTATTTACCCGCTAGAAACCCAACGGGTTTTGGGACAGGTTTGGGACAAGTTTATCTAATCGGGTTTGGGGTTGGGATTACCTAAACCCGTCCGAAACCCTACCATTGTCATCCCTATCCAAAAACAGAACCACACCACTAGACGATGGATCGGGCAACAGTATTAGTAGTAGCAATAATAACAAAATTCATATCATCAAAACAACAAGAAATAGCTGATAAAAACCTTTGTGTAACTCACTACCGAAACCAATAACTTGAAACACAAACTGTCTGACAACAACAACATATCTTTAAAGATTTTCTTTACACCATCTATACCTGATTCTAAAGATCTATAACACTACCTATTCCAGGTATAACTTCCCTACACTCACCGCTGTACCTAAATCTCAATATAAATATTACCTTTGCGATTGATCAGTCGTACTTGTCGCACCAGCCGTCAAACTGCTCGGACCAGCCCCGTTTTCAATAGGCGGTGAGGTGCCCCATTTCCCTTCTGATTCTAGCGGCTCGAGCACAACCACACCGCCATCAGTCAATCCTAACGCAAATTTAGGGTCATCACCACCGTTTTTGGTAAATCGTCAGACGAATATGAGCTTTGACCATGACTTTGATTTTGACCGCTGTAACCAACAGGTAAGATGTTTACAGGCAAATGATTGGCCTGCTAACAACATCACAAATTTGGTCAGACCCTAATTAGATTAAGATGTCAAATACACTAGTGTAGAGAAAGTGCTGTACTTCTTCGGAAATACCAAATGTCCTTGTTCGCTTTAACACATGTTCGGAGTCAGCGGTTTGGTAGTCGACAACAGGGTTGTTGGTTGGTGGAGTCCTGGGGCGCTTTAACATGGCTGTTATGTCAAATAAAGAGATGTCAATGTGAGGGGAAAAACAACTTTAACTAAGGGGGTGTTTGGTGTTGCGTTTTCAAAATAGATTATGCGTTTTCAAAATAGATTTTGCGTTTTCAAAATTGCGTTTTGAAAAAAGCATGTAGGTACATGCTTCTCCAAAACTGCGTTTTGGAGGCAGATAATCACTTTTTCATCCAAACATTTTTTTAGATTATTTATGTTTTACAAACACAATAATCAAATAATCACTTCAAAACATAATCCCAAACACCCTCTAAATCTAGGGCTGTAAACGAACCGAACGAACACGAACAAGGCATTGTTCGTGTCCGTTCATTGAGGAATTAACATGTTCACGAACGGTTCACGAACGCTTACCGAACGAGATTTCTTGGTCGTGTTCGTTCATAAGGAAATGAACACGTTCATGAACTATTCATGAACACTTACCAAACGCACACGAACACAGACGATGTTATATATACATTTTAAAATAAAATATGCATTTTTCATCAAAAAGATTACGAAAAAATCCAGAAATAAGTACTTGACTATCAGAACATAGTTGACATAATTAACATAAACATAATCAACACAAAAATTAAGAAGTTTGTCAAGCTTTAACACAAACTAAAGTTGAAATGGTTAAATAAGGGATGTTGGCGGAGACGTATATAACCAGAAAAAACCTTTAAAGGAAACGAACATAAACGAACGAACGCAGCCTCTGCTCTTGCTCATTTGTTTAACTTATCAAACGAAATTTCGTTGGTGTTTGTTCATTTATTAAACAACCCAACATAAACGAATTTCCCGCCGAACAGTTCACGAACTATTTGCTGAACGTTCAATTCGTTTACACTACATCAAATAAAACCGAATAAATTACGTACCAGAATTACTTGGTGGATTGAAACCGAGGGGACCCGCAGAAGCCGACGGATGAACGGTGGATGGATTTGCCATCCAACCAGCAAGAGACGTCGGCAGAGTTGCTGGTGCAGGCTGAAAAGGCTTTACACAAAAAATTAAGAAATAAATGCAAAATGCAAAATACATTACAAAACATGATTAAGATTTTTAAAAAAACTTGTTTCCACTTACTCCATGAGCACCCAGAGGTGGAAAGCCTGCGGGTTTTGGTATCGCACCCATTAATGGATTATTTAACGGATTATTTACGGGGGATGGAGCCCTAGTACCGTTTGGCTGTGACTGTCCACAAGAATGGTCAACGAACAAAGTCTTTATGTCAGGATTCGGTTTAGGGTTTTTACACAGCTGATGTTGCCAGTTTAAACTACAAACCAAAAAGAAAAAAGTCAACATGAAATCACTTGAGCGAGAAATGTCAACCGCAGATACCTTTGATTGATAAGTGTACGCAATCTTGAGTTTTTTAACGTTGGGAAGTTTAGCTTATCGCGAAAAAGAGGATTTGCTTCGATCAACTTTTTAAGCTCGCCCAACATTATACCCCTTGCAGACTTTGTGTCTCCATATTTAGATAATTGTTCGTTGTCTCTGTATACACATAGTAGTTACTAATTAGTTATTATCGTAAACCACCAAACGTTGGGGGCAATTTGGTACAAAAGTGTCATTTTGGACGAAAATGGCAAACCTGCCCAAACCTTAGGGACGATTTTGGCGATTAACTCCATGTTATAATATGAAACAAATTCTTTATTTTCCTTAGTGAAGGCGCAAATTGTACATAACTAGTTGATGCCTCCGTCCGCATTGCCGGGTGATAGGCCAAGTAATTCTCAACCAATTAAAAAACACTATAATAGTTTTGGTAGAATAAAAAAACTAAAATGATGGCAAGGCTGTAATTTTTAACTCGGGGCAAACTGTAATTTTTTAGGACTAATGAGCGACCTAATTCCAGGATACCTTATACAGATCATTCTACAAAAAAAATCACAGAAAGTAATGGTTTTAATTTAATTTTTTCATCAAAATTTGCACTTCCTTTATTTTTAAACATATTTTCAGGAGGTTTAGAACTTGCCGATGGGAAAAAGTGGATGGATGTTATTTTTCTGCTCAAAGAGTCATTACCTGCCGTACTAAATAGCGAGACTGGTTTGCTTTTTTATCTGCTGAGCGCTGAGTTTGTTAAGATTTTAACAAAAAGTCGGTGAGCACAAGATGTTTTTGATAGAACTCAAAATTGAAATAGTAGGAAATTGAAAGGTTCACTAAGTTAGAGTTTTTGCTGTATTTATTCTGTATTGCTTTTCTGGTTCAATTGGTGGCAGCAACGAAGCACTTGAGTTTGCTCAGAAACACTTCACACATTTTCAAGAGTTGGGAGCCCACGAAACTATGATTAAGGTAAGTTGTATATACATACATATATATATGTGTGGGTGTATAGGTATACATATATGTATATGTGCGGTTGTTTAAGGCAAATTCTTTTTTTATGCAGGAATGCATGATTTTATTTGGACATGAAGATCCAAATCAGATACATCCACAGCCTTTTCTACTTACGTCGGACTGCCAAACGCTTGTCGCGGACAAATTGAGAGCGACAATTAAGTGTCTGTATATAAAATCTCTATAGACAAATGCTTATTTTCTTTTGGTGTTTTTTTCCTTTAAATGTTCTTTTATTTCTTGGATTTTATTAATAATTATTGTATGATTCTTACATGGTTGCTTAACAGACGTTCTGAAATCACTTAATCCTTTAGATAGCATACATCTATCTGATAACGAGCTTAGGGAAATGAGTGCCAGAACAAGTAAGGGTGCTTTTGATAAAGTTTTCTTTCTATTGCAAGTCTAATCATCTCATTTAAAGTATTAACAAACGTGTATCAATAAAAACGCACCCTTAGAAAGAAAACTTTATCAAAAGCACTCTTACTTGTTCTGGCACTCATTTCCCTAAGCTCGTTATCAGATAGATGTATGCTATCTAAAGGATTAAGTGATTTCAGAACGTCTGTTAAGCAACCATGTAAGAATCATACAATAATTATTAATAAAATCCAAGAAATAAAAGAACATTTAAAGAAAAAAAACACCAAAAGAAAATAAGCATTTGTCTATAGAAATTTTATATACAGACACTTAATTGTCGCTCTCAATTTGTCCGCGACAAGCGTTTAGTAGTCCGACGTAAGTAGAAAAGGCTGTGGATGCATCTGATTTGGATCTTCATGTCCAAATAAAATCATGCATTCCTGCATAAAAAAAAGAAGTTGCCTTAAACAACCGCACATATACATATATGTATACCTATACACACACACACATATATATATATATATGTATGTATATACAACTTACCTTAATCATAGTTTCGTGGGCTCCCAACTCTTGAAAAAGTGTGAAGTGTTTCTGAGCAAACTCAAGTGCTTCGTTGCTGCCACCAATTGAACCAGAAAAGCAATACAGAATAAATACAGCAAAAACTCTAACTTAGTGAACCTTTCAATTTCCTACTATTTCAATTTTGAGTTCTATCAAAAACATCTTGTGCTCACCGACTTTTTGTTAAAATCTTAACAAACTCAGCTCTCAGCAGATAAAAAAGCAAACCAGTCTCGCTATTTAGTACGGCAGGTAATGACTCTTTGAGCAGAAAAATAACATCCATCTACTTTTTCCCATCGGCAAGTTCTAAACATCCTGAAAATATGTTTAAAAATAAAGGAAGTGCAAATTTTGATGAAAAATTAAATTAAATTAAATTAAATTAAAACCATTACTTTCTGTGATTTCTTTTGCAGAATGATCTGATTGGTCAAAAGCTTTCGGTGTGTCTTCATAACCTTCATGTATAAGGTATCCTGGAATTAGGTCGTCGTTGTCCATTTTGATGTCTGTATAGATTGTCAGCATTCACTTGTTAGTCTTTAAAGATTGAAATAACAAAGGTGCAAAACATCTGAACTTAATAAGTGAACAAAAAAAGCATATAAAAGTATGGGTAGGGGTGTTTATGGGTTCAGATATCGGTTTATTCGATTTGTTCAGTTCTGTTATGGGTCATGGTTCGTAACGGGTATGGGTAGCTGGCTAGGAGTTCGAAGGGCTCATAGGTGATGGTTATGGATCATCCTAGTCCGTGTGGTTCCTGAAAAGTAGGAGCTGCACAACTTAAATGGTAATAGGTTTAGTAGTGGGGTTTGGCCGAGTTTGGTGAAAGTGTACGTTGGTGCACGTTTGTTAAAGCCTATATTGTTTAGCCCCTAAAGAAATTAACTACACACGTAAACTTAACTGAGAGATTACATATCACCACTAACCCACTAACATGTATGATGACCTCAACTTGCAGACACAAACCACCTAAATAACATGACAAATTAAATAAAAAAAACAAGATAAATGACAATTTAGCCCCTAAAGAAATTATCGTCACAAGTTCCTTTTATTCGGATATGGAATTTTATAGTCAGTAACCAATCCAAATTCACATTTGTCTAACTGAACGCGAGAACAACATGAATTTCCCCAAATCTACATCTGTAACCCTAAATCATCAATAATTCCCCCAAATATTCATGAAAACCGACTAATACACACACATTAATCCAGATCCTAAACTAGTAAAATAGAAATCAGATGGGTTTTGTACAGATTTCATCTGTAACCCTAAATCATCAACAATTTCCCCAAATCTTCATGAAAACCAGCTAATATACTTACATCAATCAATCAAGAACCTAATAAAACAGAAATTTCATGAGTTTAGACTCGCGATTACCTGTTCTAGCGATTTAGCCTTAGAACTCGTGAACGACTGACGAGACGAGTGAGGAGGGAGCGAATTAGGGTTTTTGAACTTTGTGGTTTCTTCACTGAATTCGAATAAGGGGGTGTTTGGCCTAGCTTTTTTTTAACAAAGCTTATAGTTTTTTTTTTAGAGTTAAATGCCATTTTAGTCCACGTGGTTTGGGTCATTTTACCAGTTTAGTCCAAAGGTTTCATTTTTAACCTGTGGGTCCAAAAAGGTTTCACAGTTGCCATTTTAGCCCACTGGGTTAACTTCATCCATTTTTTCTGTTAACGGGAAGGCCAATTCGGTCATTTTGTATGTAATTCTGTTAACTAAAAGGACAATTCAGCCATATAAAATGACCGAATTGGCCTTCTCGTTAACAGAAAAAATGGATGAAGTTAACCCAGTGGACTAAAATGGCAACTGTGAAACATTTTTGGACCCACAGGTTAAAAATGAAACCTTTGGACTAAACTGACAAAATGGCCCAAACCACAGGAACTAAAATGGCATTTAACTCTTTTTTTTTAGCTTTTTTTACAAAATAAGCTTAACTTGGTGTTTGGTTTAGCTTTTTTTTTACAAAATAATCGTGTCTTTCTTATCCTTACTTTCTTTTCCGGTTTGTTATTTTTCAGTTAGAATTGATTCCCAATCCCGAAATCAATCTCTAATAAATAACCAAACACTATAAGCTTTCCTTTCTGGCTTTCTTAACACGAACTTGC
Organism: Helianthus tuberosus; assembly: GCA_030545235.1. Lineage (NCBI taxonomy): Eukaryota > Viridiplantae > Streptophyta > Magnoliopsida > Asterales > Asteraceae > Helianthus > Helianthus tuberosus. The sequence goes on along the minus strand of CM060442.1, from coordinate 233,277,735 downwards.
TTTCAAAACATGGATTCAAAACGAATCCGAACTTGTCTTCTTGTTGCCGCTCAACAATCAACCAACAAATCCATCACCTTGCTTTTGATTTTTTTTCTACGTAATCTGAACCAGATCTAGTCTCGATCAAACTACCAATCAACAAGTAAAAAAATATATGATTTTTTTATTCTCTAGCGTCAGCAGCAACAACAAATATAATTTGATTATTTCCTTCTTCTCTCGCGTCAACTGCTACAACAAACTAACTGTTTCTTTTTTTTCTTTGACTTGCGTGAACTCCAAGAAAACAAAACCTCCTTTAATTATTTTTTGTTGTCGAGGCAATTCTCTAAACAAACAAATAATTCTTTTTTTATTTACTTTCTTGAATGCACAAACACCGAATATAAACTACGGTCAATAAATTCGGACCACAACCACACAAACTCCAAAGGACTATCACAACTTCTTTTCTAAGCGAATTGGAACGCCGACTCGGAAAAACAAGCCGAACAGTAGTCGGCAATTCTAACCTTCGAACGAGATAAAGCAAACGCGAATCGTTTTTCATGCAACGAACCCGATGTTCAACGAGCCTAAGCTCTAATACCGATTGTTGGCCCAGACTGTTCAAACAATCGTATCAACAAGAACACGAGATATTGGGGGATAAACCCATGACTCTTTCTATTCAATTAAACGAACATACGAATTTATAAAGAAAAGGGACAAATAAAAACATGGCTTTATTATTATCTTTTTAAAGTTCCCCGCGTTTTTTTGACTTTTTCAACGCATACCGTTATTTTTCGTTTTCTATAATTCATGTGGAGTGTAATTTTTATCTAAATTTTTTTTTTCATTGCAAGTTTATGAGTAAAGTTATTTTAAAACGGCTTCTAAAAATAAGAATTGTATAAAAATACAATGGATCGCAAATAAGGGCGTAGCTTTGTGGGGGCGGGAGAGGGCGGCCGACTCCCCGAACTTTTCGCCTATTGGTGGAGAGTATGTAGTTTTCGTATATAAATTTTTGGGTATATACGTTTTGACCCCCCGGTTTTAGAGAAATTTTTGGTATATACATTTTCGACCCCCGGTCGGAAATCTCAAGCTCCGCCACTGATCGCAAAATATAACACAATGTCGAAGAAAAAAGATACAATGACGCAAATATAAAAAAGACATAATGATAAGTAAAAAGATATAATTATGTAAACAAAAAGTCTAAAATCTACAAGCTGAACATCCGAAAACAAAAATCTAAAATCTAACATCGTAGAGTTCGATGAGACAGTTACAGTGCAATTTGAAGAGGTCAATCGGAGTTTGTTTGATATCCTTTTTACGACTTCTTATTTTTGGAAGACTTTTTATTTGATCTAACCCGAAGTTCATATCTTACAAGTGATATTATATGGTAAAAGCTTATAGACCGTTTCAAATCTTGATATGTTATTATTGGAAAACTTATAGCTTGCTTTTTACATGCGGTATCTGCTAGGTATCAAGTGGCGCAGTGGAACCAACACACACAATTACAGTATAATCACGCAATTCAGACAATAATAAACACAACACAAGAATTTTACGTGGTTTGGTCCCAGTGGGGGATCTACGTCCACAGGCTGCAACTAGGTTATTTCATTAAGCTCAAGGCACCAAAGATTACAATTACAAGACTAGGTTATATAGAAAATAAATTAGGGTTTTCAACTTAGGCCCCAAGAAACCTAATATTGGCCGAAACCGAGCCCAAGATCTTTAAGCCTTCACAAACCCAACGGTATCAAGGGGTTAAAGTTATCAAACCGATGAAGGCTGGATTTTGACAAGAGATCCGTGTAAATTATGGAAGCTCAAGCTCGGCATGTTTAATTGATGAAAGCTCGAGTTTGGTTGGTTTCAAGCTCGGCTCGTTTAACCGTTAAAAGCTCGAGTTCAGATCGTTTTGAGAAAGCTTAGTTCAGGCTCAATTATTAAACCACCTTATTTTTAAACTCGAACTCAAGGGCTCAATTATTAAACAAACTTATTTTTAAACTTGAACTCAAGGAGACTTGGTTAAGCTTAACGTAATTCGAGCGTTTAGCGATTCAATCCTAAGTGGCTCACAAAAGATTTGACACGTTAACACCCCTATCTCTGCTAGAGAGGTTTAAATGTTTACAACTTTGTCACCCTTTTAAAGATTAGTACAAGCTTATAATACATATTATACTTTTTTTAAAGTAGAAATTATTTTGTATAACATGCCCATTTGGTGATATTTACAACTTCTGTGATTTGTCATGATACATCCCATTATCCAAAAACAGAACCACACGTGGCGGACATACCTTGTATTAAGGGGTAGCCTCCGCTACCCCTTGACGATCGAACGTTGGTGTAAATTTTGGAAAAATTTGACCTTTTTTTGACGTTTTTTCGATTTCGTTACCCTTTTTTTAAACGTTACCCCTATAAGGATTTTCTAGATCCTCCACCACAGTCGACAATGGATCGAGCAATAGTATTAGTAGTAGCAATAATAACAAAATTCATATCATCAAAACAACAAAAAAGAGCTGATAAAAACCTTGTATAACTCACTACCGAAACCAATAACTTGAAACACAAATTGTCTGACAACATATCTTTAAAGATTTTCTTTACACCATCTATACCTGATTCTAAAGATCTATAACACTACCTATTCCAGGTATAACTTCCCTACACTCACCGCTGTACCTAAATCTCAATATAAATATTACCTTTGCGATTGATCAGTCGTACTTGTCGCACCAGCAGTCAAACTGCTCGGACCAGCCCCGTTTTCAATAGGCGGTGAGGTGCCCCATTTCCCTTCTGATTCTAGCGGCTCGAGCACAACCACACCGCCATCAGTCAATCCTAATGCAAATTGATTCGGTTCGGTTGGGTGCGCAGCAACCACAAGTGGATACACCCTTGAACTGCAAAAAGTCAATGTTGATCAATGTTTGTAAAAAAGACGTTTATGTCCATGTAATAGAATTTAGAGTAAAATGTCATTTTCGTCCCTATGAGGTTTAACCACTTTTGCGACTTTCGTCCAAAGGTTTGTTTTTTCGCATCTGGATTCAAAAGGTTTGAAATCTTGTCATTTTAATCCGGCTCGTTAACTCCATCCATTTTTTTACGTTAAGTCAAGGGCATTTTCGTCATTTTAGCTGTTTGTTTTGTTTGTTTATATCAAACTGGCAAGATTAAATGATGGAAATGCCCGACTTGTCATTAAAAAATGGATGGAGTTAACGAGTTGGATGAAAATGGCAAGATTTCAAACCTTTTGGATTTAGATGCGAAAAAACAAACCTTTGGACGAAAGTCGCAAAAGTGGCCAAACATTTAGATGCGAAAAAACAAACCTTTGGACGAAAGTCGCAAAAGTGGCCAAACCTCATGGACGAAAATGGCATTTTACTCTAGCATTTAAAAATACTTACTTTGGATTGGTTGGCAAGTATGATGCGGAAGTGACACGACATCTTAACCGGAGTGATGATGCGGTAAGTATACCGACACTGCCATCCTCGAAACTCGCGTAAATCGACTGGCTATCGCATGAAAAAGTCGCGTGTGTGATCAAACCACTTGTTTCTGGCGGGACCCACTGTTGTAACGAATAATAAAAAGAAAATTAAAAAGATTTCCATAATTCAGGACTAAAAAATAAATTTTGACCCGTTACCCGACCTGCTTCATGCGTTCAAGTTTAGGTGCTTCATATATAGCTATCTGAGTTTCATGGACTACTAGCAATTGTGTTTGATCGTTGTGAAACTGTACGCGCGTATCCACTACAGGAGCCGCAACGCGTCCAGGTGGAATTTGCAAATTTTTACTCGTTTGTTTCTCCCATCCTTCCGTGCTCCAAACACACAACTGCACAAATTTATGTTACTTTTTGTGAAAATTAAACATGTAAAAAACTGAAATGAAAATATTAAATAGGATCCGGTTTTTCTCACCTGTGAATCAGCACCGGAAGATACTAGAACATTAAGCACGTTTGAGAACGCCAAGCCTGTTATCCGTTTACTGTGCCCTTTAAGCTTGGTTTTAACCTGTTTGAAGAAAATAATTAAAGCTGATTCGTTTTTCATATATATAACTTTAAATTAAAAAAGAGTAAAATGCCATTTTCGTCCCTCAGGTTTGGCCAATTTTGCGACTTTCGTCCAAAGGTTTGTTTTTCCGCATTTGGATCCAAAAGGTTTGAAATCTTGCCATTTTCATCCGGCTCATTAACTCCATCTATTTTGCTCAGTTAATTCAGGAGTATTTTCGTCTTTTTGTTAACTTAAAGGGCAATTTGGTCCTTTGAATATCTGTACATTATGCTAAATGCTTGTACATAAAGTGAAAAAGACCGAATTACCCTTTAAGTTAACAAAAAGACGAAAATACTCCTGAATTAACTGAGCAAAATAGATGGAGTTAATGAGCCGGATGAAAATGGCAAGATTTCAAACCTTTTGGATCCAAATGCGGAAAAACAAACCTTTGGACGAAAGTCGCAAAACTGGCCAAACCCAAGGGACGAAAATGGCATTTTACTCTTATAATTTTAAATAAAAAAACAACCTCGTCTATGCGAACGTTGTAGATTTGGATAGACGAGTCTTCCATGCCGATGGCTATAATATTATTGTCTTGTGGATGAAACGCTAAAAACGTTGCCGCAGGTGGTGGGGGCATAAATGTAGTCATAGTCTACAAATAAAAAAAGTGTTAAAAGTTAAAAAAACGTAAAATGTATGCAACAATCGTGTCACCTTAAATGTCATCATGTTGAATAACGAGATTTTTCCGCCAGATGCAGACATAACATAGGAGTCATTCTTTGACAGTGCGAAACACGGGACCGCTTCTTCGGGGTTGGTGTCACTAATAACATTTGTCATCAAGATGCCACTTGTCGGTTGCCATAACTGAGGGACAACATTTGCGGTAGCCTAGAAAAGACGAACAATATGTTGAGGAAAGGTGGGATGAAGAATTAGTAATAAAATTATAAAAAGAATGATAACAATAATAATAATAATAATAACAAAACTACCTTCCCGGTTGAGTTGCGATCGTTTCGCTGCCATTTCCATAGTTTATGGACGGCATTGGCTGCTAGAGCCAATATCGCAAGTCCGGAGTTTGTGTATATCAACCGTGAAACCTGTAATGACGGATATTATAAAGGAGTGTTTGGATGTATGTTTTGAAAGTGATATATCATTTAATAATCCAAAACTATATATAATCAGTTATTATAAAACTGGCATAATAGAATCGTGTTTAGAGGTGGGCCGGGTACGGTTGGTATCGTGTTACCGCAACACGGCCCGTTTATTTAATCGTGTCAAAAAAACTTAACCCTGAGCCAAACCAGTTTAACACATGTAACATTTAATAAAGGAGAGTTTGGATGTATGTTTTGAAAGTGATATATCATTTAATAATCCAAAACTATATATAATCAGTTATTATAAAACTGGCATAATAGAATCGTGTTTAGAGGTGGGACGGGTACGGTTGGTATCATGTTACCGCAACACGGCCCGTTTATTTAATCGTGTCAAAAAAACTTAACCCTGAGCCAAACCAGTTTAACACATGTAACACGGGTGTGATATTGTGATCCGTATAGCATGTTAAGGTAAAAGTGTAAAACGGGTCAAATGGGTTGAATTAGTAGTTTTTTTTTATTTCTAGCTTTTAACTTTTTGGCCAATTGACCAGTTTATCCGCAACCCAACCCAGATGTGCCCCGTTTATGAAACAAGTTTAGACGGGTTGACCCATTTAGACCCAACGTAACCCTTCTATTTTTGTGTCTTGTTGTTATTAACCGGAATATCTCCCAAATATTTAGGAGATATTCCGGTTAATACCAAAAATCAGCTATTCTAGACAACTAACTAATGCTAATCAATACATTATATATAAAAATTATATAACAAATATTTAGGAGATATTCCAGTTAATAGTTGTAAATTGACACCCCTAGCTTCTGCTGTTTGAACTTGTAATAAACAGATAAAAGTTAGATGTTTGAATAATTGGCAAGCTTTGGTTATTTAAAACAGTAATAAATGACTAAAAACAAGATTGTTATGGAAAATAAACGGTTGGCGAAATGGGATTAAAAGTTTCAAATTAGGTTAAACGGGTCGATCTGTACCTGCGCTTTACCCTTAGATAATCGGTTTTGTTTTGTTGCAAGTGGTATGAAATTGATTATCCAAAACCAAATATTTGAAATAATATGATAATAAAAAAGCAGAGATGTTATAATGACTAGACCGATGAAATACCCGCATGGTAGAAGATGTAGAATCCGGAAGCCTTAATGAGCGGCATTGTGACGGTTCTGTGATTTCTGTCAACTTCCATATTCTAGATTTTTCCATGGATTCGTCTCCGATTCTAGGTTTAACATCAACCAAACTCCGATTCTCACCATTCTACAAGCGGACCCCACGTAAAAAGGTTAATATCATGATTTTAAATATGGACATATTTATATTAGTGTAATTGTAAGATGAGTACGTATCAAAAGTATCTCACCATTGCAACCATTGAGGTCACTGGTGTAACTCTTTCCATAATGCTGGGTCCCGCAGATGGATTAGAAGCACCAAACGTGGTCATAGCAGAACTCTGTACATGTTAGAGCATTTGGTAAGTACAACAAAGAATTTAATTAACTATAAACGTAGGCCTGTAAATGAACCGAATGAACATGAATAGAGGCATGTTCGTCTTCGTTCATTTAACTTTTTCCAAACACGAACATATGATCGAACACATTTTTGTTCATGTTCATTTATTAAGAAAATAGGCATGTTCCTGTCGTTTATGTTCGTTCGTATAAAACCTAAACGAACATAAGTAAACAAACTTAAACGAACATGATTTAATAAACAATAAACAATACAAATAAACACAACTGAGTTAACATAAATGAACATAATTTACTAAACATAAACGAACGTAAAGTAATTTTTAATATAATTTAGTGATTAGTTACAATAAATTCCATTGGAAAACCTATTATTATTACTAGAAAACCCAATTACCAATTATTTATATTAAGCAGTTAGAAAGTTCCTTTTATGTTTAATATTTATATAAATATAATTACTGATTATTTAAAATGAAACAAACATAAACGCACACAAATGAACGAACATAAACGGACGTTCACGAACATAAATGAACGAACAAAACGTGTGTTCATGTTCGTCCGTTTAATCAAATGAACAAAAAGATGTGTTCATATTCGTTCGTTTATTGACTAAACAAACATAAACGAACTTCCCGCTGAACAAGTTCATGAACAGTTGGTTCATCTACAGGCCTATACAAACGTGAACCGTAACAAAAATCTTTACCTTCACAATAGATGCCGATGCAACTCTAGACGGATCAAACGCGCGAGTCTCAACAGTTCTTAAAAGCCTAATTCCATCTGGATTAGCTAAAACCTTGATACCATTATCATTTGTTGTGACAGCCAATAGCATCCCTTCCTTGTTGAACCGTACGCAAGGAGAAGCCTGCACATATGTTAAATTATATATATACACGTATTTCTTAACAAATAGTCACAACCATGTATCAGAAGTCTAACATTTTATATATATATATATATATATATATATATATAGGGTGGGGTTCTAGAGTGAACACTAATGTATTTGCGAACTGAGTGAACAAATCTTAGCCATTGATTTACACACGTGGGTGCCTAGGATTTCATCATCAAATCGTAAAATACACTAGTGTATTTCATCATCAAATTCTGGCCATTAATCTACACACATGTATGGCAAGGATTAGTTCGCTCAGTTCACAAACTACACTAGTGTTCACTCTTAAACCTAATCCTATATATATATATATATATATAGAAAAAGTATATCGTACATTACGGCTTAACGTACTTCACGTACAACGTGCGTCATTTGTTCTATAACATGCGTGATTAATGTTTTCAATATGCGTGATTATTGTGTTTCAACATGCGTGATTTTGGATTTTTGAGTTACAACATGCGTGATTTTAAAATGAACGTGCGTAATTACCTGTCGTACGTGATGTATGTTAAGCCGTAATGTACGTTAACCTTCCTCTATATATATATATATATATATAAGACGGGGTCAGTTAACGTACATCTGGCCTTAACGTACGATGCGTACGCGGTTAGAAATACGCACGTTATAAACCTCAAAAGACGAAAACCAGCATGTTATATTTATCAAACTCGGAAGCCAAAAAATTACAAAATCCGCATGTTATATTTATCAAAACCCGCATGTTATATTTACCAAACCCGGACTTCACAAACCCGGACATGTTCCTAAACTCGGAAGCCAAATTGTACAAAATCCGCATGTTATATCGCTCAATCCGCATGTTATATATTAATCGCGTACGCATCGTACGTTAAGGGATATTGTACAATACACTTTCTCTATATAATAATACATAGGATAGAGTTCAGATTTGCGAGAACCGCGAGAACTCCTACTTCCTGTGAGTTTTTCAACCAAATTTTGCTCAAAGGTAGATTAATACTTAACTAATACATCTGTGAAAAAAAATTGAAAAAAAAAATTGACGAGCCGACATTTATTCGACATGCAAGTTTGATTTACAGCGCAGTAAATGGCTGCTGACATAAGCATCCCCAGAACGTTATGACAGTGTAAATCTGGTTTACGAGGGTGTAAGAAGTCGTATACGATTTTTTTTTTTTTTTTTTGAAAAAGTAACATGAAAAAAAATTCAAAAAACCTTTAGATCAAAAAGTTCTCACAACTCAAGCTAGTTCTCATTTTAACCATTCCCTATATATAATAAGTACCGGTAAACCACCATCGGCATCAACAGTCGTCAACAAGTTTACGCTATCCATATCCCAAATTTTAACAAGAAACTCGTCACCGGCAGCAAGAAAACGGTTTTTGGTTGTATCGAATTGCACAATGCCAACCGATCGTTTCGCAAGGCCGTTATATGTTCGTTTTACAGCCCCTTCACTTTCATTCCATTCTACAACGTATGATTCCCCTTCTTTATTGGTACCACACGAGAATAACCTGTTATGTTAAGTAAATAATATAAGTTAACAAATATGTTATAAACATAACACACACACAAAGTTGTTGACTATTCAAACCTCGTTCCATCTGCACTGTACGCCATTCGGGTGGATGAATGACCTGGTGCATCATATTCGATTCTTGAACCCATATTGTCGTATAACCATGCTTTTATTTTCCCGTCAGTTGCTGTCGAGAATATAAACTGGTATACGAAGATATAGAAAATTAATAGCATTTTCAAAAGGTCTTATATTATAGAAAAAATAGTATCTATGACCCCCTCTTTGCAGCGGGACAGTTAAGCCGAACAAAAGATAAACGTAAAAATGATGAATCACGCACGCACGTTACAGCGTGTTAACTCGCAAAAATTAGACCGAAAAAGTAAAACATAGAAAAGAATAACTAAGCCGGCTTAGGATCCGCGAGTTTCAAGGGAGCCGTTAAACCATAAAAATTGACGTAAAAACGTTGAACTACACGTGGGCATTGCAACATGTTAACTCGCAAAATCTAGAACGAATCGTAAAACGACAAATTTGTAAAAGATGGAAAGTACAGGGGACCAAAGTTGAAAGTGGAAAAGTGTTGGGGTTAAAACTAGTAAATGTTTGTGACAAACATGTAAAAGATGAAAACTATAGGGTTAAAAGTGTAAAAGATGAAAACTATGGGGGTTATGTAAAAGATGAAAAGAGTTAAAAGTGTGAAAGATAGAAAATAATAAAATAAAAGGGTTAAAAGAAAAGAAAAAGGAATAGTGTTTTTGTGAGGGGAGAAAATTTTGTAAACTAATATAGGGTAAATAACATAAATTTCAAAGGAGTGGTGTATAATTAATACCTGAATGTTTTCTTTAAAATGTGGACATATAGAATATACAGGTGCTTCATGATCATCAAACGTAAACTGTTTCGCACCCGTTGCGGCATCCCAAACTTTGATTAGTCTGTCTTCTCCACACGTCACGATGCAAAGTTGTTTGTTTGGGTAAGAGAACGCGAGGTCATTAACGCTGCCAGTATGAGCCTCAATCTGTATATAATATGGATTATTATTATTATTATTATTATTATTATAATGCAGTTAATATATATTAATGGGAACCGCTTAGAACGAAAGAGGGCAAAGAAAGAATCAAACAAACCTCCAAGTGGTTTCGGACATCATCACCACCATTGTATGAGTATATCTGCACGATGTACTTCGAGTATGCAACGCCTGAGTCAAAATTCGTATAGTTTAACTCGGATTTTATTGACAAAAGAACTAAAGAAATATATAAGGTAACGGTTAAGATACCAAAGAGGGTTCCGTCAGGGTTCCAAGTTACACGATTGATTGATGCAGTATAATCATTGGTCAAAGCAGCCTAGCATAAAGAGTCAATGGTCAAGGAGAATAGAAGTATAATTAATCATAACTAGTAAATTTCTCCCGCGCGTTGCGGCGGCGAAATGTAAAGTAACGCGAATTTATACCGTCTAATGCAAACGTATAATATTTGACCCGACTCGTTTCCGAACAAAATTTACGTCAGAACATAGACCAACTGAAAAATGTACATAGAAATAACCACGAAAACGTTTTATATTTGACCCAACTTATTTCCTTGAAAAAAAAACTTCGAAACGTAAGAAAATAGCGGTTCTTTAAGTTAAAGGATGGGACCGTGTTGCGGCGGTGTCGAAACGTAAAGTAACTTGAATTTATACCATCCAATGAAAACGTATTATATTTGACCCGACTCGTTTCCGAACATAGTTGTCAATAGCGAGCGTAGCGATCGCTATAGCGCGCTACGTAGCGTATAGGTCTAGGCTCGCTATTAGGGTTGTAGCGATAGATAGCGATAATAGCGACATTTTATTTAGTTTTTTGTTTTTTTATATAAATAGCAATTAAATATAGCTATAAAAAAGCTGGATTTTAGATTTTTGTTAAATATACATCTAAAATAGTGTATATACCAGTGTATTTTGATATAATATACATATAAAAAACTAAAAAAAATTCTAGTGTATCTCTATTTATAAAATAGCACCCGCTGTTTATCGCTATTCGCTATGTAGCATATAGGTACCTTATCGCTATTTGTCGCTATTCACCATTAACAACTATGTTTCCGAACAGCATTTACATCAAAACGTAGACCAACTGAAAACGTACATCAAAATATGCACAAAAACGTATTATATTTTACCCGACTCGTTTCAGGGAAAAAAAATTACGTCAAAACGTAAACCAACTTGAATTTATACCGACGCGTACATATATAAAAATATAACCACTTAAAACTCTCGAGAGTCAAAATGACATTTCATAAAGTTTTTAGAAAGTTAAGGGGGTAAAAGTGTAAAAACGGAAAGTTAGGGGGCTAAAGTACAAAAAGATAAAAAAAAATTAGTGTCGCGCCGATGTGATGGATGCTACAGTAACTCCAACTTGTTCTTTAATAATATTTATTATATTATAATATAATTATAATTAGAGCTAGAGCTAGAGCTAGAATGCAGACCTGCAAAGGCATTGAAAAGGCACTATGATCCCAAACTTTAAAATTCTTATGAGCAAGCCGTTCTCTGCTAGCAAGTTCCCATATCATGATTTCCCCTGTGCTTGTTCCAACTGTAGATCGTCAAAAAAACGGAAAATTAGTGACATAATACATGACTAACGCAAAGTCATTATTAAAGAAAACAACAACCAACCAAGAAGAAGAATTTGTTGTACTGGATGAAAATCCATGCTTTTAACTGCCGAACCCTGATTTAGGGTCATCACCACCGTTTTTGGTAAATCGTCAGACGAATACGAGCTTTGACCATGACTTTGATTTTGACCGCTGTAACCAACAGGTAAGATGTTTACAGGCAAATGATTGGCCTGCTAACAACATCACAAATTTGGTCAGACCCTAATTAGATTAAGATGTCAAATACACTAGTGTAGAGAAAGTGCTGTACTTCTTCGGAAATACCGAATGTCCTTGTTCGCTTTAACACATGTTCGGAGTCAGCGGTTTGGTAGTCGACAACAGGGTTGTTGGTTGGTGGAGTCCTGGGGCGCTTTAACATGGCTGTTATGTCAAATAAAGAAATGTCAATGTGAGGAAAAAAAACAACTTTAACTAAATCTAGGGCTGTAAACGAACCGAACGAACACGAACAAGGCATTGTTCGTGTCCGTTCATTGAGGAATTAACATGTTCATGAACAGTTCACGAACGCTTACCGAACGAGATTTCTTGCTCGTGTTCGTTCATTAAGGAAATGAACACGTTCATGAACTATTCATGAACACTTACCAAACGCACACGAACACAGACGACGTTATATATACATTTTAAAATAAAATATGCATTTTTCATCAAAAAGATTACGAAAAATCCAGAATTAAGTACTTGACTATCAGAACATTGTTGACATAATTATCATAAACATAATCAACACAAAAATTAAGAAGTTTGTCAAGCTTTAACACAAACTAAAGTTGAAATGGTTAAATAAGGGATGTTGGCGGAGACGTATTGTATAACTATGGTTTCAAATTTTTAAAAACTAAAACCAATAAATAAATATATAACCAGAAAAAACCTTTAATGGAAACGAACACAAATGAGCACAAACGAGCTAACATAAATGAACACATTACTGAACGTTCACGAACATAAATGAACGAACGCAGCCTCTGCTCTTGCTCATTTGTTTAACTTATCAAACGAAATTTCGTTGGTGTTTGTTCATTTATTAAACAACCCAACATAAACGAATTTCCTGCCGAACAGTTTACGAACTATTTGCTGAACGTTCAATTCGTTTACACTGCATCAAATAAAACCGAATAAATTACGTACCAGAATTACTTGGTGGATTGAAACCGAGAGGACCCGCAGAAGCCGACGGATGAACGGTGGATGGATTTGCCATCCAACCAGCAAGAGACGTCGGCAGAGTTGCTGGTGCAGGCTGAAAAGGCTTTACACAAAAAAATTAAGAAATAAATGCAAAATGCAAAATAAATTACAAAACTTGATTAAGATTTAAAAAAAAAAACTTGTTTCCACTTACTCCATGAGCACCCAGAGGTGGAAAGCCTGCGGGTTTTGGTACCGCACCCATTAATGGATTATTTAATGGATTATTTACGGGGGATGGAGCCCTAGCACCGTTTGGCTGTGACTGTCCACAAGAATGGTCAACGAACAAAGTCTTTATGTCAGGATTCGGTTTAGGGTTTTTACACAGCTGATGTTGCCAGTTTAAACTACAAACCAAAAAGAAAAAAGTCAACATGAAATCACTTGAGCGAGAAATGTCAACCGCAGATACCTTTGATTGATAAGTGTACGCAATCTTGAGTTTTTTAACGTTGGGAAGTTTAGCTTATCGCGAAAAAGAGGATTTGCTTCGATCAACTTTTTAAGCTCGCCCAACATTATACCCCTTGCAGACTTTGTGTCTCCATATTTAGATAATTGTTCGTTGTCTCTGTATACACATAGTAGTCACTAATTAGTTATTATGGTAAACCACCAATGTTTTACAAATAAATTCAGACAACACATTATATATTTTACAATATGGAAATAAACCTGAAATTCTCCAGAGTCAAAAGCTGAGTTATTTCTTTAAAAAGATCTTCATTAAAAGCCGAAAACACCTTCAAGTCCTTCACTAGAATTTCAACGGCTTTAGCACGATCCTTCCTATAAAGTGAATAAAACATAAGAATCTAATGCATCATTCTAAAACAATCTCACCATGTGTTTTAAACCCGATTCCATACTATGGTTTTATAACAATCAAAATTCTCTAATTAATGTTAATAGATCATTAAAGGCTTAAAAGCTTCCAACTTGTCCTCATTGATTGCATTTCGGATTTAATTAAAAAGATTATGCAAACACATACTTGTCTAGGGCTTCTAGGTATTTCTGTTTCCGTATCTCAAAAAAGATCTTCATCGAATATCTGTTATCATCCACCTTCGTGAATCCCGAAAGATACTTCTCCACCTCATCCCATTCGCCATTCGTCACCATTTCCTCAAAGTAACGAACATTGAAGAAAAAACCTGACTCTTGCTCCAGCCTTAACAATAAACCAAACCCATTAACAGATAAACACAACACCACAACCAAAACTGAAAGCATCAAACCAATTTTGAAAAAATTGTAAATTTATAAACCGTACCTGTGAACCGTCTCCTTAAACTTCTCTTCATCTAAAAACTGAAGTATTAAAAACACCAACTCCCTGCTAAGGGAAGACATAGTTCCCCTTTCTTGTTTCTTCCCTAAATCTGCAAAAAGAAAATTACAAATTTAAAAACTATTAAAGAAAATTTATTAAAATCTTCACGGATCAAACAACAGAAATCCGACCTTAATTTCCTTATTCAACTAGAAACTTAACAAGAAAAACTATTAAAAACAAAATAAATAAGAAAATTATCAAAATCTTCATGGATCAAAAAAACAAAAATCCACCTTAATTTCCTTAAATTTCCTTAACATTCAACTATAAACTTAACAAGAAAAACTCTAAAACAAAATAAATAAGAAAATTATAAAATCTTCACCGATCAAACAACAAAAATCCAACCTTAATTTCCTTAAAATTCAACTAGAAACTTAACAAGCAAAACCCTAAAAAAATAAGAAAAAATCACGATCTTCACCAATTAAACAACCAAAATCCAACCTTAATTTCCTTAAAATTCAACTAGAAACTTAACAAGAAAAACTCTAAAAAATTTTATAAAGTAAATAAGAAATTTATCAAAATCTTCACGGATCAAACAACAAAAATCCAACCTTTTTTTATTTAAAATTCAAGTAGAAGCTTAACAAGCAACACCCTAAAAAATAAAAATAAAAATAAATAAAACTAAAATAAAAAAAAAATTATCAAAATCTTGATGGATTAAACAACAAAAATCGGACCTTAATTTCCTTAAAAGTCAATTAGAAACTTAACAAGCAAAACCCTAAAAAATTCAAACTTTTCAAGGATCAAACAACAAAAATCTGACCTTAATTTCCTTTAAATTCTTCTAGAAACTTAACAAGCAAAACCCTAAAAAAGTCATCAAAATCTTCACGGATCAAGTAACAAAAATCTGACCTAAATTTCCTAAAATTCAACTACAAAACTTAGCAACCAAAACCCTAACAAACAGCTGCAATTGTTCATCCAACAAAACCACAAATTTCCGTAAACAAAATCATCTACGTTCGATATATATATGATCTACGCATATAATTAAACCTAGGTTTAACAAACAAACAAAAAAATATGCGAGATTTGAGTCTCATACCTTGGAATAGGATGATGAAAAATTAGAGAAACAGATCTGGAGATTTGTAGAGAAAGAATCGAAATCGCCTTTTACTGGTAACTAATTGTTCTCGCTCCTACTTTAGGGATTTGTAGAGAGAGAGAGAGAGAGATGAAAATGGTGAAAGGAAGAACGGTATAAGTAGTGGTGAAGAATACGAGTGGTGCGAGATGATAGGGTTGGAAATGATAAGTAAGACTACTTATCACTATAACTTATCATCTTATTGAATGAAATGTGTTGTGACTTATTATAATTTATAGACGGGTGCCCTTAACTATACTTTTTGTTTGGCGTACCTCTCATTAAAGTTACGATAAATTACATTTTTCGTTCTTTATGTTTGTAGCGGGTTGCAATAGATAGCATTTAACTTCAATAATTACAGTTACAATCCTTTATTTGGAAAACACATTACATATTTCGTTCTTTAGCACTAACCAGGTTAAAATTTTAAGTTATGTCTATCCACTTAAGGGTATTCTGGTCATTTCATGCTTTTATTTAAAATGTTCATTAATAAATAAAACCAAAATCATTAAACATCCGGTTCCCCAATCCCCAGCCCTAAAATCTCTCAACCATCTCTCCCTTCCTCTTTCTCTCTCTCCAACCACCTCTCCCTTCCTCTTTCTCTCTATCCAACCAACCTCTACCACCACCACTAAATCCAGCCACCACCACCACTAAGGCGTCAACTAATCAAATATTTTTCATGCAGTCATGAATTTGTAAAGCAGATTGAAATTGAAAAATAATAAAAATGTCAAAAGCATGGAATAGAAAACAAAAAATGGTTTTGACTTTCCGCTCGATCCTTTCCCATCTCTCGGTCTTTTTATTCTAACACAAAACCCATCAAATTGAAGGTTAGATTCATGGTTTATTTCTTTGAAGCAAATCTGCAAGCTCCTCTTTCTACAATCGCCCAAAAAGCCATCGCCATGAGCTTCACCGCTCACGCGCCGGAGCGTTCCCTGTTACTTTTCTCTCTCTTTCTCTATTTATCTCTCTCTCTATTTATCTCTCTCTCCTGAATGTGTATCAGCGTGTGAGTGTTTTATTTTATTAAAAGCAAACTGGTTGTTTTTGGTGGTGTTATTGGTTAGATGATGAAGAAGAGGGTGTTGTTCAACTTTGTCGCCGTCGTTCAAAAGGATTCTGAGATTTTTCCGCCGTCGTTCAAACAAATTCTGAGACTCTGTGGTGTGGCGATTTGGATGGATGGAGGTATCGGAGTCGCGGATCTGGATGGAGGCGCTGTGATGGTGTTGTGGATCTATATGGAGGCGGTGGTGTGGTGGATCTGGTGGTGGTGGGGGTGGTGGTGGTGGTGGTGGTGGGGGTGGTGGGGGTCACAGTGGTACAGTGGTGGTGAGGGTTGGTTTGAGAGAGAAAGATGGGAGACACATCTGAGATATTTTAAGTAGAGGATAAGATTATAATTGTTTATTTTCTTAAATATATTTTAAGTATAATAGTAAAATTACTAATCTACCCTCATGTGCAAGCACATGTTATATTTGACTAAAAAAATTAACTTAGTTAGTGCTAAAGGACGTAGGGTGTTATGAGTTTTACAAAAAAGGAATGTGACTGTAATTATTGAAGTTAAAGGCTATCCGTTGCAATCCGGTACAAACATAAAGGACGAAAAGTGTAATTTACCCTTAAAGTTATCATATTAATGTATATGATCATAGTGGACAGTTCAAATAAGAATAATTTTTTTGTAAGAAGAAAAAAGAAGAAAATTCAACCAATAAGAATGCTTTATTTTACTTCATTTAATATAAATATTTAATGTTACTCTAAGGGTACATTGGTAAATCTACATAGGTCATTAATTTGTAGTCTTCCTTTTTAATAGCTACTAAATTAATTTTTTTGCAACTTATCTTCAAAATATATATTTTTTTCAAAAAATAAAATAAAATTATTTAAAGTGTAGGTTAAATTTCAACGTGTAGGATGAATTTCGAAATATGCAGGATAACTTTTGATGCGTGTAGGCAAAAAAAGTTAGTGTGGAGGATAATAGGCTTTATGACTAATTAATTAGTCAAAATGATAATAAATGAGATAAGTGAAAAAATTATTTATTGTATTACAAAAATTACCCTTTGTTCTTTTTCTTCTCAATAAAATTTTCTTCTCAAATGAACCTTCCCCTAAATATACAAATAGATATTTTTGTACAACCAGTAGTTTAATGACATGTGTTCTCGGTTAAAAAATTAATTTAAGGGTATTTTAGACTTTTTATACATTTTATTTATATCTAATTATATATACATACAAAAAGTAACTTAAGACACAATGGTTTAAATCACACCCTTTAAAATAGTCATAACCCTTCAAACTAATTTTATATATACATATACCAAACCCCTTATAAAAAAAGTCACAACTTTTAAATATATCGCACCTCTTTAAAAAGTCACAACCCTTCAAATTAGTTTCAAATATATCATACCCTTACAAAAAGTCAGAACCATTTATACATATATACAAAAAGTCACAACCCTTTAAACTACTTTTAAATATATCACAACCCTTTAAACTATTTTTAAATATATCACACCCTGAAGGGGTATGGTCCCGGATCTCGCGTCAGCATGACCGTGAGTGACCATTACCCTTACCAAAAACCCCCACCAGCAAGAACTTATATGTGTCCGTGCGGACACGCGCGAACACAGCGGTCGAATCCAATCTGTCAAGAGATGAGAAAACTTACCTTAAGTATGAAAACGGATGTTACGCATAGCGATGCAGCCCGGCACCGCATCATGCCTACATTTTCGTCACGACAAGGGATCTGAACAACAGTAACAGTCACCAAGCGGCGATGCGGCACTCCACCGCATCCCGCATGCATCTTGGCCAGAACAAGAACGCGGGAACAACATTAGGTACCGCAAGCAGCGATGCGGCCCGGCACCGCATCCTGCCTACAAGGCAAGTGGGTCTGACACCACAGTGCAAGTGGCACTGAGGATAGTCACCTGTCAGCCCACATGTAAGCAATAGCTGACACCACAGCAGGACGTGGCATCACCACCGTAACCGACAGGCCTGACACACCTGCAGAAGGCTGTGCGGTGTCAGACTAGCCACTCAACTACCCTCCTTCACTCCTCGGCTATAAATACCCATCCCAAACCAGGTTTGAGGTATCTCTTCACAACTCTCTCACTACTACTACTATCACACTTTGTTTCCCAAGAAAATTACTGATTCTCACGTCGGAGAGTGGTAACAAGGAGCACCCCCCACCCCATTCTCCTTGTTGCGAGTCACGGTTTGTTTCCTTGTGCAGGAGATCAACCAGCGGATGATCCAGCCAGCGATCCTCGGAAAGAAGGGATTAACCCTACTTGACGAGACCAGTGAATTAACCACCTCGGTTAACCATTGTTTCATCATTGGCGCCCACCGCTACTCTTAGCTTTTTCCACATTCCTTTCTCTTCAAAGATCATGTCTGATACGACGTAAGGCACACGCGAACGGAGGAGGTAAACTTCATGGTTTTACCCCACACCTCCAGATACGACGTACTTCTCGGGAGGGAATCCCAGGGCGATTTCAACATGATTACATCTGTCCCCCACTCTGCCATCAGTTTCCCAACCGAGACGGGGGTTGCGATAATATACGCCCGCAGAGAAGTTATGTCGACGGACGAGCTACGTCCGACCAAGATAGCAAGGCCTACCCCCAACACCCAACCAGAAAAATGGGTTCTTAACGCAAGATACCCAAAGCAAACGGTCACGTTGGGCCACGCATTGCCCCCCCAACATTAGAGCGTGGCTGAAGCAACTCCTCTTTAGAAACCAAGATATTTTCGCATGGACACTCGCATACATGACAGGGGTGCCACGCGAAGTTGAGCAACATTTATTGAACACCTTGCCAGGTATCAAGCCGGTGATCCAAGGCCAACACCACCTTGGATCCGCAAAGAACGAGGCGATGCAGGAGCAGGTCAAATCACGTCATCACGGTGTTAACCAACTACAGGATCGGGCTGATCCTATCGAAACCCGACATTTCTAGGAGATTAGCAAAATGGGCCATTGAACTAGGCGCGCACACGCTGATCTATAAACCGCGCCCCGCAATCAAAGGCCAAGTTCTAGATGATTTCGTTGCCGAAGTACCGACAAATCGCATTCAGGAATGCGAAGAAGAACAAAATCCTACACCACCACCATCCTCCTCAGAAACCTGGGCACTATATACCGATGGTGCATCCAACGAAGATGGTGCAGGTGCGGGTCTGCGACTCGTCATCCCCGATGGCCAAGAGCTTACCTATACAATCCGCCTCGATTTCAAAAGCACAAATAACGAGGCAGAGTATGAGGCTCTACTTGCAGGGCTACGACTGGCAGTCAAACTCGGCGTCCAACATTTGGAAGCACACGTCGACTCATTATTGGTTGCAGGTCAGGTGCGCGGAGACTATGCCGCAAAAGGGGACATCATGATACTCTACCTCGAACAAGCCTTGCAACTGAAATCAAAGTTCACTTCCTTCAATATTCGCCATATTAACAGAAGTAAAAACAAACCCGCGGATGCACTGTCAAAACTCGCATCCACTAGCTTCCAACATCTGGCAAAGGAGATACGCATCGAGGTTCTGCAAAATCCCTCAGTACCCCTGCGCCAAGTCAATGTCACCCAGTACGATACAACATCCTGGATGGCACCAATCATTGCATACTTGCAATCAGGGGTTACTCCCGAAAGCAAGGCAGAGGCAGGTAAGTTGCAATACAAGGCGAGTCATTATCAAATGGGAGACGGTATCTTATACCGTAAATCATACCTAGGGCCACTCCTACTATGCGTCGACCCCAAGATGCCATGTACCTTATCAGAGAGTTACACGAGGGAATCTGTGGCATACACGCGGGCCCACGCATGGTGGTGGCCAAAATTATGAACGTCGGGTACTACTGGCCTGGTATGCACCTGGATGCGGTCAAGGTCCTGCGCAAGTGTTCCAATTGTCAGCGGCATGCCCCCAAGACCTTGCGCCCCAAGAACAACCTCATCCCCGTCACCACCGCATGGTCATTCCAAAAATGGGCAATCGATGTGGTGGGACCATTTCCGGACGTACCAGGTGCGGTGAAATTTATCATAGTGGCTGTTGATTACTTCACAAAATGGGTAGAGGCAAAACCGTTCGCCTCAACCACCGCTATGATAACAAGGAATTTCATCTGGGAACATATCATCTGCCGTTTCGGTCTACCGATGTGCATCGTTACCGACAACGGCCCCAACTTCGTTGCTGATGACTTTCAAAAATGGCTAAAGGAACTAAACATTGAACACATATTCTCCTCAGTGGCGCATCCGCAAGGGAATGGCCAACTCGAGAGTATCAATAAAAGTTTAGTCGAAGGCATCAAAGCACGGTTGGGAACATCCAGACGTGGCTGGGTCAATGAACTCCCGAGTATATTAAGGGCCCGCAGGACAAGCCCAAAAACAAGTCACGGTGAGACACCCTTCAACCTTGTCTACGGCTCAGAAGCAGTGATCCCCGCGGAAGTAATACACAAGATAACACACATTGCGCACTACTCCCCGGCAACGGCGCCAAAATTTGACGTGATGTCGTGGTCACAATCAAATTTAATCCCAAAAACAACTATATAGATAGTGGCAAGTGGGTATCGAACACAGGGAGTTTGTGGAATATGTGTTATTTGAAAGTTTATCTAAATTTAACTAAATTAATCTAATTGCAAAAGAAATAAGATTCAAGAGTTTATGTGAGTGAATTGGTTTTAGACTAAATTAAACTAAGTAAATTGCAAGAGAAAAGTTTGGTTGTAAGCAAATTAGAGACAAATGACCATCCTAGATTTCCGGTTTGTATCAACATTCATATTATCATTCCACTAGAAAGAACTACATAGACATAGCTCATGTGTGATTACTTGCAGTGATGAAAGGGAACTAAGTACTCAGATTCCTAGAACGTGAGGTTGTTACCCGATGATCAATCAACCCTTACCCAAGCCTAACTATACCCATGATATCTCGATTGCCAACGGCACCAAGAACGTATGGTTTCTAATTAGTTTAACGCAAGAATTAACAAGTTACTAACAAGTAATCACACACCATAACAAACAAACCATTAAGATAAAGATTGTTATTCTAGAAATAATGAAATCAAACATGAAATGTCTAAAGTAAACCTTCAATCCAGGATGATCACAAATGTTTAGCCACACATGGCTCGAATCAACATCATAACAAAGATATTATTGTTCATACGGATCAAAGACAATAAAGCTAATGATTAGGATAGTGTTTCTCCTTGCCAAAGTCTCCAAGATACTCCAATTTTCGTTCCCAAGCAAGTGGTAACCGATTGGAAATGATTAGTCCCCATAAATTCCCACAAATTGGCCATTAAATGAGGAGTTACACTTTTTGGATCAGTCGGAGCCGTAAGCTACGCCTCCCAGCCGTATCTTACGGCAAGCAGTGAGTCTTACGGCCAGGAGCTCCTGTCTTACGGCTGGCAATGTTGAAAACTTGTTTTCAGCATAACTTTTTCGTTTCAACTCCGTTTTCTTCACCGTTTTCGCCTACGTTCTCGTAATTTCGTCCTCTATCATGCTATCCTCTTAATTCTTCAATTCTAATAAATTATTTTCTTCATGTATTCTCCATCTTTCAATCTCTAATCCAACCGCGCCTATTCCGAAACTTCATTTCCACACTTTTAAGCTCCGAATGTACCTGAAACATAAGCAATCGTAGTTATCTAATTCAAGATAATTACACAATTAAATGAGGGATAAACTTGTCTTTTAACATCATAAAGGGTTGTCCTACGGACCACCCGTCACATCCCCACACTTAACCGTTGCTTGTCCCAAGCAACTCATTAAATCAATTTCAAAACAAGCGATCAATGTAAACCAAGCTAAATGTGCCGTCCTTTTACTAACTTTCAATCATACCACAAGACACATCCCTCACAAAAAAAGTCTCTCGGTTACAAGAATTATTAGCATAATGCTAAACCACTCAATGCTTGTGTGTGTGTGTGCGACAATAAGCTTGTATACAAATCAAGTTTCCTCCTAACAAATATCTAACATGCTTTAGAATCAAAGGGACTTGCGGGTTGTAACGGGGCTAGGTGTCAAGGTAGGAAAATGGTGGAATACATATGAAAGAGCTAATTGATTTGACCCGGTTTTTATTTCTACCACTAAACAAAGCAACCATCAAATATATACACAACTTCTTCAACATTCTCAACTACTATTGCAACCAATCACTTCTTTTTATATTTTTCTCATATCTTTCTCATATTTTTTTTTCTTTTTCTTTTTTTTCTTTTTTCTCCTTTTTTTTCTTTTTGTCTCATTTCGAACTTCAACAATATATACAAGAACATCAACACCACATGCTAAATTTCCTAAACCGGGTCATCTCAAAAGGTAAAATTTTTGGAGGAAGTAGGTTTGGGTCGCAACCGAATGGTTTAAGGCTCAAATATGGCTTTCTAAAGACCAAACCCCCACCCCTCACAATACCAAGCTCATATATGTAAAGTATGAGGTCCAACCCACCAATCCCGCATTCTCACACATCTAGACGAGGCTACCTAAAAGTCCCCTATCATTTTCAAAAGCATGCTAACTCTAGGATTTAACAAGAATTCCTACACAAGTTCTATTAACACAATACACACACCGCCACTCAAAACAAAGAAATATCTATAATAATCATATGTGGCTCAAACACTCACCAAGAAATGACTAGGAATGGGTATCGGTGTGTCAAGTGGAATAATATCAAGTTTTCAAATTTTGACAATTTTCGCTTGGCTTCACAAAAATTTTTAAAATTCTCAAAAATTCCCCCCATCCCCACACTTGGGATACATTGTCCCAATGTATGGTTTTGAGGGAAAGATCGCTTCTAACCAAAAACATTAGCTTTCGCTAATACTCTCAAATCCCAAATTTCTTTTTTTTAATTATTAAAAACACCACCAATTCCTTCACAACCCATAAACTAAACACATCAAAACACCACCCAACCGCCCAACCAAAAACTTAAACATGAATATATACAAAGGGGCACACGATGAGAACAAGACACGACCTGATTAGTAAATCAGCAGTGTTGGTAGTGATGCAGCTGCGGTGATCGAACCGGTTCAAAAACATCTCTTAGATTCGCCGATATCTCAACAGGGATGTTGCCAAACATCCCCACACTTGAATCATTGCATCCGCGAGGGTTGAAACGTAATAACCTGCCAACACACAAACACAACACCAAAACAAAACCAAACAAAGCAAAACAAAACAAAACAAAACACAAATACAATACTCTACATCCTCGGGCTGCCTCCCGAGAGCGCTAAGTTTAAAGGTCTTCAGCCAGACCATACCTGATATGCGTTATGGTGGTCTTAATGCACACTTACCCGCAACATTTCCAACAAATGCCCGGAAATTTACATGCCATCTCCATAGATTTTTCAATATATTTGGCATGTTAAAGCTGCTCCTGCGGGCTTTGCTAGTCCACTTCATGACATATACCTTAATGTCTGGTAGTTTCACCCTTCTCATCTTGTTCCTCGAACCCTCTTCCCCACACTTGTTAATTTGAATCATTGATATGGGAAGAGGTTCAGTACACATATACATCCCATCAGCCTGCTCTACCTCATAATCTGCACACATCATCTGATCTACAAGTGACTCTTCATCAGATAAAGGACTCATTGGTGTGGTATTATCCTCCACAACCTCATCCTTCATGTGAGAATAGTCTCTAATATCGTCAGGTAATGGTGAGAGGCGTTCTTCTATCTCTATCTTCAATTTTAAAGTATGACACTTAGAAACTAAGCAGCTGATTCGGTCTACATCGGACAGGTTGGGTGTTGCTAAATATTGCTCGAGTTTGGACAAAGTTACTTCCAATACAGCAAGCTCTTTTTCCTCCTCGGTCTCATAAACATAAACACCCTCGGGCTCAGAATATTCTTCGGGATGATATTGTCGATATCCCTGATACGGTCTATAGATGCGTGCTTCCATCATCTTTTTATTCCAATACTTCGGGTTTTCCGAATACACCGGGCACACATCATAATCATAAGTGTGATCGCGACCGCAACAAAAACATAGACCATCCATCCTTGCCTCATAATAAACTTCCTCGTCCCGATCGTATCCATATGAATAATAGTCATCCTCCATTTCTGATGCATAATCGTCAACGTATGATGGAGGTGGAAGCTGTGAAACATAAGACACCGGTTTTCCATGTGCCCTCCTGTAGTGAGCCTCGTGGCAACCAATACATGGATGTCGTGGACCCCCGCACAATCTACACGTAAATAAGCTGAAATTTGTGTAATGCCCTGTCATCCTGCACAACACAACTCAACTACCAAGTATAAATCATGAACATAAAAGAAATCTTTTTGGTTTTTTTTTTTTAACTAATACACAAGATAACACACATTGCGCACTACTCCCCGGCAACGGCGCCAAAATTTGACGTGATGTCGTGGTCACAATCAAATTTAATCCCAAAAACAACTATATAGATAGTGGCAAGTGGGTATCGAACACAGGGAGTTTGTGGAATATGTGTTATTTGAAAGTTTATCTAAATTTAACTAAATTAATCTAATTGCAAAAGAAATAAGATTCAAGAGTTTATGTGAGTGAATTGGTTTTAGACTAAATTAAACTAAGTAAATTGCAAGAGAAAAGTTTGGTTGTAAGCAAATTAGAGACAAATGACCATCCTAGATTTCCGGTTTGTATCAACATTCATATTATCATTCCACTAGAAAGAACTACATAGACATAGCTCATGTGTGATTACTTGCAGTGATGAAAGGGAACTAAGTACTCAGATTCCTAGAACGTGAGGTTGTTACCCGATGATCAATCAACCCTTACCCAAGCCTAACTATACCCATGATATCTCGATTGCCAACGGCACCAAGAACGTATGGTTTCTAATTAGTTTAACGCAAGAATTAACAAGTTACTAAAAAGTAATTACACACCATAACAAACAAACCATTAAGATAAAGATTGTTATTCTAGAAATAATGAAATCAAACATGAAATGTCTAAAGTAAACCTTCAATCCAGGATGATCACAAATGTTTAGCCACACATGGCTCGAATCAACATCATAACAAAGATATTATTGTTCATACGGATCAAAGACAATAAAGCTAATGATTAGGATAGTGTTTCTCCTTGCCAAAGTCTCCAAGATACTCCAATTTTCGTTCC
The DNA here is from genome assembly GCA_030545235.1 of Helianthus tuberosus. Taxonomy (NCBI): domain Eukaryota; kingdom Viridiplantae; phylum Streptophyta; class Magnoliopsida; order Asterales; family Asteraceae; genus Helianthus; species Helianthus tuberosus. The sequence continues at coordinate 233,251,947 of CM060442.1, read as the reverse complement.
CAAGCAAGTGGTAACCGATTGGAAATGATTAGTCCCCATAAATTCCCACAAATTGGCCATTAAATGAGGAGTTACACTTTTTGGATCAGTCGGAGCCGTAAGCTACGCCTCCCAGCCGTAGCTTACGGCAAGCAGTGAGTCTTACGGCCAGGAGCTCCTGTCTTACGGCTGGCAATGTTGAAAACTTGTTTTCAGCATAACTTTTTCGTTTCAACTCCGTTTTCTTCACCGTTTTCGCCTACGTTCTCGTAATTTCGTCCTCTATCATGCTATCCTCTTAATTCTTCAATTCTAATAAATTATTTTCTTCATGTATTCTCCATCTTTCAATCTCTAATCCAACCGCGCCTATTCCGAAACTTCATTTCCACACTTTTAAGCTCCGAATGTACCTGAAACATAAGCAATCGTAGTTATCTAATTCAAGATAATTACACAATTAAATGAGGGATAAACTTGTCTTTTAACATCATAAAGGGTTGTCCTACGGACCACCCGTCAAAACCAATTCGATACCCTCACCCCGAAGTAGGTCTCCCCTCACCCCGAATGTTGGCTATCGACAAAATAGACAACAACGAGGAACGCAGGTATGATTTGGACCTCCTAGAAGAAAGGCGAGAAAACGCTGCCATCAACGAGGCCAAGTACAAGACCAATCTTGAAAAGTACTACAATTCACGCGTCCGCGTTTGTACTTTTAAACTGGGAGACTATGTCCTTCGCGATAACGAAGCATCTAACGCTGAACGCCCAGGGAAACTGTAACACCCGTTCTTATTATTAAAGGTTTAACGTATAATTTATGAAGAACAATCATATAATTAAGATTACATAAACATTGGAAATACGGGTTTATTAAAACTTTTACAAATCATAAGTTATTCTACATAACGTGATCCAATTCGTTGTTTAAAATTTACAACGTGGCAAAGTGCGGAAGCGTGTATCTTTATCGTGTTCGGTTCTTCGTTGAGCTTGATCGTCTTCCGGCATCCAAAAGTACATACATTTCATAAACATGAAATGCTTTAGTCATACGGGTTTTAAAACGTGTCTAAACGAATCCGGGAATTTAAACTAAATAAGATATATTTTGTTACTGGGTCCACCGTAACTTACGGTGGGACCGTAAGTTACGGTAGCCCCTGAAAGTCTATCCTTCCACCGTAACTCAGTATGTAACCATCGTAATCATATCAGCTCCACCGTAACTTACGGTGGCACCGTAAGTTACGGTGGTCCCTGCATACCAACTTTCTATTTTGCCGTTTAACGACACGAAAACTTTCGTATCTTTCAAACCGCTTGTCCGTTTGACCTACCGTTTCTTCCTACATGATCGTAATTCGATTCTCCACCTTATGGAGTTAAAATCCAACCTCCGGTTTTACAAAATTTTAGACTTTTAAGTCTTCGGCTATTTCCCTTTTTTACCAACTTTTGACCCGTTCTATTTTTATCAAACAAACGAGTTTGTTTGACCTTTATTTCCCATAAACCTATCAAGTTCAAAAATGTTTAACATAATAGGTTTCAAATTACAGGTTTATGTACTTTCTTAAACCCATTTTCACCCATATGCTCATTTTGACCCGTTAAGGGTATTTATGCATATTTTAAGCACCAATCTCTTTCATTCGTTTCTAAATACATATGCCCACATTTCTTATCAAATGACCTCCCACCACAACTATATTTGTGGTGGATTCAATGTGGTGATTTATATATTCCAAATTACACACTTCAAATCATTATTTTACGGCAAAGACTCTTTATAGAGACTTTTGACTAATATTCTACGTCTTTTGCTTCTCATACTTATTCAAAGTATTTATTTCATCCTATCGCTTATTTCCAAACAACCTTTATGGTTCATTTGTTCAATTTCACTTACAATGGCGTTTTAGTCAATTTTAGTCCTTCATTTACGACGAATGACTATTAGTACATATTTGATCCCAATTTACAACCTTTTAACTATATTCTTGTTTAAAAATCAATATGTTTCTAAAACACCTTAATCATAACTAAATTTATTCGGTTTACCTAAAAGATAACCAAATATCTATATTTTAACCTTGTCTAACTCTCGTAGAACTCCAAATTCTACATGATGAGTTGTATCATTATACATACCTGGCTCGGGTTCATATATTGACCCGTTTCAATACCTTTCCTTAGTGGCCGTTAAGTGATAGCGATGTAAACATCCATGTGCTATTTATTTCCTAAAATCGTACAACTTGACAACCCATTAGTCAATATTGTCAAAGGGTGATAATTTCACCCTTTTGACTCGTTTGGTCTAAATGACCAATTACCATCGCCAATTTGTCAATTATTGTCAATTTACCATTTTGCCCTTATCGGTTATTATGATTTACCTTATTTAAGAACCATTAAAAGTACATGTTTCATTCGTCATAAAATGATCGAATAACCAATTTTAACTCATTTCTAACCATCACTATGGTTTCTTATCATATTTGATTATTTTGTTCCATACGACTACACGCCGGAACACCATATCTCAATTAGATATTTGTCCTTTACGTACTCTAAAAAAATATATATAACTAGTGTAAGATATACTTACTTTGCATCCGAATTATGCTCTTTCCTTCGTTCTTGATTCGTTTGACCCGCTTCCTTCCCCAAGCTTTACCTAGCTTGTTAAGCGCCAACTATCATTCATTATTCACAAGGTTGTTAGATTAGCCATCCCAAATCATGACTTTCACACCTTATGATTCTTTGACTATTTTTCTCTTTAAACTCACTCATAAATCACGAGTTTAATTCTTGTGTCAAGACTCACTTCTAATCAATTATGAACTCTTACAAAATCCCTATTTTGCTCAAGTAGTTCATTCATACGAGTTAGTATGGCGTTTATAAACACCAATGTAACATTAACTTCTTCAAATCAACTAAACCCATTTCATAGCAATTATGATTTATGTACCCAAACACCTAATTTGTTCAAGTACTTTGTTTCTACTATCAACTATGATGATTTCTAGCATAAACATATCATCATCTTCACTACAAAATCAAAACCCACTTAGCACATAGTAGGTTAATTATCAAATCCCTATTTTTGACAACAATTCATCAAGTTTTCTACTAGGGTTTGTTTCTAAACTAAGATATAATCACAACAACACTCATAGACTCAACATTCATTCCAGAATTTCGATTTTGATTGTTCATCATAATCTCAAAGTATCACCAAATCGTAAAATTCGACATACCTTGTAATCCTCATGACTGGGTGATCAGGAATTCGTGTTCATGCATCTGATTTGAGCTAGTTTTGCCCTTCAATTTGGTGATTATATGTGGATTAGGGTTTTTGGCTCCATGGGATCCCCCTGAGTTCGATCCTGAACACACAGTGTGTGTGTGTTTGTGTTTTGTTTAATTAAATAACTGTTCTAGTTATCCCACTTTAACCCCTCGTGTTTGGTTCGTTATTAAGTAGGCCACAACCTACTTATTTTTAACCATATTCCCATTTATTAACCGGGTCAAACATTCCTAGTTAGCTTAGCGGGTTCGGGAATATTTATGACTAAGTTTATTTTAGGTCCCGTCAACTCGGGCCTTTTAAACACTTTATCTATCCATAAGCCTTTGTATAACTTTTATTTAATATTAGGATAATTTATTTAAAAACCTAATATTTACCGGGTTAATTTTTACCACTAACGGTATTTTACCCGTCGTCACTATTAACGTGGCTTGATTACCAAACCCGTTTTTGGGGTGTTACAGAAACTTGCCCCCAAGTGGGAAGGACCCTACCTCATCCAAGAGGTCCTGGGCAAAGGCGAGTATAAATTGCAAACATTAGATGGCGAACCTATCGCACGCACATGGAATGCACAACAGCTTCGACGCTGTTACATGTAAGACATGTTTTTACATTCACCATGTAATCTATCGGGCCGCGGGCCATTTGCAAATAAAAAAAATGAACGATTCAATGCAATATTGTTTATTTCCTTCTATTACAAATGCGTGTTCCACTTTGCGGTATCTGCAAAAACAGATTGGTAAAATCTTCATTCGCGATACCCACACAAAGTGGTAAGCACACACAAATATTGTAATAGGCCAGCAAAGGCAAAACGTTAAATGTCTATCCGGCTGGATACGCACATACGGTTTTCACAAAGCCTACACAATTCCCAAACCCTAACGGGATAAAAACAAGAATTGACTAATGCTCATACGACAAAGGTATAGAGCATACTCAACCGCGCTTTATAGCCAGTAGAGTTCTTCAATCTTACATATCACCTAGATATGCAAAAGGCAAATTCAGACTTAGTGTTATTCACAATAACATTAACTCACACAAGTTCAAACGTGCAAGTAGTAAAAACACTTGTATAACTTGAACAAAACGGTTAAAACTTTATATTCAAAAAATTTCTACACCTACGCGGTGCACAAGAGATTTACATAAAGTTTCTAACATTTACATCGAGGAAACAAAAAAGGGCACACAGGCCAACCTAGTCCTTCTTTGTACCGCTGGAACCCGCACCACCCTTGCCATCACCAGCGGTCTCTTCCTCTTCCTCTTCCTCATCACCATACAACAACCGCAAGCGGTCCACATAGTCTTCCGCGTCCAAGGATTTATCAACTTCCTCAAGGGCGGAAATGGACATGTCGTTGTACGCTGCGAGAGCGGCAGCAAGACGCGCTTCAGTATCCACGCCATGGAACCCAGACCTTTCATCGGTAAATTTGCCTTGGGATAAAAGGTTCACATGACTGATGCATCGGTTGTAGCCAGCTTTAAAACCAGCCTCCCGCGCGCGCAGCCCAATCTCCCCTACAGCAGCTGCGTTCTCAGGTGCGTCGAGGATAACACTAACAATCTGCAAAATACAAGCAATAAGGTTTGTAAGGACTTTCAAAATTGTCCTAAAACGACCCAGAAGTGAAAACCCGGACCTCTGAAACCTTAATTCGTATAAAAAAACAAGAAAATCAGATTTTTGGTCTTCAGGCGGGCCGCGTAAGGGTTAGCTTAGGCTTACGCGGGCCGCGTCAAAGTGAAGTTTGACCGGATAAGCGTCCAGATCCACGTGTCATCCACGTGGCATACCTACGCGTGACACAAATGCCCTAATCTACGAATAGACCTCCACGCGGGCCGCGTAAGGGTCAAGCCAAGGTTCACGCGGGCCGCGTGAACCCTCAAATTTCACTTATAAATAGGTTGGATCATGAGCAGTCCTCTGGTGTCGAAACCATTTCACAAAAACGATCCAGTTAAACCTTCCGTTGTCGCATCAATTAATAAAAACCACGGGATCTTGTCCCGCGGCTCCCGACCAGGTCAAACCGGGGCTGGGGCCGTGACAGGAAAAGGTGGTATCAGAGCCACTGATTTAAGCCTATTAAGTATTTAAAATACTTAATTTTCCTGATTATCGTCTTGTGATTATGTGTATTTAACTGACTATCTGTTAGTTACAGTATGGGTAAGCAAAGAATCTCGGATATTTATCTTAAATTAGATAGTTCACCGAAAGATAAGGGAACTTCATCCCAATCAAATTCCACAAGATACTCAGCAGATACTGAGGAGATAATATTTGTTCGCAAGGCACAATTTGAGAAACCACTTTCCCCTAATAAAAGACGTTTGATTATTAGGAAAAGTCAAGAGAAAATAAGGAAATCACCACCAAAAGGAGTGATGAGTAATAAGGAAACTCAGGAAATAGGCAGTAACCCACCATGGGAAGATAAGTTAGATGAACAATGGGCAGACCTCTACATGTTAGCCACTGTAGCAGTAAATGCTAACTTTTGATTAAATCATCAAACCAATACCATCATTTATGCTACCTACAAGCCATAAACTTTAATCTATTGAAATAACCACTAGTATCTTTCGTTGTACTAGATATATGTAACACCCCGAAATCGGGATTTGGTAATTAAGCCATGTAAATAATAATGAACGGGTAAATACCGTTAGTGGTGAAAATAAATCCGGTGAATATTAGGAAGTAAATAAATAAACCTAATATCGAATAAAAAGAGAATAAAAGGGTTTAATGAAATAATGTTTATAAGAGACCCGAGCTAACGTGACTTAAAAACAAAACGGGTGGTAATCTCCCGGAACCCACTAAGTTAACTAGGAGTAATTAACCTAGTTAATTAAAGGAAAATATTTCTAGAAATAAAGAGGTTAAGGCCTACTTGTAACAAACCAAATCATGAGGGGCTAAAGGTGGGTAATTAGAAAAGTGTTTTAATTAAAACACTTATATTAAAAAAACACACACAGGTGTGTTCGATCGACAGGAGGAGCAAGGGGAAAGGGGTGAAACCCTAACTCAACAAAACCTTCAAATTGGAGGATCAAACGAAGGCCAAATTCGGATTGGAATATACATAAACGATCACCAAGTCAAGGGGATCGAAAGGTATGTCGAATTTTTGACATTCATGAAGTTGTGAAAAGTCGATTAACTTTACAAGATGCAATTTAGGTATGAATTGTAGAAGTTATGGCCAGATTAGAGATGTATACTTGCTTAGGAGCAAAACCCTAAGTGAAAATTCTGCATATATTGCTATGATTTGAAAACTTAGATGAATTACCACACTTAGATAAGTGGGTTTTAATGTTATGATGAAATTGATGGTCTAACTAGGTTTAGAATCATCATGCATGATGATGTTAAGAAGGTGTTTGATTAAATCATGAATTTGGGTACATGATCATAAATGACTTGAAATGGGTTTTGAATGTTAAGATGAAATTTGGTAAATATGTTCATGGAACTAGGTGTATGAAATCATATTGTCTACCAATTGATAAGTAGAACTTGATTATATTAAGTGTTGGGATAAATGCTAGTGATATGATGAAACGGGTTTCACTCGTGTATGAGGAACCCTCAGTTCTTACAAAAATAAATGAATAAACTAGTCAAGATAATCGTTTAAACTAGTTTATTAGCCATGGAAATGGGTTGCAATTGATGGTTTGGGTCGAATTTGAAAGGACCCTAAACATGATTTTCGTAGCTTTTTATATGTATTTTGACTAATCTTAAAAAAATCATATAAAATCAACCGTTTATCCGATTTGGGTGTTCTATACCTTTTCGGAAAGCTTATGAAGTAAATTTTTACTGTTTTCAATCATAAGAAACAAATGTGGTTGTTAAATAGGCCAAATAGGCGAATTAAAACTGCTGTTTAGAACTTGAAAGATGTTGAAAAATGAAAATATAGTTGCTGAGCTGATTTTATAAAAATCATAGAAAATTCGTTAGAAGGTGTACCTTATATGCTTGCGAAAGTGTTGGACCGTTCTACGATCCATCTTTGAACATGTTGATCTAATTCAGATTTTAAACGGGTCAAAATAGTCAATTACAGCAGCTGAATAGAAAATCGCTGCACATAAATAATGTTCTTATTAACCAAGAAAAAGGCATAGGATTGTATATACTTGCTTTAGGCATGAATTATTGATTGTTGGGAACAAATAGCACTTTATGTGACATGCTTAAAGTGTTTAAAATCACTTACTAACTAGTTGTATAAGTAACTTCACTAACGGGTCAAACGGTTAGTGAATGAAAAGAAATATGGTATGAAACTAGTTGTTGAATATATGGCATGCTTTGATTGATAAGTGTGTAAAAAAAAGAGGGTTCCATAGGGTGATGGCCATTATATAGAATGACCAATCTAACCATCTTATGGATGTTATGATATAGTTGACTCTAAACAAGCTAGGTGGGAGCTTGGAAAGGAACGACTCAAACGGATCATGGATGCAAAGAATGTTTGCGCGGACGCGAGGTAAGTTAAGCTTACACTCCTTTTTTAATTACAATACACTTGTGAATATTGATTGTGAATAATGGTAAGTAATTGGAATATGATGTTCCGGTAAGATACAATGCAAGTCGGAATATGTAAAAAGGTAAGAAACCATGAATTATGGTAAAAGGGGTAAAAAGGTAAATTAGTCATGTAATGACGAACAAATAAAAATGGTTTTGAGTAAAACGAGTTTAAGGGAAAACCGGGATAGGTTTAAAGGGATGAAATGGTAACTAAATACCATCTCATACGGATAAATGGTCATTTAGGCTAAATGGGTCAACTGGTGTTGTTAACACCATTTGACAATTTCATTTGACAATTGCTTGTTGAGTGTTGTAATCACAGGAAACAACATAAACGTGCGTTGCTTTAACTAGAAAGATTTAAAGCAAAAAGTTATGTAAACGGGTCAATACCTTGACCCGAGCCAGGTACGCATAGTTAAGTTGCTAGATAAACATGCAAATATGGGTCAAATAATTAGCGAGAGTCCTTCGTCGTAAATGAGGGACTAAAAATTGACCAAAACGCCCATGATTTGTAAATCGGGCAAATGACCCTTAGAGGTCGTTTAGATACTAGTATTATGATTATGCAACTCTTAGATATATGTAAGAGTTGTAAGTATAAACCTTGAGAGTCAAATGCCTAAGAACGGGTAAATTACGTAGAATGACTATCCAAAGGGTAAAATTTAGAATAACGGTCCGTTATGTTAAATCCACTACAAAATAGTTGTTGTGGAATATAAGAGGCTATTAAAAAAAATGGAAATACGAAGTGTACAAAGAGAAATGCGAGTTTGATGCTTAAATGCATGAAAACTTCTAAACGGGTCAAAATAAAGTAGGTGGTAAAATGTTGGCTTAAGTGTAATAAAGAAAAACGTAAACCGGGTAACGGGAGCGTAAACTATATGAATAATGGATCCGGGTAATGGATGATAGCTTAGACATGTTAAGAAACGAACCCCAAGCAATTAAAATGAGTTTGGATAGGTTTGGATGCAAATTTGATGAAAAATAAACGTGTAGAGTTGACACGGGCGGGTGAACTTTTGACACGGCCGGGTGAAGGGGCTATGAAAAATATATGTTAAGCTGACACGGCCGGGTGATCTTTTGACACGGCCGGGTGAAGGGGCTGAAAACAAAATATATAATTTCTTGTATTAAATTATTTTGTTGAAATGCCTTGATTTCTAATCCCATATAACTTGTTTAAACTTGTTATTTAACAATCAAAACTAACTTTTAAGTTGGTTTTGATCATAGGTGATTGCCAAGAGTGCCCGGATGAAGATCAAGCTCGAAGAAGAACCGAACACGATAAAGTTAAAAGCTTCCGTGCGGCGTTTCGTCGTATCTTTTAAACGATGAATTCAATTACATTAAGTTCTTTTACTTTTATTGTAAAAGTTTTAGTAAACTCGTATTGACATACTTACGTGTAATCGTACAAACATGCATTTTTACGAAACTTATATATATAATATTGTATTTAACAAGCAAGGGTGTTACAATATAAATATTTTGTTTCAATAAAATGGTTTATTAGATATTTGTAATTAATATTTCTAAAATTTGCCATTCTGTGATTCTGTGAAAATTAAATTTACAAAATTTTAACCTAGAATTTTGTGTGTTTCTTCCTAAACTGCTAAACAACATGAATGAATTATCTGAAGCCCTTCAGAATCTCAATCTCTATCCTGTTAATGTGGAAGTTTCTAGAGACTTTACCGGGTATTGTGCTGATATAGAGGAACCTATGGAATTTCAAACCCAACCTCCGGAGAAACCTAAGCCAAAGAAGAGAAGAAGAATTGTGGGCTGGAGGCGTGTGCGCAGGAAGAAACCAGCAACAAGGAAAGTTACCAAGACGGAAGATCCCAAAGGTAAAGGCAAGGAAATAGAGATTGGGGAAAGTTCTAGGCAAGATCAGGAAATGCCACCCTGGGAGGAGTTAGATCATAAACTGGCACTTAGTGACCTCATCGGACCTGCCGGTGAAAATCTTTTTAATTACCCAACAGAAGCACAACTTCCAGTTGACCTAGAGCCTGAAATCCCTGATCCTATTATCCACACCCAACCTCTGCCTGTAGAGTTAGAAGAATTGTGGACCACCGACTGGCAGTTCCAGAATCTCCTAAATAACCCTGATACCTTTTTCCCTCAATTCGACCCAGAACCTCCACTACACCTACCTATGAGCATGGAAAATCTAGCTGAACTCCGCCATTTTGGCGAGGAGCTGGTGGATGCAGGGAACATAATCCGAGAGGTAGGAGAGAGGATCTCCTGGAAGTACGACGAGAGGGAACGTCGTTTCTGAGATGCCAGCTGACTAAAGTTATGGGGTTGTAGAAGAATGTGTGTAATAATAATAATATAATCATAAAAATATAATTATGTGAAATAACTTAAAAATAAAACTTTATAAGATAACCAGTTTATATGGATGCCTAATATATATAAAATATCAAACGTCGAAAGATCGACAATTTTGGCTATATTTGTTTACTTGATTATGTGCAATTATTTTATGTTTGATTATTAATTATTTTATACTAATCACTTATACAAATTAATTACCAGATGGCAAACGCTGGTAATGAACCCGATAATGAATTTAATCAATCTGAGCATAACAATGAAGATCAATTTCTGAATAGGCAAGATATCGAAAATATCGTTGCTCGGGGAATAGCCAATTGATGTGTGTAAAATGCAACATATAAATTACATCAAATGAGGCATAAAACTAACCCTTTTTTAGTACTAATATTGGAAAAAGAGTGTTTTTGTCTTCCTTTTGTATTTTCAGGATTAAATGAGCTCAAAAACGCAAAAGAAGCAAAAAGACAGCTAAATCCAACATAAATACAAGAAAAGGAACATTAGTGGATTGCCCGAACCCTCAACGGCACCTTCCAAAGCAAAATAGAGAAAACAGAAGGCTGAACACGCCCAATGCTCAGCCAGCACGGGGCCGTGCCCAAGAAGCAGCAGAAAAGACAAACCTATAGAAGCTTCTATTGCCCACCACGGGCCGTGCTCAGCGGACACGGGGGCGTGCCGAAAGTACTGCAGGCGCATTAATTGTAATTGCGAATTACAATTAATGAAGAGAGAGAGTGTCAGACGGGCACGGGGCCGTGCCCAGCGAACACGGGGCCGTGCCCAGGCTTCTGTTCAGCCTATAAATAGGAGTGCTTGGTTTCATTGCAACTCATCCCTTGGCACACCACCTCTCTCACACTTCATCCACCACCCACCACCATCACAACACCATCATCCACCACCATCATCCATTGTCCATCATAGAGTGTGTGAGTCGTCTCGGGATCCAAGATTGATCGTAAGAGTTCTTGACAATCAAGGCCATGTTTGCCTAAGTCTCTTACATCACTTGGTGAAGACAAAGTGTCTAGTATAATACTTTTTATTTCTAATCTTTTGCACTTTTTATTTGGTTTTGTATTAATGACTTTAATAACTAGTTACTTATGTTGAAGGTGATCTTTCCTTATCGTTTGTCCGTGGTGTCTTGGCATTATTTTACTGTCTATATAAAATAAAGGATTTTCACCATTCATATCTCCACGGTCTATATGGAGGTATGTTGGCTACCTGGTAGGGGGTTAAGGGAACGGTTTGGTAAAGGTCTTGCCATTGTTCAGCGTTTAGAGGTCCTGCAATGGACCTGGGTCAAATTTAGTAGGACCTCCTTCAATACTTCAAGGTATTGGATGGCGGGGGTCCAAACTCTTTGATCCCCTCATAAGTTAACTACTATTAATACTATAACCCGGCTATTTAGGACTGTATCCCTGCTGACTCAGACTACTTAGTCGAGGGTAACGTCACCGCCAAAAGCGGGGCCTACCACAATACTGCATTAATAACTGAATTCATTATCTTCCAATAATCCACCCCTTTAGGATTGTATCCCTGCTGACTCAAACTACTGGGGTGAGGGTAACGTCACCTTCAAAAGAGGGGCCTACTACAATAACTAAGATAATCTCTTAATTATGTGCAAAAGTGCGGAAATAATCAAAGGTTATACTAGATACGAGTCGGAACCAAGTGATTCATCTTGTCTATCTGTTTTTTATTTTTATTTTTATTTTCAGCATTTTAGTTAGTTTTTATTTTTCTTAGTTTAAAACATTTTTTCTAAACTTTTATTTTGGTTAGACGTTGAGGATAAACCGGTATTAAAAGCTCTTGTGTCCTTGGACGACCTCGGTATCTTACCAACGCTATACTACACTCAACGATGGGTGCACTTGCCCATATGTGTGTTTAGTGTTAGTGAAATATCGTGTTTTATAAATTTAAAACTTGGCTAAAATAAGTGTTAAAAAGGGCTTAAAATATACACCTAAAATATACGACACTTAAACGCGCATCACCAATGCTATTCCAGCAATACTTGCTGCTGCTCGAAATCTAATTGAACCTCAAATTATTCCTAGCAAACGTACGCATGAAGACAATTTCAGTAATAGTATAAACGGAGACGGCAACAACAACAATAACAATAATGATAATGTACTGCAAGCCCCAACTCTCAAAAGAATGAAAGCTGCAACACCTGGTTGCACTTATAAGGAATTTCTTGCCTGTAAACCAGCTGAATTTGCAGGCCATGAAGGGGCGACTGCGGCGCTGCGTTGGTTGGAGAAAACCGAAGCAGTAATTATGATAAGTAAATGTGTCGAGGAAGACAAGGTCATGTATGCGTCGCATCTTTTTAAAGAAGGGGCGCTAGAATGGTGGAATACGGTACTTCAAGCCAAAGGAAGAAATATGGCCTATGCCATGAGTTGGGAAGAATTCCAGAAGCTAGTGGAAAGAAAATTCTGCCCTGAATAGGAAAAGGAACAAATGACAAATAAATTCCTGAACCACCGAATGGTGGATGTAGACTGTCGAGGGTATACTTCGACATTCTTCGAGTACGCGAGAGTGGTACCAACCTTGGCTTCGCCAGAGCCGGTACTTATTTCCCGCTATATTTGGGGATTGATTGGCGAAATCCGTGATATCGTTAAAGATGCGAGACCCCGCACCATTGACGATGCAGAGGAATTAGCTAACACCCTAACGGACGGACTGGTATGTACAAGAGAAGAAACCCAGAAAAAGGAAGTAGCCCAAAAGATTACCCAAGGATTTTGTATGGGTAATCGTAGTAATTTCAAGAGAAAGGGGACCGGGCAATCTTCCACTGTTCCATTTTGCAATACATGCAAAAGAAAGCATTTTGGAAGATGCAAAGGATATTGCAATTTCTGCAAAATCCCGGGGCACCAAGAAGAAGACTGCAGGAAGAAGAAAGCAACAGTCTGCTACAACTGTGGAGAAGCTGGAGACTTTAGGCCAGACTGCCCAAGGAACTACCTGCAGAAGGAACTACCAAGAAGAATGCAAGATCCTTCCAGTTCACTACTCAGGAAGCAGAATTAATTCCTGACGTAATAGCTGGTACGTTCCTAGTTCACAACGTTTATGCAAAAGTATTATTTGACTATGGTGCAAACCAAAGTTTTATAAATATTTCATTCTGCCAAGCTCTTAACTTACCCTTAATCAACCTTAGGCAGATTTTTACAGTCGAAACGGCAGATGGGAATTCCGTTAAAATAAATAAGGTTGTGCGAGAAGGAAAGATAGAACTCTTAGGTCATAAATTCTCTGCAAACCTGCTACCTATGAATTTAGTTGGATTCGATATAGTATTAGGAATGGATTGGCTAGTAGCCAATCATGCTCGAATTCTTTGTGATAGGAATTCCATAGAAATCCATACCCCCTCAGGAGAATTAGTGGTGATTACAGGAGATAAGCCACGAAAGCCAATGAAATTCATTTCAGTAATGAAATTGGCCAGTTATTCATGAAAACAAGAAATGGTATATATGATTTCGGTAATCATTAACACTAAGAGTAAGGAACTTAAGGAAATTCCAGTAGTATCAGAATACCCAGAGGTATTCCCAGAAGAACTACCTGGATTACCACCTGATAGGGAAGTAGAATTTAGAATTCATCTAATTCCTAGAACTACACCAATAGCCAAGACACCTTATCGGTTAGCACCCACCGAAATGCTAGAATTGAAAAAGCAATTAGATGAATTACTGAGCAAAGGATTCATACAACCTAGTTCATCCCCTTGGGGAGCTCCAGTGTTGTTTGTGAAAAAAGAATGATGGTTCGATGCGAATGTGTATCGATTATAGAGAATTGAATAAAGTTACAATTAAGAATCGATACCCATTACCTAGGATTGATGATCTTTTTTATCAATTGAAAGGAGCTAGATACTTTTCTAAGATAGATTTACGCTCCGGATATCATCAATTAAAGGTACAGGAAGAAGACATACCTAAAACTGCTTTCAGAACTAGGTATGGTCATTACGAGTTTACAGTCATGCCCTTCGGACTAACAAATGCTCCTGCAGCATTTATGGACATGATGAATAGGAGCTGCAAACCGTACTTGGATAAATTTGTAATTGTCTTTATCGACGATATACTTATTTATTCCAAAAGCCAGGAGGAGCATTGTGAGCACCTGCATGCACTCTTAACATTATTAAGGAAGGAACAACTTTACGCCAAATTCTCGAAGTGTGAATTTTGGCTACAAGAAGTGCAATTTTTAGGACACATGGTGAATCACGAAGGTATTCACGTAGATCCTGCTAAGATAGAAACGATCACTAAATGGAAAGTTCCGCAATCAGCTATGGAAATTATAAGTTTTCTAGGATTAGCTGGATACTATAGGCGCTTTATTAAAGACTTTTCCAAGATAGTTGTGGCATTAACTAAGTTAACATGTAAAGCAGTTAAGTTTGAATGGGGACCTAAGCAAGAAGAGGCCTTTAGAATTTTGAAGCAAAAGCTAACAAACGCCCCAATTCTTGCCTTACTGAAACGCCCAAAATTTACTCATTCGACCACAACATAAAATTCTTACAGTTTTACAAAATTTAGGCATGACCCGTTCGTATTAAGAACTTTTCTCCCTGCTTTTAACAATACCATTTTAATTAATACTACGACACTTTCCAACATAACAAAAGTTAAGACCATATAAGGTTCGCCATGAACATTTTGTACAAACTACACAAAAGTTTAGGATCCAAACTTCTTACTAGCAAACTAGAAACTTACTAATTAACATTTACTACACAAAATGGTAAGTTGACCCATCAAAATAAACAACTTGGACCGGAAGCGCATAAGGTCGACGTTACGTGTGTGTTCGGTCCGAGTGCGCCGCAATTAATCATGAGATTTTCCTATCATTCATAACAACAAAACACTTGTTAGTTCATAATACATAACATTTGAGATCCTATACTTCCGTATCATCATTCAACCCGTTTACATAACATGTTACTTTACTAATCGCTACAGCCATACCTTTCAATATACTTACATCTTTTGACCCGTTATGAACAAGTCAAATTCTCAAACATTCCAACAATCATTTTACCTATCATTCCAACCCATTAGACGAGTCATTTCAAATTTACTACAACATCATCTTTTGGACATTTCTCCATATAAACTATTTGCATCTAATCAGTCATGAATCACAAGGAAACTTACACTAAGTTCATAGTACTAAATGTTATCATTCATAAATCTCCAAGTAGAGTACATAAAGTTCATATGAACTTACCGCGATCTTGAGATGCTTGTGCCTTCGAGTGACTTGCACCTTCTTCCTTCTTCGTGCCTATATATCATAATCTCATACTTTAGCTTTCATAAACCATACTTTCACAATCCTTATAATACGTTATGGTGTCTACTATTCACATACATCATTATCATAAAGAAGTTGCATCAATCTTAACAAGCATTCATGTAAAAACCATAACTAAACTCACTTAGGCATTTCGTCGAACACATTGTGTGCGTATCACTAGTTTAGCACAATGTACAAGCATCCTAAGCACAATTTCCATAGTTCTTCTCATTGATTAACATAAACATCCTACTATTTTGAAATCTACCATTCAAATCATGAGCACATAGTTCTAAATCAATTATTCATAACAATTTCATAAATCAACAATCAAATTAACATACAAAACTTCACAATTGCTAAACATTACTTGGCATGTAAGTGGGTTTTGCCCTAATCATGTTCATATTCGAAAGTTAGCATCTAATGGTGTCTAGACCTTCATAGCAACCATTAATCATACTGAATTTTGTATTACATTCACGAATCACGCAAAACCCACATAATCAAACATCATCAAATCACAAAATTTAACTTACTTGAGATCAAGAACACTTAGATAATCAAGATTCTTAGGTCATGCATTCGATTCTTCAATAATCTGGCTTTCAATTGAGGGAATTTAGTGATTTAGGGTTTTGTGAGGGAAGGAGTCCCCTCCTGGCTTCTCACGATCGCAACCCCCACCAGACTTGTCTGGTTTTCTTTTCTTTATCATTTTATAACATTATTTACACATTTAGTCCCTCATGATTTAATCCCCATTCACTTTAGTACTTTACCTTCTAACTTAACCATCTTTCTTTTACTAACTTTTATATATATAGTAATTTTTTTTATTAAAACATCATTACTTATTATACTTTTAGATCCTATGCAAATTTGGGGTGTTACAAGTCTACCCCCCTTAAAGAAGGTTTCGTCCCCGAAACCTGAATATGTACCAAATAATTCTGGGTAATGTTCTCACATTTCATCCTCCGCTTCCCACGTGAGATCCGATCCTTTTCGATGTTGCCATTGGACCAACACTTGCCGAACGAATTTGTTGCATAGTTGCTTTACTTTACGCCACTGCCCCGACCCGAGCGAGTATTTTAAATGGTCCGATGTATCGAGGACCTAGCTTTCCGCGTTTACGAAAATGAATTATCCCTTTCCATGGAGAGACTTTTAGTAACACATGATCTCCCACTTGAAACTCAATTGGTCGCCTTCGTCGATCCGCATAAGACTTTTGTCTATCTTGCGCCACCTTAATTCTTGACCTAACCATATCAATCTTTTCATTCGTTTCGGCTACTACATCCTTTGACGCGAGTTCGCGCTGACCCACTTCCCCCCAGCATACCGGGGTTCTACATTTCCTTCCATAGAGCATTTCGTAAGGGGCCATTTTTATGCTGTTATGATAACTATTATTATATGAAAACTCTACCAAGGGTAGATGATCATCCCAGCTTCCCCCAAAATCCATGACACACGCCCTTAACATATCAACTAATGTTTGTATAGTTCGTTCCGATTGACCATCGGTTTGAGGATGGTAAGCGGTGCTAATTTGCATTAATAACTTAATTAATTATCTTAGTCGAGGGTAACGTCACCTCCAAAAGAGGGGCCTACCATAATTTGCATTAATAACTTAATTAATTATCTTCCAATAATCCACCCTTTTAGGATTGTATCCTTGCTGACTCAAACTACTGGGGTGAGGGTAACGTCACCTCCAAAAGAGGGGCCTACTACAATAACTAAGATAATCTCTTAAATATGTGCAAAAGTGCGGAAATAATCAAAGGTTACACTAGATACGAGTCGGAACCAAGTGATTCATCTTGTCTATCTGTTTTTCTTTTTATTTTATTTTTCAGCATTTAGTTAGTTTTTATTTTTCTTAGTTAAAAAGATTTTTCTAAACTTTTTATTTTGATTAGACGTTGAGGAGAAACCGGTATTAAAAGCTCTTGTGTCCTTGGACGACCTCGGTATCTTGCCAACACTATACTACGCTCACGATGGGTGCACTTGCCCATATGTGTGTTTAGTGTTAGTAAAATATCGTGTTTTATAAATTTAAAACTTGGCTAAAAATAAGTGTTAAAGGGGCTTAAAATATACCCCTAATATATATAACACTTCACACGCATCAAGTTTTTGGCGCCGTTGCCGGGGACATAAGGATTTTAAGAAAGCTTGGAATCGACGGCCTAATCAGTTTTTTTTCAAAACCTTTTTAAAACGCGCGCACATTTTTCTGCATTTTAGTTTAGATTTGCATTTACTGTAGCCTGTACACGGGGCCGTGTTCGCTGAACACGGGGCCGTGCTGCAGATTTTTCATAAACACCCAGTAACAGTAGCTTGAACACGGGCCGTGCTCACTGAACACGCCCCCGTGCTCAACGAAATCAGTAAATTTAATTAAAACGCCCAGATACAGATTCTGAACACGGGGCCGTGCTCATTGAACACGGGGTCGTGTCCAGCCTCTGTTTCCGTTTTTATTTTTGTTTTCTGATCTCGAGACTTGGTTGTGGTCTGCTGAGTGATTCTTATGGATCAATACTCAGGAGGTTACAACTACACCTATGAGGAGGATGATTATAGGGGTAATTATTGCACTAATTGTCGTAACTCACGCACGGTTCAAAATAATCACTCATATCAACCATCCAATTCATACACATACTATGAGGAGCCCAGGTACGAGCCATCAACTTCATACACATCCTATGAAGACCAAAGGTATGAACCTCATCCCTCATACTCATATTTTGATGAACCAAGGTATGAGCCTTCATACTCATACTTTGAGGAACCAAGATATGAGCCACCACCTTCATATGCTTATTATGAGGAACCATGGCGTGAACAACCCACCTCATATGAGTATTATGAAGAACAAAACTACGAACCTTGTCCATCATATGCTTACAATGAAGAACAATGGTGTGAACCATCGACTTCATATGGGTACTATGAGGAACAAAAGGGTCGAACAACCGGATTCAAGCCTAGAAAATCCCGATTCTTTTTCTATAACCGAAGTGACCGATTGGATATTAGAACACATTAGAGTTATCGATCGTTGTATAAAAGAATCTCGCGCAAGGGAAGAGGAGTCCCGCGTAAGAGAAGAATTAAAAAAGGAAGAGATAACTGTAAGTGTAAAAATGGAAGAACAAATAAGTGAAAAACCTACACATGAGTTAAACAACGAAAAAGGTGAGTCCGACAACGTTAAAATTCAAGAAGAGTCTAATTTTGAAAAAAATAATCTCTTGTCACCTTCTTTTGAAAATCATTGTTTAGTACCCACTCATGCTAAGTTTTTAAAAGAGTTGAACACTAACACTAAAATTGACGAAACGTTAAGTGTTAAGTTAACTAATGATCAAACTTCGCTAATAAAAGAAGACCCATTTGAAATTAGCATTACACCGGTTCCATGTTTCTTTCAAAATTCATTTATTAGTAATGTCACAATCGATAAAGATCTTTGTGTTAACATAATGCCTAACTACATTTTCGAAAAATTAAGTATTAGTGATTTTTCTCCACTTCAAATACCCATTTTTCTATCCAATCGGAAAGTAATAAAATCAATCGGTATAGTTGAGGATGTATTGGTTCAAACAAATCAAATGGTAATCCCGACCGACTTTGTCATCCTCGATGACGCTCCTCTAATGTTGGGACGACCATTTGTAAAAACTCATTAAGCTTTGAAAAAACGGAAGTTCAAAAATCTACCTCTTCAATTAGGGGCATTTAAAAGAAGTGTCGATCTCGAACGCTCAATGAAATATCCATTCGGCAATAATGACCCCCTAATTGAAGATGAAGATGAACCACCCGATACAAGTGAAGAGATTGACCACTTTGTTGAAGAAGAGGTCGCCATAGAACAAACTTTTAAAGTTCTTGATCGAAATGAGCAACCAAATAAGGAGTCTCCTAAAGACCCACCACTTGAGCTCAAAGAACTTCCAAAAGGTTTGGAATATGCTTTTCTAGACAAAGAGGGAAAATTACCTGTAATTATTTCGTCTAAATTAGATAGCTTAGAAAAAGGAAAATTAATTAGTCTTTTGAAAAAACATAAAAATGCAATAGCTTGGAAACTTGTAGACATAAAGGGAATTAGTCCTTCTATGTGCACACACAAAATTTTGATGAATGATGACTACAAATCGGTTATACAACCACAATGTCGAGTAAATCCAAATGTTCAAGAAGTGGTTAAAAACGAGGTCATCAAGTTACTTGACGCCGGACTTATCTATCCTATCTCCGATAGTCCGTGGGTAAGTCCCGTCCAAGTAGTTCCAAAGAAAGGAGGTATGACGGTAATAACTAACGAAAAGAATGAATTAATACCAACGAGAACCGTCACAGGATGGAGAGTTTGTATAGACTATAGACGATTAAATGAAGCAACAAGAAAAGACCACTTTCCTTTGCCCTTCATTGATCAAATGTTAGAAAGATTATCCGGTCATTAATTTTACTGTTTCTTGGATGGTTTTTCAGGTTACTTTCAAATCCCGATAGCACCCGAAGACCAAGAAAAGACAACTTTCACATGTCCCTATGGAACTTTTGCTTATCGACGCATGTCGTTTGGTCTATGTAATGCCCCCGCAACATTCCAACGTTGCATGGTAGCCATCTTCCATGACATGATAGAAAAGACAATGGAAGTCTTCATCGACGACTTTTCTATCTTTGGGGATCCATACGACCAATGCCTCGATAACCTTGGACGAATGCTATCCCGATGTGAGGAAACTAACCTCGCCCTTAATTCGGAAAAATGCCATTTCATGGTAACAGAGGGAATAGTACTCGGTCACAAGATCTCAAGCGAAGGGATGGAGGTGGATCGAGCCAAAATAGATACCATTTCTAGATTACCACCTCCATCCTCCGTAAGAGCTATTAGAAGTTTCCTAGGGCATGCCGGATTTTATAGGCGGTTTATCAAAGACTTTTCTAAAATCTCAAGGCCCCTAACAAAATTACTTGAAAAAGATGCCCCCTTCATCTTTGACAAGGATTGCAATCAAGCATTTCTAACCTTAAAGGAAATGTTAGTCAATGCACCTATCATGATAGCGCCTGATTGGAAATTTCCTTTCGAAATCATGTGTGATGCTAGTGACTTTGCAGTTGGAGCTGTCTTGGGGCAAAGAAAAGAAAAGCATTTCCACCCAATTTATTATGCTAGTAAAACACTTAATGATGCACAAGAAAATTACACAACAACTGAAAAAGAATTACTAGCTGTGGTATTTGCTTTTGATAAATTTCGTTCTTATCTTGTTCTTTCTAAAACTATAGTCTATACAGATCATGCATCCATTCGACATCTCTTCAAAAAGCAGGACGCAAAACCACGTTTGATTCGGTGGATTCTACTCCTCCAAGAATTTGACATTGAAATCAGAGACAAAAGAGGAGCAGAAAATACCGCAGCAGATCATCTTTCGCGCTTAGAAGACCCAGCTTTGGAGGCAACCAGGGACAAGCAAATCAACGAAAAATTTCCAACTGAGTCCCTGGAAATGATGGAATATAAGGAGGAACCATGGTATGCCGACTACGCTAACTACCTAGCTAGCGGTATAGTCGCCAAAGGGTGGCCACATCATCAAAGAAAAAAGTTCTTTGCCAATGTGAAGCACTATTTTTGGGAAGATCCATATCTTTTCAAAATGTGTGCCGACCAACTCGTCCGACGATGCGTACATGGTAGTGAAGCACGAAGAATTCTCCGCCATTGTCATGAAGGTCCATACGGAGGGCATCATGGTGCCGCTAGTACCGCACGAAAGGTATTTGATTCAGGATTTTATTGGCCAACCATTTACAAAGACGCCCAAAGTCTTGTCAAAATATGTGATGCTTGCCAAAGAACAGGTAATATTTCTTCCAAAAACGAAATGCCACAAAATGGCATTCTTGTTTGTGAAATTTTTGATGTGTGGGGACTCGATTTTATGGGACCTTTCCCACCATCAAAAGGAAACAAATATATACTTGTGGCGGTAGACTACTTATCTAAATGGGCCGAGGCCGATGCACTTCCAACAAATGATGGAAGAGTCGTGGTAAGATTTCTGAAAAAACTATTCTCTCGTTTTGGCACACCTAAAGCATTAATAAGTGATAAAGGTACCCATTTTTGCAACCATCAACTTGAAAATATTTTAACAAGATATGGGGTCTATCATCGGGTCTCAACAGCGTATCACCCTCAAACAAACGGGCAAGCCGAAGTGACTAATAGAGGTTTAAAACGAATACTCGAAAAAACCGTAGGGTTAAATAAAAAGGAATGGGCGGATAAATTAGATGATGCTTTATGGGCTTTTCGAACTGCTTATAAAACAACAATAGGTACAACCCCATATAAGCTAGTCTATGGAAAAAGTTGTCATTTGCCAGTAGAAATTGCACACAAAGCCTACTGGGCAATCAAAAATGTAAACTTAGATTTAGAATTTGCTGGTAAAAATCGATTTTGTCAATTAAATGAATTAGACGAACTTAGGAATTATGCATACCCAAACTCCGAAATTTATAAGGAAAGAATGAAAAATTTGCATGATAAACATATTAAACCTAATGAATTTCGGGTAGGGGATCTAGTTCTTTTGTTTAATTCACGACTTCGATTATTTCCTGGTAAATTAAAGTCTAGGTGGTCAGGACCTTTTTCCGTCACCCATGTTTTCCCACACGGTGCAGTAGAAATTAAATTTCGAAATGGGCCTCCATTCAAAGTCAATGGCCAACGGCTGAAACTTTATCAAGGATTCATTGAGGATGAAGAGGAAGAGATTTCGTTCCAAACGGTGGAAGAATGAAACCAACATCATACCTGGTAAGTTACGAACGATTGAGACGACAAATAAAGCGGTAAGTTCTCCAACCAAAGCTTATGGGAAACAAGGGCACTCACACGAGCACTAAAAAAAAAATTTTAAAACTTTGCTCGGCACGAGGTCATGTCCGCTGGACACGGGGCTGTGTCCGCGCTGCAGTCGGGATATATCCCCTTTTTCAAAACAGTTACTTCATTCCACACGCCCCGTTTCCCCGAAAAAGCTCTGGTTCCAGGCGATTTTTCGCAGATTTTCGACGTCTCCTATCACTCTAACAACATCAAGGTATGATTCTATCACTTTTAGTAGTTAGATTAGTTACTTGCATGTAGTTAAAACACCAAAAATTTGGGAAAAAATCTAGGGTTCTTGAACTTCATCCGGATCGAACCTCAAATTTTTGTTTAGATCTGTCTGCATTTAGTTAGATTAGTGTTATGGGAAGTAAATACACTTGTATTGTTCAAAGATTCACCCGATTTCTCACAAAAACCCCAAACCCTTGTTCTTAACCCGAAAAAGATAAAATTGATAGGGTAAACGGGTTATTTTGGGAAAAACGGCACTTAGGGTTTCATTTTCGGGGGAAACCGCACCTATTGGACCAAAAATTTTCAAGTTTTCGAAACCGGGTCGAAAAATGGAATTTTTGAGTAACAGAAGCCTGGACACGGGGCCGTGTCCGCTGAACACGGGGTCGTGTCCATCCCACTGTTTGCAGTTTTGTCCGAAAATATTTCTGTTTCATGCTAACTTTTGGTGTATTCTTTCAGATGGCCAGGAAGTTCACAAGATTTAACGCCAATGAGCTCGATGCTAGAGCTCGATACGAGATACTTCAAACAAGGCCAGAGGGACACCCGAGGCAAGCATGCACGGACTTGCTAACCTTGGTGAATCAAATGGACCGCTTCAACAACATTGTCACGGGACCACTCAGAGTCGCCCTAACAACTCGACTCCGTTCCGTCCATGAATGCACTTTGGAATTCTATAGCACCTTTGCATTCAACTCAAGATGCGACCCGTTCGACAATGACGGGGTGTCATTTCGATGTGGCGGAACGAGGTACTCGATCTCTATGGCACAATTTGGGTCGATTGTCAGGTTGTATGCGGAAGAGGATGCGGGAAACGAAGAAAATACTGGGGGAATGAGAGAGATTGATGAAAACGAACGCCAAGCTATTTGGGCTCAGATTGGTGAAGGGTACTACAATCCGAGCAGCACTAAGAGTACAAAGCTGAGGGATCCGCTCTACAGATACATCCATAGGCTCCTCGGCTACTATCTTAGCCAAAGGCATGATAGTAGTGGCGTCGTTGGGTTAAGAGATTTGGTTGTCCTCCACTGCATCCACAACCGCAGGCCGCTCGATGTTCCGTTCCTCATGATCCGAAACATGCATCATAACCGCCTTGCTAGTGCACTGACTCCTATCTTCTTTAGGGGATGGGTGTACCGTCTCTTTAGGCACTTCACCCACATACCTAGGTCATTTGAGAGGAGCCCGTGGTCGGGTATGGTAGATATACACATATGCCGCTCAATGAACCTGATTTATGAGGCGGAGGACGGGACGGTGAGCTTTCAAAGGATGCAAGGTCATGCATGGAACCCGCAAGAAGCACTGGTCCTCCAAGCTCCGCAACATCATCAGTATCAATACCAACCCAAGGTGATCCGGGCCAATCCTCCTCAGGAGGCGGTTTTCCTAATTTCCAAAGTTTGCATGATTTATTGCAGGAAAACCTTATGTGCACCAGGAACACTTATAACATGGCGAGAAACACGTACCACCGGGTCGGAGCTATCGAAAGAAACATATCCGACATCCAAGATGATGTTGGATATATACGAGACCACATTGCACGCCATGGAGAGGATGATGATGATGATGACGATGATGATGCCATGGAATAAGCGGGAGGAGCGGAGGAAGAGGAGGTTGTTTGATGGTTCCCCAGGTTAACCCTTTTTCACTCTTGAACAATTGATGGCCTGCATGCCAAGTGTTGAACAATTTGCTTTCCTTAACTTCTTTTATTTTCTGCATTTTTTTTTCTTTTAACTTTGACATGGATGTTGAATATTGGTAAAAGTAGGATGTTTGCTATGGTATGGTATGGTATGGTGTCTATTGATTAAGCAGGTACATACGAGGCTTAGAGTGCTAAACATTAGTACTACTAAGGCCAGGACAGGGAAACCGACGAAAGAAACCTGTTTTTTTTTTCAACTTTGCAGACTGTCCACACGGGGCCGTGTCCACCCGACACGCCCCCGTGCCCACTCTCCTGAACCTGCTGTTTGCATTTATTCTGCAGACCTTGACAGACACGGGGTCGTGTCCAACCAACACGCCCCCGTGTTGGCCTTCTGTAAGTTTTCGTTACTGGCACCTGAGCACGGGGCCGTGTTCAATCAACACGGGGTCGTGCCCAGGTAACCAGTAACACAAAATTTTTGCTTTTTACACTTTTTTACACATTCAATCAACCTAAAAACTTATTTTTGGGACACATTGAGGACAATGTGTAATTTAAGTGTGGGGGGGGGGGATGCTAAAACCTTGAACCTTGCAAGTCCTAAGCACAAGCCTTACACAAAACTCTATTGGAACCGCTAATCACCACAAATTTTTTCAAAAATTTTCATTTTTTTTTACTTGTCTAGGTTTAACTCGGGAAATTCAAGTTCTCAAAAAGGTTATATTTTTACAAATTTACAACCGATAGCGTCGTGATAAAAAGAACCACATAAGAAAATTATGAAAAGGCATGACAAGCTTAGTTAAAATTTGATTATATATACTTGATCACATAAAAAACCCATTCCCACAAAAGTGAGTTTTGAGCCTTTATTGAGCATACAATTACATATCATTAGAACTAAATGCTCATTTTTCGTTTCTTGTGTGAATAGCCGCTTGGTTCTTACAACTCTAGAACTTGCCATGACGATACATTCCCGGTCCTTACCAACTTAAAACCCGAGTAAGTAAATGATGGAGGCATTAGGACTAACCTTTTTATTTCTACACCATTTTTTTTACCACCTACCCAAAATCCCCCTAGTTAGCCCCTTTGAGCCTAAACCTTTTCATTTCATAACCCAAACCAAACACCCTTTTTACCCACCAAAACCTTTTTCATTTTTTACCCCTTTGTTTTAGTAACAAGTTCGATTTTTCGTATGAAAAAAAAATTTTGTTGATGATGAAGCAAAAGAAAACAAACAAGTTCACCAAAAATAACTTTGTTTGAATAAATAGCTTCATCAAAAATAAAAGTTACGAAAATAGAAAGTCATACGAAAACCGACACTTGTTACGCTTTTCGCCCTTTTTCTACTAACCACTAACCACCAACCCAACCACCTACCTTTAACCCAAGCCTAACCCTTAACCCACAAGTCCTCTTGATATTTACAAAGGTATATAAGTTAAAAAGGAGGAGGATTGATTGCTTGGCAAGCCCATGGTAGGAGTAAGTTCCATGCCGCTCTCGAGTGATCCACAAAAAATACATTTTCGGCTGAGTGTTGAGTGATCCCCGTGAGGTATGTGAACTTGTATATAAATAGAATTTTAAAGAGGCATGTTATGCCCTAATAAGTAAATTATCTTATGAAAAGTATTAAATAAATCATGACGAATAGGATTGTAAATAAATAAAGATAAAACTAAATAAAGAATCTTGGAAATCCCGACACTCTACGACAAAACCCCCCAAAAAAAAAAAACCTTCTTTCCTACCCATTCCATTTGGGAGTGTAATAGCCACATATTAAAGAGTTTTGCTTGAGGACAAACAAAGATTCAAGTGTGGGGGTATTTGATATGTTAAAAATGCAACATATAAATTTCATCAAATGAGGCATAAAACTAACCCCTTTTTAGTACTAATGTTGGAAAAAAGTGTGCTTTTGTCTTCCTTTTGCATTTTCAGGATTAAATGAGCTCAAATTAACAAAAGAAGCAAAAAGACATCAAAATCTAACATAAATACAAGAAAAGGAACAAGACGTGGCATGCCCGACCCCACGACAGCATCTTCCCAAGCAAAACAAGAGATCAGAAGCCTGAACACGCCCCGTGCTCAGCCAGCACGGGGGCGTGCCCAAGTGTCAGCAGAAAAGACAAAGTGGTAGAAGCTTCTATTGCCCACCACGGGGCCGTGCTCAGCGGACACGGGGCCGTGGTCAACTATAAGATTCGCACAATCTAGCAAATCTGCATAGTACAAAGATTCTTCTGCACCACGGGGTCGTGCTCAGCGGACACGGGGGCGTGGTCAACTAAAAAGACAAAACAACATTAAATGAAGAAAGAGAAGGATGTGGACACGTGGCCGTGCCCACTGGACACGGGGCCGTGCCCGAGCTTCTGTTCAGCCTATAAATAAAGGTGCTTGGCTCAAGCTCAAACCATCCCTTGGCACACCACCTCTCTCACACTTCACCCACCACCCACCACCATCATAACACCATCATCCACCACCATCATCCATTGTCCATCGTAGAGTGTGTGAGTCGTCTCGGGATCCAAGATTGATCGTAAGAGTTCTTGACAATCAAGGCCATGTTTGCTTAAGTCTCTTACATCACTTGGTGAAGACAAAGTGTCTAGTGTAATACTTTTTATTTCTAATCTTTTGCACTTTTTACTTGGTTTTGTATTAATGACTTTAATAACTAGTTGCTTATGTTGAAGGTGATCTTTCCTTATCGTTTGTCCGTGGTGTCTTGGCATTATTTTACTGTCTATATAAAATAAAAGATTTTCACCATTCATATCTCCACGGTCTATATGGAGGTATGTTGGCTACCTGGTCGGGGGTTAAGGGAACGGTTTGGTAAAGGTCTTGCCATTGTTCAGCGTTTAGAGGTCCTGCAATGGACCTGGGTCAAATTTAGTAGGACCTCCTTCAATACTTAACGGTATTGGGTGGCGGGGGTCCAAACTCTTTGATCCCCTCATAAGTTAACTACTATTAATACTATAACCCGGCTATTTAGGACTGTATCCCTGCTGACTCAGACTACTTAGTCGAGGGTAACGTCACCTCCAAAAGAGGGGCCTACCATAATTTGCATTAATAACTTAATTAATTATCTTCCAATAATCCACCCTTTTAGGATTGTATCCTTGCTGACTCAAACTACTGGGGTGAGGGTAACGTCACCTCCAAAAGAGGGGCCTACTACAATAACTAAGATAATCTCTTAAATATGTGCAAAAGTGCGGAAATAATCAAAGGTTACACTAGATACGAGTAGGAACCAAGTGATTCATCTTGTCTATCTGTTTTTCTTTTTATTTTATTTTTCAGCATTTAGTTAGTTTTTATTTTTCTTAGTTAAAAAGATTTTTCTAAACTTTTTATTTTGATTAGACGTTGAGGAGAAACCGGTATTAAAAGCTCTTGTGTCCTTGGACGACCTCGGTATCTTGCCAACACTATACTACGCTCACGATGGGTGCACTTGCCCATATGTGTGTTTAGTGTTAGTAAAATATCATGTTTTATAAATTTAAAACTTGGCTAAAAATAAGTGTTAAAGGGGCTTAAAATATACACCTAATATATATAACACTTCACACGCATCAACAAACTACACAAAAGTTTAGGATCCAAACTTCTTACTAGCAAACTAGACACTTACTAATTAACATTTACTACACAAAATGGTAAGTTGACCCATCAAAATAAACAACTTGGACCGGAAGCGCATAAGGTCGACGTTACGTGTGTGTTCGGTCCAAGGGCGCCGCAATTAATCATGAGATTTACCTATCATTCATAACAACAAAACACTTGTTAGTTCATAATACATAACATTTGAGATCCTATACTTCCGTATCATCATTCAACCCGTTTATATAACATGTTACTTTACTAATCGCTACATGCCATACCTTTCAATATACTTACATCATTTGACCCGTTATAAACAAGTCAATTTCTCAAACATTCCAACAATCATTTTACCTATCATTCCAACCCATTAGACGAGTCATTTCAAATTTACTACAACACCATCTTTTGGACATTTCTCCATATAAACTCTTTGCATCTAATCAATCATGAATCACAAGGAAACTTACACTAAGTTCATAGTACTAAATGTTATCATTCATAAATCTCCAAGTAGTGTACATAAAGTTCATATGTGTTGATGCATTTTTAGTGTCTGTGACTAGTCTTGTTTAACGATGTATTTTGTATGGTCTTTTATTAATTATCGAGTCTGTATGTTATGTTGACCAAGTCAGATATCCTCCTATCTGCTTGTGTACGACTTGTTTGTCTCTTTTGATATGTAAAGTATTATGAACAATGCATGTTGCATTAAAGGGTAGTATGGTCATTACTTTGTTTATATGTTGCTGTTGTTGCTATCTGTTAACAGAAACAACCACAACAGTTGCAGTCCTCGACGAAACAGGTCTGTTTCGTCGGAACACATCATGACGAAACAGACCAATGTCCTTTACTTCTGTTTCGTTGAAGGTCATGACGAATCACACTTTAATTCGTCGTGTAATGGGCTGTTTCAAGCCCAATGACTGGCCCATGTTCAGTTTCGTGGAACACTTTGTGTTTCGTCGATGTCTTGGCCCAGGGACTATATAAACATCATTCTGTTTCATTTGAACAGAGAGATGAGATAATAACCAGTAACAAAACTCTGCCGAAATTCTGTCTGAACTGTGTTTGTATCAGTTTGTAATCGGTTCTCATCCCGTTAATCAATCGAGTGTGTTTCATTGATTAATCCTTTGTTGTTATTGCTTTATATGTTTGATTTGGCATAGTTACGTGGATTCCGCACACGTGACCGTGTTTGCTATAAACAAGTGATTCGGTTCGTTATCGATCGTTAGATTTCGGGACCTACAAGTGGTATCAGAGCAAGTATCTGTTATTCCTCAGGCAGTTCCTGAAAGAACTATGGCTTCTGCAATCAGAGCAACCACTTCGCAGATCAGTGCTGAACGTCATAGGACATTTTCCGGATTTTCTCAAGACGAAAAGATCAGATATCTATTCTCTACACTTGAAGCAGCTGCTGATCGTCTTCAGAGACAATCTCATTTCGGTAATCTCACGAAGCATGATCAACTTAAACAATCGGTGGAAATTAACAAATTGAAGTCAACCGTTGGTCAACAGCAAACAGTAATAGAGCGACAACAAGCTGAAATTGATTTGCTTAAAGCTGATAATGCTCGCTTGAAGGCTCTTGATGAAGAGAAAGAGAGAAGGCTTGCTATTCTGTGGGATTATCATTGTAAACAACAAGAAGTACTGAAGAAAAAGGATGATGATACGGAAGACCAAGGAAATCCTGATACTTCTGGTACATCACAGAAGCAGCCAACCGCACTTACTTCTGAAGTTGTTGCAGTTCAACCTACAGTGGTCGAATCATCTCAGGGAACTTCTACTGGAAAAGTTCAACAGATAGAAGGTACTTCTTCTATAGTAAGCAGTGCTGATATTGCTCTACAGGCTATTCATCCATTTACGGGAGAGTTGCTTGAAGAAGGGGAGTTAATAGAAGATCTTTCTCAGGAGCAATTGAGTATTTTACATTCTATGAGAGAAATCGATGATGCTGAGATAGATAAAATGTCGACTGAGACTGATACAACTAATGTGGAAGATATTGATGAAATTGTGTTTGAAGGTGAAGCATCAAAATCAACTTATGTTCGAACAGATGGTACTGAATTTTCTTCGTTTGATGAAGATTGGATGAAAGAGAATATTGATGACATAGACGAGCACTTAAAGAATCGAAATTCGTCTGAAAAAGACACAGATGCATTTTCTGAATGGAGAAAACAGTTTCTATCTAAAGTCTCCAAGCCTGTGCCTGAAAAAGCTCAAGTCGACTACTTGCAATTTGAAAAGGCAAAGCCAAGTGGAAGGATTCTATGTTGGATGTTTGTTCAAGATATACACTGCATTGCTATCAAACGTGAATACGGAATTCTGTATTTCAATTCACTGCTGAGCATTCTTTCCTTACCATTTTATGATGTTGCTGCGTTGACAAGGCTTGAGCTTATCAATCGATCAAAATACGATGGCGCTACTTTATTTGAGCGACTGGTTAAAGTAAACAAGAAGACGGGCTGGAAGGATGAATCATACAAGCCACAATTTCCTGTCTATCAACCGATCAAGTTTACTCTTGATCCGGACACCAACACTTGCAGATACAAACTTGTGTACCAGCCTCCGAGGGTTATAGATAAAATCCCATTGATGCCTATGAAACAGGATTTTCTTGAAGACATGGCATTATGGTGCTACGACTCGGATACTCATGAAGCTGTAATTGTGTTTAGAGATAATCGTGCAAATTACCGGATGTTGGATCCGATGTGGATAGTCAACATGTCCGAGGCTGATGTTAGCAGATTATATCGTCATGATATTTTCTATGAAGATCAGGATGCACGTCAAGCTTTAAAGTTTCAGCGAGTAGCGTGTTTTTGCTATTACCGGGGTATACATTCGGGCAGTTCGTGGTCCGAACAACACTGATGGAAGAATAGAAGACTGAAGACGAGTAACAGACAAGGGGGAGTTTGTTGATGCATTTTTAGTGTCTGTGACTAGTCTTGTTTAACGATGTATTTTGTATGGTCTTTTATTAATTATCGAGTCTGTATGTTATGTTGACCAAGTCAGATATCCTCCTATCTGCTTGTGTACGACTTGTTTGTCTCTTTTGATATGTAAAGTATTATGAAAAATGCATGTTGCATTAAAGGGTAGTATGGTCAT
Organism: Helianthus tuberosus; assembly: GCA_030545235.1. Classification (NCBI taxonomy): domain Eukaryota; kingdom Viridiplantae; phylum Streptophyta; class Magnoliopsida; order Asterales; family Asteraceae; genus Helianthus; species Helianthus tuberosus. Next base: position 233,220,584 of record CM060442.1, on the reverse strand, counting down.
TACTTTGTTTATATGTTGCTGTTGTTGCTATCTGTTAACAGAAACAACCACAACAGTTGCAGTCCTCGACGAAACAGGTCTGTTTCGTCGGAACACATCATGACGAAACAGACCAATGTCCTTTACTTCTGTTTCGTTGAAGGTCATGACGAATCACACTTTAATTCGTCGTGTAATGGGCTGTTTCAAGCCCAATGACTGGCCCATGTTCAGTTTCGTGGAACACTTTGTGTTTCGTCGATGTCTTGGCCCAGGGACTATATAAACAACATCCTGTTTCATTTGAACAGAGAGATGAGATAATAACCAGTAACAAAACTCTGCCGAAATTCTGTCTGAACTGTGTTTGTATCAGTTTGTAATCGGTTCTCATCCCGTTAATCAATCGAGTGTGTTTCATTGATTAATCCTTTGTTGTTATTGCTTTATATGTTTGATTTGGCATAGTTACGTGGATTCCGCACACGTGACCGTGTTTGCTATAAACAAGTGATTCGGTTCGTTATCGATCCTCAGATTTCGGGACCTACAATATGAACTTACCGCGATCTTGAGATGCTTGTGCCTTCGAGTGACTTGCACCTTCTTCCTTCTTCGTGCCTATATATCATAATCTCATACTTTAGCTTTCATAAACCATACTTTCACAATCCTTATAATACGTTATGGCGTCTACTATTCACATACATCATTATCATAAAGAAGTTGCATCAATCTTAACAAGCATTCATGTAAAAACCATAACTAAACTCACTTAGGCATTTCGTCGAACACATTGTGTGCGTATCACTAGTTTAGCACAATGCACAAGCATCCTAAGCACAATTTCCATAGTTCTTCTCATTGATTAACATAAACATCCTACTATTTTGAAATCTACCATTCAAATCATGAGCACATAATTCTAAATCAATTATTCATAACAATTTCATAAATCAACAATCAAATTAACATACAAAACTTCACAATTGCTAAACATTACTTGGCATGTAAGTGGGTTTTGCCCTAATCATGTTCATATTCGAAAGTTAGCATCTAATGGTGTATAGACCTTCATAGCAACCATTAATCATACTGAATTTTGTATTACATTCACGAATCACGCAAAACCCACATAATTAAACATCATCAAATCACAAAATTTAACTTACTTGAGATCAAGAACACTTAGATAATCAAGATTCTTAGGTCATGCATTCGATTCTTCAATAATCTGGCTTTCAATTGAGGGAATTTAGTGATTTAGGGTTTTGTGAGGGAAGGAGTCCCATCCTGGCTTCTCACGATCGCAACCCCCACCAGACTTGTCTGTTTTTTTTTTATCATTTTATAACATTATTTACACATTTAGTCCCTCATGATTTAATCCCCATTCACTTTAGTACTTTGCCTTCTAACTTAACCATCTTTCTTTTACTAACTTTTATATATATAGTAATTTTTTTTATTAAAACATCATTACTTATTTTTAGATCCTATGCAAATTTGGGGTGTTACACTTACCAGAAGGAACAGAAGATTTTGAAGTCTATTGTGATGCTTCTACGCTAGGATTAGGATGTGTATTAATGCAACGCAAGAAGGTAATTGCGTATGCATCAAGGCAATTGAAAAAGCACGAGGGAAACTATACGACTCATGACTTAGAATTAGGAGCCATAATTTTTGCCCTTAAGATTTGGAGACATTATCTGTACAGAAGTAAGTTTACTGTCTATATAGATCATAGGAGTTTAAGATACATATTTGGGCAAAAGAATTGAACATGAGGCAAAGGAGATGGATGGAAATCCTAAGTGATTACGACTGTGATATTCAATATCACGAAGGAAAAGCAAACGTAGTTGCTGATGCCTTAAGTCGTGAGTATCATGAGAAACAACGACGAATTCGTGCTCTTAGATTAAGTTTACAATTAGAGTTAATGGAACAATTGAAAAACATTCAAGAAACAGCAATCAAGGATGATGCTGAAGGAATGAAAGGAAGAATAAAGGAATTAGAGCAATGAGCTGATAGAATTTGGAGATTCCATAAGAAACGAATTTGGGTACCTAAGCAGGGAGAATTAAGAAATAAGATTTTAGAAGAAGCCCATAAATCTAGGTATACCATGCATCCTGGTAACAATAAGATGTACCAAGATTTAAGAAATAACTTCTGGTGGATAGGAATGAAAAAGGACATAGCTAGATATGTTTCTAAGTGTCTTACTTGTTCACAAGTTAAGGCAGAACACCAGAAACCCTCAGGTCTACTACAACAATTAGAAATGCCTGTATGGAAATGGGAACTCATAACAATGGATTTTGTTACTAAGTTACCCAAAACCAGAAAAAGTAATGATGCGATTTGGGTAATTGTGGATCGATTAACCAAATCTGCTCATTTTCTACCTATGAAGGAAACCTTTAGCATGGAAATGTTAGCCAAGTTGTATGTAGACGAAGTTGTATCCTTACATGGAGTTCCACTCTCCATTGTATCGGATAGGGATAGTCGTTTCACTTCCCATTTCTAGACAAGTTTCCAGGAAGCAATGGGAACCCGACTAAATCTAAGCACTGCATATCATCCGCAAACAGACGGACAAAGTGAAAGGACGATCCAAACCCTGGAGGACATGCTTAGGGCATGTGTGATAGATTTTGGTAGGAATTGGGATGACCACCTACCCTTAATCGAATTCTCCTATAACAATAGTTATCATTCAAGCATCGAAGCTGCCCCATTTGAGGCACTATATGGACGAAAGTGCAGAACTCCAGTCTGCTGGGCAGAGATAGGAGAAAGTCAACTATCAGGTCCTGAAATCGTCAAGAAACTACTGACAACATCACTCAAATCATGGAAAGATTAAAGACGGCTCGCGATCGCCAGAAGAGTTATGCAGATAATCGACGCAAGCCGTTAGAATTTCAACCTGGAGACAAGGTTCTCTTGAAAGTCTCTCATTGGAAAGGAGTAGTTTTCTTTGGTAAGAAAGGAAAGCTAAGTCCAAGGTACGTAGGACCATTTCCAGTAATCCAACGTATAGGACTAGTTGCTTATCGCTTACAACTACCAGAGGAATTAGTTTGAGTACATGACGTTTTTCATGTATCCAATCTCAAGAAATGTCTATCAGACGAATCTCTGGTAGTACCTCTTCAAGACATAAAGGTAAATGAAAAGCTAAAGTTTGTCGAGAAGCCATTGCTGATAGAAGACAGAAAGGTCAAGTTTCTCAAGCACAAACGACTAGTGCTGGTTCAAGACATAAAGGTAAATGAAAAGCTAAAGTTTGTCGAGAAGCCATTGCTGATAGAAGACAGAAAGGTCAAGTTTCTCAAGCACAAACGACTAGTGCTGGTCAAAGTCAAATGGGATTCAAAAAGAGGACCCGAGTACACTTGGGAGTTGGAATCGGAGATGAAGCGAAAGAATCCTCACTTATTTCAGTAAATCTCGAGGACGAGATTTTAAATAAGGTGGGGAGGATGTAAGGACTTTCAAAAATGTCCTAAAACGACCCAGAAGTGAAAACCCGGACCTCTGAAACCCTAATCCGTATCAAAAAACAAGAAAATCAGATTTTTGGTCTTCAGGCGGGCCGCGTAAGCGTTAGCTTAGCCTTACGCGGGCCGCGTCAAAGTGAAGTTTGACCGGATAAGCGTCCAGATCCATGTGTCATCCACGTGGCATACCTACGCGTGACACAGATGCCCTAATCTACGAATAGACCTCCACGCGGGCCGCGTAAGGGTCAAGCCAAGGTTCACGCAGGCCGCGTGAACCCCAAATTTCACTTATAAATAGGTTGGATCATGAGCAGTCCTCTGGTGTCGAAACATTTCACAAAAACGAAAGCACACTGCACAAATTCGAAATTTACTTTTATAATAGCGAGGCGCTGCTACGATACAGGGTATTAACTCGATCGCTGCTACGATTCAATGTCCGATTGATTGAAACTATCCGATAGATGTTTAAGTGCTGCCCACATTAGGGCCATACTTTGTCATTAGTCGTGAATTTGACGGATGTTTAAGTATAGCACTTTGTCATTCATTGTGAGGGTTTTAATCTCGTGAGTTATCGTAAATGTTATATTAGTTACTGACCTAGTTCGTGTGCATTGTTATTTAAATTAGGTTACAAGGCTAATCAGTAGGCTAAACTCTGCCCGTATAAATCTGCAAAGTGAGTCATTCTCTTTTATCAAAGTATTTTTACAATACTCCATTTATTTTCAAAGGTTATAATTATAGGGATTAAGTCATGGTTATCTTGAATCACTGGCTAGTGGGGTATTGTGCACATTACTAATTTCTCACGGTTAGGCTAATAAATCCTGACAGTGATAATCATCACTACTTGGGGAAGGACCCAATAGTGGTATGACCATCGTCACCAGGTGGCACGGCGCTAGATAAAAATAAGATAGAAGCCATTGTAATCGCTCTTATGCTGTAATTTATAACTATGTGTCATTTTATCAAATTGAGTGACTCGCTAGTATTTCCCCGCTGATAAAATATTTTTAAAACATGTTTCAGGCGACCTGCTGTAAATCAAGGAAAACGTGCTACGGAGCAATAACCAGCTTGAAGAGGTGGCTCAGTTAAAATAAATAAACATGTTTTTATAAATCAGGGAATTCCCTAGTGAAATTCCTCTATTGTAAATTACAGGGTTTTATCCCGAATTATGAAATAAAATAATCGGGCATTTCAAGTTTTAAAAAGATCCAGTTAAACCTTCCGCTGTCGCATCAATTAATAAAAACCACGGGTTCCTGTCCCGCGGCTCCCGACCGGGTCAAACCGGGGCTAGGGCCGTGACAAGGTTAGCAAAGGCAAACCTAAAAAGATAACAAAGGCAACGGGTACTTACATGCCCGATACTATGATAACGCATCCAATCACGATCAGCCTTCAACTGCTCAAAGGAAGAAGTCAGGCTGTCTCTAGCCTCAGCAGCCTCCCTTTCCCGCACTTCAGCTTCAGCAGCGTGGGCAGTGACCTCCTCAATAATGGTCACCCGGCTCTGCATTTCAGCCTTTCAACAAGGAAAACACAAGTATACAAAGATAATCAATCATACTTGCGGAACAAATATACAAATTCAAGAGTAAAAGAAACTCATACCTGGAGGCCCTTAACAGACTTGTTTAAGTTGGTGCGGTCAGCATTGGCCTCTTCAAGAGCCTTGGCAGCATGGACCCCCGCCTCCTTGGCCTCTTTGGCAACCGCCTCAGCTGCGGCTTTCTCCTTAACCAAAGTAGCATTCGCTGCCTTGACATTCGTCAGCTCCTGACGAACACGAAACATCGTTTCATTCTGTTTGGCCCAAGATTCTTTCCAAGTCTTGCGCTCATTAGAAAGTGTTTCTTTCCAACTCTTGCGCTCATCAGAAAGCAATTTGGCGAGAGTACGAACCTGTTTAAGGCCAGCAGTTGCAGCCCACTCCTCAGTCTGCTTATACTGCTCAAAGGCAGCCTTCTCCCTTTTGAGCTGCTCCGCACCCTCACGAGCAGCTTTCACCAACGCTTCAGCCTCGGCCCGCATGCGAGCATTTTCCTCCTCCTTGCGCCCCAACACCTTGTAGTCTTCCATAATGGCATTCGCCATTATGGAACTCCGAACAAGCATGGAGGAGAGCTGGTTGATCCGGAGCTCGCGGGGCAAAGCGCGTGCCCGGTTAACTTCGAACGGGGTGCCCAAACCACCCAAAATCTCCTTACAAGCAGAAGGATCACTTGAAATATCATCCCCTTACATAATGCTCCAAGGGAGACGATGATAGTTCACAGCCCGATCTTCCGTATAGGTACGGTAGTAGAACTCCAATTCAGACTCTTCAGGCTGAATAGGAGGTCCTTTAAAACCCGCACCCCCAGAAGCGGAACCAGAGGCCTTCTCGACAGCAGGAGATTTTTTCTTTTCAGCATCAGCAAACTTCAGGTTCAGATCATCAGTATCCTGCGGGGAGATCAGATTATCATGGGAATCCACCGTATCAAAGATATGAGCCGCGGTTTTCTTTCCAGTATCCTCTGCCCGCGCAGAGGGCTCAGTCACCACTTCAATGGAAGGGCTTCTGGTAATTTCTTTATTAACCCCCGCATCCGCAGCCGTGTCATGCGGGGGGGGGGGGGGAGGAGCATCAAATGAAGAGAAACCTTCATCTTGCGGTTCTGCAAACAAAGCAAAATAACTATCAATTACAAGTACAATGACAAACAATTGTAAGACGATGATTCACTTACCAGACACAACCGTAGGCTTCGCCTGAGAAACAACAGTTGTCCGTTTCGTTTGCAACCTAGGACGTTTTTTTCTCACCAGTACCAGCAGCCTTCTCCTCTGCCCTCCTTTTCTTCTTCTCATCAGCAGGCTTGGAACCCGCAGAGGATCCACCTGCCGCCGCACCACCACCACCTGGAACACCTAAACCCTCAAGGGTGTCAGACACTACCACGTAATCGGTATATCTGCGGAAACGAGAACAAGAGATACCTGCCGCGTGCGGAACCAAAGGAGGAACAACTGCGGGTTCATGTTTTTTCTTGTGGCGACCCCGCACAGTTTTCTCCGCATGTTTCTTGGGAGCACCCTTCACCTCAAAATCGCCCAGGGCCCCAAGGGTACTTGCGTTTAAATCATCAAACAAGCAAGTCTGAAAGGTGCACTTCTTTACAAAGCAAGTCAGAAGATTATAGACTATACCTTTGCCTTGCGGCAGGGGTGCCTTCAGCCCCTCGCGATCAGGAACGCGGAAGTTGTCAAGAATGGTCAAGTTAAAACCTTTTTCACCTTCCGCACACCGAAGTATCTCAACCTTGCCCTTGAAGTTCGGATCAAATATCCTCCACAGGGCAGTGTCCTCTGATAGTACACTTATAAATCAGTAACACACAAGGAAGTAAGGAAACCGCACAAGAGTAAAAATACTTACCACCACTCTTCTCCCGCACAACGGGCCTTGCTTTCCTATCAGGCCTGGTCAGCATCATCCGCAGCACCCACAACTGCGAGTTGTCCAATTTCTTGAACTCAATGGTCCGCAAACTGGGGAACCACTCCACCGTCTTCGCACTAGGAACCTCAATGCTTTCCGCTAAGATCGTCTCGTTCACATTGCGAAAAGTCATCCTGGAAACGATCGCGGCAAGAATCTAGTTTTTCACTTCGTGATACCCTTGGGAGGGGTCATCACCTTAGGGCTACCATAACGCTGACCAAAAGAAAAGAAACCAGTATTCACTGTCAACTGGTAGAACCGCCGGAAGTTTTCAACAGTAGGCTCTATTCCGAGAGTACGAAAGGTATACTCAAAATTCCGAATCCGGATCATGCCAAACGGACTCAGTTGGGTGATATGGAGCTTGTAAAACTCCAAAATCTCAGCAACCAACACAGTCAATGGTAACCGGAGATTACCATCACTGAAGAAATCGGCCCACATGGTGACGTAACCGGGCGGAGCATCGGCACTAGTCTCACCTTCATGTGGGTGGATAGCCCCATACTCCTGGGGCATTTGAATACTGGTCATCAGGGTATCAAACTGACCCTTCGACCACTTCAACACTGGTAAGCCCCCGCCGGGGGCAGCACCACCTTCTTCTTCCTCTTCCACCGCCGCCGGCGAAGAAGGATCTGGGTTTTCACCCTCAGCATTATGTGGATTCGATGATTCAGCCATCAGAGAATGTAACGAAGAAAACAGAAAATGAGTTAAAAAACTCACACCTCACCAGAAAATCAAACGAATAATCGGAGAAGACGAAGGAGTTCTCTTTTTTTTTTCACCGGAAAATTTTTGAAATTTCGAGCAAGTGAGGAGAAACCACAAAGGGTTTCCCCTTATATACCCATCGCAATTAATGCAAGGCAGTAACCGAATCATCACGTTTGAAAACAACGAATTATGCGACGCCACGTGTTCAGCGACGGTTCCGCTGACGGTTACCACGCGCGAGTGGCCGCCCACGCGCCAGATAAAAGAGACTTTTTACACTCCTACTACAGTGCATTTATGACCTTGGGCAGTGCAAACGTCCTTTCATTTCAGCACATGCCAGAAAATCCTACCAACTTTCCCCAACTCACACGTGCGTTCAGCCACATATGCAGCACGAAAGCGACAACATTATCCAAACATAAGCGGCATGCGGTTTCTCTGGTATACCGCACCAACCCCTCAAAAAGGCAAAATAAATATCTCTACATTATGTAAAGGGGTATAACCAATATCCGCATATACCCACGAGCACACATGGAATATGCGGAGATGACACACACGAGCCCGTACAGGTGTGTCAGATACCCAGAACCAGCGTTGTTCTTTGGACTGCGAAAACCGCTTCTCAGGATGCGGTAAATCGCATCCCATGCAACCTTCTTCAAGCTTCAAATCCCTCGTGTCCGGTTCACAACCACAGAGGGGACGCAAATAGCTTCTCCTTAGGAAAAAGGACAAGTATGCTGGGCAACCGCACATCAGCAACCCTGACTCCTGATCCTTCAAGAGCCACGTCCAAGCTTCAAGCTCTTTTAAAGCGAGTTTTCTGTGACAAACCGCAGACACTCACGAGTAGCTGCGGCGAAATACAAGTACGCAGACGGTAGCTACGGAAGAGCCACGACTAAGCCGTCACACGGTTGCAGCAAAACTACTTCAAGGAAAACTACTTTCCACCTAAGCGTGAAGGAAAGTAGCTAAGGAACAGTGGTAACAAGTATGCTTATGACTCTGTTTGCCCACCTATGGACCGCATAGAATAAACAATGGTGGGCACTACCATGCCTATGACCATGTTTATTTGCCCATAGTACAGATTCACATTGTTCGACCAAACACGGCCAACAATGACGCAAGTACCCCACATTGTTCGACCACACATGGCCAACGACGTGCGACAACGAGTAACCGCAAAGGACGTGCGGTTACTTGAGAGCTAACTGGAGAAAACGAACACCCCACAAAGCAGGGATCATCGATAAATGTCCAGTTGATAAACATAGAGCTTGAGCAAAGCACTTACAACATTGCATCAGCTGACGCAGAGGTTACAACTAGAGTTGCGATCACGGACACCTTCCGTCACCATCTCAAGGGTTGGTTTGAACCCTGCTAACATCTTCAGTCACCATCTCAAAGGTTGGTTCGAAACACCAATAGGTGCTGATGACATCAGAAAAAGGTAGACCATATTACCGGATCGAATGCTTGGCTAAGAATTCCGCATCAGACGGAACTTGCTCACCGATACGGAAGAGACGTCACACGACTCTACCGAACCCCCAACTTGATTTACTTGAAGAAGGAGCCATCTGCATGGCCTTGAATCTGCTCCATATTCTACCTTCTAGACACCATAGTCCAGTATCCCTCCCACATGCAACTTGCATAAGGAAGCAACACTAGACTGGGGGGACTTGAAGGGGTATGGTCCCGGATCTCGCGTCAGCATGACCGCGAGTGACCATTACCCTTACCAAAAACCCCCACCAGCAAGAACTTATCTGTGTCCGTGCGGACACGCGCGAACACAACGGTCGAATCCAATCTGTCAAGGGATGAGAAGACTTACCTTAAGTACGAAAACGGATGTTACGCATAGCGATGCGGCTCGGCACCGCATCCTGCCTACATTTTCGTCACGACAAGGGATTTGGACAACAGTAACAGTCACCAAGCGGCGATGCGGCACTCCACCGCATCCCGCATGCATCTTGGCCAGAACAAGAACGCGGGAACAACATCAGGTATCGCAAGCAGCGATGCGGCCCGGCACCGCATCCTGCCTATAGGGCAAGTGGGTCTGACACCACAGTGCAAGTGGCACTGAGGACAGTCACCTGTCAGCCCACATGTAAGCAATAGACTGACACCATAGCAGGACGTGGCATCACCACCGTAACCGACAGGCCTGACACACCTGCAGAAGGCTGTGCGGTGTCAGACTAGCCACTCAACTACCCTCCTTCACTCCTCGGCTATAAATACCCATCCCAAACCAGGTTTGAGGTATCTCTTCACAACTCTCTCACTACTACTACTATCACACTTTGCTTCCCAAGTAAATTACTGATTCTCACGCTGGAGTGTGGTAACAAGGAGCACCCCCACCCCATTCTCCTTGTTGCGAGTCACTGTTTGTTTCCTTGTGCAGGAGATCAACCAGCGGACGATCCAGCCAGCGATCCTCAGAAAGAAGGGATTAACCCTACTTGACGAGACAAGTGAATTAACCACCTCGGTTAACCATTGTTTCATCACACCCCTTGTAAAATAAAGTCACAGCTTTTAAAGATATTACACCCTTTCAAAAAAAATCATAACCACGTGGGTTGATCATGCAACCATATCCTTGCAAAAAGTCACAACCATTTATACACATACAAAAAGTCACAACCCTCCAAACTACTTTTAAATATATCACACCCCTTATAAAAAAAGTCACAACTTTTAAAGATATCACACCCTTTAAAAAAAAATCATAACCACGTGGGTTCATCCTCCAACTTTCCCAAGACTGTTAAAAAAACAAAAGATTCACCCTATAAATAAATAAAGGAAAGGTACGTTCGTTTATGAACTTAATTAATGGTATGTTTGTTTATGGATTTAATTAGTTAAAAGTATACGTTAGTTGTTTAATTAAAGGGTATGCCGGTGTAGGAATGGGTATAATTAAAGGGTAGTTGGTTTAAGAAAGGGTATGCGTATGTGTCAGTTGTTTTCCATTTTTTTTCTTTCTTTTATTATATATAAATAGACACACATATATATGTTACTAGGTTTTTACCCGGGATTGCTTCCCGGGCTCGGGAAAGTTATTTTGATTAATTAATTACTATTTGTTATTAATACGACCGCATTACATCAACCATGTCATTCGATTCAACAAAAATGTCTTGAAATCACCGCATTATATCATGAACTCATATTAGAGGACAAACAAAAGCACAACAGGACCATATGAATAACATCATTTCCACTTTTACATCAATGCACTTACATGATAGGGTGATTTGAGATTTTGAAAAAATCTTTGTTTTTGTACCTCTTTTACAAAATAAGATGTTGACCAAATTTGAAACAGATGTTAACCAAAAGTCAATAAGATATTGACAAATAGTCAAACAGATGTTGATCTTAAACAAATGTTTGGTTTAAGACCAAACATCTGTTTATGGCGAAACATCTGTTTAAGGTCAAACATCTGTTTAAGTCCAAATATCTGATATAGAAGAAGAACATCTGTTTAAGGCAAAACATCTGTTTAAGGTTCAAACATGTGTTTAAGGTCAAACAACTGTTTAAGTCCAGACATTTGATATAAAAGGCCAAACATCTGTTAAAGGGCAAACATCTGTTTAAGCCTTAACAGATGTTTAACTTGTTAAGATCTACTGTCTTCTAACACAGTTTTCCTCTTCAAAACATTGTTGAACCTAACATAGGTTTCCATTAACTATTGACCAAAAGGCAAACAGATGTTCAAACCACTATTTGTTATTGAAGTTCTTTAAAAAATTAGATAGAATTCAAAGAAATGGAACAATGACTTAAAGAACTATAATTTAACACATAATCTAATTGGCCAAATATAAAACATAAAGTGCTAATAACAGTGTTTTATCATCTTAGCCATACATAGCAACAAAAACATCAAGTTAATAATTTAAGAAAAAAACCTACAACATCACCATAAAAAAATTCATAATTAGTATCTGATATCAGAACAGACTTAAAATGTGTTTGTTAAACTGATGTAACTTGATTTAATACTATCTTCTGTTGCGAATACACGTATGTGAAATGCAACATATCACCAAACCTCAAGTTATTGTCAGTCATAAACTTTCGCCAACCTTCCAACGCATAACGTGGCTTCAATTCATTTAACTCCAACTTAACATCATAAACCTGCACAACTCCAACCATGTTTTGAACTTTCAAAGGATGAAGATCAAGAAAAAGACCTGCTCGTCTCGCAACTTCAGCAGGAAGACGCTACATGTATTGTGTGGAAAAAAATAATAGTCAGACAAATAAACGTAAATCATTAGTTTATTATAAAAAATGGTATACCAACCTATTGTCTCCTTTGCGATCAAAATGAAAGAACTCAGGGTCAAGAGGATGTCCAGAATGTTTTTTTGCAGTCTTTGCAATCTTATTTCTACGGTTAAGCTTTTTTTGAACGTTGGTAGCTCTCTTCCCCTTGATGAAAAAGTAAACATATACATGTGAATTAAAGGAATGATCAATATATGCACAAAAAAAAAACAGTTTATATAACATATACTAATTAACTGGCAAGTATAGATACCTTAACTTTATGAACAGACGAAGAACATCCAGTATGATCACTTGTGTCGACAGGTAAGGCAGCATTTCCCTTAGTCCTATTCTTGACGACCTCCTTTCTCTCAGAAGTAACTTTAGCTTTCTTCTTAACCTGTTGTCATAGAGTAAATTTAATAACAATAGTAATATAACAATCTTTAAGATGGTAAACTTACATCTTGGGTTTGGTTCAATCGTGAAGACATGCGTCTCTTGGACGTGCATTCGGCATTGGTTGGTAAGTTCTTGTAAATAATACATTATTGAATAAATATAACATCAGTAAATACCATTAGTAATAGTTGTAAAAACATTAAATTCTTATATGTGTTAAATTAAAAATAAATAATTTTAATAATTTAGCAAGTACCTGAGTAACGGTTGTACCTTCACCTACAGAAACAACTTCTTCATCCTCATAGATGTCCTGGTCAACATTAATAAAATAATTAATATAAAGCTAAAAAATTAAAACTTTTATTGCTAATGCTAAATACTTACGTACCTTGAATGCATTTTTAACATAATCAGCCTTCAATATCTAAACTACACTATCATCATCAGATTCAGGTTTCTTCAAAAAGCAAATCTCAATCTCATCTCTATAAACTACTACTTCAAAAACAAAATCATCAATCCTGCTAAACACAAGCAAATCATCCTCAAGTATCCCAACATCGTTGCACATTTCCGGCCATCCTCTAGAAAATACAAAGTGGGTATCAACTTTAGACACCTCAACATTCCAGTAGGAACCTTTGTAACAGATTTGAAATTTCCCACTCGGTGGACTGTTTACGTAAAATTGTTCAATGAAGCAGTCTTCAATTACCTGCATAAAATTAAAAATAATGAATACTAAATGTGAAGTATGTATCTTATGAGAATAAGTGTTAACACGTTAAAGATGCAAAAGAATTGAAGTTAAGATCAATACTCATACCGTAAAACCAAATCTTGCATAACGATTAAAGGTGAAATAAGATTCCCCACACATGCCATTAACATAACATGAAAGTTCAAGTCCAAAATCACCTAACGGTTTGAAAACCAACAAAGTATCCCTCGGCAAATTGAGATCTTTAACAACAATGTCCCAACCGTCAGTTATTATCGGCGTTGAATTTTCTGTTCTGACCCTAACAACCCATTTTTTACCAGACTCATGATATACTTGCAACCTACTTTTTTGCCAACAATCTCCCCACTTTTGATTAGCAAAGAATATAGGTACATCCTGTATATAATTTTTAAATAGTGTAAGAAAATATAAACCATAAAAGAACTGTTAAATATATATCTCAATACAAATAAATTATGTATGTAAAAACATGTCATACCAGTTTCAAAGATTCTGGGTTACGAAGAAACTTAACAAATGTAGTATACATCATAAAACCTGAATCAGTAAAGATGTTAAAAGACTGTAATTAAAAAGCTGGCTTCGAAAATGAACATTAACTTTTTGTATTAACAGAGTATATAGTGAAATTAATCATAGAAACAGAGTATGAGTTAAAATTATTCTGCAAATAATAATTATTTTAACATGTTCTCAACAAATGATTCAAACACATAAGTAAACCCTTCTTGAATCTTGAATGTATAGCAATAAACATTTAAAATCGTATTAGTAGCGGCGCAGCTTGTTGCCCGCTTACCGGCTATCTTGGTGTAATTTGTTTGACCTTATATATAAAAAGTGTTGATGAAAAAAAAAAATTAGTAGCAAGATAGGATTTAAATTAACATAGATTAAACAATATAAAGTTCATTACAATAGGAATGTACATACCAGTTGCTGAAGAAAAAATAATCAAACCTCAGGTGATTGAAGTGTAGAAGACGGAGGAAAAGAAAATTGAAACCCTAGAAAATGACTGGGGAGAAGAGATTTTTGAAAGAAGAGATGATAGATGTTTGATGTGTAATGATGATGAAGAAATAGTGACGGTTGTGTTTTTCTCTTCCCATATTTTCAACTGATGAAAAATATTTACACATACACCCCCTTTTAAATTTGTTATTTACATTTACATTGACATTACGCCCCGCTTGCGGTATGCTCATATAATGTATATATGCGTGGGCGCTCGGGGGGCAAAAGTGAAAGTGCACTAATTTTAACGTTATTTTACTAATTTCGTGAAAATAACGTTAAAAGAGGGGGACGGTTAATCATGCATCATGTGGTGGCGTTGATAGCCAAAAGACAAAGGGGTGCATGCACTAATCGGCGTTTGTCTCAATTGCTGAGTGTTATGTGCCTTATGTCCAAGGCTTGATGCAAAACCACAATCGAGCCGGGGGTCTCATTGGAAGCAGCCTCTCTATTCCTACGGGGTAGAGGTAAGGCTGTCTACATCTCACCCTCCTCAGACCCTACCTTAGCTTTGCTATTGGTGGGATATACTGAGTATGATGATGATGATGACATTTACATTGACATACAAGAGTAAAGTACATGATTAGTTGAATTGATTTGGTATTCAAATTAACAAAGAAAAATAATTTTTCATATAGCAAAACCATTAACATAACATAAAATTTGAATGCTTTGAATCATGTATTAATAGTAATTAGGTTTTAACATAAGTAAGTTTCATGACCTCAAGAAGCAATGCCGAGGGAAAATTTAGTTTTATCTATTATATGTACCTTTTAACATAAGTAGTTTGACTTTGGTCAAACAGGCTTTGGTCAAACAGTGTTTTATCAAGTAGCTTTTAACAAAAGTAGTTTGACTTTGGTCAAACAGACTTTAGTCAAACAACGTTTTAACATTGCTCAAATAGTGTTTTATCTATTATAATTAGCTTTTAACATAAGTAGTTTGACTTTGATCAAACAACGTTTTAACATTCCTCACAATGATTACAAGCTAGTAAAAACTTCTTTGTAAACAACATTAGAAGTCTTATTTGTTGGTTTTCCATCAGCATCGAATATTAGTATTTTAACGCCTTCTCTGGTCTTGACCCTTGATAATGCAACATACAACTGACCATGAGTGAAGACAGGATCTTTCAAATAAAGACCAACCTTTGATAACGATTGTCCTTGACTCTTGTTAATTGTCATAGCAAAACAAACTGATAACGGAAATTGTCTTCGTTGAAATTGAAAAGGTATTTTTTTGTCAGACGGGATCATATTAATCCTTGGAATATAAACTCCTGTGCCAATGTTCCCACCAGATATAACTTCAGCTTCTATAACTCGTTTACCAAGAAAAGTAATTTGAAGCCTTGTACCGTTACATAACCCTTTCTATTGATCAATGTTTCGAAGAAGCATCACAGGAACACCAACTTTAAGAACTAATATGTGATTAGGCAAGCCAGAAATCTTAAGAGCATTCAAATTTTCTGTTGAGTATAAGCTTTCTTGAAAAGAATCAAGAATTTGTTCGGTTTGACATATACTATCAGAACTCAGATACTCTTTCGCATCACCAGGAAATAACGAAAGCAATCGATCATTAATTTCATGAACTACCTCATTTTTGGGTGCTAGAATTGCTCGCTCAGAAAAAAATCCAGCAATCCTAAATTGTTGAATAATTGAAGGATATACAAAGTCAATTAAACTTTGTATTGGGTCACAAATATCGGTGATCAGTAAATCATCTGGTATCTCTATAATGGCGTCACCATCATTATCATCTCCAACGTTTCCTTCACCAATATCAATAAGCCATTTTGCAAATTCTCTGATAGACTTCGTATTCGAACTTTCAGCTCCAATAGTTAGACGCATGTTTTTAGTCAGCCGTAAGAGTCTGCATTTTGCCCATATGTATGAAGAGCTTAAAGACGCACTAACAATTTCTTGTCTAGTACCATTAGGAATAACAGGTAGTATTTGTCTAAAGTCACCACCAAATACAATAACTTTACCACCAAAAGGAATATCCGAACGAATACTCCTACCTTCCGAAAATACGTCGGTCATGGTCCTATCTAAAGCTTCAAAGGCATGTTTGTGTACCATCGGTGCTTCGTCCCATATGATTAATTGGGTTTCCTTTAATAATCTCGCAATATCACTATTTGGCTTAATATTGCACATTGAATCTTCTGTTAGATTAATGGGAATATGGAACCGAGAATGAGCTGTCCTTCCACGGGAAAGTAATAACGAAGCAATACCACTTGAAGCCACATTTAAAACTCTTCCATTTCTGCATATAATTTTTAAATAGTGTAAGAAAATAGATTAAAACCTTTAGATATCCCTTTATAAGGATCTTCATCAGTGCACAAGAACACATTTTCTTGATCGGAATCCAAAGAGAGCATACGTACAGGAGTATTATCACGCTTCTTGCGCTCAAGGTTACGTTTACCAGAAGACAGCCGTGTAAGCGTAGAGTTACTACCCAATATCGGCTGATTGTTGCTGCTAATAATGCTAGAAGTAATGGAATATCGACGGTTGCTATCTGCTGGTGTACCTATGTTAATGCCATTATATGAACATCCAATATTAAAACATTGATGTTAAGACCGGTATGTGGTTTAGTAATGTGTTTATCAAAACAAATGATAAAGAAACAAAATACAAACCTGGTGTAGTTGAAATTAAAGAACCAGTAGCATTTCTAACTGCTCGACACGCAATGGAGTACATATGTTGATCCGTAGAATCAGAACATTCAACCATATTTGCATTCTCAGAAAAGATGCTACAAACATTCCTTGATGATGACGATGCATTTAACAATTTCTTATTATCAAGTATTAATTTTCGAAGCTTACGCCTTTCATTAGGTGGAGTAACTAAATAACAGAGAAAGTATAATATGTACGAAACACAACAATCAGTCCCCTTAGAAACATAAAACGGAAAAAAGTATACTTATAATCAAATTCAAGAGGTATTACAATTTGTGATATCTGAAAGTGGAGATCTGTTAGAGATATCTGAAACAGGAGTTCTCGTAAGAGGACCTACAAAAAAAGCAAGTAGAATTATGATTTCAATCTGAAACCTGATTTTGATTTGGGAAATGATGAGTTAAGAAGTTATAATTACACTTACTACGTAAATTTCGTTGAGATGAATTAGCAGCTGATGATGACCACGCATTCTTTAATTTCTTATTATCAAGTATTAATTTTCGAAGCTTACGCCTTTCATTCGGTGAAATAACTAAAAAACATAGAAAATATAATATGTTCAAAACACAAGAATCAGTCCACTTAGAAACATAAAACGGAAAAAAGAATACTTATAATCAAATTCAAGAGCTATTACCATTTGTGATATCTGAAAGAGGAGATCTGTTAGAGATATCTGAAACAGAAGTTCTCATAAGAGGACCTACAAAAAAACCAAGTAGAATTATGATTTGAATCTAAAAGCTGATTTTGATTTCGGAAATGATGAGTTAAGAAGTTATAATTTCACTTACTATGTAAATTTCGTTGAGATGAATTAACTGTTGTAGAAAATGAACGTGAATTCTTTGACATTGTTAATTCTGAAAGAAGGAGAAGCTTTCAAAAGAAGAAAGAGTATTAAGATCAGGAACATTAAAACAATAGAAGAAAACAGTGGTTTTTAAATTTTGAATTACAATATATAATACCTAAGGATTAAACATAACCTCAATAAATTATAATATTGCATTTTATCATTTTGTAATTAAAAATCATTTCATGAAAAGTAAAATAAAATTGTTTCATATTATTGAATTAATTATTCCAAATAATGTATTACATTGATAAAAAACTTAACAACAAATTTTGTAATCTTTGTGGAATGTAAATCGGATGTTCATCGGTTAGGTTTATGGTTTATTTGTATATGATTTTTAAAATAAAATATTACTATCTTTATTTAATAACTATTTAAGTTAAACGGTATTTTGTTCAGTTATCCAAATAAACCAAAGAAAAAAAATAAAATAAAACATGGATCAATAAAGCAAACAAAAAACCAAATAAAATGGGTTTGAATTTACGCTTCATACTTGGTTACGATTTTTCTGAACAACATTCTTTGAATGACTTAGAGAAAATTTGAAGTATATAAAAAACCTATTGAATGAGATTACTTAAATAAGTAATGGGAGAAACAAGCACAAATTAAATATTTTTTTAAACTGTAACATATGACGGATACTTACTAAATCTTAGTGGGCAGGGATAACGGTAAAAACCAATAAAGAACAACCACATCCACGGATAATCCTATATAAATTATGAGATAAAATAATAACATTAAAATTGCTTAAAGATTAGAAATGTTTGTAGATAAAAAAGTTGTTAATTGGGTATATACAATATATATTATAAATTGTTGCTACTATTCATACACATAAGTTTTAAACATAAATATTGACTATTGAACATCTCAATATTTATTTAACAATATACATTATAATAAGCAGATAAGTTTTTAGGAATTCAAAACCACATAATCAGTCCAAAACATAACCCACCAAACACCCAAAAGCAACAAAACGAAAACCATAAGTTCAACATGGCAACAGCATATGAAATCAACACATAAATGTATTTGAAAATACAGAAGACACTATTTCTCAATCTTTGGAATCAAAAGCGTCGAAACACCAACATCTTCATCCTGAGAGAGTTCATCACTGATGCGGCGCTTTGTCGAGGAGCAACCTAATGCATCATCCACATCAAACACTTCACGAATATTACGTTTTGTTTCATCAGAAGATGGATTCTTAGTGCCTACAAGTGCTTGGGATGCAGGTGTAACATTCTCACCGCAGTATGACAACTCATCCTGATATAAAAAGACAATAAGTACTAACGTTTAAAAAAATTTACTACAAATAAGGAAATTCTCATATTACCTTCATAAGGTCAACAGGAGTAGACAAACTGCAGGATTCTGGAACATCCAACGATTCGGACTGCTCATGCTTTAAGTACATAATTCATAATAACATAAAATACACACAATGGTATAAATATATTTTAAAAGGATATGTATATCAAATTAAAAGAATGACATAATGAAGATTTAGACCTGGTTAAGATTGAATTTGGCGCAGAGCGCGGCAAGGATCTCATCATCGTTAGTGGCCATTGAAATACCATAGTTTTCAACCTGATGCTTAATGTTATAGTCTTTAACACTTATGATGAAAGCATACCTCTTTCCAATCAATGTGTCAAAGATCTCAGGATATGGGTTCGGTATCTCTCCAGAATTAACAACCTATAATTTTATAAAAATTAATATAAATTACAATGAGCAGAATGATTCCATAATTTCAACATACAATTTTATAAAAATTAATTTTAAATTATATATAGTACATGGCCAAATAACTGAATGCATGTATTTGTTACCTGATCTTGAATTGAAACTAAGTCTTTGGCAGTTTTCTTAAGAATCTTGTAAGCTTCAAAATCAAACAGTGTCAAAGACACAGTACCGGAAGAGTCTTGCACCCTAATAGGTATCTTGAACCTATCAAAGTTAAAAACAAATGAAAACATTAGTATTACTAAAAACAAAAGTGTCGTTCATATTAGTATTTAGTATAAGGAAATAAAACTGTAATTTCAAACCGCGGAATAGAATAGATGTCGACTCCTTCACATTTATCATTTGTACACACCAACGATTTTTCATGATCAACACCAGATAAACCATCCGGATTTTCTTTCGTTACAAATCTTTCCTCCACACCTGACTTACAGTGGTTACAACCATTGTAATACCAAAGTTTATCAGTGCATATAGCTGTGATTGTGCCAACAACCAAAACCTTCTTTGTCTATCAACATCAAACAAAAATAATAACACTTAGAAAAGACTTTTAAAAAACTCAGCATGTAGAGTACTTATAAGAAAATACACACCGTTGATATGGTTCCCAGGAAACCAATAAGCATGAAATCAGGGTTATTAAGAAACTCATCTTCAACACTTGAGATGACGTTTGAACCAACATGATCATTTGATGAAGATGAAACAGAAATTTTCTCTACATATCTAAACAGATTCATGTGATCAAATTAAAACGTAAAAAATAAATGTAGGTACAAAATAATATTGTTCAATGTTTATATGCATACTAACTATACCTCTTCCTAAAAGAGGATATCTCTTCAATGTCAGTGTCAATAAAAAGTCTGCTTAGCTCAAAGCCGTTTGTAACGCCACGCTTGCCTGAATTTAAAACTAAAACCAAATGTAGATCAATATAAATAGTGTCAAATTTAAAACATATAAGTAAATCTAAAGATAAATCTATAACAATAAAAAAATTAAACTAATTAAGTTAAAATTGTACCTTTGTAAAGGTTGACCTTACCAAAATGACAAAGGATAACAACATATTTCTCTCGTTTCTTATCATTCATGTAAGCAAACATGTCAATAGCAAAACCATCCCACAAAGTAACCGGACACTTTTGGCCTCTAAAATATTAACATAAAACATAATAACATCAAGCAACCTTATAATGGTTTAAACGTCAAAATGAAACAACTTAATAAAAAGAACGCACTCAAGGTCTTCAAGTCTAAGATTAAGTCTCTTGCCCTTGCTCCCATCCTTCTTTGACGTATCCTCTAGATTGAAACATACATCCACATAACCAATCCAATCTATAAACAAAAATATATTGTGAAAAGAAAACAGCATTAAGAAGTGATAAGAATAAAAAAAAACAATAAGACAAAACAATAGATATATATCATGTAGTGATTTACATACCAATAACTGTATTAACTTCAAATTTATTTTTAACAACATCCTTGAGGTTAACGAAATTAAAACGGTATTTCGGTCCAGACCAGTCAAAGCATTTCTCAACAGAAGTATAGAAATAAAGTGATATTTTGTCATTTCTCTTGGTATACTTAGCAGAGGACTTATTAGTAGCAAGAGCAGGTTTGGTGATAAGAAGACATTCATCCAACTGAAGAAAGTGTTTGAATTTTCCTAGCATCTTATGCAAACAGCTGGCTTGTATCATAGTTCCCTAAGAATATGAAACATCCGATTAAATAAAAAAGGTGTTATATTCATTTGGATATTCATATGTCCAAAAAAATTATAACACAACTATATACGGTACCATCTCATCCATGAAGATCATATCAAGACGATATATTTCATTTTTGTTATCATTCATCATCTTCTTCGAAATGCTAACAATCTTCACTCTAATCGAATAGTTGTTTGAGAATGTATTAAGATCGTTAAGCATGCTAACCTTTGCAACCTCCATTTGAAGACTGTACATAAAAAAAAAGAATAAGCAAAATATAAGTATTGCTAAACGTAATATGATAATACAATAAGCATGGATGTTCTTAAAACAAATATCAAGGTTGAAATTTAAGCTTACCGATTATCCAATAAAAATTTTAACTGAATGCAGTGGCAAATGTAATTTCAAATGTAGGGAGTGTATATCTTTATATGCTGCTTTTTTAAAGTAATAAAATATTAGAAATGATATGCAAAGTAGGCAAAAAAAGAGAAAGAGCGTCAATTTTAAATTACCATTTTGTATATTAAGAATTTCAATATTTCAAAATTACTAACTTGATTTCAAAGCAATTTTCATAATGATTTTTCTATATTTTATTTTAAATTTAATTAAGAAACAATAACCGTCAATTTGAAATTCACATTTTGCTTAACTCAAATGTCCAAAGCTCAAGAAATTAGCATTAATTACTAATTTGATTTGCAACAAATAGTCATTAACAATCAAATGTTTGAACCACTTTCAATAATACAATACCCAAACAATCAAGATGAGGAACTTAATAATCATCCAAGTGTATTTTGTGTTACCTTATTTATTAGTATAAAGATGAAACTGTTCAATTAATAGTACAGATCAAACCACTGAAGTGATGTGATAAATACTTTTACATATAAACCACTGTGGTGATAAACACTGTTACATATAAACAATGATGCCATAAAACCGGTTACATATAAAACACTGAGGTGATGACATCTAACAACCTAACAGACTATAAACACTGATGCAAAAAACACTGTTAAATATAAACACTTAAACACTCTTAACATCCAAGTGTATAAGAATTTTATTTTATTAAAATAAAGATGAAACAACTGTTCAATTAATAGTAGAGATCAAACCACTGAAGTGATGTGAAATACAAAACTGTTCCTAAACACTGTTACATATAAACACTGATGCCATAAAAATGGTTACATATAAAACACTGAGGTGATGACATCTAACAACCTAAGAGTCTATAAAACACTGATGCGGAAAACACTGTTACATATAAACACTGTTAACATAAACAAATAAAAAGAAACATAGAATAACTAAAGTTAATGCTGAACCACTGTTATGGTTTGACACTGTTATTGGACGTCATAAATTTCAGATTTAATTTCAAAGGTAAAAGTAGAGTATATTCTTATATGCTGCTTTAATAAAATAATTAAATATTAGAACTTATATGCACTGTAGGGAAAAAAAGAGAGAGAGAACGAAAAATTTAACTTACCATTTTGCATATTTTGAGTTTCAAAATTACTGATATTGTCAGTAACTACTGACTTGATATGAAAGAAAATGCCATAATGACTTTTTTAAATTTTATTTTAACTTTAATCAACATATAATAACCGTCAATTTGAAATTCAAAATTTTGTTAATCAAATGTCCAAAGCTCAAGAAATCAGCATTAATTACTGATTTGATTTGAAACAAATAGTCATCAAGAATTTTTTTTATTTTTTAATTTAACTTTAAATTTTATCATGAAAATAATGTTGGTGGAACTCTTATGTAATTGGAATGTAAAGATTAGGTAAAATGGTAATTTGATTGTAATTCTAGTTTTCATTTGATAATTTCAATGTATCACTAATTAACAACATCAAAAATAAAAACGTTAGCACTGACTATTTTTTAGGGAAACCGCTGATGGTCAATATCAGTGAATGTCAACAATGTAAAAGTGAGCAGTGGCTATTTTTTCCGATCAGTGGATACCAACCAGTTTTCGAAACACTGATGTTCGGTCAATCAGTGGTCAACATGGAGATTGAAGAAACACAGGTTGTGTATCCTCAGTGGAATACTTGAACAATCAAATGTTTGAACCAATTTCAAGAATACTATACCCAAACAATCAAGATGAGAAGCTTAATATTCATCAAAGTTTATATGAATTTTATTAGTATAAAGATGAAACAACTGTTCAATTAATAATACAGATCAAACCACTAAATTGAAGTGATAAATAGTGTTACATATAAACACAGTCTTTTAAATTACCATTTTGCATATTTTGAATTTCAAAATTACTGATATTGTCAGTAACTACTGACTTGATTTGAAAGCAAATGCCATAATGACTTTTTTAAATTTTATTTTAACTTTAATCAACATATAATAACCGTCAATTTGTAATTCAAAATTTGCTTAATCAAATGTCCAAAGCTCAAGAAATCAGCATTAATTACTGATTGAGTAAATTTCAAAGTTCGTCCTTTATGTATGTCTAATATATCAAAGTATGTCCTTTATCTTTAATAACCTCAGAAAACATCCTTAATGTTTGAAAAACCAATCAGGTTATGTCCTTTACCCTAAACCTTGTTTGTTTTCCCAGTTAAGTCAGGTCACATGTGAAGCACATGAGGGCATTAATGTCATTCTACCTACCAATATATATATACACCCACACATACATACAGAACACACACCCTCTCATCCTTTTCTCTGCTCTCTCTCTCTACTACCACCGCCACACCACCACCACCACCCGTACCCTTTACCCTAAGAGAACCCTGTTTAACATCCGCTGACTGAACAGGGGAGTTCTCGATAGCAGAAGGCTGTTTTAAACCATCAGTAGGGGCTGCAAATGGTTGTTGATTTGCATCCGATCCAGCACTAATAAACTCCAAAGAGGTATGTTGGATAGCAGCACTATCGTTACCAGCAGATTGCTGGATGACCACACCATCACTATCCTTTTCACCCATATTAATGTTCCCATCTTGTCCCTGCAAATTAATATGTGTATCCTCTTCCTGACAACCTTCTTCTGCTTCCCGACTGCACCAAAGGCGGCGATCTGGACACCACTCTGGTTTGAACGAGATCGAGTAAATCGTTTGATACCTCTAGCCTTATCAAATTCCTGTTGAATCGTTTGGAGAAGACGCCTTCGGGTTTAGGGTTTGCTGGGGAGACGATTGACTGTTAATCGCACTTGGGGGGTCGCATAAACAGATTTGGGTATGATTCACTCCCAATTTGAGATGCAATATTGATATTAGGGGGATTAGACTGAGCGACCACACCATGAGCAGACCTATTCTCCGCTAATGAGGGTGGCGGCTGGGCTAAAAGACCATCAAGAAGCTCAGATCTTGGACAATCAGCAACAATAGGGGTTGAGGCTACATCAGGTGGACGACCTGGAGGGATTAGAGGAGTTGAAGGTGAAATTAATCCACCAGATGAAGAAATTTTGGGCATGAGAGTGAAGGGGGAGGCAGAGAGAATTTCTTAGAGAGAGAAAAATGAGAGTGTGTGTGTTCTGTATGTATGTGTGGGTGTATATATATATTGGTAGGTAGAATGACATTAAGAGTAAATTTCAAAGTTCGTCCTTTATGTATGTCTAATGTATCAAAGTATGTCCTTTATCTTTAATAAGCTCAGAAAACATCCTTAATGTTTGAAAAACCAATCAGGTTATGTCCTTTACCCTAAACCTAGTTTGTTTTCCCATTTAAATCAGGTCACGTAAGAAGCACATGAGGGTATATTGGTCTTTACCTTAATACTAGAAAAATAAAATTATAAAAAATTCAAATCTTCATAATCTGCACATTATATCTTCAAAACTGCACATTATATCTTCAAAACTTCAAACAAAACCTAGATCTTCAAAACACAAAGAAAAAAATATTCAAAACTTATCCTAAATCCAATCTCACAAAACAAAAATGCAGATGTAAGATCCTGATACCTCATTTCCTTCACATACAAACACACATACATATGATACACCCCTCTGCCTTACCCTCTACCTCTCAATTTCCTTTGGCAGACGACAAGAGGTGAGGAGTTCCGACCGGCCCCCCTCTCCGACAACACCCACCAGCAGACGAACCACCCTCTTCCCTCTGCTCCGTCAATTTCAGACCGGCGACGGCGCCGCTGCTCATGGCGGCGGCTGTGGGTTGCGACAAGAACACCGATAAGATTTTGACTCCTAAGTTCATCATCTCAGATCCTTTAGATCCCCAAATCTTTTTGTTTTTCTTTTTTTTTGGCTGTTTCGTGTTGTTCAGGAGGGGTCGGTGAAGGTGGATGATGTTGATGTTGAAGACAGATGATGATGATGGTGGTGGTAAAACACCGATGCCGGCGGCTTCAGTCCGGCCGGCAAGTGAAGGCAGTGGTGTGGTCAGTTTCGGGTTAACAACAGTCGTCC
The DNA here is from genome assembly GCA_030545235.1 of Helianthus tuberosus. Lineage (NCBI taxonomy): Eukaryota > Viridiplantae > Streptophyta > Magnoliopsida > Asterales > Asteraceae > Helianthus > Helianthus tuberosus. Next base: position 233,194,787 of record CM060442.1, on the reverse strand, counting down.
TTAAGTTCGGATTCATACAACTCAGAATTCGGGTTTGGTATAACTCGGTTTGACAGGTGGGTTGTGGTGGGGGGAGGTGGGTCGTGGTGGCGGTGATGGCGATGACAGGTGGGTCGTGGTGGCGGTGGTGGCGGCAGGTAGGTTGTGGTGGTGGTAGGATTGTTAGATAGAGAGAAGAAGGGGGTATGTTGATGTGTAGGTGATTGAAAGATGGAGAAGATGATGGTGGGGTTTAGGGGCACAGTAATTGATAGGTATAATGACATTAATGCCCTCATGTGCTTCTCACGTGACCTGACTTAACTGGGAAAACAAACTAGGTTTAGGGTAAAGGACATAACCTGATTGATTTTTCAAACATTAAATATGTTTTCTGAGCTTATTAAAGATAAAGGACATACTTTGTAATATATGACATACATAAAGGACGAACTTTGAAATTTACTCTGACATTAATGCCCTCATGTGCTTCACATGTGACCTGACTTAACTGGGAAAACAAACAAGGTTTAGGGTAAAGGACATAACCTGATTGGTTTTTCAAACATTAAGGATGTTTTCTGAGGGTATTAAAGATAAAGGACATACTTTGATATATTAGACATACATAAAGGACGAACTTTGAAATTTACTCTTACTGATTTGATTTGAAACAAATAGTCATCAAGAATTTATTTTTATTTTTTAATTTAACTTTAAATTTTATGATGAAAATAATGTTGGTGGAACTCTTATGTAATTGGTTGTCAACAATGTAAAAGTGAGCAGTGGCTATTTTTTCCGATCAGTGGATACCAACCAGTTTTCGAAACACTGATGTTCGGTCAATCAGTGGTCAACATGGAGATTGAAGAAACAGAGGTTGTATTTCAACAGTGGAATATTTTGAACAATCAAATGTTTGAACCAATTTCAAGAATACTATACCCAAACAATCAAGATGAGAAGCTTAATATTCATCAAAGTGTATATGAATTTTATTAGTATAAAGATAAAACAACTGTTCAATTAATAATACAGATCAAACCACTGAACTGATGTGATAAATAGTGTTACATATAAACAAAAGTACTAAACCCTGTTACATATAAACACTGATGCCATAAAAATGGTTTCATATAAAACACTGAGGTGATGACATCTAACAACCTAACAGTCTTTAAAACATTGATGCGGAAAACACTGTTATATATAAACAAAGTCTTTTAAATTACCATTTTACATATTTTGAATTTCAAAATTACTGATATTGTCAGTAACTACTGACTTGATTTGATAGCAAACGCCATAATGACTTTTTTAAATTTGATTTTAACTTTAATCAACATATAATAACCGTCAATTTGAAATACAAAATTTGCTTAATCAAATGTCAAAAGATCAAGAAATCAGCATTAAAATAGTGATTTGTTTGAAACAAATTGTCATAAAGAATTTTTTTTAATCTAACTTTAAATTTTTTGATGAGAATAAAGTTGGTGGATTTTTTCCGATCAGTGGATACCAACCAGTTTTCAAAACACTGATGTTTGGTCAATCAGTGGTCAACATGGAGATTGAAGAAACAGTGGTTGTATTTCAGCAGTGGAATATTTTGAACAATCAAATATTTGAACCAATTTCAAGAATACTATACTCAAACAATCAAGATGAGGTGCTTAATATTCATCCAAGTGTATAGGAATTTTATTAGTACAAAGATGAAACAACTGTTCAATTAATAGTACAGATCAAAACACTGAAGTGATAGTATAAATTCTGTTACATATAAACACTATTAACATAAACAAAGATAGAATAAACACTGTTAACATAAACAAACATAGAAGATGTTTTGTTGATGAGGAACCACTGTTGTTGGAGAGTGTTTCACATTTAGTTGATCGGTGCTTGTCTGGACTTTGGTCTTGATCAGTGGTTCTTCATAATTGAACAGTGGATGATGTTCATCAAACTTTATGTACAACCATCCTTATATCCAACACTTGTTAGGCAGATCAGTGATGTGCCATATTAACTTGTTATAACCACTGTCATTGTAGGAAACTTAGCTGGGCAGTGCCTATTGGTGGAAACTTCAGTTTACCTACAAAAACTGATGAATTTAGAATAAATAACGCAAACTATTGTTAAGTCAAATAGCTGATGGAAAACTTTTTAACCACTGCTAGTAATTAAAACAAAGATAGTGATTAACAAAACTACGTTTAATTGCTCAAATTGAGATGACGGGAGATCTGCAAAGGATTACAAATGAATCAATGCACCAATAAATAGTAAATCAAAACGTTAGAAATACCAAAAAAAAATAAATCACACCAATTTAAGTTACCTTGGTGATGTCCTAAACTTTTGCACTGGTATCACCTATCAACACACCTGGTATAACCTTTCCCATTTCCATCTCCTCAACAACCGTCCGGCAGAGGTTGCTTCTAATCAACAAACTCTATAATCCAACAAAAAAGGTTTGGAAAGACAAAGTACAAAACATATCAAAATAAATCTGCTCGTAATCACATGATACAACAAACCAAACATACCAGAGTCACCGATTAAGAGGAGGTTGTACAAAAGCGTTCATCGAGTACGATAAGGAGATCTATTTCTTCTTCTGATGGTAGAAAATGGTTCATCATGTTCAGTATGACAAAATAGATAAAACGAAATAAAATTTGTAGATAAAAAAGTAGATCTTACATGATTATTCTCTTCTTCAACCACTGTACGGTACATGATTTAGGGTTTCAAACGAAGATGTATCCAATAGAAGTAACCTCTGTCGTACGTTGTTGAGGAGATGAATATGAGAAGAAGAAGAAGAAGGATAAACATGAGAGAGGATAAATATCGATCGGAAATAGAGCAGAGCAGAGAGAGAAAGAAAGCAAGAAGCCCTAAATGAGTAAATGAAGGAGGATATAAATAGAAGAGGGCAGTGGCACTGTTGGGCAGGAAAAAGGGCATTTAGGGGCTCTCTGGTGTTGACACGTGACCCAAATAACTTTCATTTATTATATATAATAGATATATTTATTGTTTATTTTGTGAAATTTATATTACAGTTAACTAACACAACGATTTGTGATTCTCATAAAAAAAGTCAAGTCACAAACCCATCTGAATTATACGGATCATTATCGAAAATTGCACATCAATTTCTAAATCTCTTACTCTTAACAGAAATACACTCTAATTGCATTGTAGGAGCACATTTACAGATTAATAAGATTAAAGGTATCAAGATTGATTGTTCATTATGCCAAAATGAACGGATGAGTAACGGGCCAAAACATATTTTGATCAAGGGTTTAAAAGATTTAGACATTATAGATAAAAGGGAGTTTCGATCTGTTTCATCATAGTCCATGTTTTAATTTACGCATTTGATAAATCACCATTACCAGTATAAACATAAAACTGTATTTCTCAACATATATTTCTTATCATTTATTTTTAATCACCCGCGTCCAACATTTAAATCTACATTTCTTATCATTTATTTTTAATCACCCACGTCCAACATTTCTCTTTACCACATTTACATCACACCCTCAATCTAACCTAATGTATATAAACACAACGCATAACTAAGCCATTTTCACCAGCGCGTTTACACCCGCGGTAAACATCGTCTAGAATTTTCAACAACGCTATTTCCATTTACCATTCTACGTAGTAATGTAAAATTTTTAGACCTGGTGGTGTTATGATTTTTATCACTCGTGAAACATTTCCATCACTGGCTAATTTGCAACCACCCCGGGTCCCCTAACCATAGATTTACATCTATTTGTAGACCAATAGAATGCATCATTTTGGATTTTTGGTTTTGGTTCTCTTGTCACTTGATCAAAAATAAAAATTAAATATTATTTTTTAAATATAGCGTAGACATTAAAGACTAGGGATGAGCACGGTACCGGTCCGGTACCGAAAGAACCGGTACCGAAAAACGGGGAAAAGTGGTACCGGCACCGGTACCGAATACACCGGTTCGGTACGGGTACCGGTACTTACTGGTGTTTTACCCGTAAATACCGGTACCGAACCGGTACCGGTACCGAAAAACGGAGAAAATAGGAACCGGTACCGGTACCGAAAAACGGAGAAAATAGGAACCTGTACCGGTACCGAATATACCCGGTACGGTTCGGTACGGGTACGGTACCGGTTCGGTACCGGTACCCGGTACCAAATGCTCATCCCTATTAAAGACCCATCTGTCACCTCTGACCTTTTCTTTCATCTTCTTTCTTTATGAACCAGTGGCGTTGCTGATGCTATTTTGTCGGAAAACTTTTTTTCCGATCAGGTTTTAACTCTCTGTTATTCGGTATAACCACTATACCCCCGAGTTCACACAAATTCGACGAATCACGGTATTGAACACAAGAACATAACAATTTACCCAAACCTTTTATAAAAAAACCCTAAAATCACAATGATTCGAATAAAAAAAACATTCACCAAAACAGATGAAAGAATAAACAAAACTGATACGAACGTTCTGATTTTTCACAATTCTAAGACTCGTACTAAATTCAACTCAGCCCAGCAGGTGTATCCATCTCTTGTGTTCATCATCTAAGCCCATCACAACATACAAGCCCATTCCATCTTACAACAACAATAATAATAGAAAACAGAAAGAATTGGAAATAAGAATTATAACTTATATGTTTGCTAGAATTGAAAATGAATATATTTAAAAAAGAGTTAATTGCCCGGATGGTCCCCGTGGTTTCCCGTTTTTTCACGTTTAGTCCCCACCTTTTGGAAATAGCAGGTATGCTCCCTATGGTTTGTCATTTTGTTACTCGGATAGTCCCTTGACATTTACTCAGGGGACTATCCGAGTAACAAAATGACAAACCATAGGGAGCATATCTGTTATTTCCAAACTAACTGAAATCTACTCAGGGACTATCCGAGTAACAATATAACAAACCATAGGGAGCATACCTGCTATTTTAAAAAGGTGGGGACTAAACATGAAAAAACGTGAAACCACAGGGACCATCCAGGCAATTAACTCTTTAAAAAATTCACCTTATTGTTTCTTATATCTTTTACATTACTACAACTTTAGTTTATTTATTTGTTTATTTTATATTTATAAGTTCATCTTTATATTATATTTAAAAAAAACTAGGGGGTTACATCGGCGCTTCGCGGCGGGGGCGACCCGATTTTTAATTCGATATAGCAACTGAAAGAGAAAATTTAAAAAATAAAGTTGTGCTGAGTACAAAAGTATGTTGACATGTGTTTTACATCGACCGGAAACAATAGTAAAAAATACCAACAATGATTCTGATAGGACCGATATTGATATTGATGTTTATATACGCATATTTAGTTTTTGTAAAAAGAACTAACGAACGAACGTTGTAAGAGCAAAATAAAAGCATTGAGTTAAATGCATATATTATTGATAGTATAAAAGTGAAATAAAAAACGAAAAACAAGTTATTTTTCACTGTTGCACTTGCACTACATTAGCAGAGCTACAATGATTTCAAGTTGTACTTTAATATATGATATATAATCTAATTACCAATTTAATATAGGCTTCACCTATTGTTACACCCCAAAATCTTATTTTCACATTCCTTTTCACTATATCTCTCTCTATATATATTTATTTATGTATAGAAAGAGATAAAGGGAAGAGGTTTGTTAGCTCACAGTTTTATTCGATATTTGAAACTGATATTATAGAAGTTGTTAAAAAGTTGTTTTAGCAAGCTGACCCTTCGAAGATGATGTTCAAGAGCCGATGTCGCTTTAACTAAATCAAAGATGACGATTGAAGGAGGTGTCCCACAGCGAGACGGGGGACTAATATCATGATAATAAATATGATAATCTTAATTGAAAATGCACACCAGTGGCGGACCCATGAATTATTTGCTGGGGGTGCGGATGAGTGGCTCAAGCATATTTTCAAGGGGTGCGGTCGGGTTTTTTGCCTAAAATATACACTAAATTTTTTTTTTCAAGGGGTGCGCCCGCCCACCTTGGGCATAACCTAGGTCCGCCCCTGATGCACACACGACAACAAATGAATTGTCATGTGTTGATCCTGAACATGTCCCAGGTGGGTACAAGTGAAAGCAGAACTACCATTACATTCGGGTGGTGGATGTTTCCGTATAGGCGACTGACTAGATATTCAAAATGATGTAGATATAACAATTATAAAAAAAGAGAATTTCTTAACAAGATTTAGCAGCAACGAGCATGGTCTTTTCTCTTTTGGATTTAACCAAAAAAACATAAAAAAATTACAAACGCCGTTGCCGGGGATCGAACCCGGGTCACCCGCGTGACAGGCGGGAATACTTACCACTATACTACAACGACAACATGCCTTAATGAATTTTAATCAACATTTTCAATCTTTTCTGTTTAAGAACTTTTGAAGATTTGAAAGACCTGCTTTCAATATTTAGCAATTAGAAAAACATATGTAAATAAATTGTTTTATGAATGTTAAATAAATACATACAAGTTTATGAATTTGAATGCTGTAAAAATGATGAGACTCTAAATAGTATTGAATGTTTTAACTTTTAACAATTCAATAACTTTAATTTATTCTTTTGAGAAATAATGTTTCCAAACAAATATTTTTTTTTGGAAATTGGATTTAAATAATCCGAACTTTCACCTGTTGGCCAATAACACTTCGAACTTTCAGTTTGGCCAGCAGCACTCTCAACTTTCATCCTATTTTCCCAAAACACTCCCAAACTAACATATCACACATAAGACATGGCTGAAAGTTGAGTTTGGGAGTGTTTTGGGAAAATATGATGAAAGTTGAGAGTGCTGCTGGCCAAACTGAAAGTTCGGAGTGTTATTGGCCAACAGGTAAAAGTTCGGATTATTTAAATCCAATTTCCCTTTTTTTTTTCATGAAAGTTTTGGTAGTTTCTTTACAAGGAAATCATTTTACCATTTTTTGTTTGAATAATCTCACACATTTATATATGTTTTGTGAATTGATTTACGTTTTATCTCTAACAAGGAAAACACTAAAAAGTAGTATGAATTTGTATTTATACTACATCCTAGATATATTTTTTTATTTAACTCTCATGCCATCCAATACTACTGAATTTTTGTCCACTATAGGACTTGAACCCTTAATCACATGCGGAGAACACCTTATCAAGACAATTTGGTACTGCTAGGCTACAAGTCCTCTGGTGCTGTTAAATGCTAATAAATAATAGGCAAATTGGATTTAAATAATCCCAACTCACTGTTATTGGCCAATAATAATCCCAACTCATTTAATCACCAATAATAATCCGAACTATTCACTTTTGTTTGTAAAATACTCCCAGTTAAAAAAACACTAACTAGGTTAAAAAATTGCTGATGTGGCATGCCACGTCACATGCCACATCAGTTGCCACGTCATCAAAAATGCCACGTAGACAGCCACATCAGCTGCCACGTCATCAAAAAATGCCACATCAACTGCCACGTCAGCAAATTTGCTGATGTGGCATGCCACGTCACCTGCCACGTCAGCAATTTTTTAACCTAGTTAGTGTTTTTTTAACTGGGAGTATTTTACAAACAAAAGTGAATAGTTCGGATTATTATTGGTGATTAAATGAGTTGGGATTATTATTGGCCAATAACAGTGAGTTAGGATTATTTAAATCCAATTTGCCTAAATAATTTTTACCAAACATATTCAAAAGGCAAATTGGATTTAAATAATCCCAGCTTTCTCAATTTGGCCGATAATAATCCCAACTCAGTTATTGGCCGATAATAATCCGAACTGGTCCACTTTTGGCCGATAATAGTCTGCGTTAAATATAACTTAACGAAGTTAAGTTTTTTTCCGAATTACAAACTGATGTTTTAGGGCTTTTGATTAGAACGAGGATACGAGTTGATTTGTGTAAAATTTACCTCGAAATACTGCCACAAACGACGAAAACGGTGCTTCAATTCAGGTGTTTAAACTTTCAATTAACAAAAATCAAGCCGTTTGAAGCATCGTTTCGAGGTAAGTTTTACATAAATCGACTCGTATTCTTGTTCTGATCAGAATCCATAAAACATCATTTTGTAATTTGGAAAAAAGCTTAACTTCGTTAAGCTATTTTTAACAGCGGACTATTATCGGCCAAAAGTGGACCAGTTCGGATTATTATCGGCCAATAACCGAGTTGGGATTATTATCGGCCAAATTGAGAAGACTGAGATTATTTAAATCCAATTTGCCTATTCAAAATGATATGCCGTAAACAAGCACCAAGAAGAAGAAATCTAAACTTTTCTGTGTTTATCGATTAAGTTGGAAGATGGCTGAAGGCCGTACGAGGTATTAAACCTATCTCGTCGTCCTGTATTAGAAAGAACAAGACCCGGTTGGTGTGAATGGCACTGAATGCATATAACGGGTATGCTGCTTGAACACATGAAAGTAAATCATGAAAGAATACATACATATCTCTCTTAATTTGGATATTTAGGTCTGCTTTCCAAGATCTGCAGTCATTATGTGATAATAATTACTTAATTAGAGTGTTTGTGTGTATTCAGTTGTTTGAAGTCTGAAACTACAAAAAATAAAATAGGAAAACGCCGTTGCCGGGGATCGAACCCGGGTCACCCGCGTGACAGGCGGGAATACTTACCACTATACTACAACGACAATTTGTTACAATTTTATGCACTTAAGTTTACATTTTCTGATAGATAAAAAGGATGATTATAGAAAAGATAAACGAAAGGTTTAAGCTAATAAATAATTAAACTGATTTGTAAAAGTTAACTGATAACTTAATTAGAAGAATGTGTAAATACTACATAAACATGCTATATATTTGAGTTCTAAAGATATGTATAAAAATTTACCAAATGTTGATTTATAGAAATACAAGGAATATAAAAAGATTAAGTGATAAATAAATATATAAAAGTTCATAAAAATAAGTGCTGTGAAAAATTATGGATTTTTATAATTATTGAGTGTTTTTATAATAGGTTTACTGGTTCTCTGTAAGAAGTAATGTTCATAGACAAATGGCTTCTTCTTCTTCTTCTTCTTTTTTTTTTTTTTTTTAATAAAAACTGTTTATATATTCTTTAAAACTACCAAAGTTTTCTAATTGTCAATTGCTAGAAAACATATATCATCACATGACACATAATATATGATTACATATCAATTATTCTTATATAATGAATGATAAACGAGTTAAGCCTGAACAAAACTTAAGCTTATATAATTACACATTATCCGAGCTCGAGCTTTCGGACACAAACCTTGAAATGAGCTAGACTTAAACCAGGGCCGTCTTCGAAAACGTTAAAAAAAATTTGGGCCCTGGGCAAGATTAAACAAACTGGGCCCTACCCGCTCTAGTAAAACAAAAATTCACTGCCGTTGTTGCGTCACTCAACAATTCGATCAAACTCTATTATGAACACTATAACAAACCAAACAGATTCAGGTCAGCCTGAATAATCTGTAAAAATATTATTTTAGAAGTTAAGAGAAAATAATTTGTAAAAAATTATTTTAGAAGTTAAGAGAAAAATTAAAAATCTTTATAATTAATATAATAATATTAAAACAACTAAAGAATTTGATTGTTTAGAAAAAAAAAAAATTAAGTGAAGATAAAAGGTAATACAGCAGGAGGAAAAAATGGAAATATATCAATGCTCTTTTGTAGATGAAATATGAAAGCTTATTGAAAGGTTTGTGGTCTTGTGGATACAGAGAGGCACGTTGCAGCATTTAAAAGAAATGCTGAATAAAATTGTAAAAAACGGTGACAGGGAGCCTAGAACCCAAGACCAGCAACTTAAAAGGCGTGCAGGCAACCAGTCGACTGCAGTTAGTGGCTTGTCATAGCTAAAGGGTTTTCACTATATATATAATATGTATATATATATATAATATAAAATAATTACGGGCCCTTTCACGTTTTTGGCCCTGAGCCGTCGCCCACCAGGCACATGCTCCTGGCCGGCCCTGTCTTAAACTCTCTTTAGTTTTTTTTTTTTTTTTTGAAACGTTTAAACTCTCTTTAGTTGACGAGTTGACAGTACACTTAACTTAGCTAAGTTCATACTAATTACACTCTCACTCTCAATAAAATAAAGGCTCCCACACTATTCTCAAAGTCACACCCCTAAATCTTATTCACACATCTTTTTTCACTCTATCTCTCTCTATATATATGTATGTATGTATAGAGAGAGAGAGTAGAGAGGTGTGTTTTTTTTTTTGAAAGGTAAATTTCATTAAAACACAAGCCGACTCAAACCGAGACGACCAAAAACAACATTACAAATTTACAAATTTACACCAATCAATCCAAGACGTAGAAACACCTTTTTTCCTAGAAGAGAACCACAAAAGCCCACCCTCTTAACTTCACCAAAGATGTGACTCAAATTTTTTTTTTTTTTTTTTTTTATAACATACCTCTCCACTTAAATTTCATTCCAATCATCAGGGCAAATTACATAAGGATAGCAGGTAGACGAGCAACAAACTGCGCCGCCATCCCTTTTTGAATAGAATTCTTGAATCTAGACTCGTTCCTAGCTCTCCAAACCACCCAACAACCGATTCTAATGAGACCTTTGAGCACCTCTTTCTTCTTCCCTTCCAAACCGGAATGGTTATGGAACTCAATCAAATCCTTAAAGGAGAAAGCCACCATATTAACACACCTACACCAATTACTGATATACATCCAAAGCATCGACGCCACGCAACAATATGTGAAAAGATGATCAACGCTTTCTTCTCCATCACCACATAGCCCACAAACCGAGCTTCCCACATCAATGTTACGCCTACTAAGAGCATCAACCGTAGCAATTTTTCCCATCTCCGCCCTCCAAATGAAAATGTTGCACTTGTCAGGGATCCAGTTGCACCGCTCCGGAACATAATTGACACCACGATTCAAATCCCTCTCAAGAAGCTGCCTAACCGAACGCACACTGAAATCCGGATCAAAATTAGCACTAGATCCGAACCATTTCCACTCATCCGTATCCTGGTTCAGATCGACATGAGTCAAAAGCGAACATAATCCCACCATCTCATTTATTTCAGGTTCCGAAGATAAAGGCCTCTTCCATCTCCATTTAAGCCGAACCCCATCATTCCTGTTACCCAAGCAACAATTGATATTACAGTCCTTAACTTCCTCAATGTTAAACAGATTAGGAAAAGAGTCCTTTAAGGGTTTCGAACCGATCCAGTGATCCAGCCAGAATTTAGTCTCCTGTGTGTGAATATTAACTCCCTAATAAATAATATTAGCATTTAATGTAATTAACTTTTTTTGTAAGTTTTATATTCTTAGGCTCTTAGCCTCATTGCCTCACACTTAACTATCCAATGTGTTTGTCATGTTTAGGTGTTTGTTTCTGTCCAAATGTTTTCCTTTGTCGTCAACAATACTTTGAAATTATGTAGAAATTTAGGCATCTTAAAGTGGGTCCCAAGTAGTTGAACCATCATAATATATAGTTTTCTTATACTTTTCCTTTGCTTATTATTGATGTTCACACAGATCCAAACTTTTTATAATTCAATTTTTGAATCTATATATGTTTTTATCTCCAACAAATTCGGATGCATATATTTTTCCAATAGACACATGGTGATATAAAGTTTATACATAACTAGTACAACACTTGGCATTTATATGTTCTAGCAAGAAAGATGCACATGCTTCATATCTTCTTATACATATACACTCTTTTGTTTCATATATGTAATGAAATCCCGTGTGTATTCGTTTAAATCAAAATGGACTATTCGATGTTATTATCAATATCGTTCATTTTATAACATATGATATCGCGCTACTTATGGAATAAAAACAATTATCAATCCAAAAACTAACATAAAAACCATTGATCAATTGAACTACATTTAAACTACTTTCTAGTTGCAACATAACTAGTACCATGACATTTAAATCACTAAAGACACAAATGAGAAAAATGAAGTCAAAGACTAAATTCTATACATTTCCAAGCATCAAACACCTTAACTTGTGTGTTACACTAGTACAACGCGTGTTGACTTTAATCCTAAAAAACCATAAGATTTTTCTTCTTCGTTATACTGGTATAACGCCTGTTATCTTAATGCGAAAAAAACCTTCAAGTCGTTTCATCTTTTGCTAGGTAAACACGAATCAAGACACCGAAATAAGACTAACACCATTCTTCATCATGTTCTTAAACTCATGAAAATTGATCATACCATCACCATCAATATCAACTTTGCTAATCATCATCTTACAATCCTCCAATTTCTTACCTTCTTTAAACCCCAATGAATCCAAAACCAATCCCAATTCTTCAACACTAATAAGCCCATTCTTATCCCCATCAAACACATTAAAAGCATCTCTCAAATCACCATCTTCATGATCAAAATTCTCATCACCACCACCACCACCAATCTTCCTCCCCTCTTCATCTTCCCCCCTCATCATCATCTCAAAAAGCTCACAAAACTCATCGAAATCGATCAACCCATCACCATTCACATCAACCCTTTGCACCATTTCCAACACATCCTTTTCACTTGTTGAGATCCCAATATTCTTTAATGAATCACTCAACTCTTGTTTTGTTATAAACCCATCTCTATTCTTGTCAAAAGTGGCAAACACACTCTTCAACTCAGCCTTCCTTTCCCTTGACTCACAACCAACACTTACACTCTCCTTGTTCATCACCTTCTTCGGTTCTTCGGTTATTCGCTTCTTCGACAAATCTTGATCTAATGAATCTTGATTGGATGAAGAAGATTCAAACCCAAATAAAGTAGCAACTTTCTTTGTGGGTATTTGAAAAAGAGTTGAAATAACTCCAAATATGAACAGAAAGACAAGAAAAGCAGTGGTTAAAATAGCCATTGAAGAAGAAGAAGAAGAAGCTTCAATGAAAGAGAGGAGAAAGTGTGTGTTTTTGGAGAAATAAATTGATGATAATAACAATAACATAAGTGTCTTAATGTTTCTTTAACACTTTACGCGTTATTTGGTGTCATATTTCTTTAATTAATCTTTAATATTTTGGTATAATAAATTGTTGTGTGATCCCACAAAACGCGTCAAAACTGAATAAACTGAAATATATTCTCTATGTAATGCCGCGTTATTTTTTTTAAATAAGTGGTATTAAACTATTAGTATAACAAAGTGCACAAGTTGACAATTATTAGTTTTTTGAGTAAATTACACAGATTGTCCTTTAATTATACCCTAAATTGTAATCCCTGCCCTTTCCCTTTAATTTGTGCAGGCCATGTCCTTTAAATAACAAATTTGCACACTCCTTGTCCTTTGCTTCAAACCCCATCCAACAACCCAGTTAAATGCACCCATGTGCCTCTCACATGATGGGTAAAATTGTAATTTACCCTCCACCTACCCTTTAAAACCTCTGGAGTCTTTCTTCCTCCCTGCAACCTAACATACACACATAAATAGATAATCAGAACTTCATCTTTTCCATTTGAAGCACAAAATTTGGCCATCACCCACCTCCACTCGATCTATCCTTCCTCTTTCTCTTCTCTTCGTATGACCGGCAATACACAGGCCAGCCGCTGGCGCCGGTAGCCCGATCGGCTTCACACACACCCAACCCTCACCTCTTACACCCCCTCACACCCACACCGGACTGGATATGACGGAGATAGAGAGATCGAAGAGAGAGAGAGGCTTGTAGAGAGAGAAACAGCGAGAGAGAGAGAGCAATTGGGATGGAGAAGTAGTGTCGGTCACCCCTTTATGGTGGTGCGGCGATGTGCAGAGGACGGAGTCGTCGCTCCGGTGACCAGAAACGCCGCTACGACGGCGGTGGAGCTTTTCACCGACAGATTTTCCGGTAAATCCCCTCACCTCTCGTTCCTTTTTTTCTCTATTTTGCTGATAAGCGAGTATGTGGTAATAATAGATGCTGTTGATGATGATGGAGGCTGATGGTGGTGATGACGGCGGCTGCGTCGCGGCCATCTGCGGTGGTGGACGCTGGTGGCAGTGGTGGTGGTTGTTTACAGCTCGGGTGCGGGTATAGGGCTCCAGATTCGTTAGTTCAGATTCGGGTGATGTTTAAGCGGAGGGTAAATTACAATTTTACCCATCATGTGAGAGGCACATGGGTGCATTTAACTGGGTTGTTGGATGGGGTTTGGAGCAAAGGACAAGGAGTGTGCAAATTTGTTATTTAAAGGACATGGCCTGCACAAATTAAAGGGAAAGGGCAGAGACTGCAATTTAGGGTATAATTAAAGGATAATCTGTGTAATTTACTCTAGTTTTTTTTAAGGCTAGAGGGTATGGTGACATTTCATTCTTGGAGGACCATCTGCCACGTAGGCGTCACGTCATAGTCCTTTCAAGGATGGTCACTAGAGGGTATGGTGACATTCCATCCTTGGAGGACCATCCGCCACGTAGACACCACGTCATAGTCCTCCCAAGGATGGTCACTAGAGGGTATGGGAGGATGATCCTACCCATCACTTTTTTTATTTTTTATTTTAATTTATATGCCCTATGTACAAGTATTGAAGCTTAATGTACAAGTCACTTACACAAACAAACAAAAAAACAAATGGGGACCACCATCTTGGATCGTCCTCACCATCCATATATTCAGTGGCGAAGCTTGACCCGAATGACCGGGGGGTCTAAAACGTATATACCAAAAAAATTTCTATAGAACCGGGGGGTCGAAAACGTATATACCAAAAAAATTTTATACGAAAACTACATATATAACACTACTAAGCGAAAAGTTCGGGGGGTCGGGCGCCCCTCCCCGCCCCTTTTATCCTTCGCCAATGCATATATTGACGTTGAAGACGGGGAGGGAGGGGGGACGGGATGAAGACGGTGCGGGCGGGATGGGGGACGGGCGTCGCCGGGTGAAGACGGGGAACCATAGCGTGCAGCCTAAGATGAATATGTTTATAATATTTGTTGGAAAAAGAAATAATTAATGGTTACGCTTTTATTACGTGTCAGATTTAAGACGATACGTGCGTCCGTATACGCGTTTGTTGTGATAATGACATTGTCGTGAGATCCAAAGCAACATTGTATTAACTTATTGACATAAATGTAAAGTGGTAATTCGAAAGAATAATATTTTCCGTATAGTCGCATCTTTAAGTTGGAACAAGGGGAGTGTGGGTGGTCACTAGTGATAAAATTCTATCATTCATACTATCTAATCAACTCATGCCATGTCATCACCCAATTTTCTATCACTAGTGATAGAATTGTAGTGGCGGTGGTCATCACTAGTGATAGAATTCCATCACTCACAAATTTTTTTAATTTTAAATTAGAAATTAACAATAAAACACTAAAATTATAAATTTCATTAAAAATAAAACGTACTAGTTCAATTTAACATACTAGAAATATTTTAGGCTACAATTTAAAAAAAAAAACCTACTACTCGTCCGACTCATGAAACTCCAAATCTAGAGAACCTACTAGTTCGATTAAATCGTATCTCAACCGAAAGTGAGTTTCTTCATTACGCAATTCTTGTTGGATATTTTGTGGAACTTGAACTTGTGTAGGAGGATCCGGCACCCAATCCGGGGATATTGCACGTCCGTCTTCTTTGATTATCATATTGTGCAATATGATACATGCATACACTATGCTATGTATTGCTTTCTTGTTCATCGCACAAACCGGTCGGTGTAGTATACCCCATCTACCCTTTAAAACACCAAATGCCCTCTCAACATCTTTTCTTGCCGATTCTTGCAATTTTTTGAACACGATTTCTTTAGCCTCGACAAGAAATGAGGGAGCTTTCACAAAAACAGACCATGATGGGTAGATACTATCCACAAGAAAAAAACTTCGTTTGTAATGTCGTCCGTTAACATAGAAAGGAGAGGAATGTACGGTACCATCCGTTACGGTTTGAAACAACGGCGAGGTGTGCAACACATTGATGTCGTTGTTTGAACCTGGAACACCGAAATACGAATGCCAAATCCATAAATCATTCGACGCCACCGTTTCTAGTATGATAGTTGGTCTTTTGATGTCACCCCTAACATACGCCCCTCGCAACTCTCTTGGACAATTTTTCCACTCAATATGTGTACAATCGATGCTACCGAGCATCCCGGGAAAATGCCATCTAGCCTCATGTGCGGCGTAAATACGTGAGATGTCGTGGCTCGTCGGTTTACGTAAAAACTCTTTACCATACAACTTAATGATCGCGTTGCAAACATTCACGTGAAGTTTTGGCCGCCATAGCTAGGTATTCATCATATTGATCGGGAGGGTTACCTGTCGCTACTTGGCGAATGGCGGACGTGCATTTTTGTATCGGCGTGAAACTTGGTTTGCCCCTCGCATCGTAACGTTCTTGAAACCATTCCTCGCTTGCTTTGATGTCTCCAACAATCTTTAAAAATAATTCTTTGGGTAAACGAAACCGATCTCTAAACATTTCGGCATTGTAGAGCGAATTTTCCACAAAATAATCGTTCATTAACACTTCGTTGGCACGTATACGATCACGGTCTACCATCTTCTTCTTTGGGCGGGACGACTCGGCATCAAGTTCGTTATACACCGACACAAAATATTTTAGCGTCTCATTGTCGGAAGACGATTCGGTATCGCTATCGCTAGACAACGGAAACGTCGAATCCGTAGGGAACTCCATTTGAGAAAGATGTAGATTGTGTGAAATGGGTTTAAAATGGTTTAAAGATGTAGATTGGTGTGTGTAAAATGGTTTAAAATGGAGATATAAATAGATAAAGGGTTTAAAGTTTTTTTTTTTATTGAACTGTACCGTTATTCAACGGTCAAAAGAAGCCAAACGTTCGAATTTTTTAAACTTTCAACGCGTGATGCTTTCAACGCGTTTCAAATTTAACGCGTTATTTTTATGGTGGCGGCGGTGTTCGTTTTCTTTTCACGCGTGATGGGGTGGTTATCCCGGACCACCCCGCTTCCCCTAAGGTTTTGAGCATGGTCAGCCTTGAAGGTGGGCGGAGAAAATCACCGGTCAGAGCCTGATATTTCGAAGAATACGTTATCTTTTAAAAAACTTTGATATGTATATATGTAAAAAATAAATGAATATACCCATACAAACACCAACATAAGTTCACTTACAAAACTATTTTTATGGTTTAGATTAGTTATTAGCCCATTGACATTAGGTTTAGACCTTTACTGAGCCTAATACATAGGGCTGCAAATGAACCAAACGTTCGGCGAACAGTTCGTGAACCGATCGGTGGGAAGTTCGTTTGTGTTCGTTCGTTTATTAAACAAACGAACACGAACAAGAAATTTCGTTCCTTTAATAAATGAACAAACTTGAACAGAGGTCGTGTTCGTTCGTTTATGTTCGTGAACGTTCGGTAACGTGTTCGTTTGTGTTCGATACTTCATTGGTGTTTTTGGTTTTTATATTTATTTAAATACTTCAAAATTCCGACAAATTAAATGTCTAATAAGTGTCGGTGTATTATATATTCTGTTCATGAACGATTGTTTGTGTTCGTTTGTTTCCATTTGTGTTCATAAACATTAGTCTGTGTTCGTCAACGTTCGTTGCCTAAAATTAACAAACAAACACAAACACAAACGAACAAGTTCATTTCCTTAACAAACGAACACGAACATAAAATCTCGTTCGATAAGTGTTCGTGAACGGTTCGCGAATACATATATTTCTTAACAAACAAACACGAACAAGGTCCTGTTCGTGTTTGTTCGGTTTGTTTACAGCCCTACCAATACCCAATTTCGTTAAGGCTTAAGGGCACGTTTTTTCGAGCTCGAACATGGTATATGAATTCTCAGGGCCGGCCCTGGTTTTGAGATCGATAGGTCATGAGTTCGATTCTCACAAAGGGGGTTTTCTCATGTTTATTGGGTTTCTTTCTTTATTGGTGTATATGCATTATGCTTAGTGGAGATAAATACGATCGCGTGGCTTCGCTGATGGCACGATGATACTTCAGTAATCCATCAGTGATCCAAATTACTAAAAATAAAAAAAAAACTACACGAATACAACTTTGTTCTCAACAAAATTTATATCAGGATGTTGAAAAAAAAAAGACTAAACACACCTACGTATTTGATTTTTTAGAATTAATGAATGCAAGTTATTAAAGACAAATTAAAATAAATGAAAAGTAGATGTGTTAAAAACGTATTTATTTAAAGTATAAATGCTAAAATTTAAACTTAGTAAGAAGGTATTATATAACGATAAATGAAAAGTAGATGTGTTAAAAACGTATTTATTTAAAGTATAAATGCTAAAATTTAAACTTAGTAAGAAGGTATTATATAACGAATTTAATATAGTGTGTGGTTAACAAAGAAAAAAAAATGTTACATAGAGTTTTCACTAGTTTTCTCTGTTCTCAATAATAGTGGATTCTCATCTTAGTATTCACCTATATATGGGTCTATCGGCACATAGGCTCAATTGTCTAAATAAAATAATGGGAACAAGTAAACAACCATAACCAAACTACAAGCGTGAGTTTAAACACGGCTAATTGGTCATCAGTTATGGCAATGGTCAACACTTTTTTATTAACTAAGCCCTCTAAAAAATGACTTTGTACACTCTTGTAAGACCACCCGTCGTGATTCAAGCCCCTTTGGGGAGGGGGGGGGGGGGGTTCCGCCATGTGGACGCAACGTCAGCATGGTTATTTTTAGCCAAAAAAATGGGACACAATTGTTCAAGTCACTCCAATCATTACCTAATTATTATTATTATTATTGTTATTTTTTTAATAAGCCAATAGCAAGAGAAATAGAGAAATAGTGAAGGGAGTTTTCTTCACCCATGATATGTTTCACACTCCAAACGAATTTGAAGCATTTCATGCGTAAGTGAGCGGTGGTGGTGAGCGTTAAATGACATGAATGAAAAAAACCACGTCACATTACACATGGTCTAAAGAGATTATCATTTAAGGTAAACTTAGGGGTTGTTAATGGGGCTCTTAATGGTTCAAACCTATAACACCCTTGTCATTATTTAATGGTTTTTGTAAAGTATACGACAAACAACATGTAATTATGACTACATATACTTTGTAAAAATACGGGTTTGTTTAAACTTTACAATTTTAAAATAATACGACATAACATAATTGAGTACATCGTTTAAACATTTCAAAAGTTGTTTAGCAAACAGTTTACATCATAAACATTGTTTAAACCGAGTTGATTTATGCGGAAGCTTCAAGAGTATGTGTTCGGTCCTTCAAAAGTTGCTTGATCGTCACCCATAATCCTTGAGTACCTAAGACTGAAATGTTTACATAAACATTTATATTATAGAATGCTTAGAAATGATACTTGATCGAAACTACGATCGAAATGAATTTGAAAATTTACAATTTTATAAAATTTATAAACATTCAGGCCCTACCGTAACTTACGGTTTCACCGTAAGTTACGGTGGTCAATTTCCAATAACGGTCCACCGTAAACCAGTAGACTCACACCGTAAGCTCCCGACCTTTACCATAACTTACGGTACTACCGTAACTTACGGTAGTCCCTGTAAATCCATCTTTTGGTTGCTTTGTTCATTATACTCAAGCCTAAATCTCGGATTTCGCTCTTCTAACATACCAATACATTAGTTTCTCGAAATTCTAATATGTTACATATGAACCAATATCAAAGATCAATCAATCATATTCAAAATATCATGCATATCACATTATATCAATTTACTAATGTGCAATGTTCAATTTACGGGTTTCTTATGAATTCTTAACCCGTTTTACCTATCTACTCCTTTTGACCCGTGAAGGGAAGTTAAACACTTTTAACTATAAATCTATATATAAACCTGGCTCGGGTCAACATATTGACCCGTTTTAAGACCTTGTCTCTATAATATGCTAATTCATAGCCTCGCTAATTCATAAACCAATTACCCTGCGAGCATGAGACTCGACATACACTTATTAGTCGTTAATTGTCAAATGGTATAAATATTACCATTTGACCCGTTTGGTCTAGACTACCAAATATTTTGTGCTTAATATTAAATGGTGTTGTTTTAAAACTTCAACTCTTTTTCGTCTACACATGACTAATTCGTTGTTTTACTCTTTTTATTCGTTTAGGCTTACCTTAATAAGTAGCTATTCAAAAACTCATTTTATATATATGTCATCTCGTGACCAATTACCATTTCGCCCATTTTACCATTAAACATGGTTTATCATTATTTTATATGTCCCGACCCGTTTCATTTCGTGTCGGAACCATATTTCAAATATAGCTTTTGTCGTATTTACAACCTATGAATAAACACATAACTTACAAAAGAGGGCGTAAGCTTTACTTACCTTGCATCCGGTTATGCTCTTTTTCTGCGTACTTGATCCGTTTGACCCGCTTCTTTCCCAAGTCTTCATCTAACTTGTCTAGAGTCAAACTATCATCATCACAATTCGTAAGACGGTTAGATTAGTCATAATCATTTACGACTATTCCATCCTACGGGTTTTATGTCGAATTTATCATTCGTCCATATCAAAATTATCATTCGATCTAATCATTGGTCAGTTTGACTTTTTAAAAGTCAATTGACTTATCAACATATTCAAATGCACATTTGGTTCAATGAACTCACTTAGGCATATTTCATCCGAACTCTTAACGAAATCAAATTTTACATACTAACTAGTAGGCCGCGATTTCATTTAGGCATTTCATATCACTGAAAATGGGCTGTTTTTGGTGACTTGTTTAACCTGTTTACATGTCTTTAAAAATTATGATTTTTTTATGTGGCGTACATCTCAGAGGGTTAGGCCTTGTGTTAGAATTTCAAGATCTAACTCTTTACCAAAAATTCATAAAAATTCATTTACTAAGCTGCAATCAGATTCGTCACTTCTGACTGCAGCTTACGGAAAAATTCATTTAAAATTCCTCGTTTATCCGATTGACGAAATTCCAATTGGCGATTCTTTTAATCACTTAAAACTTTCTACAGTAAGAATCTGAGACCATAACTCAATACCTAAATTGAGTTATGACATTCGTAATGGGCTGCAAATTCTGCCAGAAAACGCAGCTTGAACCTTTGATACGGAAAAATTCATAAAACGCTCAATTCTCGTCGAAAAAATGCGATTCCAGTGGGGTTTTAAAGATATTTCCTGGAATTACATTTTAGACTCAAGAAACACATGTTTTTATCACGTTTTGTCCAGGTTACAGCCGATACAAGTCGGCTGTAAATTCTGATCAAGAGTCGTTTGAATTCAGCTTTCAATTTAAGCAAGTTCTTGACATCATAACACCATTTTAGCAATCAAAAACCCTAACAACAATCACCTTCAATGGTGTTCATGGATTTTTTTACTAAAATTAGGCACGATTTCAACATATATTGTCTAGAGTTTACTCCTAAACACTACAAGGTTCCTATTTCATCCATATAACAAGCATGCATCAACAAATTTCGAATACCCTAAATTCATGAGAATTTCAAGTAGAGAATTAACATCAAATTTTACATACCTTACAACCCCCTTGCGATGAGGATCACGATTCTAAGCTCGGATTTCGTTTTGGACCAGATTTGCACCTCCAATTGAGAGTTTTTGTGAGTTTTCTAGGGTTTGGAGCATGTGGATCGCCCCTGTCTTTCTTCTGATCGACCAGACTCCCATTTTGGGGTGTTTGGTTTATTTTTTATTTGTTTTATCAATTTTGGTTTCAATTTTAACAACTTAGGTCCCTCCACTTTTCCTTAATTCTTAATTTAAGTGTTTTAACCCACTCATAAGTCACTTTCTAACTAGGTTAGAATTATTCCTAGTTAACTTGGTAGGTTCGGGAAGTTGTAACCCGTTTTACTTTAAGTCCCGTTAAATCGGGCCTTTTATCTTTCTATTTTCTTGAAAGTTCGTGTTCACTTTAAATAAATATTAGGATTATTTAAATAAATTCCTAATATTTACCAGTTTACTTTTACCACTTATGGTACTTTCCCCGTCTTATGTATTAACGGGGTTTAATTACCCAAACCCGTTTTCGGGGTGTTACAAAACCTCTTATTGATTTAACACTTAATGGTTCAGACTATTTGTTTTGTGAGCAGATGTCGAAATGGTTCAGACATTTACCTATGAATGGTTAAGCATTATACTGAATCTGAATGATTAAGACCTCTGATCTGAATTGGTCAGACATTTGTCTCTTAACGATTAATCATTATACTGGCTCTTAATGGTTCAGAACTCTTACTGGTTCAACACTTAGGGGCTGTTTGGCAACATCTGAACCAATAAGTGCTGAATGAATAAGATGTCTGAATGGGTAAGAGGGTCTGAATGGGTAAGTGCTGAACCAGTAAAGTGCTGTTTGGTTCCATCATCCCCCCACCCCCACCCCCTTCACCTTTTATAGATTTTTTTTCTATAAAACCCAATCATCATCATCATTCATCAGTATTCATCATCCCCCCACCCCCACCCCCTTCCCCTTTCTCTCCATACCTGCAACACCGCCCCTTATTCTCTACACACACACATACACTGAATTTAGAGAGAGAATCGGAGAGAGATAGAGAGAACCAGAGATAGAGAGAGCCGTAGAGGAGGAGGAGGCCGGCCTGGTGGCGCGACACGGCGGCGCACGGAGTTCCGACAGCCGCACCCGGTGATGATGATGATCGATGAAGATGAAGATGTTGATGAGATGATGATGATCGATGAAGACGACGACGATGATGTTCGATGATGGGATCGATTAGGGTTTGATTTGGGGGTTTCCATTTGGGGGTTTCGGAGATGGTGGAGGTGCAGGTGGCGGAGATGGTGGAGGTGTTGGCGGAGATGGTGGAGGTGGTGGCGTCGGTGACGATGATGATGATGATGGAGATGGTGTCGGAGGTGGTGTCGGAGTTGATGATGATGGAGATGGTGTCGGAGGTGGAGGTGGTGGCTGTGGAGAACTCGTGAAGAAGAAGGAGCAAAGGGCATACAAGTCCAATTTTCATTCAGAGATGAGAAGTAGCTGAACCATTCAGAGCTGAATGGTTCAGTTCAGAGGTGAAGTTTTTGTGAACCAAACAAGGATACCTCTGTCCGATTCAGAGGTTTACCTCTGAATGAAGCCATTCAGAGGCAACCAAACAGGCCCTTAATGGTTCAGACCTCTTACTGATTCAATACTTAACCATTCAAAAATTGTCAAACAGTCATTTAAATAAAATTCAAAACACATCCCTTTAATAATTAGATTACACTCTTTAACATAAAAGGATCAAAACAACCTCATATGCATTACATGTGATTGGATTTCATAGAAAAGGTTAACGTTACTTAGCGGAAATGATGTGAATTGTGCCAACATATGAACTTTAGTTACATTTTTTTAACTTAAACAAGTTAAAGGATACGAGTTGTAAGTTATCCCATGCATAAAGAACGAAAATTGTAATTAACTGTATATATACACACACGAACACGCACATATATAAAACTTCTTATCATAGTTTAAAGATAGTTACAAGGAGTGTGTTACACCTTGAATATTATAAGACTTGTTAACTTAAATTAAATGCGGATATTTGATCCTAGAAAATTTCTTCGTTTATAACATTATGCAAACTTATTTTCATCAATATATGTTATCAACAGTATCATTTATAAAAATACAATCTAACAAGTTTAGATTCATGAATCATTACAAAAACAAAATTGCATTGGAAACTACACAAAATGACATTTCAAGTCCAAGATGTCTTATTCCTATTCCGTCTCAAGCACTTGATCTACAAGTTAAAAGCCATCCATAGTATTTATCTGAGGCACTACCTAAGGAAAAAAAATACACCTAAGGTTAGTATTAGTAATGTATTAGAGTATTATTTAAACAACTTGTATCATAACATAGTTGAAAACATCAAAATCTTAAAGTCAAACGAAGCCCAACGTAACCTACGCTAAGACCAGACATAGCCTAGAGGTGCCTGAGTATCGTTTCACAGAGCAAAATAGGCGTAGTTCACACATGGGGCGTAGTTTATGCCTACTCCTACTGCTTGTTAATACACCTAAACCAGTGACGGATGCATGATTTTATTCTAATGGGTTTCTTTTGGTAAATTCTCTTTAATTCTCACTAATTTTTTCTAAATTCTATAAAGTTATCAGTAATTTTTTTTCATTTTTTTTCCAAACACACTCACAAATGTGGGTTGGATCCGTCCCCTGATCTAAACTCAATATTAGCAAGCATGATTATATTAAACAAGTTCCAACTACTCATTTTAATCATATAACTAAATCCTTGATTCACACAACCCACAAACATTTCATAACTGGTCAACATTCATAACTTAACTTTTCATGTCATTTTTATCCTAAGATTATTCGTGCATACCTTAGCATCGTCTTAGGTGATTAATGTGAGTTCAGGGGCGGATCTACCCTTCAAGAAGGGGTAACGATGGTAGTGTAAATTTTGGAAAAATTTAACGTTTTTTCGATTTCGTTACCCCTTTTCTTTGAAACATTGCCCCTATAATCATTTTCTAGATCCGCCACTGTGTGAGTTCACACCTCGTCGAATCCATGTTATTAGCTACACTTTGCAAGCTATATATAAGCAAGATACTTATTCTTTTTTATTCATATCATTGGACAAAAAAAAACACATATAGTACATTCTAATCAATTCCATTTCCTCAACTTATATATGCAACGGTAGTGAAATATATGTATTATCGCCAATGCATGTTTGATAAGAACTTGTAACATAATTAACTAGATAATTAAAACACCATATCCATAAGGCATGAATTCAATTTATATATAGTATTACAATAAAGTCAAGAAAATATTTTACACTTGTAATTATTATTATACTAGAATTTATGACTCGTGCGTTGCGACGGAGCCATTAAATCATAGGTACCACACGTGAGTATGTGACTGAATTGGGTTGCAAACTGATCCTTTCCGAGCCTCTGTTGACTGAGTCGATCACAGTTGGCCAGCCTTGTCCCGGTTGACTGAGCTGACTCGGTTGATTAAGTTAACCAGTTGGCCATCACGTTACTCGTGTCCAATCAATCCCTTGTTTAGCTCCAACAACTTCCAATCACTACCAGTGTTTCGAAAATCATCATCAATACACCATTTGCTTTTCTTTTTGAACGACGAAAGAAAATATAAATTAGTAGGAAAAAAACAACCAGCGATTACTGGCCTACTACGACGTTGAATATTACACAATATGCACCTCTAATAAAACCAAAACACCCCTTGTTATCTAAACATAACCAAAAGACACACCATGTGCTTAATCAATAGAAAGACTCTGTTAGATATTTTAGTGTAATCGGGGATTGACTTGGTGATCAAAGCGAATAATAATACACATTAAGCAAGTTAGGAGGTGCGGGAGTGCACGCTTGTTTGAGTTATTATTATTCGAAGTGTACGGGCGGAGCCCGTACTATACGGGGGTTCCAAGGGGGCAGCGCCCCTGGGAGCAGGGTCCAAGGGGCGGCAGCCCCTGGCGGGGTCCAAGGGGCAGAGCCCCTGGCTGGGGTCGAGCTGCCAGAGGCAGTTATCTGCAAAAATTAAGGCATGTTTAATGCAATTTTAATTAAAAATTAGAAGATAACTGCCAGAGGCAGTTATCTGCAAACCCCCCCCCCCCCCCCCCAAACTCGAAAACACAGTTTTTTGGTCACATTCTCTGGTTCAATCAATTCACGCAAAACACATACTCAGGTTCAATTTCTCGAAATCAGAGTTGTATCCGATTGAATTATTCGGGTGAACCACCGAAATAATTTGATCTGAGAGTGATTACACGCCTCTCTGATCGTCCGGTAAACTGAAATTCCCCAACAAAGATCAAATTATTTTCTGTGAAGATGGCAAGCGGATCGATGAAGGATATGACAATCAAGGAAAACAAACTGGAGAAGTTCGAAGGGGTGGACTTCCGAAGATGGTAGAAGAAGATGCACTTTCTTCTGACTTCGTTGAAGGTTGTGTACGTGTTGACTACTCCAATCCCGGAGATACAGGAGGAGGGAAATCTGGAGCAAATCAGGAAGAGGTCGAAGTGGGAGAACGACAATTACATATGTCTTGGCCACATCCTGAACGGTATGTCTGATCCCTTATTTGATGTTTATCAAAATGTTGAAACTGCAAAGTTACTGTGGGACACGTTGGAAGCCAAATACATGGCAGAAGATTCTTCTTGTAAGAAGTTTCTTGTCAGTAATTTCAATAATTACAAAATGGTTGATGAACGGCCTGTGATGGAACAATATCATGAATTGTTACGAATTCTGGGGCAGTTTGCCCAACATGATATGAAGATGGATGAATCCATCTCTGTTTCGAGTATCATTGACAAGTTACCTCCTTCCTGGAGAGATGTTAAACATAATCTGAAACATCAGAAAGGAGAGTTAACTTTGGTTGAACTTGGAAGCCACTTCAGAATTGAAGAAGGCTTGAGAGCACAGGAAAATGTGTTGGTCAATGATGATAAGAAACGGGCTGGTTCAAGTTCTGTGAACATGGTTGAAACTGGTGAATCTTCCAAAGGAAACAGTAAGTTCAAAGGGAAACGAAAGTTTCAAGGAAACACCAATTCGGGTTCAAACAAAAAGCCGAGTTATCCTTGCTGGAAATGTGGTAAGGTTGGTCACTTTAAGAGGGACTGTAAAATGATGAAGAATAACAAGAAATCTGGTTCAAAGAACAAGAATGAGGATGGTTCTGGCGGGTCCAAGGACCCGGGCAAGCAAGGTCAGAATTTAGTACAACTTAATAATTCGGTTCAGAATTATGTGTCACTAATTTCTGAGGCATTTTATGTGCAGGATGATGACATTGCTTGGTGGGTTGATTCGGGTGCAACGAGTCATGTATGCAAGGATCTTCGTTGGTTTAAAGACTTTCAACCAATCGAAGATGGATCTATTATCAAGATGGGGAACGTTGCAACTGAACCAATCAAGGGAATAGGAATTGTGAATCTTGTTTTTACTTCTGGAAAATGTTTACTTTTGAACAATGTTTTGTATGTGCCCGGAATTCGAAAGAATCTGTTAAGTGGCATTGTGTTGAATAATTGTGGGTACAAACAAGTATTGGAAAGTGACAAGTATATCTTGTCAAGACATGGTACCTTTGTTGGTTTTGGTTATCTATGTAATGGTATGTTTATGTTGAATGTTGATGTCTCGTTTATGAATGAATCTGTTTGTGTTGCTTCAACTAGTAATGCAAACTGCATAGCTTCAACTAGTAGTAGTAACAACTTGACTGAATCGGAATTATGGCATGCTAGACTAGGACATGTACATTATAAAAGAGTTAAAGAAATGTCTAAAATGAGCTTAATTCCGCCTATTAACATAAACAATGATAAATGCCATGTTTGCAAGTTGAATAAGATAACCAAAAAGCCTTTCATGCAACATGTTCATAGGGAAACTAAAGTGTTAGATTTGATACATAGTGATCTATGTGATTTTCATGCTACACCATCTCTAGGTAATAAAAAATATGTAGTAACATATATAGATGATGCTACTAGATTTTGTTACGTTTATTTGTTGCATGCTAAGGATGAAGCTCTTGAAAAGTTTAAGATTTATAAACAAGAAGTAGAGCTTCATCGGAGTGGGTTGATCAAAACCCTACATACGGACAGAGGTGGTGAGTATTTTGATCCGGTGTATTTCCAATCTACTGGAATAATACACCATACCACAGCTCCTTACACACCGGAACAAAATGGTGTGGCGGAAAGGAAAAATAGGACTTTAAAGGAAATGGTTAATACCATGTTGTCCTATTCGGGCCTAAGTGAGGGCTTTTGGGGTGAGGCTATGTTGACAGCCTGCTATTTGCTAAATAGGGTTCCAAATAAAAGGAACAAAAACACCCCTTTTGAGCTTTGGTTAAAAAAACCACCTGAGCTGCATAAGCTGAGAGTTTGGGGTTGTAGAGCCGTGGTGAGGCTCTCTGATCCTAAAATAAGGAACATAGGGGAAAGAGGTATAGACTGCATTTTCATTGGGTATGCGGAGCATTCATTTGCTCACAGGTTCTATGTTATAGAACCAAATGACTACGTGTCAGTGCATACGGTTATTGAGGCAAGAACTGCAGAGTATGATGAGAATAGATTCTCTTCAATGCCTAGGCCTAGAGACATGGTTCCAAGCTCTAGTAACTCTCACGTGGCTGATCAAGTGATTGATACTCCTCCGGAACTTAGGAGGAGTGGTAGAGCAAGAAAAGCTAAATCATTTGGTGATGATTTTCAGCTATATTTGGTTGAAGGATCTAGAGATGAAATTAAAATTCAATATCAATATTGCTTCAATATTGAGGAAGATCCTAAAACCTATAGTGAAGCCATGGCATCTCGAGATGTAGCTTTCTGGAAAGAAGCTATAAATGATGAGATGGACACTATTATGCAGAATAACACTTGGAAACTGTCTGATCTACCCCCTGGGTGTAAACCACTTGGTTGTAAATGGATCTTCAAGAAGAAGATGAAAGTAGATGGTTCAATTGAAAAGTTTAAAGCCCGATTGGTTATCCAAGGCTTTAGACAAAAAGAAGGAATTGACTACTTTGATACATATGCTCCTGTAGCAAGAATATCCACTATTAGATTGTTGGTTGCCTTGGCTGCAATACACAATCTTGTAATTCACCAAATGGATGTGAAAACTGCTTTCCTTAATGGTGATTTGGATGAGGAGATATATATGAAACAACCAGAGGGTTTTGTTATGCCTGGCAATGAGCATAAGGTGTGTAAGCTAGTTAAGTCATTATATGGCTTAAAGCAAGCACCAAAACAGTGGCATCAAAAGTTTGATGAAGTGGTTTTGTCTAATGGTTTTGTATTAAACCAAGCAGACAAGTGTGTATATAGCAAATTTGATGATTCTAGGAAAGGAGTCATAATTTGTCTATATGTAGATGACATGTTGATCTTCGGTACTGACCAGGATCAAGTTGATAAAACAAAGAAATTTTTGTCATCTTGTTTTGATATGAAAGACTTGGGGGAGGCGGAAGTGATCCTTGGTATAAGGATCAAAAGGGAGAACAATGGCATATCTATCTCTCAATCTCATTATATTGAGAAGATATTGAAAAGGTTCAATTTTCATGATAGTTCTCCGGTTAGCACTCCAATGGATCCTGCTTTTAAGCTCTCACCTAATGAAGGTGTAGCTGTAAGCCAACTTGAATATTCAAGGGCCATTGGATCTCTCATGTACGCCATGATTAGCACTAGACCGGATATAGCTTATGCTGTTGGAAAGCTTAGTAGGTATACTAGCAATCCAGGTGCAAGTCATTGGCAAGCAATGAATCGAGTATTTAGGTACTTGAAAGGAACCATGAAATATGGTTTGACGTATACTGGATTCCCTTTGGTTTTAGAAGGTTATTCAGATGCAAGCTGGATTAAAAACAAGGAAGATCATTCTTCCACGAGTGGATGGACTTTTCTGCTCGGAGGAGGTGCCATATCTTGGGCATCTAAGAAACAGACTTGCATAACTGATTCAACAATGGAGTCTGAGTTTGTAGCATTAGCCGCAGCTGGCAAAGAAGCTGAGTGGCTAAGAAACTTGATTTATGAAATTCCATTGTGGCCTAAACCTATATCACCTATATCTATTAGATGTGATAGTGCTGCTACCTTGGCTAAGGCATATAGCCAAGTGTATAATGGGAAGTCTAGACACTTAGGTGTTAGACACAGCATGATTCGTGAGCTCATCACGCAAGGGGTGATATCGGTGGAGTTTGTGAGAACTCAACAGAATTTAGCCGACCACTTAACCAAAGAGTTATGTAGAGATCTTGTGCACAAGGCGGCTGTAGGGATGGGATTAAAGTCCACCTGAGATTTCTCGTGTTAAGATACCCAATTCCCACCTAATATGACGTTAGGTGCTGAATTCAATGTGGAAAGCTTAACATCTAGAAATTGGAACACATTAGTAGCATCATCCCAAGGTATGTGTTCAGACCTGCAAGTTAAAGGAGGTTGAAGGTTTTCTTCTTAATAGTTCTTTGAAAAATTGCATATGCAGGTGCAAGAATAAAGAACTACCTATATGAGCATGAAGTTTAGCCGCTTCAAGAAGCTAGGACTTGGCTTTGATATGTTCATTGAAGGATGGGACACAGGCTAGTAAAAATAGTGTCAAGAAAGAACATTAGAGTATGTAAACTTGTGTGTATATTATCTTCATGTATTCACTGAATAGAAAGGGTTCAATCCTTAGCGACACCCCTATATTCGAATATTTGGAATGTGTAATATACTAATGTGAAATTCAATCGTCGCGACATTTCATTTATGCATAAGTTTGATTTGTTGTGAACTTGTTTAAGTTAATCAAGGATTACGCTAAAATGGGGGAGGAATGTTAGATATTTTAGTGTAATCGGGGATTGACTTGGTGATCAAAGCGAATAATAATACACATTAAGCAAGTTAGGAGGTGCGGGAGTGCACGCTTGTTTGAGTTATTATTATTCGAAGTGTACGGGCGGAGCCCGTACTATACGGGGGTTCCAAGGGGGCAGCGCCCCCTTGGCGGGGGTCCGGGGGCAGCGCCCCTGGGAGCAGGGTCCAAGGGGCGGCAGCCCCTGGCGGGGTCCAAGGGGCAGAGCCCCTGGCTGGGGTCGAGCTGCCAGAGGCAGTTATCTGCAAAAATTAAGGCATGTTTAATGCAATTTTAATTAAAAATTAGAAGATAACTGCCAGAGGCAGTTATCTGCAAACCCCCCCCCCCCCCCCCAAACTCGAAAACACAGTTTTTTGGTCACATTCTCTGGTTCAATCAATTCACGCAAAACACATACTCAGGTTCAATTTCTCGAAATCAGAGTTGTATCCGATTGAATTATTCGGGTGAACCACCGAAATAATTTGATCTGAGAGTGATTACACGCCTCTCTGATCGTCCGGTAAACTGAAATTCCCCAACAGACTCAGGTTCACCGTCATATAATTACTTCACCATATGTATTGGCAGCGACTACTGTAGAGATGGAAAAAGACAAAAGACTAAAGGGTTAAAGACCACTTTTGTGTAAACATAGATGTTTTATTGAGATTTTAGGCATGATTGTGTCCATCTGAATGTGTTCAAAGTTAATTCTAATCTATATAGGCACCAATGTTCTTTCTATGATTTGTTGGCATTGCACCGGACTCTGTCTCTAAAAGATTTCTTGTATTCATAGCTATGCCCCATTCTTTCATTATGCTAATTTTAATCTGTAGCTTGTGCACCAGTATACTATTTTCTTGGTTGTTGATTGTTGATTGAACTATATGTTGACTCACAAAAATGACAGTTAAAATGTATCTAGTTATTCCCTATAGATCCCATCCAATTCACAATGTGTCATATAAATAGCGAATGCCATCGTAATATTGTACCTTTTTTCCCAATACTCTTGTTTCCACAATCCACCATTTGCTACATTATTCGGAGGCCATCTCTGCCGCCAGTGGTCACCACAACCAACTTTTGTTGCCGCAGTCGAACCCATATCCGATCACCACAACTTCCCTATCCCGGTAATCACCATCAATAATCATATATGGAGTACTCAACTGGAATTTAGAATAAAGGAGTTACCTTGTGGTTGTCAGGATAACTCCTAGCTGCCGAAAATTGGACCTAAATCCCTGTTAATCGTAGTTAACAACCACCATTGTCGTGACACCACCGTTAGTGCTGACCACATTGAAAACCCTAACTGGTGCATGTGTCGATCTGGTCTCGAAACCCTACACCCCGCCGTCACACGTCAGCGGCAACCTACCCGCCGCTGATTTGGGTTGTTGGACCCATAACTCTTTCGTGGTCGTGAGTCTCCCTACAACCTTTCACCGTCTCCTCATTCGCACACCACCATCCCTGCCGTTGCTATTGTCGGATTAGGGTGGCCGGCCGGAGTCCATGGTCAGTTTCCCTTTCCCCATCGTCCCTCTCACTCTATTAGTCTATTTCTCTGGTTTTATTTTAGGGAGAAAGTCAATCTGTCTGGTTTTATTTTAGGGAGAACGTCAACTTAAGCAAACGATGCTTCAATCACTTGTACAGAAGTCTTGTGTCACATGTACAAAATTGAACAGTAAAACCTTCACACAAAAGCCTTTTGCAAAATAATATAGGGAAAATATATCAAATTATAACATGCTTCCAATTTACACAACCACAAATTCACTCCGTTTAACGAAGCTTCCAATTCGTGATTTTGCTTTACTGATTCCGTTTTATTCAGGTACGATCATCTTTGAGCCCTATTTCTTTCATCAATTCTTCCGGTTTTATACTTTTATTATCTGTCGGTGGGTCAATGTTTATCGTATTGTTATATTCTGATGCCGCATTGACCACCGAATGCAGTCAATCGGTTAGGTTTTTGGTTTTAATTTGGGCGTTGAGGGGTTTGATTTCTAGGGTTTTTTTGTTGGTTCTGATTGTGGTGGTTTTAATTTGTTTATGTGTTTGTTGATTTCTATTTTGTTATTGTTGACAGTTGATTTTTGCTTTTGTTTTCATACTAGATAGAATTTAGTCTTCACATTCACTTTCACATTCTTTTAGCTTTAGTTTTGGATAATTAGGTATGTATTGCAGAATGAGTTGACTTGATGGACAGTTGACTCAAAAGCTAGAAATATTGATTGTGTATATGTGTGTGCATATAGGCATATGTATGTATGTGTTTCTCTTTGTGTATGTCTATGAGCATTCACATCCTAACCATCAAATTATACATACATTCCACTAAAAAACAACTCCTATATCAATATATTTCCATTAAAAACAAATACTTTTTCTCTCTCCTTTCAATTAAATAATATTATCATTACATTTTTCTCTCACTTCCACTAACAACCACTTTCAAAATATATTAAAAAATTATAACGGGTGAACAGTGTCTCCCCAAATATACAGATGAACAGTTACATTTTCTCTCTCATCTACTCACAACTACTTTTTATACCCTTTATAATATAAAAACCACTCCTCACATAATTTGATGGCTAGGATGTGAATGCTCTTATATGAAGAGATAAGACCGTGGGGTATGGTGGGGCGGGGGTTTGGGGCATGGGTTGACACGTGGAGTTCGAGCCCCCCGCTGGTGAGTGACGTGTCCGTGGGGTATGGCGGGGCGTGGCTTGGCCAGGTGTATTAAAATAAAAATAAAAAATCTAAAATTAAAACATGGCCTGCTATGCCCTAGCCAACAAGCCAATAAGAGCCGGCCACATAGGATCGCTAGCATGCCCCACGCCCGGCCTTAAACTCCCACCCAAGAGGCCACGCCCAAACCCAAGCCCACCCGGGGTGGTGACTTGAGCGTTTCTCTCCAACCCACGCCCCATACCCCACAGTCTAAACTTGAAATATGATTGGAAATTTTGATGCACCAACATCAGTACACACCGTATGTATGTGCATAGAATGGTCTGTTTTAACATATACATGTTCTTTTTTAAAAAGATAAGACTTGAAATACAGTAGAAAACATTGATGCACCGATAACATACAATACATAACCATGGTATTAGATCAAGTACAGGGTAACACATGATGCAAATATTTCCTCTGTGTGCCTTAAACAACCAAAGACATTTTGTTGTTATTTTTTTTTATATATAAAAACTTATGTTGAAGACAAGAAATTTGAAACTACCATGCATTGGTGAACCCACTAAGTGCCACTACCAACACAATGACAATAATTGATTTAACTGATTCAATAATTGAAGTTGTACAGTGTTCAGTTAGAGTGTTTTCAAGTTCAAGGACTGAAGGTAAAATCAAATATCTGACTTGGTTTCGACTTTCATGGATTCAGGTTATGTGTTAGATTTGGATATCTGACCTGGCCACACGCATACTTCAAGGAACTCTTTAATCAGTTACGACTTTCATGGATTTAGGATTTGTGTGTGTTTTGAATTGAGTCGACGGTCATTTGGGTGTATGTTCTATATGAATTTCCGCTTATGCTGTGGGTTTTGGACGTAAGAGCTTGATCAGGATCTATATTGTTTGCGTTTTGTTGATGCTGTGTCTGGATAAATATATACATAGGGGAAGGTTCATTGGGGAACACTAAAAAAGTGGGGAACAGCGGGGAACCAGCTTAAACGAACTCCGATTGGACTCATTCCAGCGGCGTTGGAACCGGCTCGTCGAACCCTAACTAAGATCTCTTAACCCTAAACCCTAAATCCTAACTCCTAAACTCTAAACCCTAAAGTTAAAATATAAGGCTAAAACCTAAGCTAAACAGTAAAATCTAAACTATAAACCCTAAAAGCTAAACCCTAAAGTCTAAACCTAAAGCTAAACCCTATAGCTAAACCCTAAACCCTAAAGCTAAACTCTAAACCCTAAAGCTAAACCCTAAGGCTAAACCCTAAGGCTAAACCCTAAAGCTAAACCCTAAAAGCCAAACCCTAATATATTTAGGGTTTAGGGGTTATGCTTTAGGGTTTAGGGTTAAGTGATTCTAGTTAGGGTTCGACGAGACGGTTCCAACGCCGCTGGAATGAGTCCAATCAGAGTTCGTTTGAGTCGGTTCCCCACTTTTTTAGTGTTCCCCAATGAACCCCACACTATATATATATATATATATATATAGGGGACCGCTAAAATGAGAACCACCTCGAGTTGTAAGAACCGCGAGAACTACACCGTACGGGGCGAGGTGGACCAATTTTTTTTTTCAAAAACGTAGATGCATGTATTATAAACACATTTGTAAAAAAAAATTTAAAAATGCCGTGTGTGTAGTTTTGAGCACCACAAGTTTGTGGTTTACGAGTTCCGTAAATTTACGGTACCCGCAAACCACAAACTTGTGGTGCTCAAAACTACACACACGACTTTTTTTTTGAATTTTTTTTACAAATGTGTTTATAATACATGCATCTACGTTTTTGAAAAAAAAAATTGGTCCACCTCTCCCCGGATCAAGTAGTTATCGCGGTTCTTACAACTCGAGGTGGTTCTCATTTTAGCGGTCCCCTATATATATATATATATATAGGGAAGGGTTTAAATGAGAACGCTAAATATCGCGAGAACCGTGAGAACAAATGAAAAAACCACGAAAACTTGGTAAAAAACAATTCAAATTCAAAATTTCTTTTTACACTTATCATTATTATTCAAATACAATGTTAGAAATTAAATGCACACATTTAAATTTTCGTGAATTCGTAAATAAAGAAAATTTACACATGTGTAAGTTTGCCATTTACACGTGTGTAAATTTGTTATATTGTGTAAAAAATCTAATAAGAGTGATTTTGAGAGGGGAAATGAATTATTTGATGTTGTAAATTCTTTTTTTGATGTTATATTTTAATTACAATGAGGTTTGTATTAAAAAAAATTGGTTTTGGTTGGTTTCTCATTCGTTCTCACGGTTCTCGCGATATTTAGCGTTCTCAAGATAACCCTCTCCTATATATATATATAGGACAAAGATCCGTTAGGAACCACCTCTTATTGCGAGAACCGCGAGAACCAATGTGAACACAACCAAAAATGCCTAAAAATCACACAAAATTTTTTTTTTAAATATTTTTTATAAAAAAATCGCTACTTTTCGAAGCAAAAAAAAAATTAAAATAAAAGTAGCGATTTTAACATAAAAATATTTAAAAAATTTTTTTAGATTTTTTAGGTTTTTTGGGGGTTTAGTTTTTAGCATTTTAGCTTGGGAGGAGGGGGGTTTAGGTTTTTTTTTTTGGGGGGGGGGGGGGGTGGTGTTTTTTTTGGTTTTTTTAGCTATTTTAGGTTGTGTTCACATTGGTTCTCGCATGAACCTTACCATATATATATATATATATTAAAAGATCGGATTCAGTATTTGGTCATCTTTATTTTCATTTTGTACAATTAAAATGGCAGCACTTTGTTGGCATGTATATTGCAGTAGAGTATAATAGAATGATGGCAAGGCTGGTTGTGTGTATGTGTATTATATTCCTGGCTGGTTATAGGTTACGCTTTTTAATTTCTATTTACCTTGCAATACTTTACCTATAGATTACTTTTCTTTTTTCTCATTTTAAGTATTTTTGGTTGCTAAAATTAAGGTAACTAATTTCCATAACAATCTTAGATTCCAAATACACTGACAAGATCTGTTTAACTTTTTTACTATTATTGGCGATATGCGGAAATGTAATTATCTTAAGTTGTCCACTGTAAAACAAAATTCCAAAGAACTTGTATATTGCAGTTTGATAATGACTTTCGGGCGACAATTGGTATGTACCCCTTGTCTTTCGGAGTTATTACCGATGACAATTGGTATGTACCGCGCCGCAACGCGGCGGATACTTCTACTAGTTATAATTATAATCACGGTTAGACGTTGCAGTAGTGACTACTTTATTTCAAGTCTCAACTTTTGTGGTTCTTTGCAACATAGTTTAGTTTTGTTGAGAGGCGTCTCTGAGAATTCATGTACCCTGTTCGAGCTCGAAAAAATGTATCATTCCATAATGTTTTACTAGTATTTAAAAAAAAATTCAAATTAGTATTGGACTCAATAAACCTAATGTCAAGTGGGCTAAATTCTAAACCATAAAAAATATTTGTAAATGGACCTATATTAGAATTGGTATGTGTTTGTTTACTATTTAAAAAAATAAAATATATATATCGGATTTTTTTAAATCGTGTGCCCTACGAAATCACAGGCCTTGTGCGAAGGTCCCCCCGCACACCATCATAGTTGCCCATGCTTTTGTTGTTCTTAGTTTTATCTTTTTCTTAACTTACACATAATTTAAATTAGTGTGCTAATCTATACTATATTATAATATAATGCATGAGGGATGGGTATTTTAAGATACCAAAAAAAATAAGATTTTTTCCCCTCTTTATTTATATAAAGACCCTTAAAATGAGGGTAGTTTGGTCTTTTAAACACTATTTATTTTTTAGCCCCTAAACTTATTACACTTAGGTGCTGTTTGTTTTTGTTGACAAAAATTCCCTGCAGTCTGATTTCAGCCGATTTTATGTCTGCAACTGAAGATATGGTCTGAAGGTCTGCAAGCTGAAAATATAATACTTTTTGTTTTATAAACTGGATATCATCTGTACAACATAAAAAAAACCATAATATAACCACCACCTCCACAATAATTCTCTTAATCGCAATTATACCCCACCACACAGCCACTCTCTCTCTAAAACCTGACCGGACTCCGGCCGGTGAAACCGGCGGAGCTGGTGATGTTATTGATGATGATGAAGATAGTCACGGTGGCGAACGTCAGTGGCTAGAGAAAGAGAACAAGAGAGCGAGAGAGAACGAAGGAGGAAGAAGGGGGCGGCGCCGCCGCTGCGGTAAGCCGCATTTCACTCCGGTAAGCACCCGGATCATCCCACTTTCAAATCAAAAGTCCTTCCTACTTTTAAAAGCTTTTTTTTCGATTCGTATCAGTTTTAGGGGCATCGGGTGTCGGATGGTGGTGGTATCGTCGCAGGAGTCCGGCGACTCGATCTGAGGGAGAAGAGGGGAATCGAGAGGTGGATGAGGGGAGTGTTGTGTCTGTGTATAAGGTCTGAGTCTTCATTTGTGTTAGGGTTTTTGTTTTGGTTCTTGTGAAGATGTTTTAAGCAGGGGATCCATAGCTTATTTTTTAAGATGAAAAAAGCTGAGTTCAGATCTGTTTAAAGAAAAAAAACAAACAGTTTTCAAGGCCTTATGTCTGCCCGCCTGCAGACATAGGCTCTTTGCAGACGTTTTAAGCAAAAACAAACAGCACCTTAAATCCCTGAGGTTTTAACAAAATTATAGATAATTTGTTCCAATTCACCCCTCCACAACAAACTTATAATTTTTTACGTATTCTTGACATATCTTATAAACTATATTGTTTAAAAAAAAATCCAAAGATAGCATGACGACCTACACATTTTTGTCGACGTTTCGGTAGTTATCTTGTTCAATATCGACGCAAAGATTAAAAGGTACAGGTCGACAATGCTTTAATGTACAAGTAATTAGTACTTGTGATCTAATGCGCCTAATCTACAAATATGAGTTCCATCTATGCAAACAAAAAAAAAATAAAAGTACCGTAAAATAAAATGAAGATATTATGTGTCACGTTTTATTTTATTAAAACTGACTAATATCTATACTTAGAAAAATATCTTATAAAAACTTAAAACTAACCACAACAAACTTCCTTAATAAAGGGGTAACAAATCTAAAATTAAACCCTAATGCACTTCTATAGTTACTACTATAAATACATAGCATGACACCCCTATATCTATTGCTAAACAAAGTTAAAAAAAATGGATCCGGTTCTGAATTCAATTGTTGCGAAAAACCAAGCATGCGAGATTGAAAATTCTAAGGTCAGTTCTGTTATATCGCAGCGGTGAATAATTGTTTTCTTTTATTTACTTTTATGTGAATGTTAACTTATTTGATTTTTCAGATTCAGATGCACGTTGGTTGAACATGTCAACTTAAACAACTCAGTTGTCAAACAAGCTTCTAAGTTATTAATTTTATTGGTTTTTTCGTATTATTTTTGTGTATATCTTTCATATTAATATGTTCGTTATGTTATTAGTGTGTTTTATTGCAGGATGATAGTGATAAAAGTGTTATTATTTCTTATGGTGCAATGTTTAGTCCATACAAATCTAATCTTCGACGTGAATTTAGTTAATAGGTAATTGTAAGGTTTATTTAATATTTTTTAACTAATGTATTCAATTTTTGTCCTTTTTAAGGATCAGAAATTTGAGACTCAAAGAAAGAGATCCAAGAGACTCTCTGAATGTAAATGGAGTGAGGTTATTAATTTAGATGATTCTAATGACAATGACAAAGAATAGAAATTAGAAGATACTACCGATTCAAGCACAAACAGAAAACCCGATTAAAAATACCTCGAGTGTTAATTCAGAAGCGAAACAGATTTCATGCAGTCTAATATGAAATTTATCAAGTGTTTTTATGTTTTTTTTTTCATTTTCAGTTGTTATGTTTATCTAGACGTATTAATAAAGTATATTTTATATTTGAACTTTATTTTTTGTGTTAATATAGTGCAGTTGTTGACCATATTAATAAAGTTAGTATCATAAATTTATAAGTCAATTGAACTTATATAAGTTAATATTCTAAAGTTGCAATAAATAGATATTGCAGTTAGATATAGTCAAGCTGAAATTATAAAATATTACAGTTATTCTTGGATATTAATATAATAATTTGTATTTCTTAATAAAGAAATAATAAAGTAATAAACTTTAAAGCTAAACTAAAAAATTAAACTTACTAATATAAAGTTAATAAAAATATAAACTCTTAACATCCTATTTTTTTTTAATAAAAATTGTTTTAAAAATTTTATTAAAAAATATTTTTTTATTTACATAAAAACGAAATTTAACAATTAAAGCTAAAGGTGTAAAACGTACTTACGAGTCAACTACTATTTTTTATTTTAATAAAAATAAAAATTTTAAACTTAAAGTTTATTGGATGAGTACCATGTCACACCCCAACCGATGGCGGAATCATCGGGGCATGGCACTGAGCGAAACAGATTGTCTAGAAGTTTCCATAACAATTATAAATACCATTCAATTTAAATAATACGTCCCATACCGTATCTCAAACAGTAACATAATTATTACAGACAAAAACTAGGCAAATATTCTATTCCGACAACTCAGATTTAAAATAGACAGCAATTGTTTATCTGCTTCTAGAGACCCTTAGTTTGACCACTACAGACAACTATTTGTTGGGCTCTAAAGCTTTATTCTAGCTTCAAATTCCTACCAAGTGTGCGTCCTAAGCACCTGTCACATACGTTAAAATAATGTCAATACATAAAATGTAAAGGTGAGCATACAAGTTTGATATACCATATAGAGTTCGAATTCGTTTACGCATAACCAGCACGTACACATAGTGAAATGAAGCACGTTAGTTATCGACATAGATCCATCGTTACCAATGACTGCGGGTTGACTGCCGGAGGCAGTTCGCAATACATGATTACCACCGTAATCCATGCAAGTAAAGGTCCTTAACAACCCCCGTGTGAACGGGTGCTGAGTCCAAACTATAGTACTATCGTTGCTAAGGCAGGTAGACAACATTCCATGTGTAAACATAACAAACATGCATTCATAAGCCACGTATAATATGCATTAATGGTTAGCGTACAAATAGTTTTGAGTAGTGTGATTGTTGTAGTTTGAATATTCGTAACGTATGTAACACCCAAAAGTGCGTAAAGCAAAAAGGGGTCGAGTATACTCACAGCGATTGATGGATTGAAGGGAGCGCTTAGCCAGTACGGTTAGCCTGAATAAATTAGATTGTATAACGATAAGTGATGCGTAAAACGTCACAAAGTATGAAAGGGTCGGATAGTGGTTCGATCGGATGGTAATCCGATCGGACAGCAATCCGTGCGGATAACAATCCGTTCGGGTGGTCATCCGGTCGGATAGTGATCCGGTCGGATGGCGATTCGAGTAGATTGTTTCTTCCTATGAGATGAATGTGTTTGTGTATGATGGCTTGACTTTGGAAGTTTTCGTTGTAGCATTTGAAAACATTGAAGTACCTTTACCTTTCAGGTCGGTCGATCGGACGGTTGTTCGATCGGCCGGCAACCCGATCGGTTAGGTATTTGTAGTGATTTGCCTTGGATCGGACAGGTGTTCGATCGGTCAGGTCAACAAGTGACGCAATAGTACGGCTTGCTGACCGATCGGTTGGCAAGTCAACAACTTTAAATGAAATGCAAAGTATGGTGCAGTGGATCGGCTAGCAGTTCGATCGGACACTAGTGATGTTTGATCGGACAACATGCATGATCAACCATGATGAGTTCTCAGCAGGGTGTCACCTGATCGGATGGCTGTTCGATCGGGTGTCACTCATAGTGCATCGAGTTTCGATTTAGATTCGGATTCGAGTTCGATTGCGTTTCGTGTTTCGATTGAGTTCGATTGATTTCCTCAATATATCTACATATACATATATAACACGCACAAGTAACACATAGGGCACACACACACGTATAATAACCAAATTAAATCGAGTTGCGGTTCGTATCACGATTTGATGTCGAGTAGCATAGCTTGATTATTGATTAATTAACTTTATCGCATTGTTACTTCCTATATTTCACAGTTGTAGGTCGATTAGATAGCGATTAACACATATCGATTTTAGCAATTAACAACACTTACTCCACATAATACAAATAAAATAAATAACTTTCTACAAGTCAAGTTCGTATAACCGGTCGTTGACTTTGACCTTGACGTTGACTTTGACTTCCGAAAACACGGGGTGTTGCAGCATCCCCTTGTTTAGGGAATTTCGTCCCGAAATTAAGCTGGAAGTTGTACAACGTCGTGATTCACGTTTGAGAACTTTCTCTTCGAACAACTGCGGGTACTTTGCCTTCATGTCGCTTTCGAGTTCCCAAGTGAACTATGCGCCTCGTTTGCCTTCCCATCGGACTTTCACGATAGGAATGCGAGAGCGCCTGAGTTGCTTGGTTTGGCGATCCATGATTTCGACAGGCTTTTCCACGAAGTGTAATGTTTCGTTCACTTGCAGATCATCGAGAGAAACGTGTAAGTCGTGGTCGGCTAGGCACTTTCGGAGGTTTGACACGTGGAAAGTCGGGTGGACGTTACTAAGTTCCTCCGGTAGTTCGAGTCTGTAGGCGACTTTTCCGATCCTTTCCAGAATCTTAAAAGGTCCAACATATCGAGGCGCGAGTTTTCCCTTTTTGCCGAATCGGACTACACCCTTCCAAGGTGATACCTTTAGGAGTACGTAGTCACCAACGTCAAATTCACGGGGCTTGCGTTTCTTATCGGCGTAACTTTTCTGTCGATCCCGAGCTTTCACCAGGTTGTCTCGAATTTGGAAAATTTTGTCTGTCGTTTCTTGTAATAGCTCAGGACCGGTTAATTGCGAATGACCGATCTCGTGCCACACAATGGGCGATCGACATCTTCTTCCGTATAATGCCTCGAATGGTGCCATTTGGATGCTAGAATGATAGCTGTTGTTATACGAGAATTCGACTAACGGCATATATTTATCCCAATTACCACCTAAGTCTAAGACACACGAACGGAGCATGTCTTCAAGAGTACGAATCGTTCTTTCAGTCTGACCGTCGGTTTGAGGGTGGAAAGTGGTACTTAGATTAAGCGATGTACCGAGCGCCGTTTGAAACGTTTTCCACAGTCGCGAGGTAAACCGAGCATCACGATCAGAGATGATGTCACGAGGCGTTCCATGATTACAAATGATCTCGTCGGTTTAGATTCGGGCTAATCGTTCTACCTTGTAGTCTTCTCGTATTGGCAGAAAGTGTGTTGATTTAGTCAAACGGTTGACCACAACCCTAATGCTGTCATGACC
This sequence comes from Helianthus tuberosus, assembly GCA_030545235.1. Taxonomy (NCBI): domain Eukaryota; kingdom Viridiplantae; phylum Streptophyta; class Magnoliopsida; order Asterales; family Asteraceae; genus Helianthus; species Helianthus tuberosus. The sequence continues at coordinate 233,152,171 of CM060442.1, read as the reverse complement.
TGATGACGTGTGCGGTAGCTTGGTTATAAAGTCCATAGCTATACTTTCCCACTTCCACGTGGGAATTGGTGGTTGTTCGAGTAAGCCAGAGGGTCTTTGATGTTCAGCATTGACTCTAGCACAAGTTAGGCACTTTCCGACGTAGAGAGCGATATCCCTTTTCATACCCGGCCAACAGTACTTATAACGAAGGTCCTGGTACATCTTATCAGCACCGGGGTGAATAGAATACCGAGATTTGTGGGCTTCGTCCATCAAGGTCTGTCGCAAATTGGTTCGTTTGGGAATCCAAATTCGATCCAGAAAGTGGAATATCCCGTTCGATTTGCTCACAAGTTAGGCTCCATCGTGGTAGATTCTTTCTTTCTTCAGGGTGCGTTCGTTAAAACATGCATGTTGAGCATCGTAGATGAGGGTTTCGAGATCGTGTTGGGTTTGAACATTACGAGTGCTAAGCTGATAGCTCCGTCTGCTAAGTGCGTCGGCAACAACATTCGCCTTGCCTGGGTGATAACGGATCTCACAGTCGTAATCGTTGAGAAGTTCTACCCATCGGCGTTGACGCACATTAAGTTCCTTCTGATTAAAGATGTGTTGCAGGCTCCTAAGATCGGTGAAGATCGTACACTTGGTACCATATAGGTAGTGTCGCCAAATCTTTAACGCAAAAACAACTGCGCCTAGCTCGAGATCATGGGTTGTATAGTTCTTCTCGTGGACTTTGAGCTGACGTGATGCTTAAGCTATTACCTTGTCCCATTGCATAAGAACACAACCAAGACCAAGGTTGGAAGCATCACAATAGACAATGAAATCATTGTTTCCGTCGGGCAATGTGAGAACAGGAGCGTTGCAAAGCATGTGCTTGAGGGTTCGAAAGGCAGACTCTTGTTCGGTTTTCCAAACAAAAGGCTTGTCTTTATGCGTAAGAGAGGTAAGCGGTACAGCGATCTTTGAGAATCCTTCGATAAATCGTCGATAATAGCCCGCTAGTCCGAGAAAAGAGTGGACTTCAGACGGGTTCTTAGGCGTAACCCAGCTCTTGACAGCTTCAATCTTCGCAGGATCGACGTGAATACCTTGACTATTAACGATGTGACCCAAAAATTGAACTTCCTCCAACCAGAATTCGCACTTGGAGAACTTGGCATAGAGTTGGTTCCCGTGGAGTAACTCGAGAACCAAACGTAGATGTTGCGCGTGTTCGGCTTTCGATTTGGAATAGATCAAGACATCGTCGATGAACACGATGACGAAACGGTCGAGATATGGTTTACACACGCGATTCATCAGATCCATGAAAACCGCTGGTGCGTTGGTCAAGCCAAAGGGCATAACAACGAATTCGTAGTGACCGTAACGAGTGCAAAACGCGGTTTTGGGTATATCCTCCTCTTGTATACGTAGCTGGTGATATCCTGAACGTAGATCGATCTTTGAGAAACATGTAGCGCCTTGTAGTTGATCAAACAAATCGTCGATGCGAGGTAGGGGATAGCGGTTTTTTATAGTTAGCTTATTCAATTCCCGATAGTCGATGCACATCCTGAACGACCCGTCCTTCTTTTTGACGAAGAGGACTGGCGCTCCCCATGGAGAGGTGCTCGGGCGAATGAAGCCTTTCTCAAGTAATTCCTGGAGTTGGGTTGAGAGTTCGCGCATTTCGGACGGCGCGAGTCGGTAGGGAGCTTTGGCAATAGGGTTGGCTCCAGGAATGAGGTTGATACAAAAATCGATATCACGACTTGGCGGCAAACCTGGAAGATCATCCGGAAACACATGAGGAAATTCACGAACCACAGGAATGTCTTTCGCTTCCTTCTTCTCTTTCTTTTCCTTCTCCGCTACTACAATGTTTGCCAAGAAAGCTCTGTATTCCTTGCGGAGATACTTGCTAGCTTGGACACATGTCATGAGTTTGAGCCCTTTCGAGGCAGTTTCGCCGTATACACATAATAAATCACCACTCGCCAGCGAGAATCGAATCATCTTATCGTAACACACAACTTCAGCATGGTTTTCGCGTAGAAAGTCCATGCCTACTATGACATCGAAACTTCCGAGTTGCATCGGAATGAGGTCGATTGGGAAGATGTGATTGTTGAGCTCAAGAGTACAATCACGGATGAAGGAATTAACGGCGATAGTTCTTCCAGAGGCGACTTCTACATCGAACGTCGAAGAGAGTTTGGAGCGTTTACGACTAAGGAGCTTCTCGAATTCGAACGACACAAAGCAATTATCGCCTCCAGTATCAAACAAACATGATGCATAAATACCATTCACAAGGAACGTACCATTAACCACGTTGTTGTCGGCCTGGGCTTGACACACGTTGAGGTTGAAAGTTCTGGCGCGTGCGGCCTGTTGTTGTTGTTGTTGCTGCTGCTGTTGGGGCTGTTGCTGCTGGGGCTCTTGTTTCACAACCCTGTTTGGGCACATGTTGGCGAAATGGTTAGGATCGCCACATGCGAAGCAGGCTCTGGCTTTGACTGCGGGTGCCGGAGGAGCTTGCTGACCCTGTGGGGCGGTGAGTAGAGCTTGGTGAGCAGGAGCTTGTCGAATACGGCAGTTGGCAGTAAAGTGGCCGTATACATTGCAATGAGCACAAAAACGGCAAGCAATGGCAGTTGGGTGGTGGTAGGTGCAACTAGGACAGAGCGGATGTGGCCCAGTGTATGCACGCTTAGCAAGAGGTGCATTGGTCACAGGCGCTGCCACTTGGCGCTGTTGAGCTGGTACGGATTGAACTGGTGCAGCAGTGATCGCACAGTTCTTGTTGCTGGAGCTGTTCTTCCTCTTGTTGTTCGATGAGGTGGGTTCTATAGTCGGTGCGGCGGCGGTAGCTTGATGCAGATGCTTCGAAGTCTTATCCCAGACCCCAGCCTTAACCCGCTTTTCGTTGATCTCAGCGGCCAGTAGATAAGTTTCCTCGATCGTCGCAGTCTTAGCCGCTTGCACGAAATCATCAACGTAGTCGGGCAGGGCCCGGATGTACTTCTTGATTGCCATGTCTGGAGTCTTGACTTGATCGGGACAGATAATGCTGAGCTGTTTGAAACGAGCAGTGAGAACAGCATTGTCACCATCCTTTTGCTGTATGTGCCAAAATTCATCTTCTAGCTTTTGACGTTCGTGAGGAGGGTAGAATTCCTCTAGCATAACTTCCTTGAGCTCGTCCCACGACAGACCGTAGGCTGCATCGTTCCCTCGCTTATTCCTCTCGGCCGTCCACCAGTCTAGTGCACGGGACTGGAAAACGCCGGTAGCATTCAGAGTACGGAGGTCATTAGGACAACCACTCTGTCGCAGAGTAACCTCAATGGAATCAAACCAGTGGAATAGTGCAG